>CAXIVR010000006.1:19446734-20046734 GCA_964035755.1 Teleogryllus oceanicus
GACATTAAATATTATATATATCGACACCAGTACACAGTGAAAAGAACTGATATTCCAAACACTTTCCATGTAGATCTATCTAGTGATGCCTCTTGTTGCATGTCAAGAATCAAAATCCAGACAGTTTTTATTAATTTTATAGAACCTTTTTGACACTTAGGCTTTGAAAGGCCTCATTTGATTAGCAATTATTGCACATATTATACACACAATTATTACACATTCGACATGAGCCGTACATATTTTGACATTTTTGGAATATTTTGTGTTTGTTCGGGGCGCCTCCCCTGTGCATGAGATACTGCACGCTACTGCTGATGCTGCGTGTAGGGAAATCCACTGTGCGTCGCGTCGCGTGGCGTCGCGGCTCGGCGCGTCGGCGCTGATAACGCGGCGGTTTGAGGAGGCGCCGCTGTCGCGCGCAGGCGGCGGCGCCAACCCAATTCGCCTTCAATTTAGGCGCGCGGCCGCACGCAGTCACCGGCAGGCGCACGCGGCCTTGGGGCGGGCCCCTGTCCGCTGCACCTGCCGAAGCCCTCCGGCACCGCGGCCGTCGGCGTCGCTGACTGCAGCCGGTGGCGTTCAGGGGGGGGGTTGGGGGCGGCTGGGGAAACTTGTCCAGAGTCCCGAATTCTAGCGGCCGACTGCTCTGTTTGGTTGTTTTCCGTGGTTTCTCTGATCAACACCAGGCGAGTGCCGGAGCTGTACCCTAACAAACGGATCGCGCGCGATTTTTCCTTCCTCTTCCTTGTCCTATCCTCTCCGGGAGCGGTGGTTCAGTGCATCAACTGATGTCACTGCAGTGCCCCTGACTGGAAGGTCCTAGGTTCGAGTCCCGACGGCGGCAGGATTTTCAACATTAGTTAGGTCAAATTCAGTCGTTCAAAGGAAAATTCTAGCGGCCGGCTGCTCTGATAGGTAGTTTTCCGTGGTTTCTACGATCAACAGCCGGCGAGTGCCGGAGCAGTACTCTAACAAACGGGCCACGGACCGCGCACGTTCTTTCTTTCCTCTTCCTTGTCCTCTCCTCTACCCTTACATCTACACTTACACTTACATGCACTACACTACCACACTTGTCGGGAGACCGGTCGGGGACTTAGAACTTGTCCCGTCTGGGGCGGTGCCTCGCTGGGGGAAGATACCTGGTTGGGAAACCCCGTTAGTCGACGGTAGGTCGGCGCCGAATCTCGCCATCCAGTGAGGGAAGATCACAGCCTCTTCACGATGAAAAAACATGCATCACACTTACTGGAATAATGAACTCTGTAGTTGACGCGCCCGGAATCACTAACAATCAACCAGTCAATCCATCAATTGCCCAGAGTTCGTTTTAATTGGAGCTCCGATTTGTTCATTTTAAGTACACTAGCGATACCGGTAGTGTGAATTCAGCCACTGACTGGAGGACGGTTGCTCTGATCGGTAGCTTTCAGTGGTTCCTTGGGTCAACACCAGACGAATGCTGGAGTAGTAACCCAACAATGGGCACAAGAACCGCGCGCTTTCCTTTTTCTTCTTTGTCCTATCCTCTCCCCCTTTGAACACACATTTACATCTACGTTCACTACTCTATCACACATGTCAGGAGAGCAGTTGCCAGCTTTGGTCTTGGGTACCTCGCTGGGGGGATACCAAGAGGGAAAATCCCCTGCAAGCCGACTTATTGGTTGGTGCCAGGTGTTACGTTCCAGCGGAGGAGAAATGCCGCAGCCCGAGGTGAACCATTCACTACACCAACAAGATTAATAACAAAGGTACACAAATCAAAAAAAGTCCGACCCAAAGTCTTAACATATGTTTGTCTATGTATGTTGACACGCTGAATCCGAAACTGAAGTCAGAATTGCGCCACCGCCCTCCAGTTTTTTTAATCGCGAAAAAAAAACACAGCGAAATTATATTTTTTCGTTCTCGGAGATTATTGTCAGACCCAAAGAGTTGACACATGTTTCTCTACGTATTTCCACACGCTGAATCCAAAACTGAAGCCCGAATTGCACCACCATATTCTAGTTATTTTTTAATAGTATCGCAGATGACGTTCCCGGAAAAATCAATCATTTAAGTAAGTAAGTAAGGAAAAACATTGTTTGAAGTTTCGAGGAATTTTTGCATGTGGGGAAAGAATGGGGAAAACAAATGGGTGAGAAAATGTTTGGGGATTTTTTGGGGAAATTATTTTCATCCAGGTAGAAATATTATTATCATAATTATAATGAATAAAAAAGAAAAGACGTTATTCTCTCTCATTTTTATGTCTCAAAAACAAAGAAAAGAAGCGACAGGCATAGAGAAAGGAAATATGAGAAAAACGCAGACAGTATACGGCATCGAGCAGCTTAGAGGACGATGAATTATTTGAATTCAAGAGGACAGCTAATGGAATCGTCCGGGACAGCTCATGACGTTGGTCTATGATTTGGAGAATATTTTCCGTTTTAAATTTGACGAATTCTGTTTCATTGGAGAGGTTATTTGGGGAAATTCCGTAGTAGAGGCAGGGAGAGAGCTCGCAACTCGTGTGGCAACCCTGCGTGTGCAGTCGCCGCCTCGCGCCACCTCAAAGCGAAGCTCCCCGTCCGCTGCACCTGCGAAAGCCCTTGGGCGCGGCGGCCGGCGGCGCCGACGTCTGTGGCCAGCCTGCTGCCGAGGCCGCGCGCACGCACCGCGCGCACGCACCGCGCGCACGCACCGCGCGCACACCGCTGAAACAGCCTCGAAGCGCGGCGGTGCGGTGCGGTTGCTTGCGGCGGAGACAGTTTGTGGCAACGCGCGCCCGTCCGTGTTGGGAGGCGTAGATGGGGCGGTGTTGAGAGGATGGACGTTCGTCGATGGGAGGAGGCGCTCTCCGATTTAAACATTGTCACACTTCAAGGTCATGAGCTCGAAGGCGAGGGGACATTCTCATCCAATCGGGAGATCCAATTCCAAAACTTTTAGTCGTAACGGATCACCCGATTTAATAACAGTCCAGAAGTGACTTACGATTTTTATGGTAATTTTCGTCCACGCGTCCTCGGTTTATGATTGATTGGTTTATGATTGATTGGTGATTCTGTGTGCGTCAACGGCTAAGGTCTTTAGTCCCGTAGGTTTAGTGCATGCTTTGAAGAGAAAAGTGACGGTGATCGTACCTCTTTGGATGGCGAGATTCGATGCCGACCTTCCCGTCGACCTGCGGATTTTTGCCCCTCCCCCCCCCCCAACGGAGCAACGTCCCATTCGGAACAAGCTCTGAGCTCCTCTGGTCTCCGTACACGCGTGATAATGTAGTGCATGTAAGTGTAAGAGAGTGGAAGTAATGGGTGAGGTTAGGACAAGGATCAGGAAGGAAAGATCGCGTACGATCCGTGTCCTATTTGTTAATGTACTTCTCCGATATTGATCTGCGGTTGATCCGGGAAACCACGGAAAACTACTGATCGGAGCAGCCGACCGCTAGAATTCTCCTCCAGACAGGGACCTAGCTTTCTAGCTATTTGTTGAAAACCCTACCACACCGTCCAGAGTGGAACTATAGCATATCCAGGTCAGAGGCACTGCAGTGACATGAGTTATTATCACGTGCCACCTAAACCAATATGTATTATTACAAAGGAAAAGTATTAATTTTATGGCATCCCCTCCCTGCCTTCCCCCTCCGTGGTCTGCCCAATCTGTCCCGTCCGCAGAGTTCGCCCTCTTCATATTTGCTACATTTATTTAGGGGAAGTTGTAAAGACACGCATTTTTGCATATTTCCAGCAAACTCCCACTAGCAAATTTAATCTTCGATTTTTGAAAGCCTAATTATGCTATTGAAATTAATTAAAATGTATTTGCTTGGGAAAGTTACGAGGTCTCCGAAACGTTTAATTATCATTGGTGGATATAATTCCTGTTTTCGAAAAATTAGCGAAAACTGATATTGCACACTTAAACCTAGCTTTAAGGGATATGAAAGAAAGATGAGGGTAGTTTTACTATATCTCTTATAGATAGTAACTTTTCTATTGTTTTGTTGTTCATGTATACAAAATTTCATTGAGATGGAAACAAAACTATCGATTTGAATACAAAAAGAAACAAATACTAACCAGCATTATAAATGTAGTATAATATTAATAATAATTTGAAAAAGTTTTCTAAGATAAGACCACAAGCAACCTCCATGCATCAGAAAAACAAGGCATCGAAATATAATTAGCCGTTCTCGAGATGACCTTGGACAAACAGACGTCCGGACAAATAGATGTCGGAGAAAAATCATAAAATGAGTTGGCATGGTTCTTAAACCATCTAAATTGGTTTTTAAATAATCTAAATTAGCATTTGAAATTATGAAAATGATGTTATTTTGAAATCACAGACACACTCCAATTTCATTTATATAGATGGAAGAGATCGGATTATACAATAGTAGCATACATTTTATCGTGTTTTTCAGTCTGAAGAGAACGCCATTTTTGTAAATTCACACGTCTTACTTGCTTTCTGTGCATATTGTGGTTGTTGGATCATGTTTGCTATAGAGAGAAATTCTAAAAACATTATTTGGCACATGTGAAATGTGGGTTAGCGCTAGGTTGCCTTGATTCACTTCAATTTGAACAATCCTTTCACGAAAGGAGTTATTTAATTGACGAATATAACAACCTGTATTGCTAATAAACTATCTCTAATCTACTGTACTGGAATACATCCAGTGATTATTCTTCATTTAAAAAACTGCAATTTAAATTATCATTTCGTATCAGACAGAAACACAGAAATATTTGAATTCATTCAGATTCATTATATACGCTATAAATGTCTAAGAATGCTGACATGTACGCTGACATGTGTCTTCGGTTTTATATCCGTGAAGTAGCAGACGTAACATTGCATTGTGAAGTGACGAGTGCCAAAAATAATGAGGAGAAACAGTGTTTTTGCTTACCTATAGCTAAAGTGTTAATGACTATCGAATATTAAG
This sequence comes from Teleogryllus oceanicus, assembly GCA_964035755.1. Lineage (NCBI taxonomy): Eukaryota > Metazoa > Arthropoda > Insecta > Orthoptera > Gryllidae > Teleogryllus > Teleogryllus oceanicus. The sequence goes on from CAXIVR010000006.1 coordinate 19,451,692, forward strand.
TATTATAATGTGAGATTTTTTGACCGTAACTCATTTTATTTTATTGGACCTAGGGAAATATTAGTTGATCTCATATAAGTAGTAATTGGACAGAAATAAGTTAACATATTGGACGGACTTAATTTAAAGTACAAACATCTTGTTGTAGTGTATACAATAAAATATAAAAATATTGTGGCACATGGTGTGTAATCATAACGAATTATGTATTAATGAATCTATAATTTGAACTCTGGCAAATCATAATTGATTAGCTGCAGTGATGCTGTTATCGTACAAAATGGTTGCCACAAAAGCTCGTAGTAGTTCGGATTAGGCCCAGTAGGTTGCAGTTCTATGCATTTCAACCGATAACAGCCAATAACAGGATAAACGAAATAACTGTTATTTCGCGTAACAGTTACGAAACGTTAACGGTTAAGAAATAACAGTTTAACTGTTAAGGGCACATCCCTACTATACATGCACTGCACTATCACACATGTTGGTAGTCCAGACGAGAGCTTAGAGCTTGTCCCGGTTGGGGTGGTGCCCGACTGGTGGGAAATATCTGGTTGTGAAAATCTTGCAAGCCGACGTGTAGGTCGGCGCCGATTCTCGTCATCCAGCGGGGGAAGATCTTTACCCCCTCCCACGAATAATCATGCACTACAGTTACCCGACCAATGTTCTTAGGAGTTGACGCATTCGGAACACCAATAATTAATGTATGCTTTATAATATTTGATTGTGAATAAACACCCGGGCAACGTGGAGTATTTCAGCGGTTACGAAATATAATTTTTCAAACAAATTTAAACTCGACCATTACATATAATTTATGATAGTATGTAATAAAAACGATTACTAGCGTAATTATTCAAATAAATCGTATTGTATCTTCTAGTCTTTAGCGATCAGATGATGAAGTTCTCGATGGATCTTGTACATTGTTTAATTTATTATTCATAGTACTTTGGGAGCATCTTACAGATTTTAATGAGAAATATAAACTCCATAGAATAAAACATCTTGACATTTAGTGACTCAAAGGACTGCCAAACAAAATCAACTGCTAAGAAATTATACATTACATAAAATTGGTTGGTCGATGAGATAATATTGTATTAACTATAATTTGAAGATATTTCAAGAGTGGGAATGCAATGAGTTTGCATTTGGTTATATGCATACAGAGTGGCTGGGGACCTTGTCAACTTGGGCATCAGAGCAGATTAGTAAGTGGACAGTCCTCGTGCGTGGTTAAACACGTGTAACATGATTCCACTTGTTCATGGATGCTCCGGCAGACATGTTTGTTGTGCGCAGATTAGTTCCAGGGTCGAAGAGAGGGTTCAAGAGAAGCTTGTAAACTACGTCTTGCGTCGATTTGCCCATTAGCACCATCCTGCCTCTACGGCAACGGTAACTTCGGGAAGAGGTAAATGCATTTCCGCGACCTCACCCTGCGAGAAATCTGCTCTCGTGCAATACGGACAAAATGAAGTAGTGAAGGAACGAGGAGAAGGAAATAGGGTGTTGGAATAACAAGAAACCTGCTATACAAGTTAAAACATCTTAGTGGATTGCTTGTATTGTTTGCGTCCATCTGCAAATATCCATATTATATAATTTAATTTTAAAAATGAAATTTCTTTTCTATTTTCTAAATTTGAAGTTTTAAAGAAACAATCTGAGTATACTATACTTATAACTGCACTTTATTGTATATGAAAAATTCAGTTCAAGAATTTTTTTAGTCACTTCTCAGGAAATGTTAAAATTTTCATAGGGTTTATTTCATTCATTTAAAGTACTCCCAAAATTAAAATATCTTAATGATATCCGGAATGACATAACTGAATCTTACTCCTGACATATTTACCAAGTGTAATCTAAATGAATTCTAATTCAACAAAGCTATGCATGACAAATCGATCCATATACTGGTGGAACAACAAAGTGACAACACACCTCGTATCTCGTCAACCGAGCAAAATACGAAGATGCCGTTTGGACAGTCGATTGCATAAACAGGGGCTACTTAAGTTCAGCATACTTCGTCATTGTACTGTATTTTGCTGCGAAGATGTAAGGTTAACTATGTTTTTTTATGGAACTCTATGCTAAATTTTAGCTTATCGTAATGGGTTCAAAAGACAATTTCAAGTATGTGTATACCTTCGTATTTACATGAATAGTTTTTAGAAATTGATGTATTTTTGTAACGTGTTTTTTCATTGAAGTGGCGATTTTCCTTTTGCCCTTTCCTGCTGACTAAATTGAGAACTTTACGAGTCCGTCCTTCAGACAAACTCGGTGATTTTCTTGAGCACAATAGCAACTACTTTCTTCGATACCAATTTTACCGAAAGATGACTTCCCCTAAGGAAGACTCAAATGCGGCATTCAGGATTCCGGAAAGTTCCTGTTTTGTCATGCAAATACTATTCTGTTATTTTGAATCTGTGACAACATATTCTGTAATAAAGTTTAAGTAAATAATATAAAAATAAATGAAAAATATCTTATTAATCATAAGAACCAGAAGTAATGTGTGCTCTAAGAACCCCTATCATTATCCCAGCGGCTCATTTTTATACTTTTTATATTCCAGACCTCCGCCTTGTTATCTACTCGTAGTACGTGGCCTCTTCTTCTTCTTCTTCTTCTTCTTCTTCTTCTTCTGCGGGGGTCCTACAGCTGTCGCCGCTTCCCGACCTCCGACGCCACAGGTCTCGGTCTCGCCTTTTCCCCAACTGGCTCTTGTACTCCGCTACCAGTGTTCTGGTTCCTCTTCTTTTCCTTCCTGTTTTGGCCATCTATCTTCTCCCATTCTTAATACATGCCCGAACCAGAGAAGCTTCCTTTCTTGGATTCTGTCAACGATGTTATACTGAGACTGCGCCCTTTCCCTTACTTCTTCATTGCTTACATGTTCTCGACGTGAGATTCTCAAAGATCTTCTGAGATGGTCCATTTCTATTGCTTTCAATTTTTCTTTGTTCTTTTGAGTTAATTCCCAACTTTCACTTCCATATGTTGTTATAGGTTCTATAATGGACTTGTACATCATCAATTTAACTTTCCATCCTATTTTTGGGGACCAAAGTATCGCGTTTAATTTTGAGATTGCCGTTCTTCCTTTAGTTGCTCGATGCTGGATTTCTCGATTACATTTTCCGTCCTGTGTTAAGATGCGTACGTGGCCTTTGAACGTTTTCGGAAAGTAGGCAAAACCATTACGATACATTTCCCTAAGCCAAGAACAGGCAAGGTCGAATGACAAAGTGTCACTTGAGAAGAAAAATACATTTCAAAACACATCAAATTCTAAAAAGCTATTTGCTTAAATACGAAGACATACACATATTTGAAAACTTCTTTTAAAGCTCATTACGATAAGCTAAAATTTAGCATAGGATTCTAAACAAAGTTGACCTTATATCTTCGTAGTAAACAATGGTACAAAGATGAAGTATGCTGTACTAAAGCAGCTCCCGTTTAAACCATCGATTGTCCAAACGGCAACTTCGTATCTTGCACAATTGAGGAAGTGCGAGGGGTGTTATCACTTTGTTGTTCCGCCTGTATATACAATTCGATTTTCGGGTACAATATTTCATGTATCTTTTCTTGATCTGCATCAATCTTTACAATATTTTGAAGACTACTAACATACCTTCATCCTGACTATATGTCAGGATGAAGGTATTACACATTACACATTAGGAAAATACAACTGAATACAATAACATAAATACATTTAAAACATCATAAATTCATCCACACAATTAATATCTTATACATTCATACATTTCTTAACATACTGTGCATGGCCATTGCTGTTTTTGTAACTATTTCATATTAATTTTAATAGTTTTTAAATCTAAATGGTGCACGACTTCATCTTCCTAGAATTATGATAAAATATTGTCCATCACTTCCCTTTGGATGCTAACTGCAATTTCGATACTGTTCCATTACCGTCTTATCTTCTTACGACCATCTTGCATTTCTCCCAATATTCTTTTAAATTCAAAAATTTATGTCCAAATTCTATAAAATTCCCTTAAAACACTTTCTACTATTTGTTCGATAATTCTCTATTATTTAAATATTGGCTTCACTTAATACTCTCCAATGAATCTTTTAAATTAAGGCTGCGACTACAGGCGCCGTCTTATGACATCACAGTACTACGGTCACCTACGTTCTCTCTTATCCCCAATTATCCAGCGCCGTAAATGTAACTTCATTTTCTGTGCACGTCTTCTAGAACTCAGTGGGAAATACAATTATTCAAATTATCGTTTCCATGTTGTCGCGGCAGGAAGTATTATTCCGAAGGACAACATGGATAAGAGCCAAACGTTATTGCCTTTTTATCCTTGAAAATAGATTTTATTACATGGGGAGTTGTTTTTCTTTCTTTTTTTCCCAAAATTTAAGTAGTATATGACTTAGTGGAGGGATCACAGAATTTTGAAAATGTGCACACAATTCACTTTTCCCCATAGCACGTCATACGCAGTTTTAACTGTGTTATTGACGTAAAATGAAATAAAAATAAAATAAAAATTATTTTCTTCTCGGTCATACAAGTTCGTAAAATCGTTCCTTCTCAATGCATCCAACATCAAGAAGATCCATGTTCATTTGCCCTCATCAACTTTTAATTCCATTGGTTATATACTCCCTGCATTTCTGACATTGCTTTTTGACAATCACGTTTTTCTTTCTTTCTGCGGCTTTTTCCAGCTACAGGGAATATCCATCTTGACTATCCGCACCCGATTCCCGCTATGTTCCTCATGGGGATACATGTTAAACCTTTACAGTAGACACACACTTGCGGGCTCCTCGGTATGCGGTCAACATACAAGGCCTTCCCCGACAACACACATTCATGAAAGACGAGGGACAAATAATCTTGCCCATGGCGGGACTTTTCAGACCGACCGACTTTTCAGAATCCGCGTCTCTTCAAACTGAGGTAGACGGTCTATTCATCTCGGCCATCCAGGTCGGCTACAACCACGTATTTTTATTCAATATTATTTTTTATTTACATTTACTTTATCTCTTGAACGGAAAATGATCAACATGTCCGATCACTATAATTTATTATTATTATTATTATTATTATTATTATTATTATTACTTTAAATATTTTTATTAATTTTTCTTGCCACTTGATCACATACTACCTCGGTTTCTTCTATTTATATTCTAGATAATCTTTTGATTTCGTCCTTCTTGAGCTTCACTTGCCTTTCTCCTAACGTTTATTGTTCTAAACTTTAACATTTAACAATGCTTTTCGCCTTTTTGTGATGTCCACTATGTGTCCAAAATGACCTTCACTATATATATTCATAAAAATATTCCATTTCTCTAATATTCGCGAAAGTCTTAAACCGGCCAGGCATATTTCTGTATCTCAACGGCTTTCCTTCGCCCAGCCTGGAAAGGAATTATACGCGACGCAGATTGCCCGGCGAAGGAGGTGCCGGTGCTTCAATGGCATGGTAATGGAATCGCCGCACCGGCTCCGCAACCGATGGCTGGCGAGGGTTTCGATTTAGACCTCCATCACCCCGACGTCTCCTCCCGCAGCGCGAACCTTTTCTGAGGCGCCGAGATGGGGTGCGGTTCCTTACTGAGGCTCGGCCACCTATCTCTCAGATCGATTGGAGAATTTCTATTCATGTGGAAAGGTTGCGGGGTTTCGGCCTGCGATACTTATGAACTCGCACCCTCCAAGAACGATGCGGCGGCAATGTTCTATCAATGCTGATCTAAAAGTTTTTTTTTTTATTTTCTTAGTAACCAGAGTAATCATTGATCTCTTCTTTTTCTAGTGCCTAGTTTTTTGACTTTTTTTAGTGCCTAGTTTTCAGACTATATTTATTTTTATTTGAGAATTACGAATTCATCCCTAATGAGTTCATACTTCTTGAATTATTGTTTAAATGTAATTTTGTCAATGTTTCTAATTTCATTTAAGTTGTTACATTCCCCTCATACACGAATTTTCGATGGTGTATTTAATTGTCAATTTCTGGCTTTTCCTGTTTCAATTTTACTTCCATCTCTCCTCAGTTTTCTTTTACTGTAACCCATCATTTTACATGTGAAATCCTGCTCTTCTATTTGTTTCAAATTCAATATTGAATTCAACAATTTAATTTAATCAATAATATAATTTAATTTAAGTGGAAAAGCAGAATAGCAGATTCCATGACCATATTCGTTTTTTATATTCACGTATAGGATTCACGAATTTCATTAGCTGAATCTACTTATAAACAAATTCGAAAGAAAAGTTAAATACTTTTTCACACACGAGGAAGAAGAAAAGAACCGATAAAGTAGAAAATAGAAAACACCAATGGATTATTCTTGCCTGACAGTTGTTTATCAAAATATTGAAATAGAGAAAAAATCCAGAAATATATCAGAGAATGATAGTAGAAATTCCAAGGAAGGAAAATTGAAATTATAGTAATAGGCACAAGAATTGAAAAAAATTAAGTTTCATACTTTGTTTGTAGTTACGATATTTTTTTTAACAATTGCCGAAAAATACAAATGGCTATTATTGTTCTTCGTATTATGATATTTTGAAAGCTCTCTGCGTACATAATTATTGACAGTCAAAACATTTATGTAAAACTACATTGTATCTATTTCCCTAGAAACATTACGTTAAAACGAACAAATGTTGTCTTTAAAACTTTCGAAATAAAGTTGGGAGAATTATTTGTCTTTCAATTTAACCAGTAGGCTAAACTCTACCTCTAGTAGAGTAAAATAATTATAATATCAATTAGGAGGTATCGTAGTTTGTGTATTGTATCGTATAAATGTATAGTTTGCGTTTATTGTATGTTTATAGCTTTGTAATAAAAGTCGTTTGGACAAAAATTACTATTTCATGATCATATATCGATTACTGGTATACATTTAATTGTCATTACATTTTTCAGAATCTCACAATCTATATATGTTACCCCATGTTCAATCTTTTGGGAAAAATATCAGGATTAGCAATTATCACCTAATCAATCTCCAATAATAAAGCATTATCGAAATACTGGGGGCTGCAAAATGTTTTATTTTTCGGTTTAGGTTAAAAAAATTACGCGAGAAATGAACCATTAATAGTTATAATGAAAAGATCATATTTAATTTTTCAAATAATATCAAATTCTTATGAAATACGTATACTATAAGGAATTAATAGAATTGTACGATGTGCGCGACACCTGTCCTTAGTCTTTCCTCTCCAACTCTAAACATTGATTGATTTTTCCGTGTTTCCGGGCGCGTCAACTCCTTTGGTCATTAGTCCCGTTAGTGTAGTGCATGCTTTTTCTCGGGAAATGGCGGCGATCTTCCCCCGTTGGATGGCGAGATCCGGCGCCGACCTACCGTCGGTCAGTTGGGTTTCCCCATAAAAAGGACTCTCCCACCAGCGGAGCGCCGCCCCAGCCGGAAAAAGCTCTAAGCTTCCGACCGGTCTCCCGGAATATGTGCTAGTGTAGTGCATGTTAGTGTAAGTGTGTGTGTAAGGGAAGAGGATAGGACAAGGAAGAGGAAGGAAAAATCGCGCGCGGTCCGTGGCCCGTTTCGTAGGGTACTGCTCCGGCATTCGCCTGGTGTTGATCGGAGAAACCACGGAAAACTACCGATCAGAGCAGCCGGCCGCTAGAATTTTCCTCCAGAGAGCGACTGAATTCGACCTAGCTGAAAAGCTAGTGTCGAAAATCCTGCTGCTGTCCGGACTCGAACCATAGGACCTCTCGTTCACAGGCACTGCAGTAATATCCGTTCATACCCAGAAACGGTCAATAATGGCCTTAACTTCTGATTTTCAATACTTCTTTGTAATGTGAAGTACCAGGTCTAGCATTTTTATAGTTCATTACGTACAGTACGTTCTATACCTTCATTTCCATACATAGGTTGATAAAAGTTTTCATTTCCCTATTAGGAATTTATCATTTAAGTTTGTTCCTTTGCTTTTTATTGGCATAATATACTATTCGACACTATTAAATGCCAGACGAGAACGCCAGACTACGCTAAATGCCAGACGAGACGCATTCAGAGTGCGAATCCAATCGATTAATCGAGGCGAAAGTTGTTCAGAAGCTAAACTGCGTTTGTTATGAAGAGTATTGGTCAGCCATTATTGACGAAAACAAGAGAGAATCATTTCAATGTCGTTCTGATTTGGACACATGAAAACGCTTTCATGCAAAATTGCACGCAAAACGTTTTCAAGGGAGATTCGTTATTGTACAAGTATATCGCTTATGAATACAGAATACAGAGCTATCTATGAATCATTTCTGAAATGACAATTGTAAAGTGACGTGCATTATTGAAAGGACATATGGATAACATAATTTCAACAAAGTATTTTATCTTTACCTAGAAAACATTTGAAATTTGCTTGAATTTGTCTGGAAATGATATCATTGTGCAATAATAATGAAGTTATCGTTTGCATTATTCTTAAGTAGTTTTTGCGAATAAAACATTGTAAAATGTGAAAAATGTAATTAAAATATTTAAAGAAATGTTTAATTCATATCTCAATCAATACAAATATCGGAGATTTTCCATGCATATCTGGCGTATCATTTTATGATGCTTTTACTTTCTCGCTCGTAGTAGAGATAAAGTTATGAAATGCTGCGCGAAAAACGGCGAATTTTCGTCAGAAAAACCCTTTTTACAGGCCGCAGGTGACAAAAATGTGAATAAATTCTGTTGCTAAAGTTAGAGAAAACATCCTTAAAATTTAGTGTAGCCAAAATCCGTATTTTATGGTTCCTTGTTACCGAAAAATCGTCGGGAAAACGTCTGTCCGTTGGTGTTCAATTCTAGCGGCTAAACCGTTCAGCTGAATTTGATACACTCCAAACGATCTGGTTGTTTTCTCGAAAGTTGATATTGCCCAATCGATCTGGTTGATGTTGCTGTTCCTTGAATATGAAATCGATATTTTAATTTTCAGGGGTTCTTTACATTAAGCCCCTGGGACATTTTCCAAATTTTCGAAAGAATGGTTCCATCGATTTTTATTAAATTTTGGATAGTTCGAAGGACGTTTAAGATAATGGTGCAAGCCTATGTTCGTTGAAACTCTGATCTTTCGAATATTGCAAAAGTTGAAAATTTTCAGTCGCTTTCTTACAACTAAAATATTGAAGATATTAAATCTGTCCCTTAATGAAATCTGTTTCTTAAGGATATGTTTTCAAAAAAGATCATGTACAATTTTTCGAAAACATGAGTACTTTTCGCGTAATTTTGTGTCGAAATACGAACGAGAAAGTGCGTCCTGTTTTAGAACCACTAGTTGTTATTTCACATAAACTGTTTATTTTCACACAGAAAGTAGGGGAGTCTGTTGTATCTTTGAACCTTTTTCATTTATTTTACGTACATTTTGTAATGGTCTAAAACACAACGTCCACGTATTACAACACGAAAGCAATTCAAAATCATCATTTTTGTGCGAATACAATGAAACTTGCATCTAGAATGGCTTATTTTTGGGCAAAAATTGGAGAAATAAAATAAATGTGGATAAATGCGAAGCCAAAATATTTACGTTATTATAAGTAACTCCTTATCCCCTTCTCATTCATAACACTCCTAGTCCTTGGCTTTCTCCCTCTTCTTCTATTAGTATTGAGGTCTCCAATTAAAAACAAACCTAAACTGGAAAATTCTTATTAAAATATGTTATCCATAACACTATTAAAATAATTAAATTAGTTCAAAGAATTGGTCTCCCCGACCGGGATTCGAGCCCGGGCCTTCTGGTTTACGCCCAGCTGCTTTAACCCCTAAGCTATCGAGACAACCAACCCTTAGAACAGTTTTCACGAGCGCGATTATCGCTCCTTGTATGTATATAATTGTCACCTTGCCCGTCATCTTGTTGGATGCACTTATGCTCGGAGAATATGTTCTGCATTGACCAATTCTTTGAACTAATTTAATTATTAAAATACATTGTTACTCAGTAACATGGTCACAATTTGGATAGCTGTACGTCTGCGGAACATATTCTCCGAGCGTAAGTGCATCCAACAAGGTGACGGGCAAGGTGATAATTTTATACTATTAACATACTACACAAACTTAATTCTCTTATAAATAATAACTAAGCTCTTCGCATTAAAAATGCTAAATTACTATACTGTTCAATTACACTGGTCAACAAAATTAACCTTTTTTATCACAAGAACTTAATTGGCAGATCTTGATAGAAATTTTAACGCTGAATTCAAAAACGAAAGCTATTTGTCTCTATCGTGCAAGGTTTTTTGTGACATTTCAGTAATATTTTTACAGATGTTGCATTTACACTAAATAAATAAAAATGTTCAACATCTTACCTAAAAGGTAAGATCGTGCATTAAATCGTTCAAATCAACTTGTGTTAATAAATGATGCTCATTAAATATTATTGTCTTCTTGCCCTTTAACTATTATCATGAATGGAATAAGTTTACTCCATGTTATGTAACGGGAGTGGGCGGAGTCACCCCAGTACGTGAGATCCGGCGCCCACTAACACTCGATTTGTGGAGGTTCTCCTGGAGATAGTGCCGGAGCAGTTGCCTAAAAAGCGGACCACGCACCGTGTGCGATCTTTCCTTTCTTCTCCTTGTCCTATCCTCACTCCTTAGTTACACACACTTACACGGAAATGCACTACTCTACCAAACGTGTCGGAGTCCGGTTGGGAGCTTAGAGCTTGTCCTGGCTGGGGCGGTCCCCTATTGGTGCGAGAAACCAGGAAAACTTCACTAGCCAACGTGTAGGTCAGCGCCGGATGTCGCCAACCTGCGAACTCTCACCAATCGCCACATCAGGCGATATAAATATGCCCTACATTTACGAGACAATGACCTTAGTAGTTGTCGCGCCTTGAATCACTAATCAATCAATAAGAGAAGGAGGAAGAACGAATGATCGCGTGGGGTCTGTGACATGTTTGTGAAATTAGTACTGTTTCGGAATTCGCCTGTTATTGATGGGAGAAATCACGGAAATCTACCGATTCGGCCGCTGGAATTTTCCTCCGGACTGTGGCTGAATTCGACCTAGCTGTTTACTGTGTCGAAAATCTGGCACCGTCGGCACTCGAACCTTAGGACGTTCCGGTCGGAGGCGCTGCAGGTCTGTCCGGCCAGAGAATGACGCAAGTGAAGGGTAGAGCTGGCCAATGTAGTGTCGGAACCCTGAGGCGAACGCGGGAGTTAAAAGAAACTGGTAGCTGTTATGTTCAGAATAATTGCACGTTTTTCACAAACAAAGATTTATTACAATTAACCGCAGAAAGTACATTGGTGACAATTCCAAAATACAAAAGATCATACCAAGTCACAAGCCAAAATCCAAAAACCAAAAGTCCGGGAGATGTACCAAAAACACGCTATGTCGAACCAAGAAATCTACACGGTACAATCTTCTCACTCAAATCCACTCGATAACACGGTCACTAGCGTTCTGTCTCTCTGGCTGGCGGCGCTCGCTTTTAAAGCGGGCGACGCCGCAGACTCGCTGCACCGCTCCTGGCTCTCCGGCCAGCCTTCCTTCTCGGCTCGGGCGGCGCCTTTTCCGCATCGCCGCCTCTGCCTACCTCCTCGGTCGCCGCTGAGCACTGCCACCTTGGCGCGCTCTTCAAATGCGGTTATACAGCCGCAACAGTAGCGGTAGGCGCCCAAGTGGTTATATGATGCATCAAATGTTCAGAATAAAGGACGGTCTCTTATGACGACCAACTTAGCGCTTTTCTGCTCTACTGAATGAATCCAAAGTTATGTGCTCCATGGTGACGACACATCCCACAATGGGGCGAAGCGCTAGTTTAGCGTTAAAGTAGCTTTTCTCGAACTTTTCCAATTTGATGAAAGCGTATTTTCTTCCCATTCGAGTCAATCCATTTTAAATTGTCCAGAATTTAATAAATTGGTCGCTCGACCATCTCGAAAAAAAATTATTTTGTACATAATTTTTTATATGTTTTGGCTGTTTAAAAACATCTTTAATTTATTTCTATTGTATCTGATTTACAAATGATGGCCATTTTTGTTATATTTCGTGCGCAATTTTTCGCGTTTGTAGACATTTACTCTTTTCAAACTTATTCAGCTCTGAGTTTCCTATCATTCTAGAATAAAAGATGTTGAATTCAGAATACTCTAGCCTTCAAATAGAAATATTATTTACCTATCTTGTATGTTGTTATTTGAAAAATATTTGCATCCATATCTATGGAACGCGAATGATCCACGTTCGATTTTCAAAGAGTAATTTCTCACAGGAGGAATAGAATCTCAGCTTTATTTTTCTGTGTTTTTACACTTAACAGTATATTTACGTTTTGCAAAATATCATTGGTAAGTAACGTACCTCTTGAAAATTACACCCTCTTACAAATTGGAATTTTGGATTTTTTCCAAATTTTCAACTGTAATATCTCTGTTGGGGGACCAGACAAAAATCTGTAAATTGCACACATACCAAGTAGCTATGATACCAAACTTCAATAAAATGTGAACTTTTAGATTTAACTCGAAGTGTTTTTTAAAAATATAAACTTTCATAAAAAAGACTTCATTTCCACATTGAAGATACGTTGTGACAAGTGATAATCGTGTTTTTTGAAGGTATTTCAAACTAAAATTATTTTTTTATTTGAAATAATTAATTATTTTAATAAAATTATTAATTATTATGTATACTTATTATTAATTAACACTTAAGTTGCCTAATATATTTTGAATGTTACTTTACTTTAAAACAATCTTACATCTTGACATCTACGTTTGTAATTGAAAATATGGTCATTTTGATGTTAGTATCTGGACCGGATAATATAAAAATTGTTTATAAATGATAACAAATATATTCAGCTTTTTTGCTGCTGCTGAAACACTGTGGTTCCGGCCAGCTGATAAGGCTACAAGGGAAGCATTCGTTCAATATTTTAAAATAGAAATGAGTATTGTAGAATCATGCAATATTATCAGATCCTTCTTGAATTAGATGAAACAGGTTTTGAAGAAGATTATGTCAGTGGTCGTACAAATCCAACAGAAAGCACTGTGGCATGATAATAACTAGGGCCTAGGTCGGTCCAAGTCTCATAGTTAGTCACTGAATTATATTTACATTATTGCCCGTTTTTACTGGGCTTTTTTGGGAGGGGGTGTTTTTGCTAGTGTTCACAATGTAAGGTAATTCATTAATTTCAATAGTATGAAATATATGATCAATCACTTATAGTTGCATTTTTATGTATATGTGCATATTTTAAAAATTTCAGGTACTAAAGCCATTATACAAAATATCCTCAATATATGTGTTCAAATTCATTTAGTTGCTATTCAAAAATTTTAAAAATGACTTCTTGGAAAACGTTATTGAGAAATTTGAAAACCCTTGATTTTACAACCTATTTACCCTCCTAAAATAAATCAAATTACCTTCAATAAAATTACAATATACTATAATGATATAAAAATGTATAGAATATATGAAGTTCAGTAGATATTTGAATAACATTTTCAGTATGCAATCTAAGTCAATTTTATTTTAGTTTTGCTCAAAATTGGAAATAATACTGCGAAAAATTTGTTTCCATCAACCCTTTCAACCTCCTTTGTTTTTGCCATATTTTCCTTCCTCTAAAACTAAACTTTTTTTTAATGGCCCATTACAAATATTGGGGCATGAAGAGAATAAAATCCTTGATTCACCTATATGTCAATGAACAATTATATATGTATTAATAGGAATAAAATTAAATAAAGCTTAATAACAAAGTATGGACAGAAAAAAGGAATAACACACCTGTATAAATAGTAATAAAATAAAAAGTGTACATGCAGTTTCCAAAATGACAAAACAGCATTTAAAACCAACCTTCAACACTTCCGTAGCAAGAGAATATAAACGAATTTCGCGCGGTTGCGCACTCCGTGCCCTTTAGCCAATCAGGAAAGTCCGGTGCCGAATACATGTGCAGGTTGCTTGTATGCTTCCGGGAGATCGGTCGGGAGCTTAGAGCTTGTCCCGGCTGGGGTGGTGCCCCGCTAGTGGGAGAGTCGTGGTTAGGGGAAAACCCCACTAGCCGACGGTATGTCGGCGCCGGATTTCGCCATTCTGCGGGGGAAGATCAACGTCATCTCCCGAGAAAAGAACATGCACTACATTAACGGAACTAATAGCCAAAGTAGTTGGCCCGGAAACACGAAAAAATCAATTAATAACCATTTGTTTTTTCACTATGGAGCACTTTACCACTCTTTCGCTCCACGGCTGGTGAATCATACATTCTAAAGTAAGTTTGCAAAGAAAAAGAAATTAAATTTAATATATTGTAAATTAATAAATTTATCACCACCTGAAAACCAAAGTTAAGAAAGGTAATAGAAATTACATTTAACTCTGACGGAATGAACACCATAAATTAAAAAAATAAAACGCCACAGGCGATCAAAGGTACACAACCGGTATGCGAAATTTCTCAGCAGTGATACGGCAACGGAAGCAAGTAGCACCACAGCTTTCACTGATCCAACAACCAAATGTATTCCTTCCTACAAAAATTAATAAATTCTAAAGATATTCACCACGATTTGTTGTAAATATATAATATATTCGAGGTATATTTTACTAATATAATTGTTGTTATTAAAAATTATGTTGTGTGAATAGAATTGACATTTTTGAAAAGCTAGTGACTCTTGAGTTTTCAAATAATAATGAGTGTAGAAAATTATATAGTTTCACATTAAAATTTACATTTAGTTAATATTAAACAACAGTCGTTTTCATGACAATTATTGTACTAAATTATTGCTCATAACAATTTATGCATTGTGGTCAAATACAGTTTGAGCTGACTTGACATTGTTCACCATAATAAAAATAAATTTATATTACATTGTAATAATTATCGTGCGAAAACTCAGAAACCATATTAGAATTAGTAGCTAATACGTTAGACCTGTTTTATGCTCGAGTTAGTACCGTGCGATTATTGCACAAAAAGTCAATTTAATTTTGAGATTTTACACGATTCACATCCATATTACGAACTGAGAGTACCCTCTAAAAACGTAATAGGTGTAAATATACATCATTTTCTTGTTTATGGGCTAGGAAACAACTTGGTTCCCTAAACAGTGGCTCGTAAACAGTGTTCTGAAAGCAAATGACGGCCCGTTTACGATTTATGCACCTTAAGAGTTATAACGTGCGTTGCTATGATAACGACGCAACAATTTCACAATTTTATATATTTTATCTAAATCTGTTTAATGAACTTATTTTGGGTGTTTTGAAATGCAAGAGGAGCATTTTTATATTGACGGCGTCTTCTAAATTGACCAGAACCAAAATCTCTCATTCGCTTATAATAATTACAAGCATATAGAAGGAATGCTAAGGGATGAAGAACGCAAAAAATACTGCGGAGAAACCGGTCAAACTGACATGAAAGGACTGGACTTGAGAAAGATCTGAAGACCACATGATGGAGACCTGATGGAGGAAGATAGACTGGAGGAAATTGTCTCAGAAGACCGAAAGCAAGGAAAAGAGTGGAACATGATGGAAAAACACCGTGAAATTCTCACAATGAGAACAATGTAAAATGTAAGTTTATGAAAGAGATTATATTGGAATGTCAGTTATTTTAAAACTAATTTTCTTTGCATTAAATCAGGCAATAGTCTAAAATAAAGGAAATAAGAAACTAGAGGTACTACAGAAAATGGTACAGACTTTCTCGTAGTACAGTTGTCTAATTTCCTTGGTGCGGACTGGCTTAAAGGTCTTGATCCATTCTCTGGCCAGCTGCCAACTATCGTCGCCCAAAGTACATTTATTTGACATTTTAACAACTTTTTGTTTTACTAAAAGTACAAACGAAATATTCTTCTTATAAACTTCAAAAATATTAAATAAGAGTAAAACCTCGCTCTAAATAGAAATTTGCATTGAAAAATTTGAAGCCGTATTGAAGAAAATGGCGATTTAGAATTACAGTAAATGCCAAAATTTGAAGCTCTTTTTCACAGGAATCTACGGAGTTTCCGGAAAACTTTATTTCAAGTAATTTTAAGCACTTTCACTCGAAAATGTAATAATGTATACCAATCGATAGGAATGTGCATATTAACGGTGTGAGAAAGATCTTAAAAAATTACATTAATGTAATTTTTTTTAAAACAAAAGAATACACGAAAATGAACTTTACGTCATATTAAACAGTGTCATTACCACAATCCATTACAAAAATTTGAAAAAAAAAAATCTCGGCCCATTTTTAAAGAAAATAGTGTTTGAGCGTTTCTCAAAATGAATTTTTGAACTCATTTTCACAGAAAACTGTTGAGTTTTCGAATAACTTTATTTGACGCACATGTATTAATAAATATAATAATTTAAAGAACTAATGTAAATATCTCCGACTCTAATTAATATTATCGACGTGAGAGACATGTAACAAAATTTTATTTTTTAATTTTTGAAAAAAACAACAACAAACAAACACAGGAGTTTATGTCGTTTATGCCATCGTATAGTGTTTGTGTGGCACTAACCATACCAAAATTGTAAATAAAAAATTTGGAGCCTATTTGAGAAAATCTTGTTTTTGTTATTTCTTAAAACTGCGTACATTTTATGCACTATTGCACCAAAACTACTAAACTTTTCAAAATGTGTGCCTGACGTTAATGAAAGAACTATTTATGAGAACATTTTATATGAACAAAAAACCTCTATTTTCAATTTTATAGTTGTAGTAAGACGCTTAAAAAATTAAACTTTTGTAATTTTCGGAAATTCAGAGATAACCGTGAAAATCGGACCTATGCCTCCTTATAAGTATATTTTACTCTATTCTTACAAGAAATTTAAAGAAAAAATGTGGAGGCGTTTTTGAGTGTCCGGGGCTTCTTGTAAAGTACTCCGAAATTTTTAAAAATGTTTTTCAAAATCTCAAAGTTTCAACTAGAGCCAGATATATCGGGGATTCTTCACATTGGAAAAGATCGTACGGATGGTTTAGGCGCTAGTAGTGTTCACAGACGGACGGACGGACGGACGGACGGACATATATGTTTTGCTTCCAGTTGATTTTTCAGCATTAAGAACCCACAAAACAGGGATTCTGGTTACACCAGGATTTTTTCTCTTAATTTATCAACTGGTTTTATGCACTTTATCGTTACGAGAGTCCGGCAATTCTTTTTTTATGCCGAAAATGTACCCGTTTTTTGCGCAGCATTACATAACTTTCTCTGTACTACGTATATTACTCCGTATACGTATATTACTCCGTTACTACGTGTACGAGAAAGTAAAAATTATTGATTATTTCGTGTTTACAGGTGCGACAATGGCTAAGGCCATTAGTTCCGTAATCACAGTGCTTATTTTTATCACGGGAGATGACGGTGTTCTTTCTTAGCTCTATATTGAGATTCGGCGCCGACCTACACTCGCAATGTTTCCCCACCTGGGTATCTCCTACCTGCGGGGCACGACTCCAGACAGGACAAGCCCCACGCTCCCGACAGGGCTGTGCTTGTAAATATAAATAAGGGGAAGGATAGAACAAGAAAGAGAAAGGAAAGATCACGTGTAGTGGCCCGTTTGCTAGGATACTGCTCCGCCATTCGCATTGTATTTACTGCAGAAATCCAGAATCAACGCAGCCTGCCGTTAGCATTCTGCTCCAGACAATGGCTGAATTCGCTCTAGCTATGCTGTAGTGTCGATAATCCTCCCTCTGTTGGGACTCGATCCCTAGGACTTCTCGGTCTGAGGCACTGCAATTGATGCCCTAAGCCACTTCAGCCGGTAAGAGGAAGGGGTGCATTGTTATAGAACAAGTTATTTGTAGGGGACTCATCAAAGTCAAACGCAAGTTAATGACATTTCTTTTAAAGTTGGAAAAAATTATTTGCAAATATTTTTTTCACAAAAGATTTTCAACGTATGACTCAAGATATGAACATGGAGAAAGGAAGTGTCTCAGGAAAATAGGGGAAACGGCAACCCCGAGCGAGAACTAACGAGCCAGCAATCCACCGAATTGTAAGTGAATCTGAGTCGTTCTTGTTGTAAGAGGAAATTTAGGGGGATATGCAGGATTTGAAATGCAGAAAACAAATATTTTACAAAAGCATATGTCATGGGTTCTTTTGCATTCGAAAGGTATAGGTTTAACGGCAAAATAAGAACAATTGAAATAAATTTTAATATAATTTTCTTAGAAAATTAAGTATTATGTTAAGTGTAATTAAATACACATTTCTTTTGTAAAATGTTCTAGGTTTTTAAAAATGTTCAATGTAAATATACAGTGACCCATAAAAGACATAAAATTGTAATTATACAACAAATGTGAAACGTTTTACTAATCGCAACCACCGAAATGAAGAGTTTATGAAGAGGATCAACTACATTTTGGATGGCCTAATATCAGATGAAAATTATAAAATTTGTTAGAAAAAGATATATGCAAAAAAAATTAATGATCACAAAAAGTGAATTTTGTGATACTTTTACTCTAATTATAGTACAAATAATTAATCGTAATACATAAAAATTGTGTAAGTTTGAAATTTCAATAAAAACTCCTGTTTTTTTAGAAGAGAAACAACAATGAATCATTGTGTAAGTTTGAAATTTCAATAAAAACTCCTTTTTTTTAGAAGAGAAACAACAATGAATCATTCGTAGAATCGTGTAAGAAATGGGAAGTTTTTTTGTTAAAGATCATTAAAATCGATTTCTCTGAAAATAGATTTGATTGCGTTGTGAATGCCACAGCTCTACGCCCAAAGTACACGCTGCCAAGAACAGACCAAATGCTAACAGCTGCAGATGAGAATATACATCTTCTAAAATGAGATCGCGAGGTTCTTGGTTCTCTGTTGCCATCCCACCTAGCGCAAGGAGCCAGTTCTTGAACTTCAAACGCAAAAGAATATTAAAAACTCTTTCGAAATCTTCTTTCCACTTGCCTAAAATACCAGCATCACGGAAGAAATGTATTTTCTGATTTACAATTTCGGTCCATGGCCAGTTTCTGTGAATGAGAAACACAATTAAATGATTGAGTGAATACCAAGATGTTTACTTTGAAGATAGCAATTATGTAGAGATTTTTGTGCATTAATAGTAGGAGTATGAAAATATAATTCTTGAAAAAATGACAATTGTCTTTTTTTATTTCTAGTTTGAAATATGAGAGTACTACACCTCTGAAAATGTAACTTAAGATTCAAGGTAATAATATTTTCATTGCAATAGGCTGGATAGAATCTATTTAAATTTGACCAGTAATCTAAAAGATATTGATGCTCAAGCCTTATAGTCAATTATTACTTTCAGAATTTTATATTGTCCAGTGGGTCAAAATTTAAGTGTGATGTAAAATATCAGCACTGGTTACAATTTTATATATTTTCAATCGCGTCCACGGGTATGCTTTCTACATTTTAATCCTTGAAATTCCTTTAGTTGCAGCCTCCGTGAGAAAAATATGGTTAATGATATAAAATCAATTGAAATTTAGTTTAATTTAATAATACCTTGTTAAAATAATATAATAAGTTGTTATAATAAGTGTATGTTATAATAATTAACAGTTTAAATCTCATGTTGAAATGATCGAAACTGTAGTAAGAAATGTGTGTGCTTTTTTCAATCAAAAGAGGTACACTTCGTGTCGAAATTTATTCCTAAAATTGGTTTGCATGGCTCAAATTCCTCGGAGAATTGATGTACTCTCAATAAAATACTTACTCTTCAAGATTTTTCAGATACGAGTAAATTAATATGTAATGAAATTTATTTATCAAAACTATTTTGTTAAACTAAATAATAGTATCTTTAATACAATTCTACAAAATTTATCGTCACTTTTCCTGTCTTACACAGTGTAAGGCATCTAAGTTACGGCAAATGTTTGTAAATGTGGAAAATAAATATTCTACTTGGCTGTCCGGAAGAACTGCGATATGCGTTACGTCTGGAGGAATGTCGAGATATGACAAACGAAACGTCTGTTCTGTGTACTATGTATAATCTGTTAACGTACAATCTGTGCCTATGATGCGGTTTCTGCCGGACAGCCAAGTCGGATTCTCACTGCGCTAGCTGAAGTCTACGCTTTCACATTTCGTCTCGTTTGCGTCATTTTTAATTTGGAGAAAATCGACACAACTCTAATTTTTTAAATATATCGTGTGTTTCCCACCAACATTGTAAAATATTCGACCAAATGTTCATCTTTCTACCTCTCCGGGTGCGATCTCGGTTCCACGGGTTTATTTTTCACTGGCAAAAAACTCGTTTTTCTGAAGATACGTTATTTTCTATTGGCGACGATGATTACCGACTACAATGTTGGATTTCCCGGCTTGCAAAAAGTGTCAATTATGTCGTACATTGTGTTACCGGCTGTCATTCCAGCCACTGTTGCTTACCGTCTTGCATGGAAGGACATGACCTCAGCGGATACGTGCTCCCGCATGGCTCGCATATGTTGACCGATCTGCAGCCCTTTGAACGCGCTCCACTCGTCCTCGAAGGCCAACCACGCAAAGCGCCGTCGCCGCTCCAGCCATTCCAGGAGTTGCAGGGTGGTCGTGTTGACGATGAACCGGGCGACGCGGTGGCGTTTGTCTATCTCCTCTTGCGAGTACACCTCGGGAGAAGGGTTTATGAGGTTGAAGAAATTGACCCAAGAGCCAGTGACTGGCATCCCTGTGTCAGCCAGTTCGTCAAAAGTGTTGATTTCTGGGTATGTCTCAGAATGCGTTATCAGGGTGAAGAGTCGCCCCTGCAACAGTAAGAATAGTGCTCTTCAACGACCGCATCATGATGGCTATTATTCACTCGTAGATTATTACGATACTCGCTCGAGTCGTAAACATCAACTCGTGAATAACAGCCATTATGCGCGAGTAGAAGACGACTACTTTCCCTATGACCTTGAAATATTCAGAATCGATTTTGAACATATTTTGTTTTATTTGAAACTCAAGTATATGGATTACCTTCTCAAACAGTGTACGTACAATGTACTTCTTAGCGGTGAGTAAATTTCCTATAAACTGGAGGGTTTATACTGTTGAAAAAGCTTTGTAATGTAAGCCAAGAAAACATTCACGATAAAAGAGTTCACCCTATCACTCTTTCTTCACTCCATAAATGGAGTAATACGATTGATACTCCATACTCCATAAATGGAGTGATACGATTGATACTCCATACTCCATAAATGGAGTGAAATACGATTGTTCATAATACTTCCTTGATTTTTCTGGCAATAATTGTAGAGTTGTCGAATTCGTTATAACCTGAATTTCAGGTGGAGTACAAGTTTCATTATCACTGTCGCTGGCTTCAAGATTCATTTTGTTGAATAATCAATGCGAAATGTAACGAGAAATACGAGCCCAAAAATGTCTAGTTTACGTACACGAAACAGCGAAATCATTCACTTCTCTACTGCGGTTCAAAAGAGGCGGGAATGGCAAAGAGAATGCAATTATGCTCGTGGATTCCAAAAGTTCTAGGAATGTGATTGGTCGACAGGACGTGAATTCCGGACTGGAAGCTACGGAGTGTGTAATCGATATTATTCGTCGATTAAATATACAGCAGGAATACGTATGTTATTAAATGGTTGTAGAGAATCCTTCTTCCTTTCTAGATTCTAGATCTAGATTTCTTCCTTTTAGTGTTAATTCCGGGTTCGTCAGTTACAGAGATTACGACTTTCCTAAGTGTAGTGCATGTTATTTGAAAACATTCCCCCGCGATGGAACGTGAGATCTTGCGCCGACCTACACGTGAGCATGCGGGGTATTCCCCTCTACATATCTCTCCTGGAGAGGTGTCACCCCAGCCGGGACAAGAAGTGACTTGACTAGTCTTCCGTTATAAGTGGTTGAGTAGCACTTGTAAGTAGTCTTCCGTTATTAGTGGTTGGGTAGCACTTGTAAGTAGTCTTCCGTTATTAGTGGTTGGGTAGCAATTAAGAACTTGTCTTGCCTGCGGCGGTGCCCCGCTGGAGCGTGATATGTGGTAGGGGAAACCCAGCTAGCCAACAGGTAGGACGGCGCCGGATCTCACCATCCAGCGGGTGAGGATCACTGCCGCCTCTTAAGAAAAAATACACGCACTACACTTACGGGACTAATGGTCTTAGCAGTTGACGTTCTCGGAATGACTAATCAATCAATGAGGCTTTTCGAAATGTGTGAATTAATTTACAGTAGCCGCTTTAAACGAGAACAATTAAAACAAAGCATTGAGCTTTGTATAAACCTTTATAGGGCAGCAGATTAGGCGAGAAATTGAATACATACTAGAAAAGACAACGTATTAGGGTGGATGGGACGATTTTTTTAAAAAAAAACTTTGAGCCAAAACGTGGTATACAGTTCGTGGGTCATATTCATTCGTGAATAGAATGACAAGAGACGTTCTGCAGCCATTTTAAAACTTTCCCAAGCAATGAACGTAAGAGTTAGAGGAACTAGTGATGTAAGAATCTATGGAGTGAATAATTCTAAGAAACCTAAGAAATTGAATGTAGTATAAATTTAAATTTAGCAATTTAAATTGGAATGTGAAAATAAAGCGGAACTATTGTAAACAGAGATGAAAGCAACAAAAACGTATTTTTTTCTGTTCAACTTAATTCGATAAGTTTTCAAGGGCAACGCATTGCAGCAGTCTGCTCCACATTGCCAGTGAATGCGATTCAGAGATTCCCTCACAAACAAACTACAATGTAAAACTAGAGGCGCTACATCAGAACATACTTTCTCGCACTATTTCAAAATTTGCAGCTTTCGAAAATACAGAGAGTTCAGCGAAAATGAGACCCGAGCCATTCTTTAAAATGTCCCTTCTTCTATCTGTGGAAAAGAGTTAGATTTTTTTTAAAGTAAAAATCTGGTCACCACTCACGAATTATCAACATTAGCTACTATTTTTCCATGAAAACGTGCTTGTGAGATGAGCAAATATGTTCTATACGTCATCTCGTTCGCATGTTGTGCGGCAATGAATCTAAAAGAACATGAGTAGAAAATGAACTTAACGCATTTCACAAACCTTCGAATTAGTACAGCGTTTGGACATGTTTAAATTATGAAAAAAAAACTATCACTATCATTTTCGGGCTTTGCTTCTCGGTGTGTCCGTTGATCGTATTTTCATGAGGCTCGTCGCATTGCGTAGGCATTTTGTAATCGTGTTTCGTACTCATTTATGCCTTTTCCATGAGAAGAAGTATCCGATACCCTTCTAGAAGCAGAGCGTACGCATGGAAATACTACTTCATCTTCCGTTTCCCCCGATAGCAAGTTCTTGGTGAAATAGTTATTTCCATAACTAGTACAGAAAGTGAGTCTTTGGCGTAAGAATGAAATGTTGAAATACGTACATCCTCTTGCACTACATTACACTACTTATCATGCTGGGAGACAAATCGAGAGCTTAGAGCTTGTTCTGACTTGGGCGAATCCTCACTGGTGGAGATACATGGATGCGGGAAATCCTCGCAAGCCCACCTCGGTGCCGGATCTCAACATCAAACGGAGAAGGTATATCGCCAGCTTCCGCGAATTAAAAACATTCACTTGGTCTCCTGACAAGAAGGGTAGGGTTCTGCATGTAAATGTGTACGTGTATGACGAAAGGAAAAACAAGAGTGAGAAAGGAAAGATTGCGTTCTATGTTTCTCTTGTTTGTTCTACCCCTCAGAGTCGCTGCAGTGAATACCTTGGTTGACCTGAGCTAATTCAGCCGGTGAGTAACCCAAAACTATGGTTCTCGAGCACCTACGATAGATTCATAATTTCAGGCGCGACAACTGCTAAGGTCATTAGTCCCATGAATGTAGGGCATGTTTTTTATCACGGGAGGTAGCGGTCATCTTCATCTGCTTGTTGGCGAGATCCGCCGGCGACCGACGTCGGCTTGCGGGGTTTCACCAACCACGTTTCTCCCACCGACGTGACACCCCCACAGCCGGGACAATTTCTAAGCTCTCGACTGGTCTCCAATCAAATGTGATAGTGTAGTGGTTGTGAATGTGTGTGTGTAATGGGTTGGGGAAAGGAAGGAGATGAAGGCTTCTACACGGTGCGAGGCCAGCTGCAAGCGCTGCGGTGTGGCGCGCACCCTGCCCTGCAGGGCGCCCCCGCACGAGGACAGGGTAAAGCTCCGTTTTCACTTACTTGGTAGAGGGTGACGATGACGATGGCGGAGGCGAGCAGCGCGCCGGCCAGCTGCAGGCGCTGCGGCGTGGCGCGCACCCTGCCCTGCGGGGCGCCCCCGCACGAGGACAGGGTAAAGCTCCGTTTTCACTTACTTGGTAGAGGGTGACGATGACGATGGCGGAGGCGAGCAGCGCGCCGGCCAGCTGCAGGCGCTGCGGGGCGCCCCCGCACGAGGACAGGTAAGTTCCGTTTCCACTTACTTGGTAGAGGGTGACGATGACGATGGCGGAGGCGAGCAGCGCGCCGGCCAGCTGCAGGCGCTGCGGGGCGCCCCCGCACGAGGACAGGATAAAGTTCCGTTTCCACTTACTTGGTAGAGGGTGACGATGACGATGGCGGAGGCGAGCAGCGCGCCGGCCAGCTGCAGGCGCTGCGGGCGCCCCCGCACGAGGACAGGATAAAGTTCCGTTTCCACTTCTTGGTAGAGGTGACGATGACGATGGCGGAGGCGAGCAGCGCGCCGGCCAGCTGCAGGCGCTGCGGGGCGTCCCCGCACGAGGACAGGGTAAAGCTCCGTTTCCACTTACTTGGTAGAGGGGACGATGACGATGGCGGAGGCGGCAGCGCGCCGGCCAGCGCGGGGTAGAGGGTGACGATGACGATGGCGGAGGCGAGCAGCGCGCCGGCCAGCTGCAGGCGCTGCGGCGTAGCGCGCACTCTGCCCTGCGGGGCGCCCCCGCACGAGGACAGGGCGCGCAGTGCGGCCGCCGCGCTCGCCCCCAGCGACTCGCGCGCCACCACGCGCCACGCCAGCGCGTACGCCACCACGGCGCCCAGCAGCGCCCACCACAAGGTCGCGCGAAACACGCGCAGCGGTAGCGACCAAGCAGGAAGAGATTTTGCTCGCGGGACCACCAGGATTGTTCTCTTATTTGTGATAGAAGCACTGAAGATGTTCAAGGTTCTAGAGAAGTTTGGAAGAATGGTGAAGTCTATCGTAGAAAAGTCTGCTTTTCCGCTAACCACGTCTAAGAATCCTTTTATCCTTAAAGTTGATAGGCAGGTTCTGTCGCAATCCTAATATAAACAAAATAATTAATTATCTTAGATACGCGTCTTGTATAGCTCTGCACGTACAGACTGGGTTTCGTGAGACCCCAGCATAATTTTCTTTGCGTATTTACTCAAATTTTCCTATTCCTTGGCTTGCTGCGTCATCAAGTGAAATTAGTAGATTTTAGTAGTAGTATTAACTAGTAGTTCAGCATTTTTGAAAAGTTTCATTGTGCTAACTCATTTGATGACTTATTAAGAATAAAAATCGTGTCAAGAAGTAGAATACGGATGAGCAATAATCCCCAGAGAAAATCACAAAAAAGATCTGGTATATGAAAATCCAATTGTGAAAATTCAACACAACTCAGTTTTCTCTCTGACTGTTGAAAACAATTGAAAAGACTCTACGGGTTTGTCACAAAGGTATCGTTTCTCTACTAAACACAGTGTCCGTGACCTACCTAGTGAGTAGAAAACAGTTTATTCATGAACAATAACCAAAATATTTCATGATTTATATGATAGATATGTTGATAAGAATTTGCCTTGTTCACGGTTAATTGGGACTAACTTTCAATGTAATTTACGCTATACCTGAATGAATGAAAAATATTAAAATTATATGATCAGATTTAAAATCCAATTGATAGGTGAACAAGAAGTTACGCCGAAGGAAATGCCACATTTTAGACGAAAGGAGGAATGATCACAACATAGCAAAGAATTAATTTTTCTATTCAGAAACAATTTCATGATGTTTATAATGTAATAATATATAGTATACTCACCACATTGACTTTTGAAATTGTACGTTGAGAACATTTGAGGTTGAGTGATTTTGATAACTCTTTCATTAATTGAAGTTTATCTCCCACTGTAGTTAATAGAACACCATTGACGGTGTCTTTAAAGACTTTGAAGTCATTAGTGAGCACAATATGGCATTTAACTGTTTTTCCTCTGAGATCGCTCTTGCGTTCTGATACCTTTTTGGTTAAAAATGCTATTCCCCACTCATTGTCGTGCTCACGAGGCATTAGAAACAATTTCTCCCTGCCTTTTTCTAGCGCTCTAAAGAAAGCGATTGAATTCTGCCCTTGCTTATTTTCAGTTAGAGCCAGTCCATAGAATGATTGGTGACGTTTCCACAACATTTGAAGCAAATTAATTACTTCCTCTGATTCATTCACCCATTTTTCTGGGTGATGGAAACTACTGTCACTGAAGTCAACTGCATCTGATGATGTAACTGCCAGAACAGTTGGAGCCAAAGAATGTAGCTGCAGATCTCTGCGTGAGCGTCGTAACAAAATCTGTAATGAAGACCATTTACATGTTAAACGTTGAAAAATGAGTGAAATTGTAAATACTGGAGTGAATGGCATATAAATCGGGAAGCAATATCCTACAATGGCCGACCCTAAATAGAAGTGACGTTGCTTGTTTTCCTCTTGATGTCCCCAGCCGGCAGACGCTCAAAGCTTCATACTGTTCTTCAGACGTGTGGTAGTGTAAGTACATGAATGGAAATGTGTGTGTGTGTGTGTGTGAAGAGAGAGGAGGAACAAATCCGAGAATGGAAAGAATGCAGGATTCGTAGCTTATTTGTGAAGGTACTGCTCCGGAAAACGTCTGATCTTGATCGGAGAAAACGCTGAAAACAACCTACCAGAGAAGCCGGACGCTAGAATTCTCTTCCAGACAGGGGCTGCATTCGGCCTAGCTATCA
Source organism: Teleogryllus oceanicus (assembly GCA_964035755.1). NCBI lineage: Eukaryota > Metazoa > Arthropoda > Insecta > Orthoptera > Gryllidae > Teleogryllus > Teleogryllus oceanicus. The sequence goes on from CAXIVR010000006.1 coordinate 19,478,758, forward strand.
AGCAATTCTCGAAAATAAGCCACAATCGAGACTCGAACATAGGACCTCCCGGTCAGAAACGTTGCAGTGGAAGCAGGTGTATTCCTGAGCTCTCTCAGCCAATGAGATGCGTTGGAATGAGATATGCGGCGGTCTCAGGAGCTTATCAACGAGCAGAGAGATCTTAAAAACAAACCATTTGGCATTGCTAGTAGTAAAAGTACTCCATCCTCAAGATATCGGGTTCCCAGCCTGAAGAGCTGCTCAATTCTGTTGGTGCCCGACGTCACAAACGGCGCCCCTGGTGTTAGTGAAAAGGAACCGCGTCATCCTCCGGACGCTGCAGCGTCCGGAACCAGCGCGCTGGTTCAGTTGTTTCAACATTAACATTATTAAATTATATTGGTCACGGTCTCTTGTTTTATTAGGTCTTTTTTTAAATGAACACAAATCAAAGATCACTGCAATTTTATTGATAACAGTTATTTATTAAAATATTTTATAATATTAATAGAATTCTTACACAATAAAAATTAAAATGACGTTTCAGGGGCCATCATTTTTTAGATCTACAAACTTAAAGGTTAAATAACATGAGCATAAGAAATGTACCGAATTCAACGCTGGAGTTCAATTACTGTTATTGTAAAAGTATTGTTTATATGGTCAGATACATTTAAAATTACATTATTTTACCAGTAATTCTTTTATTTATTAACTATACCAATATGTTACAATCAGCTTTAATAAATAGTTATTACAAACAAACATTGCAGTGAAGTATCATGTCTATGCATATACAAAACATAACATACTAATGAAACGAGATTGTAACAATTAAAAGTTAATAAACTAATGGCGTTCGTATAAATAATATTAATCTAATATCCTTAAATATTGTCTCCTATATTTTCTCAGTAGTGTACATACCTTTTGCGACTCTCACACGTAACTAATCTTCATAAATGAGGTGAATAAAGAAATATAATTTTACGGAGACGTGGCGAATTTCACTTTGAATTTAAAATATGAAGAATTTTGGTTTAAAAAATATCTAAATATTCGTGTCAAATACAACCCGCAGCACACATCCGTATTTTTGAATTTATATCGTTAAATTACTCCTTTAATTAAACGTTTTAGGGCCTTAAAAACTAACTTTTGAGGGCCAAGGCCTCAAAGAATCGTTTCTCACGCCGTAATCTGCAGGATGAGATCTTGAACAGTCTATTACGTTGTTGCTGATTCGACGCTTCTCGATACTACCCCACCTCTTTAGATCCTGCATAATCTGCAATCCCGGCATTCGTCTGGTGTTCATCGGAGAAACCACGGAAAACTACCATAATCAGAGCAGCTAGAATTCTCCTGCAGGTAACGGTTGAATTCAACCTAGTTATCTTGCTAATATCGAAAATCATACCATCAACGGGACTCGAATCTAGGACCTCCCGGTCAGAGGGCATGCAGTGACATCAGTTAATCCCTGTGCGATCTCTCTCAGTTCTTTTTTGACCTGTGTAGAATCTACAACTGTATGTGAAATTAAACTAATTAGTTGATATTCTACGCGATTGAATTACATGGATGTACCTCTCTTCTCAGTAATACCTGCTCATAAATAAGAATAGTTTGTATTGACAAGGGGAGTATTGTATCGTTATGAGTAGGGCCCGGATTTTAAAAGTCATATATTTTTTCTGAACCTTCGGTGAACTTTAAAACAATTTATGCACGAGTCCAGTATTGTCATTAGAAAAACTATTTTTATTGTGCTTAAAGTCATATTTACACCGTTTTAGTAAAAGTTTTGGCCAAATTTTGTCCAAAATGCATACATACGTCATATTTTTAAGGACACAAGAATAAAAAGCTTGAAAATGTGTCTCGCATGACAATGTATCAAGTGCTATCGTCACAAATAAACTCAACAATTACGTCACAAAGGATTATTTGAAACGTAAGTGAATTTGAACGGAGTGAGTTGGGTCGAGCTCGTGGTCATGTGGCTGAAAATGTACACACAAATTGCTGCGTGTACAAGCAATTTTTTTAAATGCTAGTGAGTTCCAGAGACTGTAAACCGCATGTACCATACTCACAATCTGTTACTGAGGGAATTTTGCATTTATGTTATACTTAAAAAACCAACAGGAATTAAAAAATAAACTTATATCGGGTCATATTTTTTTTTAAGGTTACATTTATATAGATTTTAGGTCATAAATGCTTGCATATTTCGCTGATTTTGAGGTCATTAAAATCCGGGCCATAGTTATGAGTTACAAGAAGATATATAGAGCAAGTGACGGGGGAAAAGAAAAAGATATATTACATGCTTAATGTAGGAATGGAAAAATAGGGACAGGATAGGTTTTAACATGCGAGAGTTCTCGCACGGATACGCTAGTTATTGTTAATGTTCTTGGAGCCTGAACAGATGAACTCGTTGCTCCACTCACTCGGTGCCCCTCGTCGCGCACGGCGTCCCTGGTGTGAAGTCGAGGAACCGCGCCAGCCTCCGGGCGCTGGTGGCCGCCAGCACGTACCCGGCCCCGGGGGCCGCAGGGATGCCGGCGGAGCCACGTGGAACAGCAGCGGCGCGCGCGCGCGGGCGTGCAGCGGGCGAAGCCAGCGTGCGCCGTCGCCCAGCTCCACCACGCCCACCGCCCCGCCCCCGGCCCCGCCCCCGCCCGACAGCGCCCACGCGAGCCCCACGCTCGGTGGCGAAGGGCGAGCGGGCGGGAGGGCGAGGGTGCGCAGGGCCCTCTGGCGCGGAGGCGGAGCAATGGCGCAGGCTGCCTGCCATGTTGGCGCACGTGCCTGAGCGATTTAACGTTAACTAGATGATGCCCTCTCATTAAATGAGCGGATGGAAAAGGTTGAAAAATAATTTTTAATAAAAAAAAATTGAATTAGTTTTATTAACCACTTTTTGGTTTAAATTATGTTTCTTGGCTAAAATAAACGATTGAATTAAGATGTTTTGGTTTAAATACGTTACTTTGGTTAGACGTTTTTTGGTCAGTTTGAACGTTCTGATCAAATAAGGTTTAAAACATTGTTCTTGTATTAAAATTCGATTTGTGAGTTTGGGGCAAAATTAGTACCTTCTATCAATCGAATTTCGAAGCCTTGGTAAGCTTGTTTCGAATTACAATAGTTTTAATTGAAATATAAAGCAATGTGGAATATATTAAAACACACGACATTATCAAATAGAAACTTATTGAATGATGATTGATTGAATGATGATGATTGATGAATGTTTTCTAAAGATGATGAAAGAGAGGTAAACATTCTGAGAGGTAAACAGTGAACAACTAATACTAGTGGAGATTTCCGGTTGATCTCAGAGAGGGATTACAGCCGCAATATTCAGCACTATTGGTCGTCTCGTGAAAGAATTTTGATATGGTTTGTTTCTGTAACTTTTGTCTGCGAAATGATAAAAAATAATCAGTAAGGTAAAGAAATAAATTTTCGGTCGGATTTTACGGATTGCCTGTTAATCTAGTGTGCTTACAATTACACATCCGTTGACTCAAGTATACAATGCATCTTTATTAACAGGAATATTTCCGGATAGTTATAAAACAGCCAAGATAGGGCACAAAAATGAAATTCAGAATTATCTGATCGAATTATCGCATATTCAAAAAGGATCTCTTCTCTTTACCGATGATAGAATAATCTTTGTAAAGAAGTAAGAATAAGTTGTACCAATGATTAGAACGCCAATGGTTCAAATTGGTTGGTTATAACAAATTGACAGTAAACCGGAAAAATTCCGTTACCATTTCAAACAAACAATTACATACTCCATTAAAAATTAACGCTCTGCAATTAGCTGACGTTAAGGTAACAATATTTGTGGGTCTCTCGGTTCGGTCAAACCTCAAATAGGACGTTATTTTAAATGAATTGAACACAACATTACCCTCGTTATGTCATTTGTATATATTCAGTTATGTCATGTGTATATTCAGAATCTGTTGAATTTCACTCAGCCTTCATACAGCTCGTTGAAGCGGTGTATTTGGCGAATGTTTATTTCCGACTCATATACGGCATACTTTTTGGGTGAAATTCACAGCTTCCCAGACATGTTGTGACATACCAATATGTGAGACATAATATGGTACAATATTTATTATAAACAGCGTAAATTATAGGGATAAATATAGGTGAATATGCCAGCATAGCAGCGGTAAGCGAGCCGTCGTCAAGATCAACAATCTTCATGCAGTGACAATCGCGGAAACGGCTAGTTCATTTTGTAAGAAATTTAGGGATTGGCTAGGAACGGAAGTACATCAAGTCTTGTCTGTAAAAAACAATCGAAAAGATGAAGCGAGTTTTGAAGGATTGAAAGAATATGATAGGCATTCATTCTGACTGATGCCGTGGTGTTGAACGGATCGTGAACAATTAATGTTAGGAGTTTTTTGGGACTTGTAAGCATTTACTGGGGAGTAGATATTGGTAGAACATTGAATTTGAATGCTAAGTGTGGACAGTAAAACTTAAAATATTTCAAGTGAATGAGTTAGAAGGACATTGAGAGCTTAGGCGAATTTATCAGTAACTGGACTGGAATGCTAACAGCAGATAGTTTGTTGGTCGTTGAGTATTCAGCATACGCGTGGAATGAACTTGGAATTCGTAAAGTGGCGAACGACTTAGACTTTATTAACTTCGGAAGCAGTGATGAACGGTGATTGAAGTGTGCTTCTGCAAGAAAAGAAGAGAGAAGATGGTACCTGAGGACAGCGACGTCTGAGAAGAATGAAGATGGTACAACGAGGCACCGTCGTCCAGGAGCGCGCGAAGACGAATATTACATTATAAGGTTGGAAAAGGTCATGACCAAATTTTTTCAATTGTGTAGAATTATTAAGTACCAAAATTGTTTAATAAATTTCCATGTTTTGTGAAATGAATACATGATTCTCATTGAGCCAATTCTAAGAACGACGTAGCAAGATAGAAATATATTTGTTTTTCAGATTCCTCGACCACTCTGTATAGATGGCAGATCGGATAATCTTCTACTAGCAGACAATATTGATTATTTCAATGAAACCCATCGACCCAGGTAGCCGGAAACTAATTTATTTATAATCAGAGTTCAAGGTTGACTTGTATGATTATGGACCATTATACCATTAAATTTACTTTATTTCAGAATAATGTATCCAGATACATATTCAATTCAATTATATCTTATTTTACTTGGCGACAATGAAACCATCATTTCTGCTCTTGCATTTAGTCTGACCATGCAAATTTCTCTACGCTCTTTTCGCTAATTAGTAGCGAAATTAGGTATTACTCGTGCTAGAAAACAGGGCGACAAGAATTTAGCTCAGAAGCTTCTTTTAGGCTTGTGGATCTTTTTACATGTTTATTTACAACATGGAACAGACGGCTTCACCTCCTATCCGAAGGAAAACGTATGACGAATTTTTTCGCACTTAACTCCACGGCTTCGATCGGATCTGAACCCACGAACTTGGGTATAACTGTCCGATACGCTAAAGGTTACACCATTAAAACCATAGTATAGGGTTCGCCGAGACACAAACTCGTGTAGACCAGTGTAGAGATGCTCAAATGCACGAAGTCGGGCCAGACTGTCCGTGGTGTCCCGCATCTGTTCACTTTTCACTAGACTAGAGCCAATCGTGACGAGCACCTCTCTTCCAGATTTCCTGATTCATCAATCATCGAGCCTCACCGATGGCCCATTAATTAGCGTTCGATTAAGACGCCTACTGAAGGTAGCAGTCTACCTGAGAAAAAACTTTCTAGAATTTTGGGTCTTTTTTGTTTTCTCGTGTACGTTTAATTCTGTATGTTTTTAGAGATCAAGTAACAAAAAATACTTTTCTTCTATTTGTTTACAACAAATTGGCAAAACTGTACGTTTTTACTTCAAACATCATAACTCTACAACAAACTGATATACTTTGATGATTCTTTTTTAAAATTAATCACAATTAAATATTGTAGTGACTGAACTAGAATTGTAAAGGAACTATGAAAACTAAAGAGTCAGTATTATTGAGAAAAAAATAATGGTTTATTTTATTCTGGACATTTCAGTTCATTAAACTGAAACATATAGTGACAGATTAACTATTCTAGTACATTCACTAGAGCAGATCATGGATTATATACTGCAAAAACTTTTGTTATTATATTTAATAGTTTGTGGTTTATGTTTGACATGTATGAATGTGCTGAAAATTTCCAGTTCGGGAAAATGAATCTTAAATTCACTCACTAAGGGCTCGGCAGTTGACACTCGCTTCGAAACAAAATATTTTCTCAAAAACTAAGAAATGTTGCAAAAAAAGGAGTTGAAGCATTTTAAAGGAAATAAAAGATCATACGACCCCCCAAAAATTGAAAATTGAAATTTACGATTTTTCATCATTCTGAGGATACGGATACCTTCAGCGGTCCTTTTATAATGTATTCAGTTAGGATATGTAATAGAACGGCGGTTATTGGCCAAGAAATAAATTAGAAAGCCCGTCTTCATAAACGTGAAAATGACTATAAATTATAATATTTTTGGTTCTTAAAGCTAAAAGAAATTTATATTTGAATATTTTACGAATGACCTGTCAATATATCAGAGAGTCTAATGGCCTAAAGTCCGAATGGAGAACTTCCGGGTCAAACCATCGATGTGAACTGGGAAGTCGTGTACGAATTGATCTGGATTGGCACCGACACTCCAGCAGCCAATGGCAAGCAAGAAAATCAATACCTGGGTGGCCGATCGTTGTGCTACGAAACGCAATCACACTTTTTTGGCTAATTAGATGATAGAAACATAAAGCAACAGTGCGGGACTACTCGAAAACCTGAAATTTGATGAAAGAATGCGAAGAATTTCATTTCAGGTAATTCTCTATAAAATAAAAAGATGATGAAGATGATTATTCGATATTTCTGCTTGATTGACAATTAATTTAAAGAAAAATGAAAAAAATATTGGCAACCCCGTAACATGAGTGGACTACCTTTTTCTCCTATTTTCAGCTTTTTTTGGATTGTGTGTATTTAATTATTATATTTAATAAAACATTATGATCTAAATCTAAAGTGAATTCAAGCGGCTGAAATTACTTTTCTAGTTAGTGGGAAAGTGAAACTAAACTCATTCTTAACGCAGGCTTTGAGTCTTTAAGTAAAAAACGTATTTTCTTTCAGCGTCTCATTGGTTTCAATTACCGTTATTTGTGGCCTGCTGTGATTTTATATGAGTGAAGGCTAGAGGTGGAAGATCAACGAATGATCCTCTTTGTGAAATAGTTTCAGGTTCACACAGAATGATCAAGAAACACATCTTCGCGGTGCCTCACTTCTGATCAATTTTTGTTTTCGAATTTTCGAGCGTATCAACAGTTACGGTATTTAGTAGTTAATATTGTGAATTTATCAGAGCGAAAAGAGGATAGAGAAAGAATAGGAATTAAGAGAGAGAAAGAGAGAGAAGAGAGAGAAGAGAGAGAGAAGAGAGAGAAAGAGAGAGAGAGAGAGAAAGAGAAGAGAGAAGAGAGAAGAGAAGAGAGAGAGAGAGAGAAAGAGAAGAGAGAGAGAAGAGAGAGAGAAGAAAAAAAGAGAAAGAGAGAAAGAAGAGAAAGAGAAAGAGAGAGAAGAGAGAAAGAGAGAGAAAGAAGAGAAAGAGAGAGAAGAGAGAGAAAGAGAGAGAAAGAGAGAAAGAGAGAGAGAGAGAGAGAAGAGAGAGAGAGAGAGAGAGAGAGAGAGAGGTGTTCTTCCCCCGCAGGACGGTGAGATCAAGTCGACTTGCAGGTTATCCCCATCCATAATTGAAATGATTGAAGGCGTTGTCATTGTCAACAATACTAATACCTTCAATCATTTCAATTATGTAAATGCCAACTACAACTGACCCCTAAACCAATATCCCCATCCAGATATCTGCCATCAGCGGAGTACCGCCCGCAGCCTGGAGAAGCTCTAAGCACCCTACTTCTGACACGCCTGGTACCTAGTATAGCGTTTCTGTATAAGAGGAGTGAATAAGACGAGGAAAGATCGCCATGGGTCCATGGCACATTTGTTACTCTTAAATTCGCCTGGTGTTGATCGGCGAAACCACGGAAAACTACCAATTAGAGCAGTAGGCCAGTAGACTATTATTCTCCACACAGAATTCAACTTAGTTTTAGTGCCGAAAATCCCGTTACCGGCGGGCCTTGAATTCGAGCACCTTCCGGTCAGAGGTGCTGCAGTGACATCAGTTGATACCCAGACACATCTCAGGCGGTCCTTACTTCTCTGATAAAAGGTAAGGCAACCTTCATTCGGGGCCTCTCGTTGGCGCCGCCGAGTCCCTTCCCACACTACCAGAGCTGCTACAGCAGCGCGACTATGTCCTTAAGACCTCGATTTAAACCAATGATTTACCTCTAAGTATCTCCTCCAGCGGAGCACTACCCCAAATTGAACAAGCGCTAAGCTTCCAACTGGAGTCCCCATAAGTGTGTTATGTACTGCGTGAAGGGTGAGAGTGTTTGTTTACTGTGCGAGGGGGGACAAGGATCAGGAAGTTTGCGTTATGTCCATGAGGTTGTTCGGCATTGGCCTGGGATTGATCAGGGAAGATACGGATATCTACCGATCAGAGCAGCGTAGAATTCTTCTCTAGAGAGCTGTTATCGGAAGAGATGGCTCAGGATATCTACTGATGTCACTGCAGTGCCTCTGACCGGGAGGTCTTAGCTTCGAATCTCGACGGTGGCAGAATTTTCGACACTAGCTAGTAAGCTCAATCGAATTTAGTCGCCGACTGGAGGAGAATTCTAGCGGCCGACTACTCTGATCGGTAGTTTTTCGTGATTTCTACGATCAATATCTGACGAATATCGTAGAAGAACCCTAACAAAGGAACCGCGCGTGATCTTTTCTTCCCCTTCCTTCATCCATCTTCTCTCCTTAGTTACAACCACTTACACGTACATGAACTACACTGCCATACATGCTAGGAGACAGGTCGGGAGCTTGGAGTGTGTCCCAACTGGGGAGTTGCCCAGCTGGTGGGAGATACCTGGTTGAGGAAAACCCCGCTAGCCGACAGTTAGGTCGGCGACTTATCTTAACATCTAGTGAGGGAAGATCACCGCCACCTTCCGAGAAAAAAACGAGCAGTATGCTTACGGGGCCAACGTCCCTAGCAGTTGACGCGCCCGGAATGACCAATCAATCAATCAATTCAGACAAGCATTGAATTCGACTTAATCTCTGTCGAAAATCCGTTGCTGTGGGAATTCAAGCCCTAGGACCTCCCGTTCAAAGAGCCTTAGAGACAATGGATGGTGTATATGAGTAATTTCAGATTTTCTCTGAGATGGTTCAGCAGGTCTGAGAATGAGAAGTCATTTAGGGCTTCCTAAATGACTCAATGGTCCTTCTCCTAAATAATGACTCGATCATCTGATAATTCAATACAATTGAAAATGTATACATTTAAATTTAGGTAATTGATGTTTAATATCCAAATAATTTATCATTTGTTGTGACAGAAAATAATGTTAATCTTACCGACCAATATGTGAAGAGAAGAAACATGATGTAAGTTGCCGCCATCAGAAAGACTAAACCTAGCCAGTCATTGATGAGGATGACTATCAAATATAGTCGTAGTTTGAATACGTTTTCTGACCTTCTGACATTAAGGTGATATTAATGTGATAGACAATTATACGAATATATATCAAAATATTGCTCAAATGTTTTTATTAATGACTACACAATACGCATAACTGAAATTAGTAACACCTGCCATATGAGCTCGTGGTTCTCATTCTTACAGAAATCAATTTTGAGTCATTTTTGAAAAGTTTATAACTACGTTTCTGATTCTAAATAGATAGACAAGTAACAAGTTTCGCAGTAATCTACTGTGATACGATATCGGACATTCAATATATAACACTTTATTTTATCGTTTGCATGCGTTAAAATTAATTGAGCAAACGATTTTAAAAATAATTGTGTTGACATTTCGACGACGAGATTGTAGATAGAAAGAAAATTGGGAACGCATCGATCAGTGTTTCAAAGTTATTTTAAATGGAAATTGAAAGTGTGACGTTCGAATTAAAGGGCTTAACACGCCTGGACCTTTTGTACACGTGAAGAAAAACGCGTTTATCTTGTGTCGCAAACAGAAAGCATATCTAGTGTTTGTAAAGAGCATGATAAAGAATACTGAATGCTACTCACTATGTATTAATACATAAATGGGGTTTCGTAACGTGACAGCTGAGGGTATTATCATGATTGAATATGGTCCGGCTTTTCGCGTCTTTCTTAGTTGTCCGGCTAGAATCGCTTGATCTGCAGCACTGCTTGATATGGTCACGATCATGCGACATCCTGCGGCAGGACCGAGAAAGATGCAAAAAGTCGGACCATATTCCATCTTGAAGATAATACCCTCAGCTGCCATGTTACGAAAACCCAAGTATAACTATAGGTGCTACAGAATGGCATACGCTTTCTCGTAGGAATTATTTTAATTTCCTTAGAGTGGACTGGCTTAAAGATCCATTCTCTTCCCAGCTGCCATTTATCGTCGCCGTGACATTATTTAAAGTACATTTTTTTGACTTTTCGGTTTCTTAACAGTAGAACAGAAATATCAATTCAAAAATATTAAAGAAGCGTCTAAACTCGTCCTAAAAAATAATTTTCATTGAAAAATTTGGAGCCGTTGTTAAGAAAATAGCAATTAAGCATTACTATAAATGCGAAAATTGAAGCTCTTTTTCACAGGAATTTATTGATTTTTCGAAGAACTTCGTTTGGAGTCATATAAAGTTCTTCCACTCACAAATACAATAATGTTTACAAATCGATTAAAATGTGTATACTAAGGGCGTGAGAGATATTTCGAATAAGCTACATTTGTGTAATTTTCGAAAAACAAATTAATACAGCGAAATTTACGTCATATTTAACAGTGCAATTAGCACTATTCATTCGAAAAAATTGAAGAAAACATTTGGAGTCATTTTTTAGAAAATGACTTTTGAGCGTTTCTGAAAAAGCGGTATTTTGAGCTCATTTTAACAGAAAACTGTTAAATTTTCGAAAAACTTTATTTGACATTATTCAAAGCACATACTCATAAATATAATAATGTAAAAAAATCGCCTCTAATGTAAATATTAAAGGCGTCAAAGTCACGCCAAAAAATTACATTTTTGTATTTTTTGAAAAACCAAGGTATGAGAGTTATATATGGAGTTAATGTCATCTTATACATTCGTTTGGTACTAACCTTACCAAAAATGTTAAGGAAGAATTTCAGCCATTTTTGAGAAAATTTTGTTTTCTTATTTCTTTACGATAATAAAATTTTCAGGAGAAAAGAGACGTTTCACAATGTACTGTTTATGAGTAGTGGGTTAAATATAGTTTATATATGTTTTAGAGTATTCAGTATGTCATATTTAATTTTGTGATCAGTTCTACCCCAAATCGAATATCATATTGGAAGTACTTCTTCTCATCTTATAATTTGAAATCGTATAATGTAAAGATATCGGTATGAAACGATAAAAATCTGTAAATATTCTAGCAATGAAGAAACAAGAAACCAGAGAACGTATTTGTGACTGTTATTTTGAAAAAGTCAATTTGTACAAAATGTAGGTCATCAGAAACTAAGATAGTAATACGGGGTCATCAGAAACTAAGATAGCAATGCAGAATATTAGAGACACAATAAGTAAATTATCGTCAATTCAAACAGAAATTTAACAATTACATATTGCGAAGTAAGTAATTATCTTTAATTCATAATAATAAACGTCATAAAAACATTTAATTTTAAAATATCTAATTTAAAAAATCTAATTGAAAAAAATCTAATTTTAAAAAATCTAGCTCTGAATCCTAAGGGGGTAGTTAAATATAAAGTAGAATATATGCTTATACCTACTTATGTTCAAAAATTGCTCATCAATCTTTTCTTTTCATATGCAGAACAATGTACTGCTGGTGATGTCACAGTTTATTTCCAGTTCTTGAGACTGAATCTGTAAACTTCTCAAAACAAAACTATGGAGGAAGAAATATCATCGGAATGAATCTGTGCACATGTCCCTTTATACCTCTCTTGGCTTAACAGTATATAACAATATATTTTTGAATATGAATGTACAGAATGGGAACAAAATGCCAACCTTTTACCGTCTACTTCTGAACAATGTATTGCAACTTTCTCTTCATTATTGATTGCAAATGAGCTCTCCAATTCCAAACATAGGTCTCTAGTTGGCGTGCTGCGGCGAAGCTGCTAAGACGCTTGGAAATAATATGGCAAAACTGTCAATACTAGTCCAGTTGGTATGTTTATTTTACCGGTATTTTTGTGATTTGTTTCATTTTTTCTTTATAGCTCTTTAAACTTAAGTCAAAAAGAAAAATGATTCAAATCAATTTTGAAGGGAATGCAATTTCCTACGTTTCAATAAAAGATTTTTTACGAAACCAATTTATATTGTGACGGACCGGGGTTCCGATCCAGTGCATCAGTGAATTTATTAAAGGGGTCAGGTTTTCTTTTTTGCGAATGGGCTCCGGGGTGGGGTAAACATTGATACAACGACTTCCCAATATAATTATCATACACAACTTTATTTCAATGATCATACAATAACCTTGTAACTCTTTTAGCTTAGATCCTTATGCCACGAATCACTGCCTACATTGTGGCTAAAATATTCGAATATGATACTAAGTGCAACCTGTTGGTCGTTTCGCAGCGTTGTTTCATGTCCGGTTCCTGCCCACCAGTCGTTCGGCGCCCCTCGGCGTTGGTCGGCTGATGCTTCGGCGTGTCCGTGGAGCGACCGTTACGTCGCTGCCTCCATCCCCCCGCGTGTCCAACCGCCCTCGGTTCGGTGTTGCTCGTCACCGGATTACACACACAGCCTCGTCTAGTCACCTCAAATATGGATTTCACTCACCATGCCCAAAATCACGATGTTACTTCTCACTTCGTGTTACTATTACGCCACACGATTCTCCCACCGGCTCTCACATCGCCATTTACAGTCTTGGGTTCCCACGCACTGATCGCGTTATATATCCAGTCCTTGCCACAATTATTCTCGTCGAACCTCTCACGAATGTATCTCCCCCACTTTACTAATATCTTTACTATTACGTTGTTCACTCACGAGTCTCTGATATCACATCTTAAGCATCCGTCATTAAATATTCGGTCACGTCCCGCGCGATACGTGCGCTCCCCTACACTACCTGGTTCTCACTACTTCTGCTCGCGCCTCCCCGTCCGTTAACTCACGCGCGTCGCGGGAGCCTCTCTTGCGCCAGGCGGGAGCCGCCAACTGACGCGCCATCCGAATCGTAGCAGCCGCTTTGCGTTTCATCTGGAAACGCGGCGCGTTTCAATGTATATATTTAATGTTTGTCATGTTTCAATGTTTTCACTATATTCTATGTTTGGTGCTATAATATTACCTTCATTGAGGGAACAATGTTTTAAGATCCAAAAGAAGTTGCTAAAATGTGTGATTGTCTTAAAAAAGAAAATTTCTTGTTTAAAAATCCATATAAAAATTTGCCTTTCAATAGCTACCTTAAAGATTGCAGCATTTTACAGTTTACAGTGATTGTCAGGGAAGTTACGATAGTAAATTCTGCAATACACCGTTAGTCAGATAGTGTTACCATCATACACAACGTTATGAATGTACTGATTTTTCTAACAGAACAAGTTTATTATTACGGCACATATTTCTAGAACAAGGGGCAAATCCCACTCATCAAAATCATTCAAATATGACAGAGAAGATATGCCTTTTCCTTCATGCTTTTATTTGGATGTGGTACATTCACCTTGGGAAGACAATAATGGAAACAGTCTGCCGTGTTTACCGGAAACAGCGTGATTTGTCTAAAATTGTAGTAGTTGCAGATCCAGGTTTCGATGTTCAACATAGAAATGTTTTCATTCTCTTTAATTTTGCACAAAAAATACAGTTAACTTTAACGACAACAAAATCCACGAAAATAAGAATGTTAAGTATGATGGCGTTCTTGTCGTACGGTGTCCCGGGTGATGAAGGTGGCGTCGACAGCGCCGGTCGACAGCCGGCAGTGGCAGGAAAACTTGCCACTATCGCACGGGGCGGCGAGGGCTTGCCCGCCGGTGGTATAGAACGATTTTCCTAAGGATGAGCCAAAGTGACAGTTCGCGAAAACAAGTGAACATCACATGTATTTCAGAGAAGTATATCCTTCCGCCGCGACAGCTGGTCAATCACGCCTCTTCGTAAAGTGGTAGTGGCTCGTGTGAAAACATCCCTATGAAGAAGTCTAAGAGTTTCACTGAGGTATATGCCCGTACGTGAGTCCGGGAAATATTTAAATTTAATTACATATGTGGAAAATCTCTTAACATGCTCCCACAATTAGTAAAAGAAAACTGCCACCAATGTAAATAGAAAGGAAAATGATTTTAAGCCGGAAACACGTGCACCGGTACGCATCTCGCGTTCAAATCTTGGTTTTAAACAACACAAAAAGTAAATTCAATCTAATATATAAAGAAAAAAAGAATTTTTACAGAAGAGCATATTACACTGCACTTCCTAATATCAGTTATTTCTCGCAGCGCACTATATTTTTGTCGGACAAGGACGCCACAAAAGGAAGTGTCGAAGCCATTTCCAAGTTAGCCAACTGCAAACGAACGAATGCGGGAAGGGAGTCTAATGAGCTCAAGGGCGCAATGACCACAGAACCTTAAGTTATGTTGCCAGCACTAGCTGTCACTTTGGCTCATCCTTAGGAAAGTCGCTCTATAGCGAGGTGGCACGCTGCGGGAGAGGCCACCGAAGGCCCCAGCGGCGCCTATAGTGCCCACTCCTAGGGCCGGGAGGACAGGCTTCCGTTTCCGTCGTCGTCCGCTCGTCCACTAGCGGGTGCCGGTTATGCCACGTACTGTGGCATGTCGCGAGTGCCCTACGAGTAATTACGAATTAGAATACGCTAGGTCGAATTCAGTCGCTGTCTGGAGGAGAATTCTAGCGGCCGGCTGCTCTGATCGGTAGTTTTCCGTGGTTTCTCCGATCAACACCAGGCGAATGCCGGAGCAGTACCCTACAAAACGGGCCACGGACCCCCCGCGAATACAGCGCTCCTCCGGTTATCTCCGATTCCTCCGACGGAGGAAAATATGGAACCGCAGGAATCGGAGGTCCTGTTCCAATGGATTATACGGCGAGACCCGTTCAATGTACTGGGCCAATCACTGTGCTTTCGTATCTGTTACCAATCGATCTTACCTTGATGTAGGGAATAAAATGCCAAGGAATTTAGACGTAGAATTTGTGTGCTTCCCTACTCCATTTTACATATTTTATTACAATGTAATAATAATTACTTCATTGTAATAATTATTATTATTACAATAATAATTATATAATAATAATAATTATTATTATTATTATTTGTATGGTACAGTAATGTTACAGCATATGTCATGAATAACAAGTTAAAATACTTACGCTTTCTTCATATTACTAATTGTTATTTTGAGATACAAAATAATATATATTCACAGTGCTAGAAATCATATCCTGGGGAAGTTAGATACAGGTCATGGATATGCGTAGGAGTCAATATTCCGGGTGACGACGTTCCATAGGTAACCAGAACCACATCGTCTCAGAAGGTTATTTTTCCTTATACATCGAATGTGTTGGTCAGAAATTACTCCCCATTTATGAGCCTGTGGCGTTGTGAACAAATCGCCGTCCGATTTAAGGAAATACACGAGAATGGAAAATGTAAGAAATTTGAATTTTGCTGTCAAGAACCAACCGGAGGTCACTCGGATGCTCCGATTGAAAAGGCGGGAAAGAATTGGAGGGAAACCTATCACTCAGTTGCCAGCACTAATCTAAGTCGTGTCGCAGGAGAGACACTCCGTAGCCGAGATCGGTGTTGAAACCTCCACCGCCCGGTGATGGAGAGGGGGGCGGGCTGCGTCCCTCCACTAGCGGAGCGTAACCCCCAGCCCGCTTCTGATTGGGTTTGATTGATTGTTTTTTTCGTGTTTCCGGGCGCGTCAACTGCTTGGGTCATTAGTCCCGTAAATTTAGTGTATCTTCTTTTCTCGGGAGATGGTGGTGATCTTCCCCCCCTGGATGGCGAGATCCGGCGCCGACCTACAGTCGGCTAGTGGGGTTTTCGCCTAACCAGGACTCTCCCACCAGCCGGGCACCGCCCCAGCCGGGACAAGCTCTAAGCTCCCGACCGGTCCCCCGGAATATGTGATAGTGTAGTGCATGTTAGTGTAAGTGTGTGTGTGTAAGGGGAGAGGATTAGGACAAGAAAGAGGAAGGATAGATCTCGCGCTTTCCGTGGCCCGTTTGGAAGCCTTCGAGACTGGAACCGGACCTATCGGTCAGAGGCGCTGCAGTGACATCAGTTGATGCACTGAGCTACAGCTCCCGGTTTGTGATTGGGGGTTTACCACGGAAATATTCTTTGTAATCGGACAGAAACTACAGCAGAAGATATTGCTGAAGCAAAGGAAATCTTTTTGTCGATTTTACGGTAAAGAGATGATAAACGGGAGCGCTGGACGATCTCCGCTACTAGGTTCTTTCAAAGACGATGATAAAACCTAAGTGTTATCTCGCTATAATTCCACATATGATGCAGTCCACTAATGTGGATGTTGCACCTACCATGAAGTCAAGTTTGGTAAGGCAAAATATTCTTTAGGTTTGAGGCTGATTACCTAGCACATGCGTGCCTCATTAAAATAATACGAAATACACCGTAATAACTCTTACTTCATATAATCAAATGGTGTGCTGAGGTGTATAGTTGCAGGAAATCGGGACTGGGTCTTCTTTAGGAAAACATAGTTCCGAGCATGCATGTGGCACTTGCTCTCAAACTGACGAGGCTAGGAATAACGTTTCATTTATCGTTCAAAATTTCTCTCAAGAGAAAGCCGTCGAAACCTTGTCTTATTATGTTAAATACACATTTTTAAGAATTGAAGAAATATAATTTTTTTTCAAAATCTCTAGCTTGTTTGGTAATTAAAATATGTTTTATTCAAAAGTTGGATAGCATGAGCAGTATTGAAAATAAACCAGTGTCACATTTTCCAACCCTGTTCCATATGTCATTCTTTGCTACCTACACTTGAGTGTTTTCTAGCACATTATTATAGCTTTATTTTAAGTGAAAAAGCAATTAAAACTGTCCTGTACTCTTCACAAATATAATATTAAGATATTTTATAGCCACCTTTTATAATAGTTTATATATTCTGTATGAGTTATTGCTGAATCCTGAGGTAGTAAATGTAATGTATTTCTAAGTAACTTGTGTGATGGTGATTTAACTCAGGAAATGTAGCGTGTCAGTTGACTTGACATAAAATTGAAGTAGTACATTAGGAAGTTAAAATTACTTTACGGAGAGCTAATGTGCATGATGTCATTTATAAATCGCGTTTCTTGTTGGACAGTTGCTGTGAGAACTGCTTCTATAGCACATTCCTTTAAAATGTCTCCTAGAAATGTGCATTTTAATGTTGCAAAACAAAAGGAAACAAAGGACTGTTTGAATTGTGTAAAATATTTAGCCTACGATAATTTTAAATCCAACACTTTTAATTTAATGAAATAGAATAATTTTATTTTGTGTTAACAGACAAAAGAATATTGACAATATTTCGACTTTGTGATTACTTGTACTACTTTTCATATTATCACCTGATGTATTTATTTAAAAACAGGCAACACTGTAACTGATTTCTTCAACATTCAAAGAGGAAAGGATTAAAACCAATGACATTGATGAGAATGATGTCTCAGAGAATTATAAAGTCCAACACGTATATTATTTATATTTCCATAAAAACTACGCATTTCAGTTTTGCGTAAACCACAAACTAGAAATGCATATAATTTTAGTTTCATTAATGTAATGTTTCTTTTTGAATAAAAGAAAAGGTTTGTTACAATATTTTTGGCCACTTTTGTCCTTTTTATTTTTTTTCTTATAAAGTTTCATTCGCCTTTTCAAAAGTTTAAGTAATCAGAGTTTTGACAAAGTTACTGAACTAATTATTTGATGAAGATCAATTGTGTTTTTTTGTTTCCTTTAGATTGGTAAGACATATTACACAATGAGAATACGTTGTGTTTTTCTGTCACATTAAACTTACGTGGAACCATGTGTACAATAGTAAATAATGAAAATTCTGTGCTTCATATTTTCACTCTTATATACAAACAAACAGTTTTAATTAAGGTACACTTGTGGGCTACGCAAATAGTAATAGTGGGCTACGCTTCAACACAAGCAAGTTTAAGAATAGTGAGAAAACATGTTTTTGGCGCACATTTAATTTCAACGTAAGTAACATGAAATAAGTTGGGAGGTAATGTGATTTGCAATACTTTAGGTGTATTAGTTTGTCCTGTTGTTCTAATCCGTAACACTCATATTTGAATAATATATTTTTTATTTAATAATAATAATAATAATAATATTTATTCTCAATTTGTTTTACAGAGACAACTTGTACTACATAGTTGTTTTTTTGGAATTACTTAACCATCGATAAGTAGTTGTGATGGTCAGAAATACTGAATTTATAATTTATTATATGTCTACTTCTACATAGTATTTTATAATGTGTGGCGTGTTTTTTAACAATATTATTATTTTTTTAACATTTACGGTCTAAGTGTTTGTGAACCTACAAAATAAAAATCCTAGCTTTAAATCATACAATAAGTAAAATTTACAGAGATGCAATTGGTATATTTCCTTAGATTGAATATATAATTCCATGAATAAACTTATATTTAATGTATACAGGAAGAAGTTTTAATTCAGTATTTGAGTTTCTTGTTTATATCATTATCATCATGTTTTATAATCCAAATCTTTATCTTGTGTTTGAAAATATTTAAGAACTTACTATTTTTCAGAGCTAATGGTAATTGAATATATATTTGGGGCCCAATGAACATCAAGGTTCTTGATATGAGAAATTTATGAGTTTTGGGCTTTTTAATTTGATTAGTGGCTTTGCTAGTGTCCATGTACAGCTTTCTTTAGTTCTGGTAGCAGCATTTCAGACACTAAAGAAAGAAGAGATTAAATTAAGACGTGTAAACTCTCTACAGTCCTACCATCAACTCTTGAATTAAACCCATACCAATTTGTCGGGCTTCATTTTCGTAACATAAGAAGCTGATATTTTTATTTTTGTCGGGCTTCATTTTCGTAACATAAGAAGCTGATATTTTTATTCCATTAATACGAACGATACTAATGTTGTCTGCTACTGCATTTTAGAAGTGGAAAAAGCAAGCCCGGAATTTTGCAATTGTCAGTGTAGGATACTATTGACAGAAAAATTCTATAGTGACCGTAGGACATTACTGAATTGCTTCAGTGATACTTTTAATAACATTTCAATCAACGTATCACACAAGTATTTTGATAGGCGAGTAATAACATGGATAAGTGAATTTCTTCACTATAGAAATCAAAAAGTTCGAATTGGACACCATTTATCGGAAAAGGGTAACATTACTTCCGGGGTTCCCCAGGGCAGTGTCATAGGCCCACTGCTGTTTCTTATCTTTGTAAATGATTTATCGCGAAATATAACGTCAAAAATTCGACTCTTCGCCGACGACTGTATATTGCATAGGGCAATTGCACAACAGCATGCTTTGATTCAACTACAGGACTATTTAAATAAAATTTATGTTTGGGCAATAGCAAATAAAAGGACTATAAATGGAAATAAAAGTAAAGCGATTACATTTCGTAGGGCCAGAGCTTTTCATACAATACCTTATCAGCTAGGTAATGGCGTAGTTCCGCGAGTCTCGAACTTCAAATACTTTGACATCCTCCTTGATAGTAAATTGGGATGGGAGAAACAAACGAACTACGTCGTGGGTAAAGCTTGGAGGAATTTGCATTTCATCACGAGAAATCTTACAAAATGCAATACGAAAGCAAACAAAATCCCGTATACCTCGCTTGTTAGACCGCTAGTGAAATACGGAGCTAGTTGTTGGGTCCGTACAGAATAGGACTTAAAAGGGACTTAGAGAGGATACAAAACAGAGCGGCAAAATACACATTTCGGAGGAACACACCTGCGCATTGGTAAACATTAGAACGCCGGAGGAAAAGGGCACGACTTTGTGCCATGTGTAAATCTTACGTTGGTTGCTCTGCATGGCAGGAAATTCGGCGAAGGCTAGATAAACCAGATTATTTAAATAGATCTGATCACAAATATAAAAATAGAACAAGAATACAAAGAATGGACGTAGGCAAATTCTCCTTTTTAAACAGAACAACTGTAGATTGGAACAATTTGCCTGCGGCAGTTTTTAAGCCCTTACCTTGCTCAGCGCGAGGTTTTGGAAAAAAAATTAGGAAATTGGTAGATAGGGCCAAAAGGTATAGTGAAGTGAAATGAAAGGTGCGATTATGTGTAGTCTACTGTTAAAAGGTATTGAACAGTTAATATTTAAGTAAAGTGATATGCAGTGAAGTGAACTGAAATGAATTCATTTTATTCTGTTTGTTTCTCTAGTTGAAAACGTCTTTCTACTGGTTATTCTGACAAACCTATTTATAAATTTATAGTAACCAATGTTTTACGTATTAGGAATGTAATAATTATTATAATGTTATTATTTCGGGTTTTTTGTAATTGTGTATTGTGAGTTTATTTTCTATATGTTAGTATATATGTATTTTCATTTGTAGAATAGGAATGTAAATTCCATCTGTACGTCTAGGTTATGACAAATATAATTTAATTTTTATATTATTTTTTTCATACATTATTCTTTCATTTGTAATTGTAACTGTACTTTCATGTTATTGCATTCTGACACCAAGCAACGTCTGCCCATTTGTAGAATAAAGCTTCTATCTATCTATAAGTAAATGCTCAGTAAAATACAAAATAAAATTTCACAATAAAATTGGCTATATTCAATCGTAAGTTTCAATTATATTCTGATCAGTTTAGTATGAAATTATATAGTGGTAGTTGAAATATATTTAGTGTTGTCTAGTAACTTTGTGAAGAAATAAATTAGAATGCTCAACTATTTTCACATCCAAATTAGTGGTACTACAGAATGAGACATACTTTCTCGGACTAGTTAGCTTTCTAATCTCTCTAGTCTAGGCTACCTTTTAGATAATACCCTACCCTCTTCGCAGTTGCTAGGAATCAGCGCCAAATTGACATTTTTTACATTTTCTTAATGATCTTTCCCCTAGTAGTAGAATTTAAATGTCTTGAAGAATATCACAGAAGAGTAAAAAATATTTCTGTATGCCAATTTTCATTGAACAATTTGGAGTCGATCTTGAGAAAAGGTTTTAGTGTGTCATTTTCACTCATCAACGACGTGAGTGATATGAAGATTTGCGATTCCGTACTTTTTTTATTAACTCAAATTGCAAATATTATGGTTTACTTCACTGGCCCGTGCCTAGTCCATTGCTCTCATTAATATTTAAATCTAGTTGGAAATGCCCATCTTAGAGATCTTAAATAATTTATATTCGCAGGTCGACAAAATTTGCCTTTAGGGAAACTCTCATTTGAAACGATTCTAGAATAGTTTTCATTAATATTTATAATAATTTGAAATTCATCACATTACAAATTAAATGTGAATTTTCCTTGCTATTCTCCTGATTACAATACTAAAGTTGTTTACATTTTACTATAGGTCCTTTGATCGGCATTAATACTAATAACAACATACGACACAAATAAACATATATTCTTTAGTAACATATAGCATTAACTTCATTCAGACATGTAACATTTTTCGCACATTCATTCCTTTCCTACGACGCCATGCATGAATATTGATGTCTTCAAAGAACAGATTTCATTAAAAAAAATTCGATTTCCGGCGCACGATTCCATAACGTTCTCTTCTTACGAAGTACTTCCGTAAAGATGAGAAAGTAATAACTTCAATATTGCTTTTGGAGTAAGACCCTGAAAAATATTTTAAACTTTTGCAATTTTTGAAAATTTAAATATTGTATCAACGAAAATCAGACCTGTGACATTTTCTAAAGCACCATTTGAGATAATTAAAGACAAAGATTAATAAAAAAACTTGGAGTCATTTTTTAGACAAATTGGAAAAGTCGAGGCTTCATTATAATACCCCTTGAAATCAAAATATCACTGGGCCTCGATTTCATCTAAATCGTTTAGGAAACATCAATTTTGGAGAAATCATCGGAACGCTTTAGACGATAGCGTTGCCTTCATACAGACAAATTGGCAGATGGACGAACATACAGACATACGTTGTTCCATCAATCAATTTTGGGTTATCAAGGACCCGCAAAATGTGGATTCTGACATCACATTTTTGACGAAGTAATTTACTACTCATATGAACCCAATTTATACACTTTTTTAACACCAGGGCCCCACAATACGAAAAATATCCGATTTCATAGTGTGACATACCAATATGGGGACATGTTTATTTACAGAATATTTGTCGTAAATGGGCGAAATGGTTAGGGCAAATAATAGGCAATATGGCGCCTTAGTTACGACGTCGTGGTTGTTGTCAGGATAAACAAACATTCATCTGACCGTGGAGGTGACGGCGAGTAGGAGGAAATATAAGAGATTTGGGGACTGGTTGAAGAAGCGTCGAGTGATTATTAAAACGGAAGTTTGAACATTTTGTCAAAATAAAAGAAAGGCGAGGCATTGTGGGTTTTAAAAGGGAGGATAAAATTCATTCGGTCGCATGTCGTGACGGTGAGCAGTTCGCTCGTGAATAGATTAATTTGTGCATGTTAGGACTTATAAAAATTTCGGGGGTCTTCAATACGTGTTGAGACTTTGAAATATTTTCGTGGGTGAAGCAAGAATCGGACTTAATGGACATATTCGGACTCTGAATATTTTCGTGGCAGAACCAGAAGTGAACTTGTGATACTTCTAAGATTTGGGGAACGTGTCGAGTTCCGAATATTTTGCTGTGCATAAAAAAAGACTTGGAGTTTTTTTTCGCGAATGACTCTAATCATTCTTGAACTTATAAATGTATGCGGTTTACAAACTATACCGGATTTTGCCTATTTTCTTGCTATAAACGGAAGATAGAACTGAGAGATTTGTTTTGCGGTGTAATCATGAAAAGCACTGGATATTTGTACGGTGAAAACGGGCATCAGACATAATATAGTGGAGCTGGAACAAATATTTGAGTGGTGCGAAGCGGTGAATCGGCGGTGTTCGTTTTTAAAGAAGAGCAGCAGATTCGTGTTAATTGGATTTCGGGACTTCGGAGCTTCCAAAAAGGAAGGGAAGGCGTTTCTTCGAGGAACCACCAATCGAGAGCACGCGAAGACCAGAATCGCCGTATAAGGTTCGAACCA
The DNA here is from genome assembly GCA_964035755.1 of Teleogryllus oceanicus. Taxonomy (NCBI): domain Eukaryota; kingdom Metazoa; phylum Arthropoda; class Insecta; order Orthoptera; family Gryllidae; genus Teleogryllus; species Teleogryllus oceanicus. The sequence continues at coordinate 19,502,266 of CAXIVR010000006.1, forward strand.
GGATATGACTAAGAAAGTTCTCAATGTAAAATTTTTACATTTTAATTTGCTACATTGATAGAAATAAACATTAAGTTTCTCTTGAAAGAAAGATAAAATGATTTTCATTGGCCAATTCAAGCTAATAAGTAGCTAGATCAAATCTCTGTTTTCAGATTCCTCGCCATTCTGTATAGATGGCAGATCGGCTATTAATAGATAATAGCGATTATTTTTGACGTGACCCATCGACCCAGCTAGCGGGATAATATTCGGTTCTTTTACCAGAGTAATATTAGTTAAAATATTATCGTAACCTTTTTCCTGGTACCCATGTTATTAGGAATTTGGAAACGGGTTCCGAAGAATTGCCCAATAATTGTAGCAGTTAGGGGAATGTTTCAATAGAATTACAATGCTTCCTCTTCACCATGAAAAGAAAGCATTGTAGGACATAGTAAGACGAGAAAATAAACAATTTTGATAATTTTGACCTTCCTAAAACATTGATACATGTAAAAATCAAACATAGGTCAGCCTCTGAGATATCTCCCTTGTTATGCTAGAGTTTAATTTCTCTCATTTAATAGCGACTGCCCTTGTCAACGAGTGGAGGAACAAGGACGTCCTCTCCACAATTCCGCGAAGAAGACGAGCGTTGCCAGCCACAACCCGGCGCAGAGCAACTGGAAATGCGACTCCATGTCGGGCAAGTGGAAGGAGGTGGGCTCTGTGTCATCCGGAACCATCGACTTGATATTTTGCACCCAGTAGTCGTCGGTGAGGCGAAGGTGCAAGGAATGCGAATCCAGGAAGTCTTCCTTCCACTTGCTGGGCAGGCCAGCGGCTTCGAACTCGAGAAGTTTCTGGTGGACCGTTCCCATCCAAGGCCAGTTTCTGGAAAATATTATTTCTAAATTACAGACGGGCAATGGAATAATGTGCTCTGATTCCTAACCACTTAATTCAAAGCACACTAAAGGTAGCGGTAGCTCAGTGCATCAACTGACGTCACTGCGGCGCCTCTGACCGGGAGGTCCTAGGTTCGAGTCCTGACGGCGGCAGGATTTTCGACACTAGCTTTTCAGCTAGGTCGAATTCAGTCGCTGCCTGGAGGAGAATTCCAGCGGCCTGCTGCTCTGATCGGTAGTTTCCCGTGGTTTCTCCGATCAACACCAGGCGAATGCCGGAGCAGTACCTTAACAAACGGCCCACGGACCGCGCGCGATCTTTCCTTCCTCTTCCTTGTCCTATCCCCCCCGGCTGGGACGGTTTCCCGCTGGTGGGAGAGTCCTGGTTAGGGGGAAACCCCACTAGCCGACGGTAGGTCGGCGCCGGATCTCGCCATCCAGCGCGGGAAGATCACCGCTATCTCCCGAGACAAAACATGCACTAAACTAACGGGACAAATGACCGAAGCAGTTGACGCGCCCGGAAACACTAAAAAAATCAATCAATCAAAGCACACTTTTTGCGAATGTTATTTTAAGCCGATTTTCTCCAAAACTGACATTCCTCCATCGAGCACAGTCCTTCACATGTCACGACACCTGTATTTTGAACATAAATTTTAATTTTGGGGCTTTTACATGAAACCCCTGGGACGTTTTCAAAATGTTCAAAAAATTGACTCCAACGTTATTGATTAACCTTTGTTATTGGATGTGAACAGGATTGTGCACTATTTAAATGCTTGTATTTGAAATACGTATTTTAAATACATTTTGTATTTGAATAACTGTATTTTTGAGTTTTTTGGACCTGTATTTCAGAGATGTATTTAAATAATAAAAAAAGTGTATTTAAAAAAGGTAATACTTCAAATACAGATCACGATAACGACGATTGTTTCTTTATTCTGCTAGTGAGAATAGATTCTGCTAGTGAAAGGACCTCATTGAAACAAAAATAAGAGCCCCTGTTAGCTATTGTATGTGAACTTCATTTTTAAATTATAAATTTTAATCGTTAAACATTCTGGACAATTTTACGACAACAGAAGGTGTGTTTAATTCTTATTACTAGAGTTCGGATAATGCCCTTTTTGCATATTTTATTTCTTTCAATGTATTTTTAGACAACTTCCCCCATTATCAATGTTTACCTCAGAAATGGCTTGTGCGAGGTTTTATAATGCCTATTTGAGAGGTAATTGCCAAATCGAGCGTTACGAGCCCATAAGTATCTATATTGAATTTTCCGCATTTTATATAGTTTTTGTTCACTATATTTTGTTTTCTACAATCAATTTTTGAGAAATTACTGATGGGTAATTTTTTACCAAACAAGTAACAACTGCATAAAATCTACCAGGACGTCCTGCAATCGGCAAACTTTATGCCCTGTGTGTTCTTGCCTGTAACCTGTCGAGCAGGGACACCGTTTAGAGATGTATGAGAATTTGACATCGAGCGGGTTGCCTTATCTACTTGGCCGAAGTCCGTTTGGTTGGGCTTTTTCGTGTTTCCGGGCGCGTCAACTGCATTGGTCAATAGTCCCGTGAGATTAGTGCATGTTTTTTCTCGGTAGATGGTAGTGATCTTCCCCCGCTGGATGGCGAGATCCGTCGGCTAGTGGTGTTTCTTCCTAACCAGTACTCTCCCACCAGCGAGGCACCGCCCCAGCCGGGACAAGCTCTAAACTCTCGACCGGTCTCCCGGAATATGTGATAGTGTGGTGCATGTTAGTGTAAGTGTGTGTGTAAGGGGAGAGGATAGGACAAGGAATGGGAAGGACAGATCGCGCGCGGTCCGTGGCCCGTTTGGTAGGGTACTGATCCGGCATTCGCCTGGTGTTGATCGGAGAAACCACGGGAAACTACCGATCAGAGCAGCAGGCCGCTGGAATTCTCCTCCAGGCAGCGACTGAATTCGACCTAGCTGAAAAGCTAGTGTCGAAAATCCTGCCGCCGTTAGGACTCGAACCGGACCTCACTGTCAGAGGCGCTGCAGTGACATCAGTTGATGCACTGAGCTACCGCTCCCGGTTTCCCGAAATCCATCAGGGCGCTCCAGGGAAATAGCTCTCGTCTTTCCAATCTTCACAATGGTCAGTGAATACCTAACTAAGAGTACGACTGTCTTCATAAATAGCGCTCCCGGCCTCTTTTGCTTTTAGAAGATAGAATTACACAAGATGGGCGGTGTTTTCTTCGATAATTTTGTATTGGTTTCGAGGTTTGGTGCAAGCTGGAACAGTAAATTCGCTGTTCCTGTTAAACATGCTTGCTACAATGCCAAAAGAGAAAGTGTCAAGAAGTGCATTGCTAGAAGAGTGGATTTCAGGGAGAAGATTCACGGCGGACTGGAAATGTATTTTTTTACCAGTGTTGTGAAAAGGTAGTAAGGTAAACGGTGGTAAACAAAAATATTTCTGACGACATAAAACACTGCAACTCATGCAAAAAAAAGTGAGAAATACTATTCAAACCTTCTTCAGCATATGCAGTCAAAAGATGAAGATAAGAAAGAATTTTAACACTGACTTTTGCCAACATTCCATTTTCAAAACTTGAAAATTTAACATTTAACCAACAAAATATAAAATTCCACACGAGTCAACTCTTAGTATATATTATCTAACTCCACAATATGTTTTGACAGTCGAAGAAATTCGATTTGGTTTTAGAGATTGTGTTCATCCTAGTACTACATATTACGCATAAATTTTAATATTATTCAACCATAATGCCCATTTACCTGCCAATATTTAAGTTTTTACTTCCTAAGTTCCTATTGTCAACTATAATGTCTATTTCCCTGCCTATTTTTAATTTGTGAAGTGCCTATTGGAATGCCTAGTTTCGACCTCTTTAGTGCATACATGTCCCAGATCTACTTATAACACTAGTTTACGTTCATAACACTAGTTATAACATTACTTATAACACTAGTTCCGCGCCAGTTCAACAACCGTTTTCTTTTGCGGGTTTTGTAGGTTCACCAAATAGGGGTTTATTGTTTGATGATTTGTTTGAAAAACTTGTCGCTTTAAAGAAAATTCCGCTCATTTGAGGTAGACTTACAAGTTATTGTTAAAAAATGTAAGACTATTAAATAGTAATTGCTTGTAATTGACAATTACAATAAATTGTTACAATAAAAAAGTAATAATAAAAATTTTTTAGTTAAGTTTTAAAAAAAGTATTTTAAATACGTATGTATTCAGCTATTCAAAACATACTGTATTTTGAGTGAGTATTTAAATCCTTATTTACGAAGTATTTTAGCGAAATATTTAAATACTAAATTTAAAGTATTTTGCCCAACCCTGGATGTGATGGACGTTTAAGAGAATGGTGCACGTGTCATGTACGTAGAAAACAGTGGTTTTTCGAAAATTGCCAAAGCGTTTCCTACAACTAATATATTAAAGGCGTCTTCCTACAACTAATATATTAAAGATAGAGATTTTTTTCATTTAACGAAATCTGTTACTGAAAGACAGATTTTGAAAGAAGGTCATGTACAATTTTTCATTTGAAATAAGGTCGTGTACAAGTCTTTATTTGGATTTATTCCGATTTGAGTACTTTTCGCGTAATTTTGCGTGAAATGAAGGTAACTTTAACATTTTCCGGTGTCTTCCTACATCTGCAATTGTGAAGATATGTAATGAAATGTATTCATAAAAAACAAATCGTCATATAAGGTCATGTTGAATTTTTCAAAAATATGAGTATTATTTGCGTAATTTGGCGTCAAACATAGTTGCCTGGTCCGAATATCCTCCGCTTCGTGAACATAATATGAGGCTGTCTAGAGGTGATACTATCAAGACGGTAAGTTAGAATTAGTATATTATTTCATATTTCTTTGTTCGTTTCTTACATTCGTGCTTTTGTTATACGTTTACGAATTTATCTTGTAGAAATTATTTAAAACCTTTTTGAAATATACGAAATAAAAATAACAGCCTTCAGGGAATATTAGATTGGAATGCAACAATGGCATTGCGCGGCGCGACTCGGCAGGTGAATTCCTGTGAATTACGTCTCATTGTTGGGACATGATTTAACTGTACCAAAACCAGTTATAATTGTAAAATTTGTGTTGATATTTGCTTGTAAATATTGTTTTTGCACCAATTGTTCTACGATTTGTAATGAATTTTACAAAAAATTATGACTGAGATGTATTGATTCGGAGAGAAATTGTAGTGTAAATATTATTAAATAACCATTACTAAGAGCGAGAAAAAGTGCGTGCTGTTTTAGCACCACTAATTTTCTTATTGAAATCTGATCTTTACAAGAAGATCTTGATATAATGTAACTACAAAACTATGACATTCAAAATTCCAAACGCTAATGTTCGACTTTTTATTTCAAGTCGTCCGGAAGACTGAATTTACCTGTGAGGCTGATGATGTTTGGAATTCGTAAAAGGGGTTTTTACGCAATTAACTTTGGGTTTTTTACCCACATTAATAGTAACTAAGATGTCCGGAGACGACGAACCGGTGGGACGAATATTAGAAAGAGGTGCTATGGGCACGGTAAATAGTTGTTGGGGAGACTGATGAAAAAATGTGGTTAGATGTGGAGACCGGAAGTAAAGTCTATTAATAATAGTTATTCAAGAAAAATAAAGCAGCCTGATGTAGGAAATTAGTTGACTGCAGATCAAGGAAGGTTTGGGGTTCGTTTTTATCTTCATTTTACGTAAACCGAACTAAATATCCGAGAAAATGGGGAGTTGGTCTACTGCCGTTAGTTGGACATTGAGTGACGACACGTTTGTTATAATGTTTGTATAATATTCCCTTCCCAAATAAGGTATGTTACTTTTGTATTTTTTTAAATTTTGTAATTTTTTAATTTAGAAAATGTTTTTTGTGATTGGTAGTGTGTGCTTCCATTACATTTAATAATAACACTTAATAAAAAGCACACTTAATAATAAGCACACTTAAATAAGTGTGTTATACATTGTTTTAAGCGAGTTGTTGATTTACGAATATATAGCCCGGATGAAGGAGAAATAAATCTCAAAAACGTCGGCAAACTGAGATAATATTGTTTTAATTTATGGACACCCACCCATGAACCACATGATGGATTCTATGACAGATATTTGTGAAATACAGCATATTTATTTTTGTTTATTTACTTATTGTTATATTTTGCATACCTGCGACTGAACATGAACTCGAACGTTCTCGTGGCCAGTTCGTGGACTGGGCGCATGCGCAGAGAGCGGCGAGCAGAGCGCTGCAGGATTTCCCAGTCTTTTTCCAAAATCAGCCACGCGAAGCGCTCGTGTCGCTTGAGCATCGCCTGCATCGCGTCGTTGGAGACGTTTCTCATGGGCAGGCGGCTGACGCGGCGTCGTGTGGCATACTCCAGCTGCGTGAACATTTCCGGGTTCGGTGACTTCAGTTTACGCAGGTCGACTATTGTTTTCCATGTTGCTACTATTGGCAAACCTGCATCCGCCAGTTGGTCGAAGTTGTTGATTTCGGGGTAGTGCTCAGGGTTATTGATCAGGGTGAAGAGCCGACCCTGCAATACACGAGAACTCAGATTGACTCCACGTTGAGATTGATTCATTAATTCCGTACGCGTAAACTGCTAATGTCATTATTCCCGTGAGTGTAGTGCATGATTTTATTGCGGGAGATGGCTGCGATCTTCTTCCACTGGATGGCGAGGTCCGGCATCGACCTACGATGTCGACTTATTTAATTTTTCCCAACCAGGTCTCTTTCACGAACGAGGCACAGCCGCAGCCGGCACAAGTTCTAAACTCCCGACTGGTCTCCTGCCATGCATGTGTGGTTGTGTAGTTCATGTAAGTATAAGTGCCCGTAAGTAAGGGGTGAGGATGCGACAAGGAAGAAGAAGGAAAGATCGCACGCGGTCCGTGGCTCGGTTGTTAGGGTACTGCTCTGGCATTCGTCCGATGGTGATGGGAGAAACCACGGAAAGTTACCCATAGCAGCCGATCGCTAAAATTCTCATCCAGACGGCGGCAGAATACGACCTATCTAGATGGTGTCGAAAATTCTGCTATCGTCGGGATTTGAACCCTAGGACCTACCCGATAGTAGCACAGCAGTGACATGAATTGATGCCCGATGCCGCCTCAGCCTACAGCCCGCTTAAAGAAACACTTGCGCACATGTCAATTTATTTTAATAACAGTATGCACTGTTCCAGTACTATATTAAAATATTTAATAATCGAAGTAAAATGTTTAAAAACGGAATATGCAGGCGTCCACTGGCAAAAAAGGATTTGACGTAAAAGGAGTCAGATAAACACTTTAAAATCTGTCAACTAAAAGCCATATTAAGTGTCATTATCCTTCTCTCTGAGAAGGTTGCACATTTCATTTTCTCGTGAAAAGATGAAGAGCCTGCAGAGAGAGATTTCGTCATTACCTAGCATCTGTGCCACAGAGACGGCAAGGTTATGTCTTCGGCAGCTACCTCTTACCTTGTAACAGAGCAGGAGACCACGCTAAGATCCGTCTTGCAATTATCGCAGGTATGGGATGAGTCACCGCGGAGAACATATCCGTGGGAGAAATGGCAGTGACCGATCCGAAGGCTGGTCGGAATAATCTCTTCGCCCCTAGAGCCACGAGATGAGGAAGGTCAAGGCCATATAGATTACTTGATTCTAGTGAGCTTGAAATTTGAGTTTTGCCACTCTCTTTACCATGCATTGAATACATACCGTTTCAGATATACTGCTGAGGGTACATAAGGAATGTCAATGGATGACTTCCGAGTCACTGTTTTCGCGGCTTGGTCGGCTGGCTTAATGCTTACGATTCCCACATGACCCAGCACCCAACATACTACTAGGTCAATGTGGCGAGATAATAGACGGTGAAACGTGTTATATAGTTGTAGTCAAGTGGTCCGAGGGAGAGAGGATCGAAAGTGACTGAAGTGCACTTCGGGAATCACTGCATATAATCGCACCTGATTCAACTTATTTCAGGGCTTACAGTATGCAAACTTCTCGGCAAGAATTCTCTAGAGTGTGAGTTAATTTTGAATGAGCGCGGGAACGTTCGACAGTAGAACGCACATGCCACAGAGTCACTTGTGGCAGAGCTGTCAGTGTGCTCAGGATAAGTTGCTGTCAACTCATTGAAGCGTTTCAGATATGTAATTGGCGCTGTTGATGATTTAGCGAGGTTGAACGAGCTGAGATCTATTAAAGTTTGGGGACGTTACTAATAAGGGATCAGATATTTGGAATGGGTAGAAAGGTTTTGGTTAAACTCCCGCAAGAAAATGTGGAAACGTATACCAGCTGTTTAAGTAAAGATAGTATCAGTAAGTATGATCCTTGGTGGCCTGGGTACAAGAATGCTTGCAGAGGTGGAACATTTAGCTCGGACACTTGTGCACCACAAAAATCGATAAAAATCTCCCGCCATCAACTAGGAGGCTCCCGATAAAGCTGGCGCTATAGGCACCCATGCTGAAGTGGATTCCGGTATGATCAATAGTATTTAGAAGTCAAAAAATTAAAGTGAATGAGCAGTACCCTAACAAACGCGATACGGATAACACTCGATTTTTTCATCTTCCCTGTCCAATCCTCTGCCCTTACACTCAACTCTACTAAACGGCACTACACTACCACACATGTCGGGATCTCGATACGTGGCTAAAAGCTTATCCCGATTACGGGTGCCCCGCTGGTGGGAGATACATGGTTAGGTAACACCCCGCTAGCTTACGGAAATTCGGTGCCGGATCTCACCATTCAACAGAAGAAGAAATGTAGCACCCCCGTTTTCCACTTACTTGGTAGAGGGTGACGATGACGATGGCGGAGGCGAGCAGCGCGCCGGCCATCTGCAGTAGCTGCGGGGCGCCCCCGCACGAGGACAGGGTAAAGCTCCGTTTTCCTCTTACTTGGTAGAGGGTGACGATGACGATGGCGGAGGCGAGCAGCGCGCCGCCCAGCTGCAGGCGCTGCGGCGTTGCGCGCACTCTGCCCTGCGGGGCGCCCCCGCACGAGGACAGGGTAAAGCTTCGTTTTCCTCTTACTTGGTAGAGGGTGACGATGACGATGGCGGAGGCGAGCAGCGCGCCGGCCAGCTGCAGGCGCTGCGGCGTGGCGCGCACTCTGCCCTGCGGGGCGCCCCCGCACGAGGAGAGGGCAAAGCTTCGTTTTCCTCTTACTTGGTAGAGGGTGACGATGACGATGGCGGAGGCGAGCAGCGCGCCGGCCAGCTGCAGGCGCTGCGGCGTTGCGCGCACTCTGCCCTGCGGGGCGCCCCCGCACGAGGACAGGGTAAAGCTTCGTTTTCCTCTTACTTGGTAGAGGGTGACGATGACGATGGCGGAGGCGAGCAGCGCGCCGCCCAGCTGCAGGCGCTGCGGCGTTGCGCGCACTCTGCCCTGCGGGGCGCCCCCGCAGGAGGACAGGGTAAGCTCCGTTTTCCACTTACTTGGTAGAGGGTGACGATGACGATGGCGGAGGCGAGCAGCGCGCCGGCCAGCTGCAGGCGCTGCGGCGTGGCGCGCACTCTGCCCTGCGGGGCGCCCCGCACGAGGACAGGGTAAAGCTCCGTTTCCACTTACTTGGTAGAGGGTGACGATGACGATGGCGGAGGCGAGCAGCGCGCCGGCCAGCTGCAGGCGCTGCGGCGTGGCGCGCACTCTGCCCTGCGGGGCGCCCCCGCAGGAGGACAGGGTAAGCTCCGTTTCCCACTTACTTGGTAGAGGGTGACGATGACGATGGCGGAGGCGAGCAGCGCGCCGGCCAGCTGCAGGCGCTGCGGCGTGGCGCGCACTCCCTGCGGGGCGCCCCCGCAGGAGGACAGGGTAAGCTCCGTTTCCCACTTACTTGGTAGAGGGTGACGATGACGATGGCGGAGGCGAGCAGCGCGTAGGCCAGCTGCAGGCGCTGCGGCGTGGCGCGCACTCTGCCCTGCGGGGCGCCCCCGCACGAGGACAGGGTAAAGCTTCGTTTTCCTCTTACTTGGTAGAGGGTGACGATGACGATGGCGGAGGCGAGCAGCGCGCCGGCCAGCTGCAGGCGCTGCGGTTACTTGGTAGAGGGTGACGATGACGATGGCGGAGGCGAGCAGCGCGCCGGCCAGCTGCAGGCGCTGCGGCGTGGCGCGCACTCTGCCCTGCGGGGCGCCCCCGCAGGAGGACAGGGTAGCTCCGTTTCCCACTTACTTGGGAGAGGGCGACGATGACGATGGCGGAGGCGAGCAGCGCGTAGGCCAGCTGCAGGCGCTGCGGCGTGGCGCGAACTCTGACCTGCGGGCGCCCCGCACGAGGACAGGGTAAGCTTCGTTTTCCTTACTTGGTAGAGGGTGACGATGACGATGGCGGAGGCGAGCAGCGCGCCGGCCAGCTGCAGGCGCTGCGGCGTGGCGCGCACTCTGCCCTGCGGGGCGCCCCCGCAGGAGGACAGGGTAAGCTCCGTTTCCCACTTACTTGGTAGAGGGTGACGATGACGATGGCGGAGGCGAGCAGCGCGCCGGCCAGCTGCAGGCGCTGCGGCGTGGCGCGCACTCTGCCCTGCGGGGCGCCCCCGCAGGAGGACAGGGTAAGCTCCGTTTCCACTTACTTGGTAGAGGGTGACGATGACGATGGCGGAGGCGAGCAGCGCGCCGGCCAGCTGCAGGCGCTGCGGCGTGGCGCGCACTCTGCCCTGCGGGGCGCCCCCGCAGGAGGACAGGGTAAGCTCCGTTTCCCACTTACTTGGTAGAGGGTGACGATGACGATGGCGGAGGCGAGCAGCGCGTAGGCCAGCTGCAGGCGCGCGGCGGGCGCGAGGACAGGGTAAAGGGTAGAGGGTGACGATGACGATGGCGGAGGCGAGCAGCGCGCCGGCCAGCTGCAGGCGCTGCGGCGTGGCGCGCACTCTGCCCTGCGGGGCGCCCCCGCACGAGGACAGGGTAAAGCTCCGTTTCCACTTACTTGGTAGAGGGTGACGATGACGATGGCGGAGGCGAGCAGCGCGCCGGCCAGCTGCAGGCGCTGCGGCGTGGTTTCCACTTACTTGGTAGAGGGTGACGATGACGATGGCGGAGGCGAGCAGCGCGCCGGCCAGCTGCAGGCGCTGCGGCGTGGCGCGCACTCTGCCCTGCGGGGCGCCCCCGCACGAGGAGAGGGCGCGCAGCGCGGCCGCCGCGCTCGCCCCCAGCGACTCGCGCGCCACCACGCGCCACGCCAGGGCGTACGCCGCCACGGCGCCCCCACCACAGCGTGGAGCCCAGCACGCGCAGCGGCAGCGACCAGGCGGGCAGGCGGCGGGCGCGCGGAACCACCACGATGACGTTCGTTGTGTCTCCCGAAGCGGTGATGAACGTCATACCCATCGGCGAAAGTTTGGAGGGTGCGATTAGATACACAGGGCTAAAGTCCAGTAGTCCCAAATTCATTTTACTGACTAGAACTGTTGCAACGTTTCTGAGGCAATTGTTGGTGCACTGTCAAAATATGAAATAAATTTCACAATTAAGCACTGATGTTTTTGAAAAAATAATGCTGAATTAATGACACGATTCTGATTCACGAATTATATTTTATTATGTGTTTATTTCACATATTTGACCCAATTGTCAAAAGGGGGATTTAATTTGAGATTAAAAGTGAATATATCCCCAGAATTGGGCAGCATTTACAGTACACGTGTTTATTAACAATTTTTCAAGGGGGTCTTCCAAGTAGTATGCCTGACGACTTTCGCAAATAAAGTTGTGTTCTGTTGTAATAATTATTTTGGTAGTTATTAAAAACTTTATTTCATTCCATTTATTGTTACTTCTAATTGAATGAAACTATTCAAGTTTTTTAATGTTTTTGTTGAATTGTTTAAAATTCAAACTACTTCATAATAATATCAGGAATTCGTGTACAAGATGTTTCCTATATTATATCTCTCTATAGAGAAAGCAATGGAATAATAGAATTCTCGGAAAGCTGAGAAAGTAATTTAAACTCTAAATACAAGATATTATGGCTTAATTCAAATTCTTTGATCTACTGGCCAATCCATTATAGATTTGCATTTGTGAGAGGATTTTTTAATAATTTCAACTAGAAGCCGAGGTTTCAATTAGTACCCGTCGTGTCGGTGAGAGCCGAAGCTTTCAATGAAAACTGAAGGTTTTATATTCAAACCTCACGATTTCGACCAGACTCTTTCATATATTAGTCTCGCGTCGGCATCTGACCAGCGCTCATCGCCCTGAACTGTTCTTCACTGACTTGAAACGAATGCGCAGTGCCGAGTGCTAGATGGTATTGAGGTGAAATTTGTTTAATATAATTCTGCGGTTAACTAAAATCTGACTTCATTTATTACTATTTTTAAATAGTAGATAGATGGATTGATTGTTAGTGATTCCGGGCGCGTCAACTAATAGGATCATTAGTTCCGTAAGTGTAGTGCTAGAAAATAAAATTATGTTTCATACAAGAGCCCTCGTGGTTTAGCTCTTTGGTGAGCGTGCTCGCTTTCTGTGACGCGACCCCGGTCGGGCAAGATGTGCGTTGCTTCTTGCCATTGCAAGAAGTGCCTCAGTATATGTTGCTGTTCCTATTTGTAGAAACTGCAGTGGTCCGCACAAGGCCGATGACAGAACGTCCTGCACATACTTCAACTCCCATAATGCCTGTAGCACTGACCCCATGACAAATTCATCATCAAGTAACCAATCATCCTTGCACCCTGCAGGCAACATCCACTCCACTACCGAGTTCCCCTCCCTACCAGTATCACAACAACTACGTAACTTCATACACTCCAACTCTTCCGCCCGCGCAAACCCCTACTTCCGCTGGATCCAATCATAGACACCCCGATAGCACCCAAAATGGAAACCAACAAAATAGTTCCTTTCTAAATAGCATCATCGAAGCAGTCACATCCAGTATAATTAATTTCATAATGTCCTTAATTCCTACCATAATCAACTCCATCCGAAATTTCATATCTTCACTCCTAACTAATAACAACAGCAATGGCAGTAAATAGATTAAATGGAATAACCTTCATGAATTGGAATGCTAATAGTATTTCTACTAAAAAAATAGAATTTACGCAATTTCTACATACCTATAATGTTGACGTGGCTTGTGTTACGAAAACCCATTTAAAACACTAAAATGAAATAATTGCACTTAATGCTGAAATATTACAAAAATCTTGGACAATCTCATACCAACACCTAACTACAATGAAATAGAAATAATTGCACTTAATGCTGAAAATTACAAAATCTTGGACAATTATAACCATTTAACCTTTATAAACCTCCCGATCATAAATTAAACATTAATAGCATCAAAAATCTCTTTCAAACAGGTAATAATGTTCTAATGCTCGGAGACATGAATGCAAAACATATGTCATGGGGTTGTAAAAACAATAACCGGGACGAAACAAGGCAGGCACATTTTATAAATAACTCCACACTGAAAATAATAACAACGCCGGAACCTACGAATTACCCCCATGATAATTCGAGGAATCTCGACATATTAGATATTGGAATAACCAACTCGTCCCATAAATTTAACGCTTACACAATATTTGAGTTAGATTCAGACCACATTCCCATACTCGTAAACTCCACCAAATTCCTCCCCTTCATGCTCCTTTCCCCAAAACAAAAATTTGTAAGATTATTGGATATGTTTAAACAGAATTAAATTATTCATCTCCAAACGGCAACCCAAAATTGGAATTCAAAAAAATGATAGAAGCAAACAAATTACACCAACCTCCTCCGGAAATATTGAAAATCATAAACATTAAAATCAAACCAGAAGATTATGGATCCGCTCCAAATGTAATAGTGTCAAACACGAATTAAACATTATCAGGAATATCTTGAGAAAACATTAATAAATCATAAAAATAAGCAATATCATGAACTTATCCAGTCTCTCAGTACTCAAAACAACACAATTTGGCAATTCACAAAAAAAAAAAATACTCAGGAAAAAATTACAATTCCTCCAAACAAATTAGCAACAGGGAATACACTCTCTTCAAAAAGGCAGAAAATTTCGCCAAATATTTTTCGTCCACTTTTACCACCAACACCACGCAATACTCCATCTCATCAATTAATTAATAATGCATTTATTACTCCCAATTACGGACCAAACCCAAGAATTAAATTAATATCACCTAAAGAAATAAAAAATATCATATCCAAACTGCCAATTAAAAAATCTCCTGGATACGATAGAATAAGTAATATAATAGTCAAACACTTTCCTCCCTCTGAACTGGCCTTCATCACAAACATTTTTAATTCGTGTCTCAGAATCGGATATTTTCCTCTAACATGGAAACACGCGGTCATCATACCGATTTCCAAACCAAATAAGAACCCCTAATTAGCCGAAAGTTACCGTCCTATTTGTTTGCTCCCTACCTTTGCGAAAATATTGGAAAAAGCCATCCTTACGCGCTTAAAAACATTTTTGATTCAGACTAATGCAATTCCCAAACAGCAATTTGGATTCACCTAGAAAATCTCTATCAGTCATCAACATTTACGGCTATCAGAAAATATCCCCACAGGCATTCAAAATAAAAAGCACACAGTCGGAATTTTTATTGACATTAACCAGGCCTATGATAGAGTATGGCACAAAGCAATGATTTGTCAACTAAAAAAGATAGGTACCCCATATTATCTCATACAAATAATATCCTCCTACCTTGAAAATAGAACGTTTTCAGTCACCGTAAACAGTCATCATTCAAATCCAAGACAAATAAGTGTTGGCTTACCGCAGGGATCGCCACTATCCCCTACACTTTTTAATTTATATGTATCCGACCTCCCGAAATTAGACAACATACAAACAGCCCAATTCGTGGATGACACTACAATTTTACTAGCCGGTAATTCATTAGTAAATATCAGAAATTATCTTCAGGTGTATCTCAATCTCATAGGCAGTTGGGCAGCATATTTAAAAATAAAACTGAGTCCTACCAAAACAGCTATTAAAATATTCACTTTAAGACCATATACATCTCCAGCACCGCACGCAGTAAATAATGAACCCATTAACTGGCTCTCTCCAAATAGTACCGTCAAATATCTCGGTCTAAACATGGATACTAAAGTGAACTGGAACCATCACATCAATAGTAAAATACAGCAAGCAAAAATAGAATACACGAACTAAAACCCATCATTAATCGATCTTCACACTTCCCACTCCCAACCGCCATATCCATCTATAAAAGTATCATTAGACCACTCCTCCTTTACGCCTGTCCAGTTTGGATCTCCGCTGTGAGAGCAAACCTAAACAAGCTCCAAATAGTCAAAAACCCGTTTCTTAAAACTATCACAAATGCTCCTAGGTTTGTCTCAAACTCACAGCTCCACAAGGAATTTCAAATTGACTTCATACAACAACATATTTTTTTAAATTTTATTTTACGTCAAAAAAAGTTAAAAAATGGCATGATCAATGCTGTCAAAAGCTTTTGAGAGATCTAAAAATAATCCAATCGGTGATTCGTTTTGGTCCAATGATGATGCGACATCTTTAAGAAAAGAAAATGTGGCTGTTTCCGTTGATTTTGATTTTCTAAATCCATGTTGGCAATCTGAAAGCGCGTCGTGTTTAGCGAGAAAGGTTTCCATTCGTACGTAAAAAAGTCTAATATTTTTGAAAAGACTGATAGAAGAGAAATGGGTCGATAATTTTGAATTTCATTTTTGTTGCCTTGTTTGAAGAGCGGCTTAATTTTAAATGTTTTGAAAATATCTGAAAACGTTCCCGTGTATAACGATGAATTAAATATGTGAGTTAACGGATGTATAATGGCATACGCACAGATCTTTAACAAAGAATCCGGGAATTCATCTAAACCGGACGAATATTTATTATTTAGTTTACCGATTATTTTGAGAATTTAATAGGAAGAAGTTTCGGAAACGAATATAGTGTCTGAAATTCTGGGTGAACTGTCTGTTTTTGAATTTTGTGGCTGAAGACCCTTAGTGAGATCGGCAGCAATTCTCGAAAAGCATTGGTTAAAGAGACTAGCCACTGTTGCCGATCGTTCACATTTATATCGTTATATTTTAAAACAACATTCTCTACAGGGTTTCTAGTTGATTTGGTAGTATTTTTTATTATATTCCACATTGCTTTTGTTTCGTTATTTGAGTTCAAAATATCCTGATCGTTTTCATGATTTTAGCCTGCGTTATAACTTTTCGTAACAATGATTTGTATTTTTTATAGTAGATAAGGAAATTTTGAGATACGTAATGACGTTTAGAAATGAAAGAAAGAATTCTCTTGTTTTTACAAGATGTCCTAATCCCTTGTGTTATCCAAGAATTGCTTTTCTGTGAAGCATTTATTTTCTTTTTTAAGGAAAAAATGTAATGAAAGAGTTGAAAAAAAAAGAATTATATTTGTCGTTTGTATCAACAGTATTATAAACCGCTTCCCATGACTCCTGCATCAAGTAATCAATGAATAATTTTATTTTACTTTTTGTAAACAATCTAGTCATACGTGAATTGTTTATTGTGTCAGTGATCGAATTTCTTATAATGGTAAGAATTTGTGCATCGTGGTCAATGTATCCTAAATCTTTTGATTCAACTTCATATCGAGTAGTAGTTTTGTTAATTATAATTTGAACAAATGCCTTCCTCGAATGTTGTGTGATCCGTGTAGGTACATTAATTGTAATGTCTAAATTAAAGGAATTAATTAAACTGAAAAACTTTTCTTTCTCACAAGATTCGACCAGAAAATCAATGTTAAAATCTCGGCATACAACAATGGATTGAAAAGAGCGATTGCTGACTTTGCCAAGTGTTATCTCCAGGTTTTCTATGAACAACATATAATCTGCAGTTCTCTTTGTTGGCGGTCTGCAAAGTATTATCACTTTTAGTGTAGTAACATGTACAACAGAAATTTCGAAAATATTTTCTATGGAATACACATTTAATTCTGCCAAGGAGATAGAATCAATATTATTTCTAACGTAAATTCGTAGGACCTTTATGCGATTCTCTCTCTCTGCAATAAAAAGCTGCGAGGTAAAAGTTTGGAATTTGGAAAATGCTAAGTTCATTAGGAGATAAACAATGTTCTGTAAAGCAAAGAACATCCATTTGATTTATATCGCTCTGTAGAGCTGCCTCGATAAACTCAGTTTTATTTGAAAGGGATTGAACATTATGGTGAAGAATGTTCATTTTTTGCAAGTACCTACACGAATGTTTTTCTGCTGCATCTGAGTGTAGTTGCTATATATTTACTCCACTTTTACCTCGAGTGCGTGGTTGAAGATTGTAGTGTGTCCCGGCAGTGACAGGTTGTGAGGAAAATGGGGCATCAGGTGTAGATGAATTGGTAGTGGGAATGGGAGAAACGGGAGTAGGTTCAGAGGAAGAGGCAACTGGGTCCGAAATAAAGGTGGGGGGTGGAGAACGTAAGGAAGGTGAAAGGGATGGATTTTTGGCAGGAGACTGCGTAGGAGTGGAGTTGATGATGTATTGTGCAAGCTTGTTACCGGCTGCATGTTTTCCAGCAAGGTTCATGTGAAGACCATGCCGGATGAAGTGAGCTGCTGAGAGGAAATTAATTTCAAAAAGTGTGACATTTGTTTCTCTCGGTTGCAGTTTTAATTGTTGGTTTGCGTGCTTAATCTCGCTGCATAGTGTTGGTCTGTTGTACCAGAAGGGCAGAGTCGAGACTACTATGTTAGTATTTTGGGCGGAATATTGTAATTTGTTTACATGTTGATCAGGTGTAAAGTTACCGCCCAAGTTAATGTCATTGCCCTCCTATGATAATGACTGTGTTCTGATTGGTCAGTGTTTTCGTGTGGGTGTCCAACTCTGCAATCACATCTGCAAACCTCCCGTTAGGTTTAAAAATAGATGAGACTGAGAAATTGGAGGGTAACTTCCTACTGAGAATGGAGGACAGATGGCGACCATGACTGTCAGCTAAAATAAGTACCTGTGTTTTAGGCTCAGTAGGAATGTCTTTGTTTTCAAGTGAGCTAGGATGCGCAGCTTTACGTGTTTTGGTTTTGACACGCTTCCTAGCCGGTTTGCGTTGGTTTGTGCATGAATTTGTCGATGGTAGAGAAGGCTGGTGAGGATCAGGAAGGCGAGGAAAATCTGGGGCTTCCTGACAGGGGTTCCTTCAATTTGGAAAAAATCCTAGACATGGTCTAGGCGCTAGATTTGTTCACATACATAAGACAGACAGACGGACGGACGTTTTGCCTTCAGTTGTTTTTTCGGCATTGAGGACCCACAAAACGGATTCTGGCTACATCACGTGTTAGAAAATTTTTTTCTTAATTTAACAACTGGATTTATCCACTTTTTAGATATCAAGGTCCGCAATGATTTTTTCTGCCGAAAATCCGCTGTTTTATCGCGCAGCATTACGCGTGCGATTTTTCCTTCCCATTCCTTGTCCTATCTAACCTTTACTTACACACACTTACATGCACGACACTACCAAACATACTGGGAGACCGGTCGGGAGCTTACAGCTTGCCCGGATTACAGGATATCCTCTGCTGGAAGGCATCTGTTTGGGGAAAATTCCGCTAGCCGACGTTAGGTCGGCTCTTGATGTAGCCATCCAAGGCGGGAAGACCACAGCTACTTCCCGAGCAAAAGCATGTACTACACATTCGGGGCTCATGACCTTGGGAGTCAACGCTGCCGGAATCACTATCAATCTACATGTCAACCTAACAGCTGTCAGTCCGTCTGTGGACAACTGTAGCTCCTAAACGATTCAGCCGAATTTCTCCAAAATTGATATTTCCTAATCAAGCGGAACGGACTGGAGGCTTTGGCAGTTTCTACCGGATATTTTGATTGATGGTGGTTTCTTACATGAATGAGGCATTTACCATTTTATGCCTCTGCCCGATATTGATCCATACGGCTCTTGTTTGGAGAAGTGGTATGAGTGCCGACAAGTTAACACTGAGGAACTGAGATCGAGTCTAGGAGCGGAAAATATTTGCTGGTTGAAATTACTGTTGCTGGTTTGTGTAATAGTATAATAATGCGGAGCATTTACAACCAATGCGAGGAAGGTACGTGCTTTTGCAGCTCACGAGCTTAAAATTTTAGTTATTCGTTTGAATATTTTGAATGATCTTATTTAAAATACATACATTTATAACAGGTGTTAAGCGAAAATCTCTATTTTAAAAGGAGTTAAAAGAAATGATATCTGTGACCTTTTTCTATGTCCTTTGCTACATCCTAGAAAAACAATTAAACGAAAAATTGGAGACATTTTAGAGAAATTTTTTAAAATGTCGTTGGGGCGTCATGTAAAGTACCCCCAAATATCAAAATAATTGTTTCAAATTGTAAGGCCTCGAACTCGCCAGATCAATAAAGGAATATCAATTTCGGAAAATATAGTTTGAATGTTTTACGCACTATTATTGATTGCAGGCGGACGTAGGGATGAATACACAGACGACATACAGGTGACTAGTCTTCGACCAAGTTTTCGAAACCAAGGCCCCAGAAACGTGAATTCATCTTCATAACGTGTTAGAGGTAATAATATATTTTATATAGGAACCCAATTTACACAGGTTTTGATTATTAGAGACCCACATTAGAACAATTTTTCTGCCAAAAAATTATAACTTTTCGCTGCAGCATTACAATAGGTTCTCTTCACTATGTGAGTATGCAATAGGTGATAAATTAAAACTAACATATTTTCTGAATCGCCACGTATCATAATCCGCAGATAAAAAGAAAGGAAATATTCATTATTCAGGAAATAAGTAAATAACATGGAAAATAAATTATTTTTGTTTCTACTGTCATGAAAGAACTTTGTTATTTAGGTTTTTAAATAACCTCCAAACATCCCTTCATTTATGTTATGAATTCCGTTGTAATTATCACGGTTTACTTGTATTTATTATGGTTTATGTACGAATCTGACTAATTCGCATATTCATTAAATTTTCTTTCTTGTTGTACTCACCTTTTTATGTTGAGCTGCTCCTAATCCAGTCCATCGGCAACGATAATTAACTCGTTTACTTAGCTCAGTAGCCAATAGAAACTTATCCCCTTTTACAAGTATATTATTTGTACCATTGATCGTCACATTCTGGAATAGGTAATTAGGTCCCCAAGGAAAAATACAAGGGCGACGACCACCTCCAATATTTCGCAAACGTGTCTCCACGTTCTGAAACATTTCTTTTGATCCTTCACATGTGCCAGGAGTGGAATTCCCAGCGGTCATACTTAAACTGTGGTCGAACATTTTGGAAGCGAAATAGGTCCATTGGCGCCAATTCCGTTTCAAAAGTATCAGTCCGCTGAAGGTCTGGTGGTAGAGCCATAGTTGGTTAAATAAGTCTTCAATATCACGCGCCACATATTCCCAGTCTTTTGAAGGTTCATGGAATCTTCCATCATCATCAGTCTGAGCGATGGTTACAACAATAGGAGCTAGTGAGTTCAACTGAACTCTGTTAGTTAGCTTTTTCTGCAATTAAGCAAACCGTTGAATAAAAGTAAGTTATGAACACTACATAGTGCGATGTCAGAATGCATTTAAGTAAGTAAAGAAATGCGTACACTCAAAGAAACACCATCGAGGAGTCATCAGGTGGTCATCATGGTCATGATGGTGATCATCAATATATATATATATATATATATATATATATATATATATATATATTTCGACGCCCCCACATACCTGTGATGTAATTCCCGGCTAGCTCAGGTGACGGGGAGAGCCTTGAAATTTAGGTTGTGGATGACGTGGCTACGTGACAGAGGTCAATTGAAAGAAAGTTTAAAGACAAAAAAATGTAAATTTAATGAGAAATTAAAAATGGTAAATTGACATTATTATCTGAGCTCTTTTTTTTTTAAACCCTTGTTTTTTCATGCAATCTAAAACTAATACGATCAAATTACTTCAAAACAAATAAAGCAAAAAAGAGATGCGCTAACAAATAAAGAAAGGGGCCAATGCGCGGCCTGCACCTTCGGGAATGTTGACAACAGTCCAGGTAAGCCTGAAGGGCGTAATGAATGTTTGTTTTGTCTGTCGGAGCTCGACAGATTATTAGAATCACCGCTGCGGCAGGAGGACGCGCTGGGGCGAACGGCCTCCAAACAGGCAACACAGCTGGGCCTTTCTTCTGGACGGCACGCCCTTTAGGTGGAGGGTGGATTCCCTCTCGCAGCCTGCTCCCATTAAAAGGGTAGAGTTAACCACGACATCAGCTGACGTCGGCGGTAGCGGTGACGACAGATCGGTGACGACAGATCGTAATTTTCGTAATCGCGTAACTTGCGATACACGGCGCGGGCGTAAACGAGCAGAGAAACAAATAACATTACTAGATAAAGTTCTTTTTTCAATCTATCGAACGCGGTGCGATAATACCACAAATCGCACTCTAATCATGCTACTTCGCGCTATCCTAGCGCCTACAAACTCGGATGACCTCCGCGTCCCACACCCGTACAACATGAGCGTCCCGCCTCTGTGTCCGCACGACTTGGGCGTCCCCGCGCCTCTCTGTCCAAAGACCTCCCGCTTCTGTCTGCCCTCAGCGCGTCTTAGCGCCCACGAACCTCTTTCCCCAATTTCCATGAATGTTCTAGAAGTTTCTACAGAAATTTTGGAAGACGTTGTTACTGGCCGAAAGTTCCCGCCGAAAATAATATTGCTCCAATCAGATTACGCGTCTTGTCGGTAATTTTGATGGAATTTTCCAGAACCCCTCTCTCTCGCACACTTCCTGTAAACAAACACGGAGCGGTCGCCGCGCCCGCCCGCGTGGAGCCTGGTCGGTGGTCCCTGGGGGGGTTTCGAGGCGTTATCTAAACACTACACCCCTTGCTCGGCGACGTTTAGGAGCGGCGTAAAATGGCCGTGCGAAGTGATTTAGGTCGCACCCGGTTGGGGCACGCACGCTTCTGAACAGTAATAACAAAATAAATGTATTTATTTTTTAATCCAATATTCGGTTACGTCATTTGCCTCTCCTTCGGATAGAGAAAAAAATCGAGTTTGAAGAATTTTAATTTGAAAAATTAAGAGTTTTATCTCGTTGAAAAAACAAAAAACGTTACCGAATATTAGATTCATAACTGTGAATAATTAAAGAAAAAATGAATCAAAACAACATTCAATATTCAAGAAAAAATTTGCGAAACCCCTTACTTAAATAAAAGCAAAAAGAACTATTAACTACTATTTAATCAGAATAAAATAATTAAATCAAAATTCTTCCAATTTTCTCAGCGACACGAAGACCGCAACTGTGCCGGGAGCCCAAGGTACCGAAGAATTATGTCAGAGATTGTCAATCAGTGGTTTAAATAAAATCTACGAATAGTTTAACCTTTAAATGGTCGCAAATTATAAAAATTGTACTCGCTGGAGCCCATCCAAGTCTTTTAAGAGGCATACATTCGGGCACGGAATCGTTTCAATAACAAATGGTCCGGTAAATAGAGGAAAAATTTATGGAATAATCCAGCAGGCTGATCACTAACTCAGGGTCCTGACAAGTACTTTGTCACCTACGTGAAAGTGGTAAGGGTTCTTACGAGGGCTTCCTCTTCCTGGCATTCTTTCCAGACGTACGTCAACCCGTTGTACAAAAATCCGTGAATTTTCTGTCGTCTGGGTGAATTAAATTTCCAATACGAGCTGAAAATCTAAAGCCGAAAAATCTTTGTTTTATTAAATTTCCATAAATTTCATCAGTGTTCTAGGTGCCTCGTTTTCGGGATAGTAACCTCGTTGATCCGTCGAGCATCTAAACAAATCCTTACCCCCGTCTTTTTCTTTACCACTACAATAGGGTTCAAATAAGCTGTTACAGATCTTCAATTATACCCTCCTAGCATAGTTTTAAGTTTGATCTACTTCCTTCATCGACTGTGAATGGATAATTTTTCATTTTAAAGGTGAATCATCGGTGACCTGAATTCGAAAGCAAAGTCTTTAATAGGACGTACAGGACGATCAAAAACATTTACATATTTGAGAAGCATTCTTTAGCTGGGACCGTTCGTGGTCAGAAAAGTCATTATGCGGCACACGGCTTATGACCCCACTCACGTCATCCCCCATACTCCAGGACGCGCATGAAATGCCGATTTCTATTTTGTCATCACCGTCGTCCTTGATTACAATTTTCCTATTCTCACCGAAGCTCACAAGATTCCTAGAAAAATCCACTACTCCATTATTTTCCGTAAAAATCAACCCCAAGTATTACGTCGTAATTCAGATCCTCTATGATCAAACATGGCACATCAAATAAAATTTCTCGATTTTAAAGAAAGCAAAGCCTGCATAGTAATTGGTTTACTTTTTTTCTTTCCTACTCCAATAACAAAACATTTAATAGTGGGCAGAGTTGGTATTGGAATGCGCTCGCTTAATAGTTTTGAGTAGAACTTCCTAGAAATTGCACTGATTTCACTGCCAGTGTCTATCAAAGCTTGAACACTAAGATTTTCACAAGAAACTCCACAACCGGACATTTTCGCCTGTTCTCTGGGCAGGTTCATTCAAGTCGTCGTTTAGGTCAAAAGGCATAATTGACTGACACAGTATTGAATATTGGTATCTCTGAGATAATTCGTTTGGAACCCAGATACCCAGAAAGCCAACGGTTCTAGTTTGACGGACTCGGTCTTATGGAATCCTGATGTCCATTCCTACTAGTTTGTTATTATTACGGTCATTTGAGTTTGGTGGCGGACGGGAGTTGTTCCCCATTCCTCTGACCCTGATCATCACGGCGCCCTGATTGCCTGTTCCGATTATCTTCTCGGGCGAAAAACCTGGATTTCGGTCCCAATTCTCTTCATAAGGGTTTGACCGCGTTCTATCAAATTGCGCCAGCAATTCTTGAAAATGATCAAGATTGTCAAATCGTACACTGTTAATAGGTTTTGACGTAAGTAGGAAAGTGTGCGGTTGGGGCCAGATAACTTTTTCATCTGTCGTCGGATCCATAGTTTAATAGCCGAAATTTTTTTCCCTGGCGTAATCTAAATATGATTGGTTTCTTCGCTTATCCCATCTACCCCGAGAATTTTTCTCTCGAACTCGTAACGTCGCTGCTCTCCCAGTAACGTGAAAGAAAACGAGTTCGAATTCCTCAAGTCTGCGGAAAAGGTGTTAACGCAGTGAGCCAGTGTGCGGCGTTACCCGTAAAAGTTCTCATAAATCTTGGTTTAAGTGAGGCGGTACCGCCTTTTTCAAATTCATATAATTTTCGGCACGATCCAAAAACTTTCGGATTTTTGTCCGATTTCCAGAAAAGCAAAGATTCTGAGGAGGAGCACGAAAATTTTAATCCAGAACCAGATGACGCGTTCGTAATTGGATGATTTTCCATTTCTTTTGTACTTCTTCCTTTACCAGATTAATCAATTTTTATCTATTTCTTTCTTTAGTTTAGTTTCCTTCCTGAAACTTTCCTCACTACTATCACCTATCTTTTCAATTTTTCTACCCTTCGTGAATTTGACTAACTTCAGAGTGAAGTTTGTTTCCAACCGAGTGAATTTGCCGTTCATTTTGGCTGTAACCCGGCAATGTTTCCATTACTGACTCACAACACGCCTCTATTTTATTGTCGCATGCTCGTAATTTCTGGTGAATTTCAGACTGTAGGTTTTAAATTTTCTTTTGTTTCAGGGCCTGAATTCCCCAATTCTTGACCTAGCTTTCAACGGTGTTCTCAATTTCTCCGCACCTACCCTCGAGTTGATTTTTCAGTGATCCGATTTCATGGTCGAACTTCTTCCAATTTTACAAGTTTATGGATTGGTTATCTAAACAGTTATCTAATCTATCAAATCTTTCCTGACACTTTTCTCGTGTTCTGAAAAACGCAAATTAATTTTCTGTCCATTTCCATACTTCCCGAAATCTGGTTCTTTAATTCGATTTTTAATTTTCATAATTTCGTTGTTTCGTTAGAACTCGCATGAGATCACTTAAGGTGATTTCATGCGCAGACTGGTCCCTGAGCTGTCATCACCTCCACGTCTAACGATTTGTCCAGCATTTTGAATAACTTATGCGATTTCACAGTTTTTCTTGAAACGCGCACACGATTTTTCCACAACACAAGACAAAAATAGTAACACTCACAAACAGAATACAAATCCAACTGATATCATTAACAGTCCACAAATAATTAACCTCGTGCAACGTCCTTCCATCCATTTCTTGCTTAATATTATAAAAAATTCAAATTTAATTTGTCGCAGCAATACACAGTAATTCAAAAGTAACAATATTTATTTTAAGACAAATTAAATTTGAGGGCGTTTACTGGGGTATCAAAGATACTAATTCGAGCCCCACTTGGGAAAGCCATTTGCGACGCCCCACCTACCTGTGCTGTAATTGCCGGCTAGCTCAGGTGACGGTAGAGCCTGAAATTTAGGTTGTGGGCGGACGTGGCTACACAGAGGTCAATTGAAAGAAAGTTTAAAGACAAAAAAATGTAAATTTAATGAGAAATTAAAAATGGTAAATTGACATTATTATCTGAGCTCATTTTTTTAAACCCTTGTTTTTTTCATGCAATCTAAAACTAATACGATCAAATTACTTAAAACAAATAAAGCAAAAAAGAGATGGGTAACAAATAAAAAGAAAAAGGGGGCCAATGCGCGGCCTGCACCTTCTGAATGTTGACAACAGTCCAGGTAAGCCTGAAGGGCGTAATGAATGTTTGTTTTGTCTGTCGGAGCTCGACAGATTATTAGGAATCACCGCTGCGGCAGGAGGACGCGCTGGGGTGAACGGCCTCCAAACAGGCAACACAGCTGGCTCCTTTCTTCTGGACGGCACGCCCTTTAGGGTGGAGGGTGGATTCCCTCTCGCAGCCTGCTCCCATTCAAAGAGTAGAGTTAACCACGACATCAGCTGGGCGTCGGCGGTAGCGGTGACGACAGATCGGTGACGACAGATCGTAATTTTCGTAATCGCGTAACTGCGATACACGGCGCGGGCGTAAACGAGCAGAGAAACAAATAACATTACTAGATAAAGTTCTTTTTTTTTTCAATCTAATGACACGCGGTGCGATAATACCACAAATCGCACTCTAATCATGCTACTTTGCGCTATCCTAGCGCCTATCAATAACTCGGATGACCTCCGCGTCCCACACCCGTACAACATGAGCGTCCCCGCCTCTGTGTCCGCACGACTTGGGCGTCCCCGCGCCTCTCTGTCCAAAGACCTCCCTGCTTCTGTCTGCCCTCAGCGCGCCTAGCGCCCACGAGACCTCTTTCCCCATCTCATGAATGTCGAAGTTTCTACAGAAATTTTGGAAGACGTTGTTACTGGCCGAAAGTTACTACGCTGAAAATAATATTGCTCCAATCAGATTACGCGTCTTGTCGGTAATTTTGATGGAATTTTCCAGAACGCTCTCTCGCACACTTCCTGTAAACAAACACGAGCGGTCGCCGCGCCGGCCCGCGTGGAGCCTGGTCGGTGGTCCCTGAGGGGTTTTCGGAGGCGTTATTCAAACACAGCACCCCTTGCTCGGCGACGCTAAGGAGCGGCGTAGATGGCCGTGAAGTGATTTAGGTCGCACCTGGTTAGCACGTCACGCTTCTGAATAGTAATAACAAAAATAAATGTATTTATTTTTAATCCAATATTCGGTTAACAAATTATATATATATATATATATATATATATATATATATATATATATATAGAGAGAGAGAGAGAGAGAGGAGTATGAGAGTGTGTGAGACCGTGTGTATGTGTGTCTATGAGTGTGTGTGTGAGATGAGAGTGTGTGTATATGTGTGTGTGAGGGGAGAGAGACAGGAGAGAGGAGAGTGCAAGAGAGAGCGTTGAGCGAGAGGAGAGGAGAGCAGCGAGAGGAGGAGTGCGAGAGTAAAAGGAGAGAGTGAGCGAGCGAGAGGTAGAGAGCGAGGGAGAGTGAGAGAGAGAGAGAGAGAGAGAGAGAGAGAGAGAGAGAGAGAGAGAGAGAGAGAGATTGACATTTCACTAATATTTGAGAAAACCAGATTCTATACTTAATGTATTGATGTGTGTATCGATCTACCTACCTGTGTATCTCCCTCTAGGGTCATATGAAAGAAAACTAGTGGTGTTACATAATTAATTTTCACCGAAATATGCATTCCACGATATTACAAATTCTACAATATAAAGGAAAAAGTACACTGATTATGTGATTAAAATTATTCATGCGTTAATATATTTCAAAATCTCAGTGAAAAATGTAGTTGATGACGTTCTGGTCACCTTAAGGCTTCGGAAGTTTTAAAGAGATAGTTTCCTTTGTGAGGGTACCTTGCATGAAGCCTCAAAAACATGTTCAAAATTTACTTAAAAATGACACCAATTTTTTAAATTAAGTTATGTTCTCAGATAGCGTAAAGGACTTAAGAGAATTGTGCAAGTCGCATGTTTCTTGAAATTTCATTTTTTTAATTGCAAAAGTGCAACTTTTGGGGCTGAATACCATAAACTATAATAGTATTGGATATAGAGATTTTATCCTTAATAAAATATGTTCTTTAAAGACAGATCTTACAATAAGGTCACGTTCAATTTTTGCAAACTATGAGTAGTTTTCGTGTAATTTGGCGCATTAATATAGGCAATTAAAATTTTGTAAACATTTTTTTCTAAAAAATGCAATAAAAATATTTTCTTTATATTTACTCCTCATATGGAAATAATACTTAAGACGTTAGTTCCATTTTTGGCAAACTACCTTTTTGTCGAAAATTGCAAAACGAATGTAAAAAATTAGAAAGTCTGTTGTAAAAACTCAGCTCTTCAAAAACGGTCATGTACACTTTTTAGAAAATAAACGTTCCTTTTTGCGTGACTGGTGCTTTAAATTTATGTAGTGTCTAAAAAAAATATTCTCTCAAAAAATTGCCCCAACTTTTTTCTTTAAATTTTTTCCACGGATGGAAGAAGGGACGCTTCAAACATTTGTGCGGATCTAATTTTATTTGAACTATCTAAATTGTCGAAAGTAAAAAATTTAGAAATAATGCGAGAAAGCATGTGTGGTTGAGCACCACGAGTTTGCTAACATCATGTGAGGAAGTAAAACCACGCTGACAATATGTCTAAAAGTACGTGATTCACCTTGGGGTTGTCAGCGAGGATGTCGCCGGCTATGAAATCGCGGGCGCGCCGGAAGTCGTTGGCCGCCAGCACGTAGCCCCCCTGCTTCTCCAGCCAGCGCGGCGCCGCGCCCAGCCTGGAGCGAGCGGGCGCGCGCCACAGCAGCAGCGCCGCGTACGAGGCCCCGTGCAGCTCCCGCATCCAGCGCTCGGCGTCGCCCAGGTCCACCACCGCCACCGGCCGCCCGCCGCCCACCAGCGCCCACATCAGCCCGTCGTGCGGCGGCTGCGGCCGGGGCGGCGGGGGCGGCACGCCCACCGCGCGCGACGCCGCCGCCGGCACCTGCACAGCGGGGATGGGCGGTGGGTGATTAATGGGCGCGATGGGCAGTAAATGATTAGTGGGCGGAGGGCAATGAATGATTAGTGGGCGCGATGGGCATGAATGATTAGTGGGCGCGTGGGAGGAATGATTAGTGGGCGGAGGGCATGAATGTTAGTGGGCCGATGGGCAGTGGTGGGTAGTGAATGATTAGTGGGCGCGATGGGCAGTGAATGGTTAGTGGGCGCGATGGGCAGTGAATGATTAGTGGGCGTGAAGGGCAACGAATGATTAGTGGGTGCGATGGGCAGTGAATGATTAGTGGGCGCGATGGGCAGTGAATGATTAGTGGGCGCGTCACATGCTAATGTCATTAGCCCCGTATGTGAAGTGGATGTATTTTTCCCAGGGGTTGTCGGGGATCTTCCCCCACTGGATGGTGAGATCCGATACCGGTGTTCACGCGATCTTGCGGGGTGTTCCTCAACTTGATATCCCATTGGTGGTGCACCACCCCAGCCGGGACAAGCTCAATTCTGCAGACTGGTCTCCCGACAAGCAGTGGATGGAAATGTATGTGTAAGTGCAAGTATTGCAAAACAGTTATTCCAAACGCCTCATTTATGTAGGAATTAGAGGGGGCGTAAAATAAAAAAATAAATTCTAAAAAATGTAGTTTAATTAAACAGTATATGTTTGGGTACGCCGACCTGGATCGCCGAGGTGGTTAGAGCGTGTACCGATTTAGCGATTCGGTCCCAAAGGTCGCGGGTTCGAGTCCTGCCTTGGGCATGGTTGTTTGTCCCTTGTCTTTGTATGTATGTGTTGTCGCGGAGGGCCTCGCGTTTTGCTGACCCCAGATCAGAGGAGCCCGCAAGTGGTTGGTGTCTATTCTGTCAATTCCTAGAAAGAAGAAAGAAGAAGATGTTTGGCTCCATGTGGAAACAGAATATTGTAAAAACTTATTTCTATATTTTATTGTATATATGCTTTGCAAGGACAAAACCCATCCGTGATTTGGTGCCTATGGAAGTATTTTACGAACGACGACGGTGTATAAATAAAGACAATATACCAGAAGACTGGAAAATAATACCAATTCTCATTTGTTCATTGCTATCCTTACTTAGATACTACATGAGCGGTGGATCTCTCGTGATCTCTGTTTGCTGCAAGTTCAGCTCTGATGCAAACACTACAAGAGTCCTACTCCTGTGTGCTCTCGCGTCAATTTGGGTTTTAAACTCCGAAAGAATCATAGAGCATGTTCTATTACGTAAAGTTTAGTATTTGAGTCCC
The DNA here is from genome assembly GCA_964035755.1 of Teleogryllus oceanicus. Lineage (NCBI taxonomy): Eukaryota > Metazoa > Arthropoda > Insecta > Orthoptera > Gryllidae > Teleogryllus > Teleogryllus oceanicus. The sequence goes on from CAXIVR010000006.1 coordinate 19,532,008, forward strand.
ATCTCGAGCAGGTTTATTAGTGATTCTGTATGCGTGTAAGCTCCTGCGCTGCGTGTCAGCTTACTTAAGGTTTAATGCCTCACAGTGAGAAATACTTATGTTGAGTATTATTTAACTTGTGCGTGATCACGTAAGCTGCAACGCAATCATTCATCCACCGAAGGAAGAGCGAGAAATTCGTGTTCCGCATAGTTCCAGTAATTAAACAACTGCCTACCGCGCTGCCATAATCTTCGGACCGTTTGCTAGAAAAAGTATGTGCGACTTTTGTACGCCTCAACTGTACATCTGCACATATCCTCTGCGCGGGCGAACTGTGAAAGGGAACAATTGTAATCTGTTCATCAAACCACTGTTCATTCTGTGCTTTGTGTCTGTAACTGTTTAATGTGGACAAGAATATTGTTGTGTGAAATACGTGTCCGCATCTCATAAACGAAGTACGAAGGACTCTGTACCAACACCCCCTGAATATAGAAGGCCTCCGAACCAACTCGAAAGAGGTGCGTGACGTCATCAAACTTAGGCCATCCCCGACCATCTGGTTTTCATACTTCAGTCAGCATGAGCAGTGTGAAGATCACGTTATGCTCTAAGTTCCCCTCAACTGGTAATATACTTTAACGCTTTGTGACAACTTTACTTAGACGGATATGCCTTTCAAGAGTAGTGTGCTCTTGGTGATTACTTCAATGGTTGAAATATTTGATTTCGAATGTCCGAAAGATGAATCTTTGCGTGATTGCGAGGCCTAAAAGGATTTTCGCCCAACCAGCAATTTTAAAGTATTTTTAATTGCTTTTGAAATATTGATGGATTATTAAACTAATTATTTCTTGTGTTGTACGCGTGTAGACTTTGTGTATGCTAATATATAAGAAAGAAATGAAAATCAACACATCCAAGCAGTTTCCAACAAAATATAACGTACAAAACGTAGATGATAATGTAACAATCAATCTATACGCTCGTTTTGTTTTGAAATTTGTTCATTTGCTCGGTGAAGATGTTTCACATTTTTGTCGTTTAAAAAATATTTAATTCATTTATAATTTTATGTCTGTAATATGTGTACTGACTTCATTTAATAACAAATTCGAATATAGTCCATTTGCTTTTGTGTACGACTTGTATTTCCATATTTTTCAAGTTCTGGAATATTTCGACGAGGTACTACATTGCAAGATGGTGACAGCAAAATTGTCTTTACCAAGGCTAAGAGATGCGGCTGTCCGAACAATATTTCCAACGCACCCAGCATACTAGTTTTCTAAATGATCAAACTGAGAAGACCCCAGCGAGCGAGAAGAGAATTTTCTCAGTTGGAACTGCAATCGCTGCATATGTGAACTATGCCTTGTTTTAAAACATCAATTTTGGTGATCTAATGATTTTTAAACGTCTCATTATCATTTAATAAATATTTCTCTTAACTTTGATTCAAATATTTCGTAAACATTTGACATTCTAGGGCTTGACAATTTTGAAAATTGAAGTTTTATTATTAATTTTCTGAAATGCTCTTATAATTGATTTTAATTTGAAGTGTGTGCAAAAATTTGTTCCTGAAACATTTGGTGTTTTTTTTTCATTTACCTCTGTTCACAAATTTGGATTTTGAATAAAAAACACATTCATTCCAAAGTTGTATATAATGTATTCAATTACTTTTAATTTGAGCATGTTAATAAATAATATGTGAAAAAAATGGAGTTGAGTTTTTCTTTTTTTACAACAGTGCCACGTCTACTGAAGATGCTTGAGATTTCCAGAGTAATTTGCAGATAATCTATAAGGAATTTGTTCTGCTCAATCATTTAAGAGGACACCGTCTTTTTTCGACTGAATAACGGGCGAACCTACGTGTTTTAGTTGAAATCAGAAGTAATGCAGTTCTAGAAATTTTCAATTATCGTGTGTGTTTGTAAATTGACGCGTTAGTTGTTGAAGATTTGCAAGTAAACATCTAAAAATTATTTACATTTACTTTCTTTGTTTTTTTTGTATCAAGCGAAATATATTTTAGTATAGTTACGGAAGAAAAATTTTGCCCACCGCTTATTAAATATGTTAAATAATAATAAATGACGTTTTCTTTGGTTTTCTACTTATTGTTCTTTGCATTGAATATGGAAAAAATGCATTTAAACACAAATGACTTGTGTGTCCATGCAACGCAGACAAAAGCAGATGCAGCAATCGATCTAAATGTGATGACGTCATTGACTTATTCCGAGGTCTTCTGTAGAGGGGGTGTTGCCTTTACCCACACTCCGTCATTGCCACCCACCCATACAGTCCACTCAATCTCCTAATAAGTGCGTAGCTGTCTAAAATGTATAAACAGCATCGGTTATTCAGAAAAGAAAAGTAAACCATTTCGCTAATAGTTATGTCTTTAAAATATTGTATATTACTTTATTTCGCGAAATGTTTATGAATTTTAAAGAAAATTTTAATTTTTACATTATTGGCTTACTACTTACTTTCGTAGTAAGGTAAGTAGTGTAAGTAAGTAAAGTGTTATAATGCTGAAAAATACCTGCTGAAGATGAACCCTGTTGTTAAATATAGAAAAGTAACACGTGGTGTAGCCAGAATCCATGTTTTGTGGGTCCTTGATACCGAAAAATAGATTGACGGCAAAACGGCTGTTTTGACTGACGTTTGTAATCAACGCTAGCGCCTAATCGTTCAGCCGATTTTCTTCAAAATTAAAATTCTCCAAACGATCTGAATGAATTCAAGACTGTGGGAGTTTCAAACGGATATTTTGATTTTTGAGGGTACTTTACAAGAAGACTCAAACACATTTTCAAAATATTCTCAAGAAATGCACCAAAAAATTACTTTATCAAACTTCGTGTTCGCATAGCGTAAAGGGCGCTTAAGAGAATGATGCAGGCCTCTTCGTTGAAATCACAAATTTTTGAAAAATTGCAAAAGTGCATTTTTGAGGGCTTCCTCCAACAACTACATATAATATTAAATATAAAGCATTCTTCCTTAATGAAATCTCTCTTAATCTTTCTTTAAGTGAGATTATGTTCAATTTTTCGTAAACATATCTAGTTTTCATGTAATTTGGCACGAAATAAAGGTATTTAAAAAATTAATTTTTTTTGCCCTCAAAAACTGCTCTAATTGTTTCTCACGAATAGATGAAGGAATGTTTGGAGTGGCACGGGTCTCATTTTCTTTTGAACTTTCTTCTTTCTGTTGAACTTTCTGAATTTTCGAAAATTGCATATTTAGATATAATGCGAGGAGTATCGCTGAGAGGTCGCAAAGTGGTGGTATCCACTCTTTGCCTTCAGCCTCGCCTGTTGGTGTCGCCTGTTTGGAACCCATATGCAGAATAGAGTATATGAGCCATTGAAAATGTTCAACATAAGATCCTAAGGGTTTTTGCCCGTAGAATTGGTCTGACAATGGCTCCAGACAATTATGACTATGCAATTTTCTTAAAATATAAATTAAATAATCTTCATTGTAAAAGAAAGCGTGCTGATATTTATTTCCTACGTGATATTTTGTTGGATAGAATAGACTGCGCAGAAATTCTTTCTTGCATACCGTTTAGTGTACCAAAGCAAATCTTTAAGAAAACCACATCCATTTTAGTTGACACTTCTGCGAATAGCTATTGTGCTATCGAGACGATGAATCGCATTTGTAATTTGGCGAATAGCTTGGGCGCTGATTATGACACTTTGACATCTGGAAATAATTCCTTTGAATTTTTTTTTTGTGAGATCTTTTTTATATTTTATATACATTTACACATGCTTTACTCTATTAATTCTTATTGAATTTGTAATTTTACTACGTAAAAGGTATCACCCGTAATTGTTTTTAAATAAATAAATAATTCTTCTGTTATTTTCGAGAATTATCTGGTCGATTAACAAATGTGTCAGTTTTCGTATTCATGCTTGCGACTTGTAAATCTGTATCCATGCGGAATTTTGTTACTTCCTCAAACGTTTCAGCCACGGTTCCTTGTAATTCTCGATTAACAACATGAAATTCATGAGATAATTTATCATTGCACATTATTTAATTGCTCAAACTTACTATCAAATTGATTAAATTTATTATCAAAATCCTTACGCAATTATGAATTATTGCTTTCTACCTTGTCATGTATTTATGAATTGTTTTTTAATTTAACAATTTTTCCTCAAACTATTTTCATGTCGAACGGCAAATTCAATATGAAATGATCTTTCGTTGTTGCCGGTTCCTGCGATTCGCGATCATATGGCGTTAGCATTACTACATTTTGCAATGGTCCCGGGGTTTCAGGGTTTATTTTCGGCTCATTTCTGATAGTGGTATCGCCATTGCTAACATTATCCTCTTGAAATTATTCTCCACCCGACGGAAAAATTGTTTCCTCTTCGCTAGTTCTAACTTCAGATCTGTCCTTCTTGCTAGGAGTCTCCTTTATTTTTAATTATCCAAATACTAAGCAAAATAGATAATGGCGTACTATTCCCATTCTAACAAACATACATAAATATAATGGATTACATGACTTGTACTTTCATATTATTTCGATGGATGATTATCCACTTACGACATTTTAAAACACACATTCCTCCTTTTTCCAAAAATGTATATACAAGGCAGTATTTAAAAAGAAAATAAATATAAAATGTAATGTTAAGTACTGAAGTATATAAACGTAAGTTAAATCTAGATTGTTTGATAGAAATGATCAAGGATACATATTTTCATATAAAGCCACGCTTCATCGTGATATTTCGAGTTGGCTTTGCCCTTACATTTCCTGCTTCAGCTCTTTTACGGAGAGTGTAAGCTCTTTTATGGATTTGGAGGGAAATGAGATTGGAGTCAGGGAAATTGCCCGTACTCGATGCGTGGGTTCTATCCCGGCAAGTAACTTGTGCGGGGGCAGTGTGACATGCCTGATTATGTCGATCTTGAGATCCTCCTCACACTTAACTTTCTTAAGATTCTTCTCTTGATCTCAACTTTCTTGAGATTTTTCTGTTCACCTTGACTTTCTTGAGATTTTACCCTTTATCTAGACGTTTTCAAGTTCCTCCTTCAGACTTCTAAAATTTGCTTTTAAAGATTAGAAGCTGATCTCTCTATATGGCAAGTTCGAAAAAAGAGAAAAGAAAAAAGTTTTGATTAATGAACAGAATTCGACCATAGAAGTTGCAATATTCCTTTGGTTTGTTGAAAGTTCGTTTGAAAAATTCATTTCTAGGCAAATAATTGCATTGCAGAAGCATAGAAACACTTCAGAAACATGTAAATTGTAATTTATTTACAAAATAAATTAATGTACTTGTTTCTTGTAAATTATTCATAACCTTAAAATTTGGTTTTCAATTTAATGCGTTCAATGTTATCCATAATTCAAAGCACATGCTTATTAAATTTACCATCTCTTACCTCCATGATGAACAGAAGCGCAAATGCAAGTTCTAAAACAATCATGGCGGAGCGATTAGTGATCTATTGGCCTGAGGCTCTGCACCCTGTAGGGAAAGAAGAAGGTACCGTCGGTAAGTTAAAAAGAGTATTGTACTTAAAATTGTCATTTGATTTGGACATTTTCAGCCTCTTCATCTATACCACGTACCTGCGAAAAAAATCATGGAATATCTCCAAAATCCTCGTGCGAAACTTAATCGTCTGGCGATGTTTTGGGAAAGGAACTGATTTCTCGTCCGGAACTAACTTATTACATACACGTGACAATTCTATTGAGAAAAATGTCTAGGGACTCACGCAAGGCTTTTCTTTATTGACTATAATTGATGAGATCGCAAATTTACGCCATTGTGATACAACTATAACAGAACCTGATAAAAATATAATGTTTTCTTTGAATCATATATTTTATATTTTAGAATTGTATGTTTTGATAAGAACGAACGGTACTCAATATCGTGTTACATTAATTTTTCAAAGAGATTGACAAGGTTTTGTTAAAATTTACTTGACTGGACGGGGTTAAAATATTACCATAATGTGACAATGCATCAGTGGGTTCTGTTTATGTGCAACATTAATCAATCATTAGATTGAAGTTAGAGTGAGCTTATACATGTGTTTTTCTTTCTTATTATGGGGCTAACAACATTATAATTCATCGATTGCACAATTATAATATGGTTGAAATGAAAGATGTATAATTTATTTTAAAACGTTTTATATTTTGTTCATGTCTGAAAAATCAAGATAAGAAAGATATATTGTTAGTCAATTCGAAAATTCGAAGTCATAACATGAAAAGAAAATATCGGTTTTGAAATTGATGTTCAGTATATTCTGCAGAATTTATTACACTCTCTACAGTTACGGTTATCGTTGCATTTAGAATATTTTTATTTGATTACACAAACGGTACGAAAAAAATTCAAAACAATAACTCTAAATTACGTAATATACTGAGAAAAAAGTCAGTTCTGTGAATGACACACTGTCCTAATACTTTCTGCACAGTTAAATAAAGATGATTCCTTGTCAAGCTTACTTCGAGGAGAAAACGTTGCTCTTTCTGCGAAGCTAACATTGATTGATTGATTGATTCATGCAGAACTAATACGTTTGTTATAGCCTTTCGTAAGGCAATCTTCAGCATCCGAACTTTATTTACCACGCTAGCGACTCACTATGTAACAATCTCGTATCTTGAAAAGTTACTCACTTTCAAATGCAATTACAAACTTTTGAAATGTGCTGGAAGCCGAATGGGCTACTTACCAATTGGGGAACGATTAGTCTAGAAACTGAAGTTCAAAGTGAGGGTTAAAACGAGTGGTGCTAACACTGTATGTACTACTTTCTTGCCTTCAGCACTGCTTATATAATACTATTTATACCACAATTTCTCTCCTAATTAACACACCTCAGTCATATTTTTTCTTAAAACTCATTACAAATCGTAGAACATTGGTGTGAAAACCTAATATTTTCAAGCAAATATCAAGACAAATTTGACAATTATAACTGCTTTTTATACAGCTAAATTATGTTCCAACAAGGAGATGGAATTTATTGAACCTCAGCTGCCGTCTCGCGGTTCGGGATGCCATTGTTACATTTCAATATGATATTCCCTGATGGCTAACAACTTTTTTTCATATTACATTTAAGTCATATTAAAAAAGTAATTGGACTAATTTTAGTTACGGTTTGCGAGTTATTTGAAAGAAAATAAATCAATTCATTGAAAATGCAAATACATTCCTCGCAACATGAGCAAAGATATGGATTATCAAATGTGATTTAAATAATTTCTAAAACATTAATTTGTAAACGTAAAACAAAAGCTCGGATGTAAGAAACGAACAAAGTAATATGCAATAACATACAAATTCTAACTTCCATAGCTTCCAAGCATGGAATCATTTCTCATATTACGTTCAGGATATTCCAAGCGGACGCGCGCGCACGCACGCGCACACACACACACACACACACACACACACACACACACACACACACACACGTGTATGTGTATGTATAAAGAAAAAACGAAATACAATTTTAAGAATATTTTAGAAGAGTAAAAACTTGTACATTTTTCGTTGAGAAATTTGGAACCGTGTTTATGAAAATCGCCTTTATGCGTTACTGTAAATGCAAAATTTAAAACTCTTTTTCACAGAAATTTTTGATCTTTCGAAACATTATACTGACATATGCAATTTCGAGCAATTTGGCAAATTGTAAAGACTGGTAGAAGGGTGTTGTGGAGAGATCGGGAACAAAGTAGGACATAGGAATGAGGAACTTCGTCGTATAAGAATCGAAACCAAGGGGAATTTTGAACAATTAGAAACTAAACTGAACTATAAATTAAAGGGACACCTGTCATGACCGGCCGCACACATTTAAAGGAGCTGCCGGCGAGTGACGTCAGCGGGGCGTTACCGCCCCTGGCGAGAGAAAAAGGCAACCGGTGCGAGCTGGCCTGGCCTGTCCGCGCGCGACCGTCACGCCCGAGCAAGCGGGTAGGGACTCGCCACCGCCCCTACTCTGCAGCTAGTCGGCGGGCCAATAGCCCTACGGAGCTATAAGAGGGCTCCGTCCCGACGCCAGGGCAGATAGCGGGCGGCAGTGTTAGCGATTGTATCCTGGCGAGTGAATTGGCGAGAGAGGTGTGGAGAGCAACTACGACGACGTGTGCTACTGACGTGGAACACTCTAGTGGATATTCGATGACTTGGCTGATTTTGGGACTTTTTCTGGACTACAACAACACGGCTTCGCATTTGGTATATTCTTCTTGTGATTCAGCACTTCAGCAATTGTACCTGGACTTGAATAAAACCATTTTAAGAATTCTTGTATTTGTTTGGATACAACAACACCAAAATAAATTAGAAGCTTACACGAATCTTTTACGAAAAGACATCGAAAATAAAACGGAGAACATTAATGGGAGAATTAGCATGCTAGGCCTGAAAAATTACACAGATCTTAATAAAATTCAGGAAAAACTTCAAATTCAAATTTAAAAAAATAGAATATAGGTGGGATAAGAGTCGTGAACTACGCAATGGAGAAAATCTCAATAAAGTTATGTATTCCTCAATTCATGAGAAAAAGGTCATTTGCTTAATGACAGATCACTTGCCCACCTACATTCAAAACATGATAAATAGCGACGATGCGACGATTTACCTAGATGTCAGGAATTGTTAGCCCAATTCCATCGCACGCGAGTGAACTTTTATGAGGAATATAATGAGAGAAATTAAAGGACGTCCACCATACGCCTCATCAGGGAACCGATCAGAAAACTCGCCTGATCGAAATGAGAACAATGGAGATGTTAGTCTACCGTTTCCGTCAAACTAGAATCGTTTGGGCTCTCTTGGTTTCTGGGCACCAAACGAGTTGTATTACAGATACCATTTTATGAAACAATACCAGTGAACTACGCGTTCAGTGACATGGAACCCTTGGTAATCCTTGTGACATGGTGACCCTTGTTTTGCTTGTGGACATAAATGTAACTTCATTATCTCTACAAGTCTTCTCGAATTCAGTGGGAAATATAGTTATTCAAATTATCGTTTCCATGTTGTCGCGGCAGGAAGTATATTCCTTAACAAAGGACATGATGGATAAGAGCCCAAAATTTATTGCTTATTTATTCTTGGAAATATATTTTATTACATCGGAGCGGTTTTTTTCCTGTATTCAAAATTTGAGTATTATATGTCTTAGTGTAGGGATCACAGAATTTTGAAAACGTGCACAGAGTTCACTTCTCCCCATAGCACGTCATACACAGGTTTTAACTGTTTTTGACGTAAATAAATTAATTAATGGATGAGGATGAGAGCAACACTATTAAAGAGCGAGTAAGAAAATGCTCATTGACAGGATTCCTTGTACAAACTAATTCTGTCAGTGATCGACACAAGAAGCGAAATTAATGCTATTTCTCACAAATTGTATTCAAACCTAATTAGCAAACGCATTGCCGTTCCTACTTTAACAACTGTATGTTATTTTATTGGGGAAAAAAAAAAAAACAGGCCTTAATTTCACTACAGGTAGAAGAGATAATGTTGGATGTTTTCGTTGTTTGGTATCGATGACCTCACCCATGACGAGATAGTAGGAGTGGATTTTTCAAAGAAAATAATGGGATAATATGATTTTTCTACGGACGTGATAAGTTTTCATGGAGTTCGGAATTTAGCTCTCGTGAAAGACAGCGAGGGTGAAATAGATTTGAGTATTTCTTGCGCGTCCTTGAATATAGGGGATGATGTGCATCCGGTAAAAGATTTTGTTACGTTAGCAGTTATGGCTGTACATTATCGAAATTTCGGAGAAAATTAGCTTCTTCTCGCTATGCCGCGACGGGATCACATTGTTTAAAAATCTGCAGTCTCGTGGCGAATCCATCATTGGGCGAATCGCCTCGCTACTGTAAAAAACTAGTAATACACGTGTATCGGCTGCGCTGAAGTTGAATTACTTACGTAAAGTTGGTATTTCGTTTCGAAATTACTTGTCGCAGGATTATCTGTGAACTAACTTGTTTGGCGCGTGAACTTCGTGTGAATTTCATTACACACGAGTTACGGGATAGAAACTGAAAAGAAACAATTTCCTTTCGCCCAGTCATAGGTAACACTGATATTTTCTATTTAATGTGAAAATCAGATATTAAAGCCAAGGTGTTCTAGCTGTTTTAATATTTGTCGTTTTCAGTCTTCCATCATGATAAACGCTCAAAAAAACGTGTAGCAGATCTTGAACTCATTCTTCAAAGCTCTTCCATCACTTAAGATATATTCGCAGCCTCAATACCTTTCATCATATGAAATGGTATTCAAGTCCCATCTACAGACACTGACAAATACTTAGGTATAGTACCTGAAGTTAAACTGCAATGGAGGATAAAATGAAAATTAACTAAACCTCCAATACAGACAGTTTGGCTTAGCTAGGTAGTTGAACTATTGAGTTGTTCATACAAAATTAGTTACTGATTTACATTAAAAAAAATTTAAACCATTTTGGCTCTGTGGATTATGATCTGGAGTTGAAATAAAAAAGCAATATAAAATACGTAACGTTCTACCATTATTTAAATAAGCCGACCCTTGTTGGGTATGCTATTTTAAAGCGTTTTCTTTGGGTGTATGGCGTTGGAAAAACATTTTGAAACGCTTTTAATCTTAAAGGGTACAAATATTCACAGGCCCTTGAAAGCAGTTCTTATTAATGTTTGAAACTACTTCAAACTTTAAACAATTTAATTTTTGGTGTAATTTTAACAAATGCCCGAATTCAACTTTCTTGCATGTTTATAAAATGCTTTTGGTCTTTAATTTTTAAAGACAACATTTTTCATATTAACTTTAATTTCCGTATATCGTCTTGTTTCCATCGTCAGGCTTAATTGAAATTAAATTTTATTTCAAGTAAGCCTGCCGATGGAAACAAATAATTTCCGAAACATTGCGCTATGTATTATGTAATAAATAATATAAAAAATGTTCTACCTTTAAAAATCAGAGACCAAAAATATTATAGTATATTCAAGAAATACAGACAAAAAATTAATTTATAATATACTTACGTGGATCGACGACCCATCTCGTCCAGACTGAAGATTCTCTGAAAACGTATTCTGGGAGAAAAAAATGTTTTGTCTGCAGTCTATTAAATAAATTAGCCTTTTTCAGTTAAAAAATTATAGCATTTATTGAATTCAACATTTTTGTAGCTAAACTTTATCTTTGTTTTTACAAATTTTCGTTTTGTGCAATTACTTCTGTTGGCATGCCATTTGATCGAAGTATAAATTTCTTTCATTTACTAAGGTCTTTTAAATGTCTATGTGATATTCTCTTTGCAAGTAATTGTTAAATTTATTTGTTAGACGTTTTCCACATCGCTGTGTGACGATGTTGCATGCTGCAAGGACACTGAAGTGTTTCCCTACGAAGAAATTGACGTCCGCCTGGAATCTTCTGTTCTTGTATCTTGATGTGAGATAAAAAATTATCGCCATCTAATCTTAATATCAAATTACTCGTGATGCTAATAAAATTAATTATTAAATAAAATTAATTTCCTAAACCAAATAATATGCCACAACCATTTACAATTGATTACTACCACGTACGTCTCTAATGAATATTTCTATTTCGACTGCTTTTTACCCTCGCTTTGGCTAAACGTCCTGTTTCCATAAAATGAAATAGTATTATTTAGAATGTTTCCAGCACATACACAAAAATACACTCAACATTAAAATTACTCTGCTATAAACTACTTGAAGTTCTGATAATTATTCGGTCTCTCGTATCTGAATTTTTTCTACGAGTGTCATCATACGTGTTTAACCCTTCGTTGCACAATTTTAAGCTCAAACTTTTTTGCAGAGTTTCGACACACAGAATTTTTTGAATAGTAAAAAAATTCTAACACACGTGTGTCGTAATATTGAAAATTTTTACTCATTGCACATGTGCAGAGATGCACATAAGTCTAAATTTTATCTTTGTATAGGCAATGAAATACATATAAATATAAACGCATAATAATTTTATTAATGTTATATATATAAGAGTTAGCTGTTAAGGTTATGAAATGAAAATCTGTTAATCAACCGTTTATTACCAAAAGTATTGCTGATTCATTCATGTGTATTTCCTTTTACATCAACTGAAAGGAGTTAAAAAAATCGTGAATCAATTTTTACCCGTTTAAAGACAGGTTGACTTGGCACTTTTCACAGACAACAAAAGTGTATCCTTTGCAGTTGGGATTTTTATGGGTTGTTCTCTGATGGTTGGAACAGAATAACAGCTCATTTTACAGATTGCTCTATCTCAAGGAAATACATGTATTTTTGTGTAATATGGCGTCCAACATAGGGCTCTGAGCTCATTTTCTGATATCGTTTCGCAATTCCCTCCTTCAACGAATTTATATTTATATATTTAATTAGTGACATCAAATAATTTTGAACACAATCTCTCTAAAGACTACATAACCTATACGTAATGCAAACATATGCACACCGTTGCAGATATGCGAAATCCACAAAACCGTATTTAAAATTACTATAGTAAACAGAATCTAGATTCCGGGTTTAAGTTCGGAACACGGTACACCCTTAGAGAAGCGCGGTGGCGGGGGGGATGGGAAGGGGAGACGGATGGGAAGGGGAGAGGACAGAGGAGAAGAGTCTCCTTAAGCCCTCCCTCAAATTACGCTAAGCGCTCTGATAGAAATTAAAAAAAAAAAAAAATACCTGTAGGCGATTTTCATGGCTTGCCCTTCATACACTTTGTCTCCGCCGCATTTTAATGTCCAAATTTCTTTAAAAGGCAAGTTTTCTCGCTTCGCTCGCCCGCATCCAAGTCACGGGTATGCTCGTGCCTTCGGCACTCGCGTTTACTGTAAACATCCTTGAGTCTATCCACCGCATAATTACCAATTCACTTCTATAAGAAAGCACTTGAGTAAGCTCTTGATAAGAAAACCTGGAGAATTCAAACTGCGAGTTGCAAACACGTTTTGAAGAAAGATCACTACAAGCTTTATCACACAGGCACACCACCACGATCGCAGTAGTATTTAATGGGTCCTCGGTGGTGTTATTGCTGGGCCTGCTTTCAGCTCATCCCAGTTGGGGTGAGTGGCGCTATTTACTAATAGAGCTCCGGCAAGGTACTAGGGTGAAATTGCCTCCCCTTATATTCGCCTAATCACCGCTCGTCCCCTCCACCGTGGATTTCCCCCTCGCTAGAGTGGCGCGAATTGCCGGTTTAAACGACTTCCTTAGGTTGTACCGTATTCTAAACTTCAACCGATTTCGAATAACGCTTACAAAAAACTTCAGTCTTAAACCACAAAAATATGTATTCAATGAAAGCAATAAACAACCACAAAAACAATTAGCCAAAATAGCTCGACAGACCCTCATGGACTCGCCAAGAAAAAATACTCACCCACTCGCAAAGAAAAAATAATTCAGAAAGCCAATCGCGCTCTATCTGTTGAGTGCTGAATGAACCGAATGGTAAATAAACCCATTGCGAATATGTCAAAGTGCACAAAAAGGCTTTTAATAAAGAATGATAAGAAATTACTTCCAAAAGTGACTTTGCGGTGCATCGCAATGCGATGCATTGAAGCGTTAAAATATCGTCAGCAAGCGTTCGTGACCGATTCTGAATTGCGTCTGCGTCACTGCTATGCAGACTTTCTCTTATTCTGACCGGACGCATACATGTAGTCATTGGATGTCGATTCCATCCACAAATTCTTCATGTGACGGAATCTAATACCCATTAATATTTTGTTTTCGGCCACATCCCAAATTACGAATATGTTTATTTTCCCTTACGAGTGTTCAATTTCCAATATTTACTATCTATTCCAGCCTCGAACACTCCTAATTCCTGAAATTAGTGTTGTAATATCGGCGTTTTATTTGCGTCGCGTCCCACATGACTAACATATGCCCTCTTTTAATTACATTATTCCACTCGTACAATGTCATTTTCAGGTTCCAATGTCCTAAAATAATAAACTGTTCCACGATATTTGTATTAATTTTTTCCTTCGGAAGTTTGGGTGTACAGTACAGATAATAAAATGCTGCAAAACATGGGGTATATTACGTAAACCTCATGGTATTGTAATGAATATTGCGTCATCTGTCGGCGCCACCACGAACTACCTGTATGCGCGGATTGCGACATCTGCCGGCGGTCCTCGAACTAGATGGTCCCAGAGTGTTCGCGGCGCTTATCGCAAAATCCAGAAAATTCTCGACGGCGCCCGCAGAGTAAAAATACGCGACGGTCGGCGACCGCGAGTCAGTCTGAAGTCTGAAGTGGAAACTGAGGTGTGATGTGTGTGCATCGCGGTGAATAGCAGTGCAGTGGTTGTGCTCAGTGACGTGAACCGTGGCCAGCACCGTGAACTGTGGTCGGTGCAGTGAACTGCGATCAGTGCAGTGGACTGTGGTCAGTGCTTAGGTCTGTGCGACAGAGCAAAAGAAGTGAACAGTGTAAATAAATAATCAAGAGAAGTGTGCCATATAGAAATAATCAATTGAAGACTATCTGTACATAAATCAAGTGTTTTCAGCGATCGTGTTAAGAAACAAAATAAACGATTTTGTTAAAATAATATCTGTGTTTTAATTCAACAAATAGATTTATAACAGTGTATTAGAAATATTGATCTACATCGCGTTAGGGTTCCATAGGTCACAATAAAAATAAGAATACAAGAACAAGAAGCAAAGCATGAAATAAGACTACAAGAACAAGAAGCGTATAGAACGCTTAAGAGAACGGTGCAGATCTAATGTTCGTTGAATCTTCTGATTATTTGAAAATTGCAAAAGTTCATGTTGTCGGGTCTTCCTACAACTACAATTGTGAATTTAATTTTTTTGTTTATGAAATGTGTTCATCAAAAACAGGTCATCAGATAAGATCATGTTCAATTTTTGGAAAATGTGTAAATTTTTTGTGCAACTTGGCGTCAAATATAATCACCCGATACGAATTTCTCGCGCTTCGTGAACGTAATTTTAAAAGTGCTTGGATGGAGTTAGATGCTCCTTAAGTTATAATTTGTATGTTATTTAATATTCATTTGTTAGTTTCTCAGAGTCGAGCTTTTGTTATATGTTTACAAATTAATCTTTTAGAAATTATTTAAAACTTATTAGATAATACATATTTTTTGACCGTGTTGGGAGAATGTATTTGCATCCTCAGTGTTTTTTCTTTCAAGCAATCCGGAAGCCTTAATTGAAAATAACCCAAATAGGTTTTCTCTTTTAAAAATACGATTTAAATGTAATATCAAAGAAAAATTTCAAGTCTTCAGGTTATATCAGATGGGAATCTGACAATGGTATTTGTACGCGAGAGGGTAATTGTAGTTCCGTGAATTTCGTCTCATAATTATGCCATGCTTTAGCTGTATGAAATGAAGTTATAATTGTCGAATTTGTGTTGATATTTATATAAAAATATTTATTTTTCGTATCCAGTGTTCTACGATTTGTAATCAGTAGTGGTGCTACAGCAACATATAGTTTCTCGAAATATTGTGTAATCGTTAGGTACGGTTATGTCTTAATTTCTACCCTTTTCATGACTCAAATATCACTTTGTCCCGTAAATAAAAGAAGCGTGAAAAATATTTTTTTATACAAAATTTAAATGAAAATATATTCCTGGCATTCAATTCAGTGTATAAGGTATTCAGTGTATTCACGAACATAAACAATGCCCTTTTTTTGCTTTTAAATATTCTGCATAACCACTTTGCCTGAAAGTAAAATAATGAAAAGTTAATAATTAATATGATTCACCGGCGGTGGCGACTGCTTTCGCTACAGCGCGTTGATGACAGTTTATTTGGGATATATATTTTACAACGCAGTAACACTTTTGCTTTTGCAAGGGAGCGTTTGTAAGCAAATGCAAATAGATCGATAAATATATAATAGTAATTATTAAATACTGGTATTGTAATATTCTTCAAATCTACTTTTTTTTAACGAATTACACGTTACTCCTTGTTTGAACATGTTTAAGTGCTCCATATGTTTTCACACCTTCAATTTCCCCCAATTCTCATGGAAGAACAAACGTTTCCTTTCCATCCTCTGACATCAAATAAAAAAATATGAATAAAGAAACAAAGCCTCATAATGGTTCCATTTCATTTTCAACAAAGAGAATAATTCAAAAGAATTTCACATTTCATTATCTTATCATGTCTACTTCAACAATAAACAACTCAAATATACATTGCTTCATTGTTTCCCAAGGCAGCGTACGGTGGTAATATAAAATTAAAGTTAAAATTATGGAATTAATTTATGGTACTCAAATTTTATTTCAATTTTTCTTTCATGTTTAGTATTACAAATAATAATAATATAATCCAAACCCACTCAATTCAATTACTTCAATACCCCACCCAATTACTAAGTTAACTCATACATACTATTGCAAATTCGGAAAACGTCGTATCTGACAAATGATTTCTTGATTCAAATGAGTTCTTGACAGCATTCATAACATTCTTTAAATACGAAAAAAGTCCCCAAATATTAAGTTGTAAACAACAAAATGAATGTCACTGGCTTCAATTCTTTCGTAATTTCTAAATGTATCATAACTTGGAATATTACGTTTCGACTTCACGAAATAACTGGAGCTTTGAACTGTAAAGCAGGGATGCCATATTGGACGGAAAAGAACGTCAGAAAGTAGTCATAGTTTTTTTCAAGTAGCATTAAAAATATTATTTTTATTATCACGAAACAAAAATAATTAATATGAATAATGAGTTTTTAAAAGTAAAATATAATTAAAATAGCATTACTTATTTTGCATATTCTTTTGATCCATTTCCGTCCTACAAACTTTTTTATGGCTCAAAGTTGTTGGGACGCCTAAATATATTTAATTGATTTCAAACAGAAACGACTAACTTTTACAAAAAATGTTCCTTGGTCGTTTTTAAAGAGCTAATTGTTTACAACAGACTTCGAGGCAAAAATCTCTATCTTCATTTTTACAGTTTTGAACTTTTTGGCAATTTTTGAAAAACTGAGCAATACCCGAAAATGGGACTAGCACCATATTTTTTACCGTCCCTTATTACATATGTGGACAAAATTTAAAGAAAAAAGTTGGGGCGGTTTTTGAGAAAAAAATATTTGTTTCAAAAAATTGGCTCTATTTCGGTAAAAATTATACGAAAATTACTCATATTTTCGAAACGTTGACTGTGACCATATTTCGAGAATTGTCTTTAAGAAAGAGATTTCATTTAGGAAAAAATATCTATCTTCAATATTATAATTGCAGGAAAACGCCGAAAAAATTTTGTATGTTGGTAATTTTCGAAAAATGAGGGATTTCAATGAAAATGAGATTGCACCATTCTCTTAAACATCCTTTGCACTATTCAGCAACAAAATTTAATAAAACAAAATGGCGCCATTTCTTTGAAAATTTAGAAAATATCCGAGGGGCTTCATGTACAGTTTTTCTCCTAAATTAAAATATCGATTTCAAATTCCAGAGGCCGTGCCATCAGCCAGAACGATTGGGGAATATCAATTTTGGAGAAAATTGACTGAAATGTTTATGCGCTAGCGTTATGCACAGACAAACGTACGCGCAGTCAGACGTTTTGCTGTTAATTGATTTTTCGATATGAAGAACGCACAAAACGGATTCTGACTTCACCACGTGTTAAGAGGATTTTTTCCTACTTTTAGCAACTGGATTTATCCACTTTTCCGTTACCAGGACCAGTCAATAAGAGTTTTGGGTCCAAAATTCGCTGTTGTCCGGCGCACAATTACAATATTTTGTCTTCTTACGTTAGTAAGTTCGAGTTAGTAAAAATGATGAATGAGGTGTGTTAATTTGGAGAGAAATTGTGGTATAAATAGTATTACAAAACCGTTGCTAAGAGCAAGAAAGTATGGTTTGTTCTAGCACCACTAGATTTGAAAGGAAACCGGGACTGCAAAATGTCCCGTAATTGTAACAATCGGCATAAAGTATTGTCGACAATTTCAAATTTATCATAATGTATTCCATTGGCTTAGCAGTAGTTTATAAAAAGTAATCGCAATTAGATCATACGTTCATGTTCCGTGTAACAAGTGTGTTTTATGATTGAAAGAGAAAGCAGGAATACTATGGGAAGGAAGCTATGGCGTTATTTGAGCTTGTGCTATTGTTAACGAAAAATTCAATAATCCGAACCTTTTGTTTCTGTGACTTTCTGTGTGACTTACAAACAATTTTAATAGGAATACAAACCAACTTTATAATGAGTATAAGTGCAAAGGTAACACAAGGAATTCCAAGAATACGTTTAAAATAATTTACCAGTTTTTGTGAAAGGCAATTGTAAAAATGCCAATAATTTTCACCTTCCTAAAAAATTGAAAACCCTTAAATATAAACAGTGGTCGCACTATAAGTTTCCTTCTAGTTATTCTGGCGTTTAATTTATCTCATTTAATAGCGACTGCCCTTGTCAACGAGTGGAGGAACGAGGACGTCCTCTCCATAACTCCGCGAAGAAGACGAGCGTTGCCAGCCACAACCCGGCGCAGAGCAACTGGAAATGCGACTCCATGTCGGGCAAGTGGAAGGAGGTGGGCTCTGTGTCGTCCGGAACCATCGACTTGATATTTTGCACCCAGTAGTCGTCGGTGAGGCGAAGGTGCAAGGAATGCGAATCCAGGAAGTCTTCCTTCCACTTGCTGGGCAGGCCGGCGGCTTCGAACTCGAGAAGTTTCTGGTGGACCGTTCCCATCCAAGGCCAATTTCTGGAAAATATTATTTCGTAATTACAGACAGACAATGAAATAATGTGCTGAGAAATCCAAACATAAGTTTTACTCTTAAAAATAATAAAGCATCACCTGAAAAATTGCCTTCTTATTCTACTCGTGACGTGGGTCATTGCCTCCTTACCTTTTTTACCAAAAATAAACTAACGGTTCTCAATATGGTCCTCCCAAATTACATTTGTTTGCAATTTTCTCAATTTTTCGGTTTCTTAATGGTAGAATAGAAATATCAATTAACTGTTAACTTTTCCAAAAACTACATTTGAAGCACTCCTACTCATTAGTGCAAAAATGTTAACAAACCGTTGGAAATGTGCATGTTAACGGAATGAGAGATATTTCAAAATTACATTTGTGTAAGTTTTGAAAACTTGTAAAACAAACTAAATAAGATAACTGGTTACATTAGTGATAAAAACATAACGATAGAAACCAGCATCAGAAGTAGCTCATCCAATGACCCTGACCCTGTTTGAAACAGGAGGCCTTAGTCCGATAGGGATTTGTGTAAGTTTTATCATCATCATTATTATTATTACTAAAACTATTATTACTATAATTATTATTAATTTTTGAAAAAGCAAGGTAATACAGCAAAAATAGTTTATGTCATCTAAAAGAGCGCAGTTAGCACTATCCATTCCAAAATTTGAAGAAAAACAATTGAAGCCTTTTTGAGAAAACGGCGTTTAAACGTTTCTGAAAATGTGGAATTTTCAGCTCATTTTTACAGAAAACTGGTAAGAAACTTTAAAAGATATAATTTAATGCACATGTTACCATAAATGCACTAATATGAACAAATTATCGGTAGTGTAAATATTAAGAACGCGAGAGACAAGTAAAAAAATAATTTTTTTAATTTTTTTTTAAAAAAAAGAGTAGAGCAATGTGACTTTTATGTCTTCTTATATAATTCATTTTGCACTATTTCTCAAATATTTTCAAAAATAAGTTTGGAACCGTTTTCCGGAAAATCTTGTTTTTGTATTTTTTTAATATTCCGCATATTGCACGCAATACTGCGCGACTACTAATAAAATTAAAAAAACAACTGTATAATGTATATGTCATAATGAAAGAACTATGAAGAAAAAATGTATTGAAGGAAGAATCTCTATCTTCAATTTTGTAATAGTAGGAATGAACGAAAAAAATCTGAAATTTTCGAAAATTTAGAGTTAGCAGTGTAAAACGGACATACGCCATATTTATAAATATATTTCCACCTATTATTTGAAAAAAATTTCAAGAAAAAAAACGGGGCCCCCTTTTTAAAAAATTTTGAAAATGTCTCAAGGGCTTCTTGTAAACTATCTCGAAATTAAAAGAATGTTTTTCAAAGTCGCAGCGCTTCGAGTCGAGCCAGATCTACCGGGAAATATCCATTTTGGAGGAAATCCTACGTATGATTTAGGTGCTAGTGGTTTCCACAGACCGACGGACAGACGGACGTTTTGTAAAAAAATGACTTTTTCGGTAACAGGATTCCCCCAACACACGTATTTCCGTTGAAATCTTGAAATTGATTTTCCACAGCATTACATAACTTTCTCTCTACTACATATATTACTCCGTGTATACGTACGTATACAAGAAAGTAAAAATTATTTAAGCTCTAGTGTGAATGCGAAATTTGAAGCTCTATTTACTGGAATCTTTCGAGTTTTCGAAAAACATCATTTAAGGGCATTGAAAGCACTTCC
Source organism: Teleogryllus oceanicus (assembly GCA_964035755.1). Lineage (NCBI taxonomy): Eukaryota > Metazoa > Arthropoda > Insecta > Orthoptera > Gryllidae > Teleogryllus > Teleogryllus oceanicus. Next base: position 19,552,600 of record CAXIVR010000006.1, read on the forward strand.
ACTCATAAATACAATAGAGTTTACAAATTACTACGTATATACATACGTACATAAACGAGAAAATATTAGTAGTGGTATAGAATGTTGCAGAAATTCTCCTACCAATTAGTTTCTCATATCTTTAGTCAGTGCTATCTTTTCGGTTTTACTTTACTCTCATCTCAGCTGCTATCTTTTGGCGGCTAAACGTCGTTTTTCTTTCTGGCTCTTATTTAATAAGAAGAGACAGTATTGTAATCGTGGGCCAGAAAACGGCGAATTTTCGACAGAAAAGATATTATCACAGGGCCCTGGTACCGAAAAAGAGGAAAATACTCGTTCCTATGCATATTACATAATCTATCACGCTTTGTAGCCGGAATGCATGTTCGGGGAAGCCTTTATGCGGAAAAGTCTATTGACAGCAAAGCATCTGTCTATGGTCAACCCTAGTGGCTGAATCGTTCAGCCGATTTTTTCCACAATTGGTAGTCCCTAATCGTTTGTGATGAATTGAAGGTCCTCTAAGTTTTAAATGGAAAATATTTATTTTTAAATGTACTTGACATGAAGTTTCGAAAACATTTTTAAATTTTTTTTCGAAAAAACTCAATTTTTTCTCTGATAGCGTAAAGAGCGCTTAGAGAGGTGTCATGTTCTATGATTGGTGGAAATTGGAAAAAATGTTGCCAGAATTAATGTTTTATGATTTTGTTTTGTTTGATATTGAGAAATCGATTGACGGCAAAACCGTCTGTTTGTCCGTCTGTGGTCAACACCAGCCCCTAACCGTTCAGCCAATTTTCTCGAAAATTGATATTCCGCAATGGATCTGGCTGACATCGCGGTTCCTTGAATTTAAAATTTTAACTTTGAAGGGAACTATATGAAGCCCTTGGGTCCCTTGCGAAATCTTCGTTGAAATCGCTTATTTTTCGAGAATTGCAAATGGGAAATTTCTTTTCGGCGTCTTTCTACAGCCAAAATATTGAAGATTGAAGATGTAGATTTTCTCCTTGATAAAATCTGTTCTTTAAAGACAGATTTTGAATTAGTTTGTAAAAATGTCCCGAAAATATGACTAGATGTAGAGTAATTTTGCACGGAATTATGACATTTTTAATTTTTAAAACAATTTCTTTCTCAAAGTCCGGAACACTTTTTCTTATACTTTTGTCCTCGTATGCATGAAAAGACTAAGAAAATTGGTGGTATTCTCATTTCTGGCTAACTCTCCGTATTTTCGAAAATTGTACAATTTTAAAATGTAAAAATTGCAAAACCGTTTTTTTATTCAAATTATGTTCTAAAGCACCAGCTCTTAAAAAAAGAGCATGCACAATTAGTTTAAAATATCAGGTAGTTTTTTTGTAATGTGTTCTTTAAATTTATGTAATTTATAAAAAAGAGTATTTTCTCAAAAAAGTTCCAAATGTTTTCTTCCAATTTTTTCCACGAATAGGACAGGAAACGCGTAAAAGAATGGTGCAGATATCATATCAGTTGAACTCTCCATATTTACGAATATTTAAAAAGACAACATTTAAAAACTACAAAATTCAAGATCTCCTTGAAATTAATGAAATAAAGGAAATGAGCCACCAATTGTGCGTCGCGAGAAAAATTCTCTGAGAAAGGGAATGGATCAAAAGGAAATTAATAATAATTAATGTAAATAATAATAATAATAATAAATTTTAATTATAATTTACAATTGACCATCTCTTTATTAATTTTAATGTACTCTATACAATTTGTATTCTTAATGAATTGAAGTATTTTCTTTCAATCAATCCGTAAACCTTAATTCAAATTATTCCAAATAAGTTTTTCTTTTAAAAATACGATTTAAAAGTAATATGAAAGAAAAATTGAAAAAACTGAGTATGATAATTTGTGAGAACTTTTATTTAATGTGCTATAAACTGATGTTGCCATACAATGCTGCTGCGATATTAGTTTGAGAAGTTATTCCGAGAATTTCATTGTTGGACGGCGACACGGATGAGAGATTGATAAGATAATGAGGTTTTATTTACTTAACGTTAACAGAGAGTTTGTGCTCCCTCGAACGGTAAAGTACTATCGATCTTCTGCTCATGTACAGTTTAAGTTTCGCATTACTTTTGTGTATCTGCGCATGCGCAGGAGATCGATAGTGCGGTCAGCAAACGTGTGCACGGACTTTCTAATATTACGATGTCTCTTCGTTCAATAAAATGGTACATTCAACTGTATTAAAGTCGGAAAAAATATAATATATACAGATATGCATAAGATGGACATTATGTAATATTCCTCTAGTTTCGTATGCATTCATAAAGCAATATATTGGATGGATTTTAGTTCTGGATGTTGAATTTATATGTGAAATTATCCTTGTTTGTCTATATATTGTACTGCAAATAGTACGAGGAAGTATATGCCGTTGTTCAGAGTGTTAATTTTATCGTTTTCTCATGATTCGGGACGCGTTGCCCGGGCAGTCGATGTCTTATTCGCCTAGCGAACCGCTGACTCAACTTCCGTGCTGACTCACGGGAATTATTGCTGTTATCTTACTTTAAAGAAGATGCAAAAGGCGGTGTTTGGCTCGAATGCATTCTTAGCACCTCCGGACATATTTTGATTTACCCTTTGAAGTAAGTCTCAAGGATTTGCTGTGATTTTCTATTCAATAGAGCGCCGGAGCTCTTCCTCGCAATGCGAGTTTTCTGCATACACCTTATCTTTCAAGTACCTCCAAAGGAAAAAAGTTAAAAGGAGTCAGATCAGGTAACCTATGAGATCGTAACCCACGACTAATTATTCGATCATCATCATAAACATGATTTAAATAGTTCATTGATCGAACAGCAATGTGAGCAGTTGCCGAATCCTGTTAAAAGTAACCATAGACGCCTCAAAGAGTTTTTGGGTGATTGTTGTAATCTGGTGGAGATTTTGTTCACCTTGTCTTCTGCCAGGACATGGCGCTTTCGACACTTTTGTTCGTCAATTAAAATTCTATGGGTGCGAAGTCTCTTTACAAGCTTCAAATTTGTCGACCAATGTGAAATATCACGCCCGGAAATTTGTTAATAAACCTCTTGCGGCACTTATTGGCAGACTTAGTAGAACGAAATGTAGTAAAGAAATATTATCTGCTTCAAACAACATTTCATGGTTCCCAGTTGAACGCTATCGGCCTGTCGCGCCGAACGACGAACGCCGTGCCGGATGAACGGGGCCCGCAGGCTCGCGATCGCTGAGACAAGCGGTGCGCCATCTTTGACGAAAGGAAAAATAAACACCTGGTAGTACCCCTAGTTAAAACCGTGCCTGCAATATTTAATGAAGAATATAATTCAATTCTGAACAAAATACTCAATTCAGAAATGACAAATTCAGCTCTAGAATAAAATAAAATTGCACCAGTTAGGAACAATTTTAACAACTGCACATATCAAGGGTGTTCATTGAATATAAAATGAATAGAGGTGTTACGTTTAAAGAAATATATTTTCTTTGTGCCTTACTGATTATTCTAAAAAGGTTACTAATTTAAGAAATAAATGTTTTGAGTTGTTGACATGTTTTTCTGATTTCAGTTTGGCTAATTTGTACAGAGGACCTTGACGACACGGACGATGCCGCTGTACTATCATCTATTAAAATGCTGGTGTCTGTACTAACATTAATTATCAACATATTACTGATATTAAGATGTACTTTTAACTAAATATTCATTTTCATTCGTGAAATAATCTTCATAAATACCACTCGAGGTTCTGAATTTCCCAGATAAATTCACTTGCCGCAACACCATGAATTTATCGGTGAACTCAGAACTAACCTTCCCTTTATTTTTATTAACTAATTAATTTTATTTATTTATTTATTTATTTATTTATTTATTTATTTATTTATTTATTTATTTATTTATTTATTTATTTATTTATTTATTTATTTATTTATTTATTTATTTATTTATTTATTTATTTATTTATTTATTTATTTATTTATTTATTTATTTATTTATTTATTTATTTATTTATTTATTTATTTATTTATTTATTTATTTATTTATTTATTTATTTATTTATTTATTTATTTATTTATTTATTTATTTATTTATTTATTTATTTATTTATTTATTTATTTATTTATTTATTTATTTGATTGATTTATTTTGCATACTTGGTACTGAACATGAACTCGAACGTTCTCGTGGCCAGTTCGTGGACTGGGCGCATGCGCAGAGAGCGGCGAGCAGAGCGCTGCAGGATTTCCCAGTCTTTTTCCAAAATCAGCCACGCGAAGCGCTCGCGTCGCTTGAGCATCGCCTGCATCGCGTCGTTGGAGACGTTTCTCATGGGCAGGCGGCTGACGCGGCGTCGTGTGGCATACTCCAGCTGCGTGAACATTTCCGGGTTCGGTGACTTCAGTTTACGCAGGTCGACTATTGTTTTCCATGTTGCTACTATTGGCAAACCTGCATCCGCCAGTTGATCGAAGTTGTTGATTTCAGGGTAGTGCTCAGGATCAGTGATCAGGGTGAACAGCCGGCCCTGCGACACAGGAGCACTCGTTCAGTTTGTTTGCTTGCTTTTGTGATTGATCAATTAGTGTTTCCGGGCGCGTTAACTGCTACTGTCATTACTCCTGTAAGTGTAGTGCATGTTTTTACCATGAGGGATGGCGATTTTTCGCCACTGGATGGCAAAAACCGGCACCAAACTAAATGTCGCCTTAGAGTGTTTTCCCCAACGATGTATCTCCCATCACCGGGGCACCGGCCCAGACGGCACAATCACTGAGTTCCCGACTGGTCTCTCAACATGTGTGGTAGTGCAGTGCATGTAAGTAAGGGGTTCTCGAAGGTAGTGGAAGGAAAGATCATGCGCTGTCCGTGGCCCGTTTCTTAGAGTACTGGTTCGATATCCGCCTGTTGTTGATCAGTAAAACAACGGAAACTACCTATCACAGCTGCCGACTGCCTGAAGTTTCCTCCAGACAGCGACCTCGCGTTGAAGCTAGTGTCGAAAATCCTGCCACCGATGGGACTCGAACCCTAGGACTTCTCGGTTAGAGGCTGTACAGTGGGAGCACTGATTTAATGGAGAGCACGCGTTCAGAAGAGACATGCACGAGGCGGGGATAGAAAATAACCACAAACGAACACGGAAACCAACGTGATAAATTCTGCACAAAGTGATGTACAAATATTACTTAACTTCGCAATAATTTGAGATTTTATTGATTCATAACATCCATTGGAAGCAAAATGGTAAAACCTCAACTTTGTGAGTTGCTGGAATAGAAAGCAAATAACCTGCCTATTGCAGATAGCAGCGCTCAAGGACCCACCTCTACGTCTGGAAGAGGCTACATACCGGCTGCGTTGTGTTGAGAGCCAGCGTTGCCGCTGCCTGCGCAGTGACTCTGAGCGGGAGGTCCTAGGGTTCGAGTCCCGAAGGAGGAGGATTGTCGGTACTAGCTTCGTAACTAGGTCGAATACAACTGCTGGCTGGCGGAGAATTCTAGGAAACAACTGCTCAGGTATTAGGGTTATCCGTGATTTCTTTAAACAATACCTAGCAATTGTAGAATATGGCACATTTAATTTTTTTAAAAAAATGTTTCGAGAACAAAACTGTAGTCCGTATTTTACAGCTCTATAAAAATTAAGATTTAGTGCTTTGTAGTATTCGCTGAGAAAATCATTAATTCCTTTAAATAAATATTTTATTTTTTTTGGGAAACTAATTTTATATTTTCCATTTGCGAACTGCAACAAATATTTAAAGAAGTAATATTCAATCTATAGAATGATTTCTGTCTTATATAGAACTACACGCTTCTGAATGAAACTATTCATAGGAGAGGAAAATGATTGCCTTGCAATTTATATATATATATATATATATATATATATATATATATATATAACACCCCCACCTACTACCTTCCAGCCGGTGGCGATGAAGCGTGAAATTATGAATGCTCGTGAAGCGAGCTTTGAATTCTCAGGAAGCAGGATCTTTCGGGTATGAGAAAGGTCTGAACCCTTGACACAATGAATTATATAAAATTCTGGTAAAATGAGCATATATTCAATAAACAAATTACACAGTGGCACAAATATACAATAAGTATGTATTTTACGTAGATGGTCACTGCAAAGAAAACAGAAACAAAAGAACAGAAACAACACAACCATAAGAGAATGTATAGGCGTCACCTTGACTGCCTGATTACTTCAATACGCACTGTTTACAATACTTTTGCTTTGACCTCCTTCTCAATTACTTCGTGTACCTCATTTAACTTTTGTTAATCTAAAATTTTCTCCGTGCACGGCCCTTTAAGTGATTCTCTACAATTATTCTATTATAGACTTCACAGAGGTCAGCCTTGAGCTGCGCATTTATTACAACGCTGTTAACAATAGCATAAGAATAAACGTGGCACACACGTTACTAAATCGTACCCTTTACAAAATTATAGCAACTGATTATTCCTGACATCATACAATGGAAACAATACTTTCAATAAGATTACTTTTACATTACATGAACAATTATAATTTACTTTAGAAAAGTTGTACAAGGTATGGCATTCAACGAATTTACTGGTGCGTACAGCGAATGAAATCAAAACTGCCGCTCATACGTTCGAAATATTTCCCCAGTAACTATTTGTAACTTTCACCTATTTTAGGACGCTACGCCTGGTGTTTAACGCTACACAGTTTCCCAACAAATTGTCGCATAGAAGTTGCCAGTTCTTTACCTCGACATTTCCTTCCCGCTCGCCGTCAGTTAACCTTGGGGGTTCGGCCGCTCGCAGTCCTCTCCACGTCACTTGACTGGTTCGATGCCCCACGGTCACCACTTCTTTCGCTCGATCTCCGGATGCCGCCACACGTCCAAATTCCAAACCTTTCTCTCGTCCTCGGGCTCGTACCATCCACGTATGTGGTCCAAGTCTTTCTCGCCTACGCTTGAGTGTTGGAGTCGTCCTTCTGCCGGCTGCCGCGTACCCGTTGCTCGCGCTTCCAGTTTTAAATAACTAACGTGCTTGAATTGACTACTTCTAGCACTCGGCCGACATACCACACTTTGAGCGTGCGTGGTCGTGGCGTACAAAATTAAATACTGGATTTCGTTCAGAGTCCTTCTGCGCGAATTTACTTCGATGATGAAACTATTTCAAGTTCGAGCAGTCACAACGCTTGCTTACTCGCGTAATGTTAGTGTAAATGCTTTACATGCACTTTGCTTCTGAATTCTATCACTTATCACTGCGTTTCTTAAATCAGCTTTACTAAAGCAAGTAAAATTATACTCCTGCACTAACCAATTACTACCGCTGAAGAATCTAGTTGAGTCGCCGTCGCTGTCGAAGTCGTAAGAGAGCTTTACTGAAGTGCGTCACGGTATTTATGCAACTCCGCCTGGGGAAAATTTCTGGAGGGGTGAATTTTCTCCTCCTTCGCGCCCTCTCGAGAAAATATTATCCGCTAACTTTGGACATAGGAGTGCGAAAACCTGCGGGTAGATGTCGCCTTCTCGGACCATCGCTCCGCCGCGTACCCTATTTCTTAGTTCTCTGTTTTTTTCTAGTGACTTATGGTGGCGTTAGGGTTACCCCGGAGTCAAATATATATATATATATATATAATATATATATATTTAAAAAAAAAATTATTTTAAATCAATATGTAATACAATCAATTAAAGATTACTGAGAGCATACTTCAATGTTGACTTGCTTTAACCTATTTCTTCCATCAGTAACTAGTAAAATATGTTGACTGAAAAATATTTCAACTTCTACATTGATGGCCACTGTCAAATTACAAGTTTTCAAAGATCGATGGAATGTTTTCGATGCCACATGACTAGTTAGTCAACACTAAGGAAAATATAAAGTGCAATTTATCAATTATATTGCAGATTCACAACCGTTTAGCACTTTATGCGTGATTCCGCATTTTTCGATCAATTTTGCATTGTACCGATGATCGAAAACCTTCAGAAATATACTGCACCGACATCAAATATACAATTATTAATTTATCTCAGCGTTTGGTAACATTTTGTAGTTTTAACAATTGTTAAAAACTACCATCTCTATCAACATAAGGCGAATGCACCACAACCGTAACAAACAGGACACAGACCGTGATCATTTCTTCTTCTTTCTCGTCTCCTATTACACACGGTTTGTACACTTCGATGCAATTCACCTATTACGTATTTTGGGAGACGAGCTTAGGGCTTCGCACGGCCGGTGCGCTGCCTCAATGCTGGGAAATACCTCGAGGAGGATATCCTCAGTAAGCAGACGTAGGTCGATCTCATTATGTAGCCAGAGAAGATCACTGTCAGATCTGTGATGAAACATGCACCTCTCTTACGGAACTAAAGACGTTCGCAGTGAATCAGTCCGGAAACATCAATTAATCAATCAACCAAGTAAAGAGTCAGGCACTAACCGGCAGCCTATAAATTTAGAAGAAACAACATTGGGCCAGTGCTTTATTTTCAGCTCATTTTTATTGTCAAAATAAAAATTCTTACGGTGGGAAAACGAACTAACGTACCTGCAAACAAAATCCAGATATTGAATTATTGCTGTTTGGGTGATTCCCGTCGAGGTAAAGGGTTCAGCGCACCGGCATTCTTTGACGTCCCAACGGATCTTGACTATACGACACACTACCCACTGGGAGAAATGGCTCAGGACATCAACCGATGTCAACGCAGTCCCTATGTCCGGAAGGTTCTATTCGAGTCCCGACGGTGGCAGGATATTCGACACAAGCTTATCAGCTAGGTCCATTCAGTCACTGTCTGGAGGAGAATTCTAGCAACCGGCTGCCCTGATCGGTAGTTTTCCGTGGTTTCTCCGATTAATACCAAGCGAATGTCGGAGCAGTACCCTAATAAATAGGCCACGGACCGCGCGCGATCTTTCCTACATCATGCTTTCCTATCCTTACCCCTTACACATACACTAACATGCACTACTCTTCCACACATGTGAGACAGGTCAGGAACTTAGAGCTTGTCCCGGCTGGGGCATTACAACGCTCGGAGATACCTGGTTGGGAATTGTCGTATTGTCAGAAAAAAATAGTTGGCATGCATTATGCCCCAACCACAGTAGAATTTCATGAACCACAGACACGTAAGTCTTCTCGAATCGCGGCCGAAGAACCGTTTTCAACTTACTTGGAAGAGGCTGACGATGACAATGGCGGAGGCGAGCAGCGCGCCGGCCAGCTGCAGGCGCTGCGGCGTGGCGCGCACTCTGCCCTGCGGGGCGCCCCCGCACGAGGACAGGGTAAAGCTCCGTTTCCACTTACTTGGTAGAGGGTGACGATGACGATGGCGGAGGCGAGCAGCGCGCCGGCAAGCTGCAGGCGCTGCGGCGTGGCGCGCACTCTGACCTGCGGGGCGGCCCCGCACGAGGACAGGGTAAAGCTCCGTTTTCCACTTACTTGGTAGAGGGTGACGATGACGATGGCGGAGGCGAGCAGCGCGCCGGCCAGCTGCAGGCGCTGCGGCGTGGCGCGCACTCTGCACTGCGGGGCGCCCCCGCACGAGGACAGGGTAAAGCTCCGTTTCCACTTACTTGGTAGAGGGTGACGATGACGATGGCGGAGGCGAGCAGCGCGCCGGCAAGCTGCAGGCGCTGCGGCGTGGCGCGCACTCTGCCCTGCGGGGCGGCCCCGCACGAGGACAGGGTAAAGCTCCGTTTTCCACTTACTTGGTAGAGGGTGACGATGACGATGGCGGGGCGGCGCGCGCCGGCCAGCTCAGGCGCGCGGCGTGGAAAGCTCCGTTTCCACTTACTTGGTAGAGGGTGACGATGACGATGGCGGAGGCGAGCAGCGCGCCGGCCAGCTGCAGGCGCTGCGGCGTGGCGCGCACTCTGCCCTGCGGGGCGCCCCCGCAGAGGACACCACCACGCGCCACGCCAGCGCGTACGCCGCCACGGCGCCCAGCAGCGCCCACCACAGCGTGGAGCCCAGCACACGCAGCGGCAGCGACCACGCGGGCAGGCGGCGGGCGCGCGGAACCACCACGAAGACGTTCATTTCGTCGCTTGACGCGGAGATAAAGGCGACTTCCGTGAACGGGTCTTTAAAGTTTGCTGCTACGTACACGGGGCTGAAATCCAGTACTCCCACTCGCAATTTACCGAGTAGCTTGGCTCCATAGTTAGTGAGGCAACTATGGGCGCACTGTCAAGGTAGAAAAGATATTTCATAATGAAAACACTGGTGTTTAAACAAAAATGTTTAAATAATGTCACAATATTTTTAAAGGAATTTTATTTTCATTAGCCAATGTGTGGTGGTTGAGATGAAAGCATTACCTGGACGAACACAGGTCAATATGTAACAAGAATCTGACTGCATTGTAGGGGAAAGTTTCCAAGGAAAGGAAGAGGTACGGTTTTTTGTATCGTCATTAATACTACTTCGTGCAAACCTTCTGGCTAATGAGCAAAGTAATCAAATATTCTTTAAATTAGCCGTATTGTTCTCTTAAGTCGTAACATATTCACTAAATTTTGTTTTCTTGCATACTTACCGTCCGATACTGAATTTCTTCGAAGGGAGTCCACTTGCATCGAAAGTTGACTCGATTTTTTAGCTCCATCGCCATTAGAAACTTATCTCCTTGTACAAGTATATTATTTGTATCGTTGATTGTCACATTCTGGAATAGGTAATTAGGTCCCCAAGGAAAATTACAATGGCGGTAATCACCTCCAACATTTCGCAAACGCATTTCCACGTTCCGAAATATTTCTTTTGCTCCTTTGAATGTGTCAGGAGTGGAAACGCCAGCGGTCATGCTTAAGGTGTGGCCGAACATTTTGGGAGCGAAAAATATCCATTGTCGCAAATTCCGTTGTAAAAGTATCAGTCCACTGAATGTCTGATGGTAGAGCCACAGTTGGTTCAATATGTCCTGAATGTATCGCGACACATATTTCCAATCTTTCGAAAGACCAAGGACTCTTCTATCATCGGAAGTCTGAGCGATGGTTAGAACAATGGGTGCAAGTGAGTTCAACTGAACTCTGTTGATTAGTTTTCTCTGCAATTGAGCAAATAATATTTTAGTGGAATAAAAGTAAGTCATGAAAAGGACATAAAACATTATCGAAATGCATTTAAGGAACGAAGTGATGAACAAATGTCGCGGAACACGTAGTGAAGTAAAAATGGGTAGGTATGTAAAACTGAAAAACCGAGAATGGCATTCGTATTAGTTTGAAAATGCCAGGTTCATCGCCAACGATGTTCGTTGTGAATTGACATCTGGTTGTGGGATTTCATTGGGCCATTTCATCTCTGACATTTTCTTTATTTTATAAATAAAAAATACAATACATAATTAAAAGTAATTTCATAAATTTATATTGGAACTCTCACAAAGAAATTAGCGCGATGCGGAAAAAGTAACAGAAAGACAAAATAACGCCCATGGGCTAAAAAGACAATAGACAATCACAATAAAGAAAGGTATTATTAGAAGTTCAAAATTAACAGAATGCTGTTCGTCGCGATGGAGTTCGAAAGTGCAATATCAGACGACTACCGGAAATGGTGGAGTTCGAATGTGTAGCAATAAGACGGCTGTAGCTTGCGGTTGTGTTCGGACTCATAGAAGTAGATCGTTGTAAAATGCTATAATAAACAGTCACGTATGGCGAAAATGAGTTTTTGCGTTGAATCGGTTCATGATAGAAAGGTTAGTAGCGAAAATTAGGACGTTAGTAACGAGGAAGGAAATAAAAAGTTTATTTTTATAATTTAAATTTAGATAGGGTGAAGATATCGCGATATAAAAACAAACTTTCGAATGTGGAAAAGAATATAGTATGCGGAAGGAAGTGTTCGAAAAATCCGAACGTCGGCCAAGTGTGCGGCACAATCTCCAAATAGGGAAGTGAAAATTCGGAGAAGAAAAATAAGTTTTTAAATTCATGTTCACGGTCAAGGATGTATTAAATACTAAGATAATTAATCAATCAATTAGTAAATGGCCATCAAAAAGATTCTGGTTTCAGTATTAGCGCACGGATCAGAGCACGTAAAGTTGATTGTTGTTGTAAATATGTGTGACTGTGATTATTGTTTTTTTATTCTATAATTTGTAACAAGTAAATGTTTATATGATTTGCATTAACCAAAAATTCGAAGTTACTTCCTTAAATAAATTGTGAGCCATTGTTTTACTACTGCTATAAGCAGAAATTCAATGTTATTATTTAAAAAAATATTTATAAAATATATCCATCAATCTAAAATTCCCCAATGTAAATTCTGTCGGCCGTAAACTTGTACGTGTAGTGGATTTTCAGGCCCACTATTTTAAGTTTACAAGGTCTGTCCCAACAGTTCCCCGAATATTTTTTTTTAGTTGGCAACGCTGGCTGGCGGGGCGATGCTTCGGGCGGAAAAGTTGGTGGGTGATATGAGCTTCGAAAAGAGACCGATGTCAGTCGCCTCCGAGCAGTTGTTGAGGAAGGGTCACCCTCCGCGCAGAGGTATCCACCGCATCCCCGCCGAGCAAAAAATGGACCAGTTTTTGGTGCAGGATTATGCAATCAAGTTCTGTGTGAAAGTGGGGCAAACGGTGCGGAGACGATGAAAATGCTTCGGAAAGCCTACGATGACCGGGTGATGAATTGATTGATTGATTTTTTTTGTTTCCGGGCACGTCAACTGCTTTGGTCATTATTTCCGTTAGTAAAGTGCATGTTTTTTCTCGGGAGATGGCGGTGATCTTCCCCGCTGAATGGCGAGATCCGGTGCCGACTTACCTTCGGCTTAGGGGTTTCCCCCTAACCAGGACTCTTCCTCCAGCGGGGCACCGCCCCAGCCAAGTCCCGGCTAGTCTCCCGGAATATGTGGTAGTGTTGTGCATGTTAGTGTAAGAGTGTGTGTAAGGGGAGAAAATAGGACAAGGAAGAGGAAGGACAGATTACGCGTGGCCCGTTTGTTAGGGTACTGCTCCGGCATTCGCTTGGTGTTGATCGGAGAAAGCACGGAAAACTACCGATTAGAGCAGTCGGCCGCTAGAATTCTCTCCCAGACGGCGACTGAATTCGATATAGCTGAAAACCTAGTGTCGAAAGTTCTGCCGCCGTCAGGACTCGAACCTAGGACCTTCCGGTCGCAGACGCTTCAGTGACATAAGTTGATGCACTGAGCTACCGCTCCCGGCCCGGGTGATGAAACAAAGCCAATCTTTCATGTGGCACTAGAGGTTCCCTGAAGGTCGGGAGTCCGTCAACGACGAACACCCTTCAGGACACGCGTTCACATTACGAACAGACGACTCATTGCAAAAAGTTCAAGTTGTGGACAAGGATCGAAGATTAAGTGTTAGGAAGATTGCAGAGGAGTGTAGAATATCCGAAACAATCGTTCACCGCATTCTAACTGAGAAACTTCAAATGAAAATTGTCCAAGGAGAAATTCGCGACAGTTGAATCCTGCATCATGACAACGCGTCCAGCCACACCGCGATCACGGTCTCAGAGTTACTGGTCAAAACGGGTGGGAACACGCTGCCCTAGTCGCCGTACCGCCCCGATTTTGCACCCGAGGACTTCGTTTTGTTCCCAAAGGGTCTAAAGGATTACGAAATGAACTCGGCATGGGACGCTGGAGGCTGAAAAACAACTGTGACGACCACAGCGGAGATTCCCATTCACGACTGCCAGGGCATCTTCAATGATTGGATGAAGCGTTGGCAACGGTGCATCGGACAGACCTTGCCCATATAAATAAGCTCTGAGATAAATAGGAGCATTGCGAGCTCGCTAAATAACATGTTGTATGGAAATAAAATCTGAGCTTGCCAATATTAGTGGGAAAATATAAAGCTTTGATAGAATTATAAAATATAAAACAAAGTAAAGAGAAACTAAAGTAGGCGGTTCCAATAAGTAATTAAAGAAAAAGCAGCATTAAGTAGACAGTTAATTTATTGCTAAGTATATGTGAGGACATAAAAGCCACAATGACAATATGTCTAAAAGTACGTGATTCACCTTGGGGTTGTCAGCGAGGATGTCGCCGGCTATGAAATCGCGGGCGCGCCGGAAGTCGTTGGCCGCCAGCACGTAGCCCCCCTGCTTCTCCAGCCAGCGCGGCGCCGCGCCCAGCCTGGAGCGAGCGGGCGCGCGCCACAGCAGCAGCGCCGCGTACGAGGCCCCGTGCAGCTCCCGCACCCAGCGCTCGGCGTCGCCCAGGTCCACCACCGCCACCGGCCGCCCGCCGCCCACCAGCGCCCACATCAGCCCGTCGTGCGGCGGCTGCGGCCGGGGCGGCGGGGGCGGCACGCCCACCGCGCGCGACGCCGCCGCCGGCACCTGCACAGCGGGGATGGGGGGTGGATGATTAGTGGGCGCGATAGGCAGTGAATGATTAGTGGGCGCGATGGGCAGTGAATGATTAGTGGGCGCGATGGGCAGTGAATGATTAGTGGGCGCGATGGGCAGTGAATGATTAGTGGGCGTGAAGGGCAATGAATGATTAGTGGGCGCGATGAGCAGTGAATGATTAGTGGGCGCGATGGGCAGTGAATAATTAGTGGGCGCGATGGGCAGTGAATGATTAGTGGGCGTGAAGGGCAGTGAATGATTAGTGGGTGCGATATGCAGTGAAAGATTAGTTGGTGCGATAGGCTGTGAATGATTAGTGGGCGTGATATGCAGTGAATGATTAGTTGGTGCGATGGGCAGTGAATGATTAGTGGGCGCGATATGCAGGAATGATTAGTTGGTGCGATGGGCAGTGAATGATTAGTGGGCGCGATATGCAGTGAAATATTAGTTGGTGCGATAGGCAGTGAATGATTAGTGGGCGCGATATGCAGTGAATGATTAGTTGGTGCGATGGACAGTGAATGATTAGTGGGCGCGATATGCAGTGAATGATTAGTTGGTGCGATGGGCAGTGAATGATTAGTGGGCGTGATATGCAGTGAATGATTAGTTGGTGCGATGGGCAGTGAATGAGTAGTGGGCGCGATATGCAGTGAATGATTAGTTGGTGCGATGGGCAGTGAATGATTAGTGGGCGCGATATGCAGTGAAATATTAGTTGGTGCGATAGGCAGTGAATGATTAGTGGGCGCGATATGCAGTGAATGATTAGTTGGTGCGATGGACAGTGAATGATTAGTGGGCGCGATATGCAGCGAAAGATTAGTTGGTGCGATAGGCAGTGAATGATTAGTGGGCGCGATATGCAGTGAAAGATTAGTTGGTGCGATAGGCAGTGAATGATTAGTGGACGCGATAAGCAGTGAATGATTAGTTGGTGCGATGGGCAGTGAATGATTAGTGGGCGCGATATGTAGTGAATGATTAGTTGGCGCGATGGGCAGTGAATGATTAGTGGGCGCGATATGCAGTGAATGATTAGTTGGTGCGATGGGCAGTGAATGATTAGTGGGCGCGATATGCAGTGAAATGATTAGTTGGTGCGATAGGCAGTGAATGATTAGTGGGCGCGATATGCAGTGAATGATTAGTTGGTGCGATTGGCAGTGAATGATTAGTGGGCGCGATATGCAGTGAAAGATTAGTTGGTGCGATAGGCAGTGAATGATTAGTGGGCGCGATATGCAGTGAATGATTAGTTGGTGCGATGGGCAGTGAATGATTAGTTGCTGCGATGGGCAGTGGGGGGGTGATCTTCCACCGGTGGATGGCGAGTCCTGGCGTCGACTTACACTTTGGATTGCGGGGATTGCCCAAACCAAGTATCTCCCACAGCAAGACATCACCCAACCCGGCACAAGCGCTACGCGCCCCAATAGTTTCCCCATCATGTGTGATACTGTAGTGCATGTGAGTGTAAGTGTGTGTGTAAGGGGTGAGGATAATACAAAATAAAGGAAGGAAAGATCGCGTGGATCCGTGCCCGTTTGTTAGGTTACTTTTCCGGCATTTGCCTGGTATTCACCTCCACTACTGATGAGAGCAGCCGGTCGATAGAATTCTCTTCCAGAGAGCGGCTGAATTCGACATACTCGTATTGTTGCTATCTAGTCTCAAAAATCCTTGCAATTGTCGCCCTGGGCCACCAAAGCCGCTCAGGATATCAAGAAAGGCGCGATGAAGAGGGGACATCTAAGTGAGTCCAGATCAGAAGGTGGATCTCAAGAAAGCCATGATCAAGCACGTTACACTGTGCCATGAGTTTCTTGCCCGCACGGAGCCTGGCGCTCCTGCGTCCACGGGCAACTTCTCATGACTCTGCTCTGGGTTCCCTCAAAAACCATAAATGAGAGTGCACACACAAATGGAAGTGGGAAATATAAATGCACCTCGAGCTCAACATCAGACAACTTAGATTTGAATTACGTTTATATACTTGTATACTCTATAATTTTTTTTAATGCGTACATTGGCGTCGGATCGCGGCCTCCAGGTGGGGAAGAATATTGCCACATCCCGAACTACACTTTTAGGACGCCTATTACGATTGTGGGACTAATGACCTTGGCAGTTCACGTACCTGGAAACTGTAATCAATAAATCATTGAGATCCTGAACATGCTCTTCACTTCTCATTGGTCAAATTTATTTTAAACTTCTTGAGATTATCCTCTTGATCTCGACTTTCCTGAGGTACTCCATTAGAGTTTGACATTCGTTGCTATCCCCCCTTGATCTCAGCTTTCTTTATCCATTTGATCGCGGCTTGAGATTCTCCACTTAATCTCTACTCTGAAACCCGCAGTTAATCTTGACTGCCTTGTCGTCCTTTATTTGATCGACTTGTTAGAGACCGTTCAGTTGATTCTCTTTTTTCGAATTTCTCCTTGGTTGACTCGAAGAATCTCGAATTAATGGACACCCTACATATTATAAATTTGGTTGGTTTTCTCGAGATCTTCTTGATCGACCTGCTTGAGATCTTTTGATTATTTTGTGGAACTTTTGTGGAATGTTCCTAAGGCAGTCGGGAATAAGTGAGGAAAAACGGGAAAGGAAACCTAGGCCAAATATATAAGCGAACTAGTGCGACAAAAATAATATGCTACTCAAAATAACAATATTTAAATTAATAAGACAGTAAAACAACAATAACATGTATAAGATTAAATTCATCTACAAATTGGCACCTACAACTGACTACTCAATTTCGAAATAACTTTTACCCTTTTTTGCTGACAATGAATTTATTTTTAGTTATAGAATTTTTATCACCATTGCATTTTTTACTTACTTTTTTCATAATCTAATATAAAAGTCTACCATCAATTCTTCCCTTTTTTTTCCTTTAATTAAACTATTTTTTTGTGTGATATTTAATCACTCTTAGCATTATTTTCCTTTCCCTTTTCACTTTTCAGGCTGTTGTTTCGCAAAATTAAAATTTCTTTCCGCTGAAGACAATATGTCTAACCCTAACTAGGCTCAAGTGCATTCTCATGGCACACTACTTCCATACGCTTACTTCCTTTTCGTCCATCAATAACAAGGTAATATTTTTTGGAAATCTATTTTATGAAGTTTTGTTATAGTAATGAATCTGACCCATCTCCATTGTTATTCTGACTATTAACATGATTTAAAATGTTTTTATTACTACGATTTTGGATAAACGTTCTATGTTACAATTAAACAAACATTTAACCATTCAATAGAACAAAATTAGCACAAATAATTCAAAATCTGAAAACTGGACACTCAATTGTATGCGGGCAATATTACTTATGATTAAAAGCTTTTTAATGTACTGTCTCTTACCTCCATGATGAACAGAAGCGCAAATGCAATTTCTTGTAGAAGCATCGCGCAGCAATTAGTGATATTAATGTCTTGAGCCTCTGTACCTAGTAGGTAAAGAAGGTACTGTCGATAAGTTAAGAAGTGTTGTTCTTAAAACTTTTAGACATTAGATTTAGACATTTTCAACTTTATCAGCGGCATTTTCATCTACATCACACACCTGCAAAAAAGAAGAAGAAAAAACTTCTTAAGACGCGAAAGTAAAAACGATCAGGAAAAAATAATGTAGTATCTCCAAAATGATGGTACTAAGTTGAATCGTCAGGCGGTGTTTTGGGAAAGAAACTGATTTCTCTTCGGGCACTAACTCATTATACACACATGACAATTCGCTTAAAATTCTCGAAGAAAACAGTCTAGGAAAACACCCCAGGCTTTTCGTTAGTGGCTGTAATGGATGAGATTGCAAATTTACGTAATAACGATAATAGAAAAAGAAGTGTGCTAGAAATATTATGCATTTCAGTTCTATGTATTTTTTTATTGTAGTATTTTTAGTTCTGATAAGTTCAAACTTTACTGAATACTGTGTTACAGTTACTTTACAAAGTAGCTGTCAAGGTTTTGTTCAAGTTTACTTTGCTGAGAAAGTGACTTTTTGTGCCCGATGACAAGAAATCATTGAACACCCGGGGTTAAAATATTACTGTTATGTGAAATGCATAAATCTGTTCTATTTATATACTGAATTGTAATCAATCATCAGATAGAAGTTAGCTCAAATATGTTTTTCTCATTCTTCTAAATATAATGCTAGCAAAATTACAATTCGTCGTTTGTTATACATTTAATAGCCTGTTAAAATGAAATATGTATAACTCTTTTGAAACATTTTGTATTGTGTTTATGTCTGAAAAATCAAGATTGAGAAGATTGGTCAATTCAAAGTCATAACACTAAAACTAAAATACTAGTTGGAACTGCATTTGAAGTTAAGTATGGAGTGGAATTTATGATATACTACGTTTATAGTTATCGCTGCATTTCCAGTTTCTTCATTTGATTTTACAAATGAAGCAAAAGGAGTTCTAAACAATAAGGCTCAATTACGTAAAATACTGACAAAGAAGTCAGTTCTGTAAATGACAAACTATCTGGACGTTTTCTGCACAGGAAATGAAAGAAGACGCCTTGCCAAGCTCACTTACGCGGAGAAACCAAAGCTCTTTTAACGAAGGTAACACGTGTAAACTTCATGCAAAAGTAGAATGTTCGTTAAAGCCTTATGTCATTGCAATCTTGAGCATATACAATTAACTACTAACTGTATAACAGTCTCGTAACTTGCAAACTTACTCGTTTTCAAACGCAATAACAAAATTTTGAAATGTGTTTTAAGTTGCGTGGTTACTTACCAACTTGTCTAGAAATAGGAGTTATTTAAAATAGAAATCAAAATCTGAAGAAAAGTTTGAAAAATTGAAGCCTTTCCAAACATGTGGAGAGTAAGATAAAATATTACTTTTTTAAGACAATTATAGACAAATTTTGCGTTAAAAGAGAATAATTTGGTTTGATCATGTTGCTTTGCAACTTATGTTTCTCTGATATAAGAAATTTATGATGTCACATTTTTTTAAAATTTATTTATTTTACGTCAAAAACAGTTAAAACTGCGTATGATGTGCTATGGGGAATAGTGAATTGTGTTCACATTTTCAAAATTCTGTGATCCCTATATTAAGTCATATATACTTGAATTTTGAATGAAAAAAATGCTCCCATGTAATAAAATCTATTTTCAAGGATAAAAAGGCAATACATTTTGGGCTCTTATCCTGCCACTTCAACATAGAAACGATAATTTGAATAACTATATTTCCCCCTGAATTCTAGAAGTCGTGCAGAGATAATGAAGTTACATTTATGTTCAGAAGCAAAACAAGGGGCCATCTCAGCATTTTCTCAATGAATCAGCGAAACTGGACGAAAAAACCTGATCGAGATGGGGGTCTTTGACCCAGAAGCTGCGATACAATACTTGTTACATATTGTTTAGAATTATACAGTCCAATGGTATCATACACTGTTCACTGCTCAAATCTCACTGATTCACATCAAATATCACTGTTAAAATTAATTTTACTTACCTTGTGATACTTAGGATTGTCGCTAATTGTATAGAAACAGTTATGTAGCAGAAACGATTTCACTTTGGATTTAAACTTTTCTATCGAATTTAATCGTTTTATGTCATCTGGCAAAGTGTTGTAAAATAATGTAGTACATGTATTGAATGTGAATGTTTTGTAATGAGCTGTTGATACTGACACCTGATGAATATGATTTCTACGTCGAGTGTTATAGTAATAGACATCGTCACTTTCTGAAAATATATTCCCGCCCTTAAGCAAGTCATTTTTGACAAAAACCACTGATTCGTAAATCAACAGACAAGGTAATGGTAAAATTCCTAGATGAATGAAGAGAGGCTTACAAGAATCACGTGGGTGGGATTCGGTTATTATTCCTACAATTCGTTTTTGTAATCTAAAAGTCTGGGAGCTTTAAGATGTATTTCCCCAGAATATTATGCCGTATCTCAGGCGGGAATGAACATTCGCGAAGTATACACAACGAACAGTATGAAGGCTGACTGAATTTGCAAGAATTCTGAACGCGTAGCATAATGAACTTAATTTTGTGTTCAATTCATTTAAATGGACGTCCCGTTTGAAGTTTGACTGAATTGAGAGACCTTAAAATTGTGTTGCCTTAACATCAGTCAACGGTACACCGTTCATTTTCAATGGAGCACAGAATTGTTTATTTGAAATGGAAAACTGCATCAAAACCGTTTTCTTTTCGTTTACTATTAATTTGTTATTTCGGAACCAATTTGAAACATCTGACATTGTACTATTTACGGTTTCTTTATTGCAAAGGATGTTCGTATCATCCGCAAAGAGAACTGTTCTTCCGTTCCGAATCGTCGAGGGCATATCGTTTACGTAAAGTAGGAAAAGAATAGGGCCTAAAATCGATCCTTGAGGAACTCCACGTGCAATGGGCAAAGAGTCGGAAAGGTGCGTACGTAATGTTCCATCATTCCAGTAAGGTATTTCCACTCCCTGAGATCGTTGTTTAAGGTACGAACATAACCAATCTAGAGCCGTACCACAGATTTTATATGAAGGTAATTTTGAAAGTAAAATGTCATGATCAATGATGTCAAAAGCTTTTGAGAGGTCTAAAAATAATCCAATAGGTGCCTCGTTAATAAACGAAGTTCACTACTTATCAATTAATCGTTATATTAAAATGGTAATCAAATATTCATAATTCCCACCCAAAACTTTTGAAAATATTAACAAGACGTAAATTATTAACAAGAGTTCTTCTGCGAAAATAGTTTATTTAGAAACAAATTTAATTCAATTTATTTAGAAATGCCCGTGAATTACATTCTACGACGTATTACACAAAGATGTACAAAAGATTTTTAAGAGAAATACTATTCAACCCATTCTATTGTGACGATACCGAATATTTAATCAGTAAAGAAATGAATTTCCTTCTGAGCTCTACATCGCAGAATCTAAGTTCGTGCAAGTCCATGCCAGTCCCCAGCGAAGGGCAAATTCGTCATGCGCAGGTGCGATTTCTTTGTGCCCGCCGCACGGCTGCTGCGGAGGGGGAGGCCCAGTTAAGTGAACGCACCCTTTCGAGTCCCCCCCACGGAATTACGAGGAACGCGGCGACCGACAGCGGCGCCACAGCCAACCCATGTGTTTCATTTACATCTAGTGCACGTGGGTGCGCCGATTACGGAAATTTCCACTAAAAGCTGTTGTAAAACGCTCTTAGTGGTTGGAGGGGAATTTCGTGCGACGGAGGGACCTTCGGACAATCGCATAACCTTTTACTAAAATCTAGAGAACATTCTAGAACTTCTGAGTGACTGGAGGGGGTGGCAGAGGTCTGGTGCGAGCTCGGGTGTGCACGCCAAAAAGAGCAGATAGAATCAGATAGAATCGACAAGCAGATAGAATCAGATAGGATCATGAGATAGTAGTTCATAAGTAGGAGAGAAAATGTTGCTTCCGGCGAGTACCCCCAAAAATTTACATAATAATTTGATCTCAGTAGTGTTCTAAGTCCTCGAATACTCTGCTGATGCAATTTGTTTTTATAGAAATTCTCTCTACTTGACCGCGCTAAGTACGACGTGAGGCAAATACACCCACACAAGTTCGCGTGGCAGTATTGCGCACAATTTTTAATTACGCGACGCGATTCTAATTTAAGAGAGAAGACTAAAATACGATTAGTATCGCGCGATCTGAGCACCTACCAACTTGAGCGGAGCTGTCGTGATTTTGCGTCACACCTGGCGGGAGTGGAAGAGCCCGGAGTACCTGTACTACAAAAGGATCCGTCCCCACGCCCGACCGACGGACGCCTGACTCGTTCCCTCCGAGACGAGAAAGGGCGTTGACCGCGGAAAGTGGATTCTTTACAGCTGTGAGGCGTGGTCACCCTCGACAAAATGGTGATGTCAGTGGAGTGCCAGGCAATGGCTTCCGTTGCGCCCTTCAGGCATTGTTAATGAAAAGACTCTTGCTCGATAAATAAGAACATTATAACAATTGTCTTAGAAAGTATTGGCCGTGCACTGGCTCTTTTAAATTAACATTTAACCTCAATTTTTCTATAAATTTAATTTTTACGATTTTCTTTCGTTAATATTATATTAAAATTAAGGCCTAGGGAAAGGGAAATGATATCGCTGAGCTCACGCGCAGGATTTGTGATTTTTTTAATAATTTGTTTGTCTTTATTTTTTTCTTTTGATTAAATTTTATATTCTTCCTAGAACATATTTTTATTTGGTAAAGTAGCAACTACCGTCCACCGCTCCCTATTTTAGGTTCTCACTGCTGCCTGAGCTATCCGGCGCCTGACTCAGGTAAGAGAAGGCGGACCTGATGGGGAGAGAAGTCACCAGGTAGTATTCACCTGATCACGGACAGTTCCCCAAGACGTGAGGCCGTGAACCGTGAACCGTTAGACGTGAGACGTGAACGTCCGCCGCAACATCGGAATTTGATGTATTGATTGAAAAATCACAGACTGGGTTACGAGTTACGCGTTCTAAATGCTACAGGCCGGTATTGATATGTATTTAAAAGTTGAATTTAAATTTGCACAAAACAGTTAGCACCCTAAAATTAGGATTTAATTAGTGGGGTGCTGTAGAACAGCGTCATCGTATCTTACACGCTTCGCTTCGACAAAGAAAGTGTACTACGGAATTATTTCTGAAAATAAGGCCGAAAGATGAGTGCTGATCCAGGGAAGGAAATCATATTCCTCTGTGCATCTAACGTTTAGAATATTTTCATTATGCGATTGTGACGTGATTAATAAAGTGCTCCATAGCACGTTAAATTATTTATCTCTTGGAATAGTTATATTTATTTTATCGTCTCTTATTAAAAGTTTGTTATTTTCTCTCCTGTTTGGATAAAAATATTTCAATTACAGTCCAATACGTTTTGACTCACAGGATATGTGCCTAAATAATCTTAGCAACACTTCAGATGTGAACTTCTCGTTTAGCTGCGTGCTTACAGTAAGCAGTACTCTGAACTGATGTAGACTTCGCAGAATTTTACAACCTTTAAATTTCCTCTCTCTTTGATGTTGCATCTTGGAATGTTAAACATCAAAGTAAGACAGTAAAGCAATCAATTGTCATTTAATATTCGTTTTATGTCCATCGTAAAACGTCATGAGAGACCTGTGTCTTGTCGTAAACGTAATATTTGTGAGTTTGGCCCAAATCGTCAAGGAACAACTACTGCTTGTCACCATTGTGGTATTAGCAGATGTGAGGATAGCAACTTGCCATACGGGTGTCTATAAACTCATGTTTTTGTCATTTCGCGGAGTGACTATTCAGTTCTTCCTTGTAATCGTAGGAATACTAACATTAGTAGAGTTAAACGACAATTTTCTTGATATCGTGACCAAAAATAGCATTTTAAAACGAAACATTATTACAGTTAAATTCGCCATGTTACACATTAATATGTTACTATTACCATATTCTTAGGTTCTCGAGTTTATACACAATTATCTGTGCAGCAATTTATATACGTACTACATCTGCGAATGTCTCTCGCATCGCTTGTCATTACAAGTGTCGAAATGAATCATGAACCGCACGTAATTTACAGCATTCGAGCAACTGTTACATTTTTCTGGAACTAAAACCATTGAATTGGAAGCTCACTACAAGATGTTCGGCTGCCTGTCTCCTATGCAATCACTTAAAAGTTAATATCAGCAGCACACAAGAAACACAAAATCCTCGAGCGATGTGGCATTAGCATTTCTATAAAAGTGCTTCTATGTAGATAAATGTGTTCACAGCAGGTTTTCTTGGATTACTCCTGCTTCCCCTTCTGCATTCTACGCTCCATCAAACGCTGTCTACGCTATTATTAACCATCATTCCACTAAGGGTTCAGGGATCACAGAGGCGTCTTGGTGATAACCGAGGAACTATCTGAGTATGGCCGTGGCTACGGGTTATCGATAAGAAGGGTTCTGGCGAATTACAAGGGAGTAGGGAATTAATGAAGTACTGGACGTTCCCTAGTTACGGATTATAAGGAGCGAATAAAATGTCAGTGGGGGTGAGGGGTACAGCTTGGTCGAAGCTGGTTCCTGAGGAAAAAATAGTTTAGTATGGTTATCTAACAACTGATATACTTGCAAATCAATTATTTACTCCCATGTTTCCAATCTGCCTGAACTGCGTTAACCTTCATCGGCCTGTCATACTAGGCCATACGTCAACATCCACTGATCATCATGTTGCTGCATGTCAGTATGACCCCTGAAACCGAGAAATCCGTCAATTGGAGCAAGTGCCAGGCAGATGATTGACGTGTTGTACATCAACGAGTTTGCGCTCTGACAGAATGTAGCTCGTAGGTCTAATGCTATGATCAGTGGTATCCATAATTTCCTTATGACTTCCACGAGAATACTCGGGAAGTGTGCGACACAATGGGCGATGAACATTCTTTCCTTGGACTCCGCACCTTCATTTCAATCTATCTCTCCAATTCGGACAGGATGGCTGTGGGCAGTACTAGCTCCACTACTTCCTCCCACATATTTATCCTAAGGCTCTTCATTTATTTTCAGTTAGGAATAATCTTTACCATTTTTGACTAGAGTCAAATTGTCATTGCACAAAATATGTACTATATATCTGTTAAAAAATTTGGGAGGGTTATACGCTTTCTGACATCAAATAAAAGTATTAAATCGGAATAATTTAGGCTAAACAATCGATTTAAACTATATTTACAATAATAACTGATAGAAGCAAAATGGAAGTCAATTAAAAAAGGCATTAGTGAATGAAAACATTAAATCATACTATTTTAACTTTTATGAAAATGTATAAAAAATGACACAAATCGCTGGACAACAGTGGCAAGCTATCACAATATATTTAAATGAACTGCATGGATGTTGACGGAATCTATCGAATAGTCGTGTTTTTTACTACCAAAGTAAACGCAAACCAGTAGTGCCACAACGGCACATGCTTTCACGAATCATATATAAATATATAAAAAACAAATTTTAAAAATTCACAACAATTTGTTTTTAAGAGGCAGTTTTTAAGAGGCAAACGTGCGTATTTAATGTTAATAACTTTCACCAATGGCATTCGATATGAAGCGATCAAGACGCAATATAGATAGCAATGCTCTTTACGTGCAACACAGCAACAGCAGTATTCCGCATAGCAACTTCATCTATATGCCTACTTCACACAGTGAAAGTGCCACACACAAGGAGATTGCCATGGAATCATCTTCATTAGAAACTTCTTGTTATGAAGATCCATCGCAACGTACACCGCTTGTAACCTTAGGCAACCAGCATCGGGGGGAAACCAACATAAACAAAAGGAAAAAGGTTAATAGGCGAGGACGCTACCAACAGCGATAACAAAACGCCATGCAAGTGACAGTGACAGTGATGATCACAAAAGTTATACACCACTGCCAATCAGTGTACCATCTACAGACGGTTCCAAAGTTGTAAACACTAATAGAAGATTCCTCACCTTCAAAGACCCAGCAAAGAAAAACTTTTCAGTACTTTTCAAAAATGTCCACCTCTCAAAAACTGATTGTGAAATCATGCAATATTTAAAACAAAGACACCCATCCATTGTTAAAATCACGTCAGCCATCTCATTCCTGTAATAACGGTAAAGTTCACTGGTAATAAACCACTGGAAACAATTCTTAACATAAATCAAATTTACATCCTTAAAGTCACCACCGAAAGAAGGAAAACATCAAAAGGCCCTCTAGTGTCCGTAGACATTTGGACTTTAGACACTCGAAAAGTAATTGCAACCAGAAAATTAACTATGTGAAATATGTTCTCATAACCACTATACGGTGGCAGGATTTTCGACACTAGCTTGTCAGCTAGGTGAAAATTAGTTGCTGGCAACGGGAGAATTCTAGCGGTCGGCTGCTCTGATCGGTAGTCTTCCGTGGTCTCCGATCAACCCCAGGCGAATGCCGCAGCAGTACCCTAACAAACAACCACGGACCGCGTGTGATCGGTCCTTCCTCTTCCTTGTCCTATCCTCTCCCCTTACACACACTTACACTAACATGCACTACTAACACACAGCCCGGGAGACTGGTCGGGGCGGTGCCCTGCTGATAGAAGATAGCTGGTTAGGGAAAACCGCATTCTAGTGCTCGACTCCGAGCCGTGCGGACCTAGTAAGCGGAGCTCCCGCAGTTCTCCAGTTAACTAGTATCTCGTAGTGAGTGAACTTCGAAGTTGCAGTAACAACTTAAATGATATCGTGTGATAGGTGAATGCCATTCGATATCAACTCATCAACAGGGCATGCGATAAGCAGTGCTCTGTTAACCCTAAACAACGGTGGATTCGACACCTTCACAGACGATGTTCTTGAAAACCCGGAAATGTTACCATCTAGTGAAGATATGGATTTCAACACAGACGCAGCCCTGATGCAGCACAACCCCGAAGTGAATCTCGAGGTTGGCAACTCAACAGCAAACGCGACCAACGGTCAAACCTACCCTTCTACGGCAACCTCTCTCACCAGAAAAAGGTCAGTCGGTGATATCTCAAATAATCACGAAAACAAAAAAATGAGTGTAGATCTCAACAAACTAGTGATCCATCTCAATTCTCAAGTGAACTGGCCCCGAATTAGGACAAATCAATGATGAAATCGAGGACACGAGATTTGCATACCTAAACAATCACCCAATCGATAATTTGTCTCAAACAGGTCAAATTCCTCCAATATATGTGTCTAATATAATGAACATTAATAATTTCACCAAGGAACTTAAGCACAAAGTTACAAGTAATTTCATATCAGATGTTAATACCATCTATAATCAGCACCATACAAAACTCCGTAACCGCGTACTTAACCAATAGCACTGGCAGATAAACCCAACAATAATTTAACCTGCTTAAATTGGAACTCCAATGGAATCAATAACAAAAAGGTGGAATTAATTCACTTTCTGCACCATTACGACGTTGACATTGCATGCATAGTTGAAACGCACCTGAATCAATAAAACAAACTATTCATTCCAAATTACACTCTTTACAGATCTGATAGATCTGAAACCAAAGGTGGAGGCGTACTAATAGCGGTAAAATCATGCTATAATCACTACTAATCTAATCTTCCGAACTCCCCCGGCATTGAAGCCATCGCAATTAACATAAATATAAACAATCAAGTATGGAAAATAATATCCGTATACAAGCCACCAAGTACCAAAATCCAAAACGCAAACCTACAAAATTTCTTCCAGCCCACGGAAAATATCCTATTGTTAGGTGACTTCAACGCGAAACATACAAGCTGGGGCTGCCAAACCAGTAATCACGATGGCAAAATCTTAGCAAATATAATTAATCAATTTAACGTACAAGTTTTATCTCCTCCCGAACCAACATATTACCCATTCGACCGTCTGCGCAAACCGGATATCCTTGATTTAGCCATAACCAACACAAAAATAAAATTTCACATTTCAACAATTTTTGAACTAGACTCAGATCACATTCTGGTCTTAATGACTACCCAACAATTAACCCCTCAACACGCCCCTACCCCTAAAATAAATACTTTAAAAATAAACTGGGCAAACTATCAAACACTAATCAGAAATGCAATTCCTAGAATAAAGATCCTGAAAACTCCAATTGAAATAGATAAATCAATAAACTATTTGAACGAAGTAATTATTTCCACTATTAAAAAATCTCAACCCACCATACTACCAAACTCTAACAAAAACATATACAACAAATTACCCCTATCTATTCAAAATGCAATAATCACAAAAAATAAAACCAGAAGACTGTGGATCCAACTTAAAACTAGAAAACTTAAGAAGGAACTAAATATAATTACTAACATTGTCAAAAAACTCATAAAAAATCACAAAAATCAACAATTTCATAATCTACTAAACTCACTGAACACCAACAACAACTCCCTCTGGCAATTCACCAAGAAAATACTAAAAAAGAAAAACACAATCCCTCCCTTAAAAACCACGACAGGTAAAGCTTATTCATCATATCATAAAGCTGAAGAACTTGCTGACTATTTTGCTTCGACATTCACCTTAAATAATTCACAATTTCATCCCGAGCACAACACCATAATAAAAACAGACAGATAAAGTATTCATGGACCTCACCACAAAATCCAATACACATCTCCGACTGAAATCAATAAAATCATAAAAAACCTCCCAACTAAAAAATCCCCAGGTCACGATTGCATTAATAACACAGCTCTAAAGTATTTACCACCCACAGCAATAGCATTTTTAAATAACATTTTCAACTCATGCTTCAGAATCGGCTATTTCCCACTGACTTGGAAGCATGCAATTATCATTCCCTTCCCCAAACCAAACAAAACCGCTGCCTTCACCGACAGTTACCGCCCTATAAGATTGTTACCAAACCTTTCAAAAATTTTCGAAAAAATTATCCTAAAAAGACAAACAAACATCTCCACCTAACAAAAGATATACCAATAGAACAATTTGGATTCAAAAAAATCCACACAACATCAGTTACTCCGTATTACGGAACATATACACACAGCCTTTCAAAGAAAACACCACACCATAGCGATTTTCATAGAAATTACAAAAGCATTTGACCGAACATGGCATCAAGCCCTGAGCTACAAACTAATTAAAATTGGCACTCCCACTACATACTCTCAATAATAAATAGTTTTCTTGACAATAGAACATTTTCGGTAAATGTTAACAACCACCTTTCAAATCCGAGATTAATAAACGCTGGACTCCCTCAAGGTTCCCCACTTTCTTCGACCTTATTCAACTTGTATGTCGCAGATCTTCCTAAACTACATAATATTCAAATAGCTCAATTTGCGGATGATACGGCCATATTCTCTTCAGACACATCCATGAATCTAAGTAAAATTTTCGCCAAAATATTCACACTAAGACCTTACACTCCACCCACTCCTAAGACACTAAACAATAACACAATAGAATGGTTACCCCCCCAACAAACCGGTTAAATATCTCGGACTTCAACTAGACACCAAACTAAACTGGAAGCAACACATAGACTGCTAGCCAGCTAAAAAGCCGAACTAACGGGACAACTTTTAAAAAATGTCACTGTCGGATGACAACATACATTTATACTCGATTTAGGGTAGTTTCGTTTCGTTTTATGTTGGCAAAAGTTGTTGCCAACCGTCACACAAATACCCAGTATATATTACCTTCAAGCGGTAGGGACATTTTTTAAAATTTAAGTTTGCAATGAAACAATGACTACTTCCGTAGATTCCACCAACATTCAAGGCCATCCAAGTGAAGTTGTGTTAGTTTACGAGTGTTGCTAAAGATTTGCATTTTGCGTTTTGGTGCTCTTCGTTCTTTGCGTTATATCGTTCAATTTATTTATTTAGTAGTACTAGGCGTTTTTGAGTTTTATTTATTATTTTCCAATTGTTATCTTTAGTAATAATAATAAAGTTAATTGAAATAGTTATAGTAGTTCAGTATTTGTTGTTGTTAAGTGTCCCTTTAGTATTTCTTGTTTTAAATTAATTATATTATATTTATTATTATTTTTCTGAATTCATTTCCCTTATAACTGGAAAATAATGGATAGCCCAACAACATCTGGGTCTATACTTAATATTGAACCTTTGGAGATAACACGTATTCAAAGACTGTCTCTGGTAACACTGGATAAGTTATTGAAGACTTACTTATACTAATGATGATTTTCATTATTTTTTTTTGAACTTACTTTTAAAAGCTAATGAATAATTGAACTGATAAATTAAATGGATGCATTGATATTGACATAACTGGACTGTTAGGAACAATTCATTAGATCACTTAAAAACTACCATGTATATCACGTTAATTGACTTCAATAATTGTGGTATTTATTTGCGTTCAACTAACTCATTACTACACCTTTAAAACGTGAAGGAACTGTTGACACACATCTCAAAAGCATTAATAACATAGAAGTATGACCGCAGATAACTTTTGAGGTTGTATTTTTCATTTGCACTTGACACTTTTTAACACTTCTTAAGCTCGCAATAGTTGATAATGATAATTCTTAATTAACTTAATAATTATTCACAGAGTTAATATTCGTTTATAGATGAACAACTCTTTTTAATTCTACCGAAAAACGAAACATGTATTATTGAACAGTGGACAAGACTCGAGACCGCGCGAGGATTGTGAATGACAACAAACAAAACAAAAGCGAGAGACTTGATCAGAGTTATAGTTTCATAAGTTGGCTATTCCGACAGGAAATCTTTCAAGCTGCCATATTGCGAATTTAGTGCGGCCTGATACACGGCCTGGAGTCTAGATAACAAACTAATTCAAGCCAAAATAAAATTACTGCAGCTAAAACCTCTAATTCACAGAAATAGCTCGGTACTATTCAATTCCTCCATATTAAAACAGTTATCAGACCTCTACTACTGTACGCCTGCCCCATATGGATCAACGCCTCCAAAACCAACATTAACAGAATTCAAGTAATACAGAATAAATTTCTTAGAACAATTGCTAATGCCCCATGGTTCGTATCCAACCTCCAACTTCATAAGGAATTTAACCTCGAACCGTTATCACAGCATATAGCTTATCTTTCCACTAACTTTTACTCTAGCTTAAATCAAATCCCCTCCCTGGTGCCTTTCAGACTCGGTAAAAATCCCATCCATCAAACCAGAATTACAAATAAATACCCCTACCATTCATTTCTCATCAAATTCGCCAATTTGGAACCTGATTAGAGGACCCATTAGGGATTCCTCTCCCAATGCAATAGTTGTAAGTTAATTGTAAGTTAATTTCAAGTTAGTTAATAAGTAATCAATACATATGTAAAGTTGTTAACAACTAATCTGTGTCCCTACCATCAAAATCAATAAATAAATAAAAAAAAAATAAAAGGGAAAACCGCTTTTGTTTCCCCCCAGTTCCTGAGTAACAACATCATTTAGGCACACGGCGAAAGACTGCTTAGTTGTGACTCGATTTCTTTACGCAGACGAAATTACTAATGTAGATAAAATACCTGGCGTTGCCGGAGGTTTCTTAATATCCAATCCTTGTGAAAGAAAAGACCACTTTTATATAAAACACTGTGTTTAACATTATTATTTTTTATGTAATTGGTTCAAAATTTAATAAAATGCTATCATTGTCTTTCATTTTCTTTTACAGTATATTGCCATTACTCTAAACATTTTTATAAAGATAAAGATAATTTGATTTAAACTGCAATTAGGTGTAACCCGGTGGCTGTTAATTACATAAAAAATGTAATAAATTTCATGCAAATAATATAATGGTAATAATAATACTATAATATTATTATTATTAATAATAACAATAATAACAATAATAATCAGTCATCCCTAGGAGTCTGATTTGGGGCTTTAAGCAACTGGGTTTGAAAGAAGACCAGTACAAACCCATGCAGAAGGCAGTTGTTATTTCAACAACATGGATAGTGCGGAAATTCATGGGAAACAATGTATTATAAATTCCTTTAAAAAATAGATGTATTGTGCTTTTATTTTGTATACTTGTGAAATTCATTCAAATGTGCCAATAAGATGATAAAATAATAATAATAATAATAATAATAATAATAATAATAATAATAATAATAATAATAATAATAATATAAAAACTGATGATTCATAAAACATTACCTTAAATTAATTTCATAAAGTGTTGAAAGCTTCGAGGAAACGGTTTAAAGGATTTTGCAGACAATCTATTCCAATCCCTTATCGTTCAATTTGTGAAAGAGAATTTCCCGACATCCGTTCTCTGCGGTCTTAGATTTATTTTGTGCCTATGATCCCCTCTACTGATGGGCGTAGCAATACTTTGTGGTCGTTTAATTTCTTTCCAAGCTGGCTAGAAGCATTTTCTTGTCCCTGAATATAAATTTAGCTGCCCTACAGTGAATCCTTTCCAAATTTTTAATATCCATAATTTTGTGAGGATCCCAACAAATTGCTCCATATTCGGACGAACTTATTCGAACGACATTATCGAACGAACAAGCGATAAATATGCAATTTCCTTCGCGTTTACTGTTCTCTGTTTTAAGATGCTCATTACAAAGTGAAGAGATTTCCACGCTTTCCCTACAACAAAATCTACGTGACTTTTCCAGCATATTTTCTGTCGAAATTAAATCCTAGGTACTTGCACGAAGAAACTCTCGGAATAATGTCCTTATTTAAGCAATAAATTGTTTCGCTGTAATTATGACCCCTGCTTAAAGTGATGGATTTGCTTATAGTTATTTTTGGTCATGGCATTATTTTCCGCCATGTAATATAACTTCAAGATTCCGTATCAATATTTTTTCAATATCTTTCGAGTTTATAATGCGAGGTATTACGCAATCGTCTTGCAAATAGCCGAACATTTGAAATGTATTGCGCTGGTAAATCATTAACGAATCTTAGAAATAGAAGAGGTCCAATAACACTCCCTTGCGGTATTCCTGACGTAACGCCTCTTGCCCAATTCGAACTTTCTGCTTTCTATCTCGTAGAAACTCACAAATCCACCCCACCATCCTGGGATCGATGCCTGAAATCATTAATTTATTAACTAGTCGATCGTGTGGAACAACATTGAACGCTTTGGCAAAATCTATAACTATTGCATCTACTCTCCCGCCCGCGTCAATTTCATCTGCTATATCGTGAAATAGCGTGACTACCTGACTTTCGTATGAGTAACCACTCATGAAAGCGTGTTGGCCATGATAGAGACTTTTTTGATTTCCCATTCTTGCTTCATGTAACTCGTGACTTGATGCTCCATAAATTTGCAGACCATTGACTTGAGACTTATCGGCCTATAATTAAATAGTATTGTTTTGTCCCCAATTTTAATGATTGATACGACAAAAGATAATTTACAAACTTCAGGTACTTTTGAATTGTTCGTGAACAGGTGAAATATTCTAATTAGGCACGGTAATAAACTCCTCCTAGTTTATGTCTGTAGAAATACCGTCTAGACCCCTTGACTTACCATTTTTTATCAATTTTTCTTTATTCCGTACACCGTTTACTTCAAGATTAAAGTGATTATTAACCGAAGACCATTGAATTAGTGGATGGTTCGTACTGATTTTGAAAACCGAACAGAAATACTTATTAAATGCTTTAGCTTTTGCCCGATCGTCTGTGATGCTAGTGTTTTCATTTTCACGAACAACTGGGATATCCTCTTTATTTCCCTATCTTCTACGAATATATTTATAAAATCCTGTCTACTTATGTCCCTTTCTGTCTAGAATATTCTTTAAACTAGCCTCCTGAGCAATCTTCTTTTCTCGTTCTAATTCTTTTGTAAAATTTAGAAAATTTTAATATGCTTGGAACTTTTTTTA
Source organism: Teleogryllus oceanicus (assembly GCA_964035755.1). Classification (NCBI taxonomy): domain Eukaryota; kingdom Metazoa; phylum Arthropoda; class Insecta; order Orthoptera; family Gryllidae; genus Teleogryllus; species Teleogryllus oceanicus. The sequence goes on from CAXIVR010000006.1 coordinate 19,586,437, forward strand.
AATTTTTTCCTTTTTTTTTAATTTCCCCCCATCTTAAACGGTTGAATTTTTCTCTAAGAAAGCCTTGAAGTCAGTGTACATTTACTACTATATCCGCTTCTAGCAAATACATTCTATCTAGCGAATACACTTTCTAGCGAATAGTATTTCTACAATCTAAATCACCTTCTAGCGAATCTATTAGGTATCAGTTCTGCTGCACCTCTACTGGCCTCTGGCAGAAATATTAGGAACCAATTTTCTCTTAGCAACAGGTCAAAAAATGACCGTGAAAAAATGAAATTGCATGTACCAACATATTATTTAAATTATTTATTTGCCGCAACTGTGTTGTATTAATCTCTAGAAAGCTACTGTGCAAGGATACAGCGACAATCCTGAAGAAGACCCTGCACACATTTTATACCTATTGATTAAAGTGGGGATTGTTAGGATTCGACGAAAATTCATAAGTCCCGAAGTGTAGTGCTTTTTCCGTCGATTGATTGTTCTAGTGAGGTCGTTAGTTGTGTAAGTGTAGTGGATGTTTTTCATCGGGAGGTGGCGGTGATCTCCTGCCGAATGGTGAGTTCCTGCGTAAATTAAAAGTTCTAATTCCTCGACCGGTCTCCTGACATGATAGTGTAGTGCATTTTTGTGCGTGTGTGTAAGAGGTGAGGATAGGAAAATGAATAGATCGCGCGCGGTCTGTGGCCCGTTTGTTAGGGTACAGTTCCGACAATCGCCTTGTGTTGATCTGAGAAACCACAGAAAACTACCAATCAGAGCTGCCGGTCGCTAGAATCTCCAGGCAACGACTGAATTCGACCTAGCTGACAAGCGAGTGTCGAAAATCCTGCCGCCATCGGAATTTGAACCTACGATCTCCCAGTCTGAGGCACTGCAGTGACAACAGTTGATGCACTGAGACACATCTCCCATTGATTGATTGATTTTTTCGTGTTTCCGGGCGCGTCAAATACTTTGGTAATTGGTCCCGTTAGTGTAGTGCATGTTTGTTTCTCGTGAGATGGCGGTGGTCTTCCCCAGCTGGATGGCGAGATCCGGCGCCGACCTACCGTCGGCTAGTGGGGTTTCCCCCTAACCAGGACTCTCCCACCAGCGGGGCACCGCCCCAGCCGGGACAAGCTCTAAACTCCCGACCGGTCTCCGGGAATATGTGATAGTGTAGTGCATGTTAGTTTAAGTGTGTGTGTAAGGGGAGAGGACAGGACAAGGAAGAGGTAGGACAGATCGCGCGCGGTCCGTGGCCCGTTTGATAGGGTACTGCTCCGGCATTCGCCTGCTGTTGATCGGAGAAACCACGGAAAACTACCGATGAGAGCAGCCGGCGGCTAGAATCCTCCTCCAGACAGCGACTGAATTCGACCTAGCTGAAAAGCTAGTGTCAAAAATCCTGCAGCCGTCAGGACTCGAATCTAGAGCTTCTCGGTCAGAGGCGCTGCAGTGACATCAGTTGATGCACTAAGCTACCGCTCCCGGTACTTCTCCCATTCATAGACTCTTTTTTTGCAGTATCGATGTTGGGTACAAGTGGTTGTATTCACTTTATTAGAACAGATTCTCTCCGTGTGCGGGAAAGCGAAAGCAGGGAGGTCCGCAGGGTGTGAGCGGTGGCTGCGCGCACAGAGCGAAAGAGTTTCTCGAGCGTCCCCCTCGCTCGTGGCGAGCTCGGGCCGCGCCTTCGCCTCCAATATGACGTCCGGCGCGCGCTGGCCCAGATTTAGCGCGGCAGCGGCCGGAGGCGGCGGCAGGGGCGGGGACCATCCTGCAGCTTCTCACTCGCAGGTCGCGCCCCCTGGTGTCAGCGGCAACGCCCACGCGCGTTCCCCCCCTCCCCCCCCACACACGTCCACGCCTTGCGGAGGCGAGTGCAGACGACGTACGATGGTGGATTTGATTGATTGATTGATTAGTTTGGTTTGGTTTGGTTTTCTCGTGTTTCCGGGCGCGTCTACTGTTTTGGTCATTAGTCCTGTTAGTGTAGTGTATGTTTTTCTCGGGAGATGGCGGTGAATTTCCCCCGCTGGATGGCGAGGTCCGGCGCCGACCTACCGCCGGCTAGTGGGTTTTCCTCCTAACCAGGACTCTCCCACCAGCGGGGCACCGCCCCAGCCGGGACAAGCTCTAAGCTCCCGATCGATCTCCCGAAATATGTGGTAGTGTAGTGCACGTTAGTGTAAGTGTGTGTGTAAGGGGAGAGGATAGGACAAGGAAGAGGAAGGAAAGATCGCGCGAAGTCCGTGGCCCGTTTGTTATGGTACTGCTCCGGCATTCGCCTGGTGTTGATCGGAGAAACCACGGAAAACTACTGATCAGAGCAGCCGGCCGCTAGAATTCTCCTCCAGACAGGTTGAATTCGACCTAGCTGAAGAGCTAGTGTCGAAAATCCTGCTGCCGTCAGGACTCGAACGTAGGACTTCCTGGTCAGAGGCGTTGCAGTGACATCAGTTGATGTATTGAGCTACCGCTCCGGGTTTGATTGATTAGTGTTTCGGGCGCGTCAACGGCTAGTGTCATTATTCCCGTAAATGTAATGCATGATTTTATCGCTGGAGGTCGAGATGATCTCTCCCGCTAGAAGGTGCGATCTGGCGCCGACTTACGATCGCTTGTACGGATTTCCCACAACCAGGTATCTCCCTTCAGCATGACATCCCCCCAGCCGGGTGGTAGTGTAGTGTATGTAAGAGTGTGTAAGAAAGGGCTGAGTATTCGTGTAGCACAAGGACGAGAAAAAAGAAGTTGTTCCCGAGCACTCCAGGGCCGTATAGTTAGGGTACTCCTCCGGCATTCACCTGGTGTTGATCGGAGAAACCACGAAAAACTACCAATTAGAGTAGCCGACCGCTAAAATTCTCCTACAGTTTGCCGATGAATTCATCGTAGCTGTGCAGCTAGTGTTGAAAATCCTGTCACCGTCGGGACTCGAACTCTAGGACCTCCCTGTCGGAGACACTGCGGAGGCATTGCATCAGTTGATGCCTTTTGTTAGTTGTGGAAAATTGATTTTTTAATTATGTGTGGGATTAAATTGTACTAACTTGAAACTGAAGGATATTTGATATACGATTCCGTAGTCACTGTGATTTCTGACTTAAGCGAATATATTTATTTTTGATCCTTCTCTAACACGTTTTAATTTTTTTGTTTTGAATATAAATTGGATGGTTTTAGTTTTCGGAACTTTAATTTATATGCTGTTAATTTAAATACTTCTGCGAAAGTTATTAACTTTCAGTTATTAACTTTTAAGTTCAGCAAATGTTATGTCTGGGAAATAAACAATCTATTAAGGAACCATGTGTCCAAAAATAATATTTGCAGTTCTGAAGCATAGTGGTAGTAGATTATTAAGTTAAAGAAAAACTATTTTTATCGGTAGCATTCTTATAAAGCAATGCATACTCACCCAAAGAGATAACTTACATGTGAATTTACATTCTTAGATAATTTCTACAACATTTATAATCATTTGACTGAAAACAACTTTATTGTCATCTTACTGCTTCAGTACCTACTTCTTGTGAAACTCGTGGTTCGGGTAATGATATTTTTTTGCCATCATTGGTTATATCTATTCCAAATTAAATTTAATTTTCGTTTTAGGAAACATACACTTTTTCCTATGAACATTTCTAATTATATTATTGTGTTTGCGTATTTCAAATCTGATCTAATAAAGAGAACTTCTAAAATACACAAGTTAAATCACAAGTATAATCTTTATTCACATTTTAACAAAATACTTGTTCATTTTTCATATTAATAACGGTATTTACAAAAATGTACGATTAAATTGATCAATTTTTAGATTAACAAATCGCGATATATTTTAGTATACCATTTAATTAAGAAGCTAACGAACATTTCAAGCCCCTCTTGTGCCACCATATACATCTTAATAATCCCTTGCCATGACCGATAACTTTGTGAATAATGTACGTGTGATCTATATTGTGCGTGACTGATAGTTTGGCGTCCCACAACCAGATTAATGGTAAAAGCATCGAGATGGATCCAAGGGCAACCTAAGACATACTTTTATAGGCGCAGAACCAAAGTTGACCTAATGGCTACACCGGTGCGATGTTTGAGGAGTGCAAAGGGGAACCTCATAATAAATAGTTCCCAGGGCAGTGTTAATGCTGCAGAAAATCCTTATAGGTCCTCCTGATGCCGATAGAAGACAGTCGGGAAAAGGGTACGGCAAAATTGGTACAAGTTCCGACCAAAAAAAGGTGTGGAGGTTACGCCTCAGGCCTTCATGTTTGTGCGGTTGATAAATTGATATTTCCGGGAGCCTCAACTGCTAAGATAATTAGTCCCTTTAATGAAGTGCATGTTTTATCTCGAGAGGTGGTGGTGTTCTCCACTCGATGGTGAGATACAGCGCTGACTACTCGTCTGTTTACCAGGGATTTTCCTTCAGGAATCTCCTCCCAGCGCGGCACCACGTGCAAGCTTTAAGCATCAGACTGCTCTCCCGAGATGGGTGGTAGTGTTGTTGCTAAGAGTAAGTGTGTGTGTAAGGGGAAATGATAATCAGAAAGAATTGGGGGAAAGACTGCATGCAGTGCATGCCCGATTGTTAGGATACTGCTCCGGCATTTGTTTGGTATTAGTCAGAGAAACTACGAGTACAATCAGAGCAGCCCGCCGTTTGAATTCTCCTCCAGGCAGAAATTGATTTTGAAATTGTTATTTAGCTAGTTTAAAAATTCAGCCACAGTCAGGTTTGGAACACGCAAAGGTGGCTCAGGGCATGAACTGATGCCACTGCAGTGCCTCTGATCGGGAGGTTCTGGGGTTCGAGTCCGGACAGTGGCAGGATTTTCAACACTAGCCAGATAGGTAGGTCAAATTCTGTCGTTCTTTAAAGGAGAATTCTAGCGGTCGGATGCTCTGATCGGTAGTTTTCCGTGAATTCTGAGATCAGCACCAAACGAATGCCAGAGTAGTGGGGCCACGGACGCGTCCGATCTTTTCTTCCTCTTCCTTGTCCTTCCCTCACCTCTTATTTGGGGTACACATACACGTGCATGCACTGCAGTCAGGAGACTAGTCAGAAGACTAGTCAGAAGCTTAGAGCTTGTCCAGCCTGGAGCAGTTACCCACTGGAGGAAGATACCTGGTTGGAGAAAATGCTTTTAAACGGCGCTGGATCTCGCCATCCAACGTGGTAATATCTCCGACACCTCCCGCGATAAAAAAAAGTTCACTAATCTGACGGGACTAACGACCAAAGCAGTTAACGCCACAAATCAATCGAACGCTCAAATCATCCAGTAACAGTCGCTTCAGAATTAGCAGCTCTGAGCTCAACTCAGCCAGATTGAGTAGGTTTCCGCGGCCGAAGTTTGTATTGTCTAGACTATGCGGGATGAGCCGCGTCTCTGTCGTGGTGGCTGACGATTCGGCCAACTTGTGGTCTTCTTCAGAGCGTACTAAGAGTACGCTCCGAGAAAGGCCACAACATTTTGGCTGAAACCTCAGCCACCTCGACAGAGATGCGGCTCATCCCGGAGAGCCTAGAACAGTGATCGCCAAACCATCGATCGCGATCTACTAGTAGCTCGCGGGGCAATTTTCGGTAGTTCGCGGTCATGCTCAAGGTTGCTGACCTGGGTTTGTTCTTCAGAGCACAAAGTACAGAAACAGACTCACTGATGAACATTTGGATTGGTTTGGTTTGTTTTTTTCGTGTTTTCTGGCGCGTCAACTGCTTTGGTCATTAGTCCCGTTAGTGTAGTGCATGTTTTGTTTCTCGGGAGATGGCGGTGATCTTCCCCCGCTGGATGGCGAGATCCGGCGCCGACCTACCGTCGGCTAGTGAGGTTTCCCCCTAACCAGGACTCTCCCACCAGCGGGGCATCGCCACAGCCGAGACAAGCTCTAAGCTCCCAACTGGTCTTCCGGAATATGTGGTAGTGTAGTGCATGTTAGTGTAAGTGTGTGTGTGTGTAAGGGGACAGGATAGGACAGGGAAGAGGAAGAAAAGATCGCGCGTGGTCCGTGGCCCGTTTCGTAGGGTAAACATTTGGACAACTGTATTCGAATGTCAGTCACAACCTACTCTTCCAACGCAATCTTGTTTATGACAAAAGGAGTGCCATCCTTCTCATTAGCAAGTGCCATGAATAATCTGCTTCCACATTTATAATTTGTTACTAAGTATATTTCAATGTTTTTGTAATGTGCAATTCCATTTTAATTTATTTTTCTTGTATAAAGTTTTATTAAAGTTTGTTTCATATTTAATAGAAGTGTATGTTTATAGACGATGAACAAATGTTAAGATTTGAAAAAAAATTGTCTTGATTTCTTGGTAACTCACAGTGGAATTGAAAACGGTATGATTGCTCACAAGCTTCATCTGTTTGACGACCACTGGCCTAGACAATATAAACTCAGCGCGGTTCAATTGAGGAACGTTTATTTAAAACCCAATAAATGCAAAAGAAATCCAATACGAGTTATACATCGTTTACGCATCTTTTTCCCCCGCTTTGTCTTCTCTCAAATCATATTTTAACACAACTCCATAAATTTTATAGAAAACTCTAGCTTTAATCATTAAAAATCACAGAATTTTAAAAACAAGAACAACAATAAAAAAGTATTTTATCTACATTAATTTTATGAATTGGTGGTGCTACAGAATAGCACAGACTTTCTCGTAGTAAAGTTTTCTATATTCCTTGGTGTGGTCTGCCATTACGGTCTTTCCCCTTCCTCTTACCAGCTGCCATTTATCGCCGCCCAAAAATACATTTTTTGTTGCTTTTTTCAATTTTTCGGTTTTCTAATAGTAGAAGCAAAATATTACTTTAAGAATATTAAGGAGTATAACCTTGTCCTAAATGGCAATTTTCATTGAAAAAATGGGAGACGTTTTGAAGAAAATGGCGTTAAAGTGCTACTGTAAATGCGAAATTTGAACCTCTTTTTCACAGACACATTTTGAGTTTTCGAAAAACTTCATTTGTAGCAATTTGAAGCTCTTTAGCTCAAAAATACAATAGTGTTTACAAATCTCTGGATATTTACGGCGTGAGAAATATTTCAAAAAAATTACAATCGGGTAATTTTTGGAAAAACCCCAAGAATACCCCAAAATGAGATTTACGTCATATTAAACAACGCTACGCATGGATTTGGAGCTAGTGGTGTTCACAGACGGACGGACGTTTAAAAAAACACTCTTTCGGTATTGGGGCACCCCAAAACTTGTATTTCCGTTGATATCTCGAAATCCATTTTCCGCAGCATTACATAACTTTCATTATACTACGTATAGTGCGTATATACGTACGTATACGAGTAAATACGTAATATACGTAATAAAATTATATTTTGCATTTATGGAGTTTTGAGAAAACGCTCCTCGCTTTGTCCGGGAAGTGCTCCCGAAGCGCCCACTGTGCCCCGCCGTGGTGGCGCGGCGCCATCCTCCCGCTGCCTGTGATCGGGGCCGGCCGCGCACTTGTTAACGGGTCCTTCGGTTATTTTTGCGTGTCGAGAGACGAGTCCCTTGTATTCGGCGCCTGCGATGCGAATTCTCTCCCGCCCGGTCTGCTTTCCGCCTACCGAACGCCCTTGTGGGAGTGGCGCTCCGTGTAAACACGGTGTCGATCGGAGCTGCGATTCCCGGCAAGATGTAACTTTTAACTGCGAGAGGGGAAAAGGAAGAAAATCCTAACAAGTTCTGCTTGCCAGGGAACTTGTTTCATTATATTTTTTTATTTTGTGACGATTCGTTTCAAAGTGGGCCACTTATCGGAGCGGGGAATGTTTTTTTCTTCTTCAAGCCAGTAGATTCCATGTCATGAAGGATTTATTAAGAACAAAACAAAATTACGACTACTTGCGGTGACCAAGGAGAAAGTATCGTAGCACGAAAATGCGAGACTCACGTTTAGTACAGGTGTTCTTATTTATATAGTTGAATTACTATTGAACAATGTGTATTTCGGGACTTTCAATTTCTCTATCAGCAATCTTAAAAACCCTCTTCCTCTTGAATGTTCAACGATGCGAAGTATGATAAAAGATACAAAGACGTATGTTTGTGTATATATATATATATATATATATATATATATATATATATATATATATATGTGTGTGTGTGTGTGTGTATATATATGTGTATATATACAAACATACGTCTTTTTCTTTTATATATATATATATATATATATATATATATATATATATATATGTGTGTGTGTGTGTGTGTGTGTGTGCATTCTCATGTGGTTTATATCAAACCTCCTGGAGTGAAATTTATCTACTAGGGCTATAACATTACTTTCGTGTGTTATTCCCAACGTTGACGTTTGTTTCAAATTTACGTTTATTACGGTCTCGTTTACGTTTATTTCGTTTCAAATTGTACGAATCTTCCCTACACATCAAGGGAAATACACTGACAAATTAGTTCTGATTTTTTGCGAGAGAAACCATGTCGAATCAACCGCGCTCGTACTCGCGACAACTTCTGTGCTATATGATTTTTTTTATTATTATTTTTATTTTTATATTGTTTGACATTACATTGTTCAGTTTACATTTTAACTGTGAAAACGTTCGATGGACTTAATCTATCTTATCCTAACTTAAACTAACTTAAAATTATACACATTACAATTATTTTAAAAAATATAGAAGAGGAAGCAGGAAACACCTCAGATAAGTATTATTCCAGGTTTGCGAACATTTTATAGAATGAGTGAAGTGGATATCTGTTTTGAATTCTTGTTGGATAATTGGGGTTTTTGCTCAGTTTATAGAAGGATGATGCTTGTATTTGGGGAAGGTTTGTGTAGACGTTGTGTGTGCAAGATAGGCTATTTGATTTTTTAATGTGTTTATATTCAAATCATTATGTAGTTGGTTGTTACTGGTGAACCAAGGTGCTTTTGTGATTATCTTAATATTTTATTTTGGATCACTTGCATTTTGTTTAGGTTTGTATTGGCAGTGTTGGTCGTGTGCTGTATGATTGCGAGAGAGAAGAGATTAAAGAAGACGCGGAGCGATAAATAAATTAGATAAACCCTTTTAGTAATTTTGTTTTTAATAATTATGACTCAGAAAAAACAATAAAAGCTAATCTCAAGGTCGAAAACGTGATGATCTTGGTGACATCAATTCTCGCAGAGTTGACTCTCCGCACGGAGACAACGGAAAGCACGTGCTTTTTACTTTCTGGCTACGGAGTAGAGAGAAAGTTATGTAATGCTGCGCGAAAAACGGCGAATTTTCAGCATAAAAACTCTTATTACTGGGTCCTTGTAACGAAAAAGTGCATAAATCCAGTTAGTAAATTTAGAAAAAAGATCCTCTAGCATGTGGTGTAGCCAAAATTTAGGTTTAATGGGTCCTTGATATCGAAAAATCAAATGACAGCAAAACGTCTGTCCGTCTGTGAACAATGCTAGTGCATAAATGTTCCGCCATTTTCTTCAAATATATTAAGATCCCCTTGAATTTAAAAAAAAAAAAAAAGTTCAAAATGTTTTGGGAGTCTTCCTTCAACTATGAAAAATTAAGATAAAGAATTTTTCCCTTAATGAAATCTTAAAAATCTTAAATCATATTGATAGATTTTTAAAGCATGTTATGGGTAATTTTTCGAACATTTGAGTACTTTTTGCTTGAAAATACAGGCAAGAAAGTACGTACTGTTTTAGCCCCCTAGTTCAGAAAATTTTTTTTTCAGATATACAGTTTTTGAACTATTCAAAAACATTACAAAATTTAAAATAGGGCTGAAATGAAATGATTATGATCATAGGTAACAACTAGTTACTCACTAAAAGATATCACATTTACGAACATTTTAGCTTGATTTCTAACGTAAACGTTCCGAGCTCGATTGAACACTGGTGGATTGGCTAATATATGAGAAAGCTGAGAAATGTTTGATGAATTGAATTGATGGGTTTTATTTTTGGTTTGAGACCTTTAGAGCAATATTCTTGGCAGGGTTGGAAAAAAATCACTATTTTTTTAGGTTATGCTCATAACGAACGCTGTTTTAAGATAATTCCTAGATTCTCAAGAAAAGCCGATTAAAAATTCCAGATTGCACACTCATCGTGGAGGGCCACAAAATCTAAACCTCCATGCGTAATGTACATTTGTTACAATACTCTTGACTTATATCATCGTTTAAATGACTCACCACTAGCGTACACTCTTTGATATATTATGCAATTTCTTTGTTCAACGCTTGAAGTGCTTCTTTTGTTATAACGCATAACGCAATGTCGCAATTGCTAAAGCTCTTCTGAACGTTGTTCATTATGACCGAGAAAAGTCGTGAGTCGCGTGATCAATAGAGTTTAAGGATGACTCCTTACATCTGGCGTTAAAACGTCCTATTGATACTTTTTCATGTAATGTTTGAATATCGTAAAATGGACGATCCAGGCAATAGTAATATATTTTTTAATGAACTAGCAAAGCACCAATAAAACTTTCAACATGAAAAAACCCTTGGGAGAAGCCATGCTCAGTTAGTATAGAAGAATGTCGTATGTCGTGTCTGAGAATTCCACGGTGCGCCATGCAATGCCCTCGCACAAACGAAACCTATAGAGTCAGCTTCAAAGAATGACGTCAGCGCATCTAAAACGAGAGACACAGCACAGTGTTTTCAAAGCATGTAGTCAGTCAACGCTCAGCTGGGTCACAGAGTAGTGATCCCTGTACTGTCGTGTTAGCTACACCCAGCTGGCTACTGTCCCTTTAAACTGCTGCTAAACAAGTGTGATTGAATACAAAGGTAATCTGTTTTGATTTGCATAGTTTGCAATTCGGCCAGCATTTCATGTCCAGATATGTGATCACGAGGGAACTGCAAGTAAATTTATCTGTGAGTATTTGACTTCATATGCATCATTGCTTACTAACAGTGCTGGGGAATATACATGATATCCAGAGAGTCGAGAAAGAATGAATGGATATAAAGAATCTGGCATGAACAATATTGTCTTTGCAAGGTGTGAAATAAAAATGCCTAACACACCATATGGTATAAGTTGATTTAAGGTTACGTATACATTAAATTAATATCAGAAAGTGTGTACTATTATAGTTTTCATGATCTTCATGATTTTATCCTTTTCGGTAGCGCGCAACAAATACAACCCGTCAATCCACCAGTCCTCTTAACTACACTTGCAACAATTTGCCTCTTCAAGCAAAGAAATATCAAACACTTTGGTGGGGAAAAATTCAAAAACCTCTTATTGTACACAACTGTTCTTCTTGTTGAAAATTAAATTTAAGACGCACCCATTACATCACGGGGAAGAGGAAGCGAGACAGCAAACTTGTAAAGATTTCTTATAAAAATATTCATTTACGTTCAATTTACGCTGTATATTAAATGTACTTTTAAATTTGTTGGTAGTTAATGTGTAATTTGTGATAATGTAAGAAATGATAAATTGAATGAAAATCGTTAGTAAAGGAATTTAGTGAAAACTATATTATTTTATCGTATACGTACGTATATACAGAGTAATATAGTAGAGAGATTGTGTGATAATGTAGAGAGATTTTGCAATGCTGCTGAAAATGAATTTCAAGATATCAACGGATATACAGGTTTTGGCGTCCCATAACACCGAAGAAGTGTTTTTTCCAAATGTTCGTCCGTCCATTCGTCTGTAGGTCCGACTGTCCGTCCGTCCGTTCGTCTATACGTCCGACTGTCCGTCCTTCTGTCTGTCCGTCCATCTGTTTCCCGTTTGTCCGTGTGCCGTCTATCTGGTGTATGTGAACAACACTAGCGCCTAAACTATGGGTACGATTGTTTCCAAGTTGAAAAAACCCCTGTCGATTTGACTGGAGTCAAAGCTCTGCGATTTTGAAAAACATTTATTAATTTTTGGGTGTACTTTGCAAAGTCCCTTGGACATTTTCATAATTTTCTCAAATACGGCTCCAATTTTTTCTTTAAATTTCTTGTTAGAATGGAGTAAAGCACACTTACAATGGCGGCATACGTCCGATTTTCATTGTTAACTCTGAATTTTCGAAAATTCCAAAAGCTCCATTTTTTTCGACGTCTCCTTACAACTACAAAATTGAAGATATAGATTTTTCCCTAACATGAAATTTGTCCTCCATACTTAGTTTCTTAGATTCTTACTTTTTGTGCAAAGGGGCTGAAAATTTTGTATTTTCACAAGTACTCAAACGCCATTTTCTGCAAAACGGCTCCAATTTTTTTCTTTAAATTTTTCGTACGGATAGTGCTAATAATTGCTAGTTTGAGACGACATCAATTAAATTTTGTTGTATTCGTTTGTTTAAAAAAAACACAAATGTAATTTTTACATTTTTGAATACCAGCGTATATACGGAGTAATATACGTAGTATAGACAAAGTTATGTATTACTGCGCGAAAAAACAGCCAATTTTCGGCAGGAAAAAATTCATTGCCGAGCATTGACAATGAGAATGTGGATAAATCCAGCTGCCAAATTAAGAGAAAAAGTTTTCTAACACGTGGTTATAGCCAGAATCCCTGTTTTGTGGATCCTTGATGCCGAAAAACCACTTGAAAGCGAAACGTCCGTCCGCCCGTCTGTGAACACTACCATCCCTTAAACCATACGTAGGAGTTTTTCCAAGTTCAAAAAACCCCTGTCCATCTGGCTCTATTTGAAGCTTAGAAATTTTGAACATTCTTTAAAATTTAGGAGTAGTTTGCATTAAGCCCCCCGGGTATTTTCAAAATTTTCTCAAAAAGCGCTTCAAACTTTTATTTAAATTTCATGTAAGAAAACAGTAAAATACACTTATAAGGGTCGCATAGTGCCAATATTTACGGTTAACTATGAATTTTCGAAAATTGCAAATGTTTGATTTTTTCAGCGTCGTTCTACGACATATCATTGAAGATAAAGATTTTTCCTTCAAATGAAATTTGTTGTCCATAAATAGTTGTTTCATTAAGGCCATGTAGACTTTTTTGAAAATTTTAGTAGTTTTCTTGCAATATTTTCAATTTTAAAAAATTACAAAAACAAGATTTTCTCCATATTTTGTCGTCGTAGTTCGACAGCGTTAGATGCAACAACTACTGCTGCGCTCTATCAGCTTACCGATACACTGTATCTCCGAACCAAAACACTTCAGTATTAATATTACCTAACAGTGTTAATTAAAGTGCTATCAGTGTTCCAAGCAGTGTACAGCGTTTCTCTGGCCGGCCTGCCGGCTGGCTCAACGTATCCACATGAATAAAGCAGTACCAGCCAAACTCAAGATGAATCCGTCACTTAACCTCCAAGAGCAACCCACGAAGGCGTACGCCGGAGCTGCAAATACTGTGAGTTTTCCATCAAAAGAACAATCTATACTACTGGACGCATGCGAAAATCCAACTGTCAAAGACTATATAAGTAAACTAGCTGAAATTGTTCCCCCCAGTGCCATTACTTTCGTATCAAGAATATCCAATAACAGAATATGTGTGTTTCTGAACTCGAAGGTCAATGCAGATCTTATAACTAACAAATACCCTACTCTAATCATTAAAAATATTAATGTTAATGTGAGACCCCTAATTAACAAACTCAAGAGAATCATAATATCAAATGTATACCCTTTTATTCCAAACGAGGAAATCACAAATATTTTCAAGAATCATGACATCAAAACTACCTCCAGTTTATCTTTCATCAGAGCTGGTCTGTCTGACCCTAACTTCAGTCACATTATGAGCTTCAAAAGGCAAACATTTATCCAACCTGAGGAACTTCACAAACTCCCTCAGTCATCAGTGATTGTACATGAAAGTACACCATATAGAATCTTTTTCTCTGCTGAAAACATTACTTGTTTCAATTGCAAAATGGAAGGCCATACTGCTAGTAACTGCCCACAAAATATCCCCAAAGAGAATTGCCTTCTGGACACTCCCAGTACAAATATACCAACTATCCCTTCTAATAATATGAAAGTACAGCCTACCATAACTGAAACACCCACTGCCCCCTCCATCAGTGACCCTATGAACTTTCCTCCCCTTCTTAAAAGAAGCCTCCCCAATGAACCCTCTTCCCTATGTGAAGCAACTAATAATGTTAAAGATAATAATCAAGATAATAATGTTAAAAAAACTAAAAAAAAGAAACAGAAAAAGAATTCTTCAAAACATGAAGAACTGGACCCAGATAGCAATCCTGATAAAACACTTGAAGACATGCTCAGCCCAACTAAAGATCTGCTTGAAATGAACCAAAACTCCTTCCCTCTGTCAGCGAATCAATTACACTTACTACTAGAAAATACTCTGGGCTCTGCTGATCCTCTAACCATAGTAAGGACTATTCCAATGATATTCCAGCTGTTATAAAATGCTCAGTGACATTTACCCTGTATTAAAGGATAGAATTATCAAAGGCAGAGTTACCAGAATTAGAAAAAAACTGCAGAAACACCTACTGGAATCAGACACAGTTGAGTCTGAATCCAGTATGAAACTACCTGACACTAAAGCTTTTAATTCAGGTCTCTTAAAGAACACCATTACCCTTGCTAAATAAATTTCAAGCAAACAAATGAAGATACTCAATGGAATATTAATGGATACTATTGTCATCTTGAGTATCTGCAACTATTACCCAGATATCATTTGTTTGCAAGAATCCAATTTCAAGGCTAATCACTCAGCTAATATTAAGAATTATCAATGTTTCTTTAAAAATAGAACCACTGATCATGCTTCTGGTGGAGTAGCCATATTTTTAAAAGCTGCAATTTTGGCTGATAACCTTATGATAAAATCTAATCACATCCTCCAGGAATGTCCCCAATTCAATTCTGTGAGACCTTAATTCTTTGATAAGAAAAGATTTAGTACCGTTCTAAGGGATAATTCTTACCAAAGTAATGTTTTAAAAATTTGTAATGAAATAGGTATTTCAGTAAATATTTAACTGTATTAGAATAACGTAATTTTCCATTCCTTTTTGTAGTAATTAACAGTTATGTAATTTTCACGTTTAAGTTTTATGTTTTTATATCCATATCATCTCTGTACTGTAACCTCAATTGTAACCTCAATATTGTAAAAACTAAAAATTGACAATGTAAAATATAATGTATTCATTTAGTCGCTAATGACCTAGCCGTTGATGCGACTTAAAATAAATTAAATTAAAAAAAAAAAAGAATTTCTCAAAAACGGCTTCTACTTTTTTCTTTAAATTTTTGGTAGGGATAGTGTATAGTCTACCGTATATGATGATATAAACGCCAAATTGCTCTATCCTTTTGTTTTATCAAACATTACAAAAATGTAATGTTTTGACTTGTCTCTCACGTCGATAATATTATCTCAAAAATGGCCCCAATTTTTTTCTGGAAACTTCCAAATATTTGGTGCTAAATGCATTGCTTAATATGACGTCAAGTTCATTTGGGTGTATTATTTTGTTTTTTCCAAAATTACACAAATGCAATTTTTGTAAAATATTTTCACGCCCTTAATATGCACATTTCCATCTACTTGTATATATTATTGCATTGTGAGTGGAAGGAATTTAAATGACTTGAAATAAAGTTTTTCGAAAACTCGATAGATTCCTGACAAAAAGAGCTTCAAATTTCGCATTTACAGTAATGCTTAATGGCCATTTTCTTAAAAACGATTCCAAATTTGTCGTTGAGAATTGCTATTTAGGACGTGGTTTTACTCTTCTTTAATATTCTTGAAGTAATATTTCAGTATTGGAATTAGGAAAGCGAAAAGTTGAGAAAATGTCAAAAAATGTAATTTGGGCGACGATAGATGGTCGCTGGCACCAGGATAATGCAAGACCGTAAAATCAGTCCAAACCAAGGAAATTAGAAAGTCTGTGCAATTCTGTAGCACCACTAGTTTTAAAATCTTTCACGCCGTTAATGAACATTTCCAGCGAATTGTATACTTTATGAAATTTGTGAGTTGAAGTGCTTTAAATGACTTCAAATGACGTTTTTCGAAAATTCGAAAGATTCCTGTGAAACAGAGCTTCAAATTTCTCATTTATAATAACGCTTACACGCAATTTTCTTAAAAAGGACTCTGAATTAACAATGAAAATTATCACATAGGACGAGGTTTTACTCTTCTTTAATATTCTAAAAGTTTTTTTTTACTTTCTCCACGTATATATGGAGAAATTAATCGATTTCTATATTTCAACGGAAATGCACGTTTCCGGGTCCCCTGATAGCGAAACATTGTTTTTTTAAACAACCGCCCGTCCGTCATTCCGGTTTTTCAAACCGACCGTCTGTATGGTGTATGTGGAAAACATTAGTACCTAAACTATGCATACGATTTCTTCCACACTTAATAATCCCCGGTCGATCTGGCCTGAGTCAAACCTCTGCGTTTTTAAAGAACAGTCATTAATTTTTAGGGGGGCTTTACATGAAGCTCCTGAGACGTTTTCAACATCTTCTCAAAAATAGTTCCAAATTATTTCTTATAATTTATTGTAAGAATAGATCGAAACACTCTTATAAAGGTGGCGTAGGTGCGATTTTCACTGACTACTCTGAATTATTGAAAATGATAAATGATTGCATTTTTACGCCTCCTTCCCACATTTGAAGACATAAATTTTTTCAATTCAAAATTGAAGATAAGAGATTTTTCCCCCAAGTAATTTTTTTCTCAATACATAGTTCTTTCAATGAGATCATGTACATTTGTTTAAAACAATTGAGTAGTTTTCGTGCAATATGTAGAATATTAAAAAATAACAAAAACACGATTTTCTCAAACACTGCTTCAATTTCTTCTTCAAACATTTGGTTGGGACAGAGCTAAATGTACTCTATGAGATGATGGAAATGTCACATTGCTCTATTTTTTTGGTTTTTAAAAAAATAAAAAATGTAATTTGACATCTGTCACGTCGTTAGTATTTACATTAGCGGCGTTTTGTTACCATTCTTTCATTGTAGAGTACATGTGCATTAAATGATGTCTTACAAAGTTTCTCAAAAACTCAAAAGCTTGCTCTGAAACCGAGCTCAAATTTCTGCATTTTCAGAAATGCTCAAACACCATTTTATCAAAAACCGCTCCAATTTGTTTCTTTCAATTTTCCACACGAAAAAATACTATGTAGAAGTACACAGATAATAAATTATAAATTCAGTATTGCTAACCATCACAACTGGTTATCGATAGTTAGTAATTCCAAGAAACAACAATGTACATTATCTCTGTAAAACAAGTTGAGAATAAAATTATTATTATTATTATTATTATTATTATTATTATTATTATTATTCTCAAAAATTGCTCTACATTTTTTGGAGCAATTTTTGTAAGACTAGAGTTAAATTTGCTAATAAACGTGGCATAGCTCCGATTTTCAGGTTTAACTATGATTTTTGATAATTGCAAAATTTTGAATTTTTTCGGCGTCTTCCTACAACTATAAAATTGAAGATAGTGGTTTTTCCTTTCAATGAAATTTGTTTTCCATAATCAGTTCTTTCAATAACATCATTTTCTCTTTTTTGAAAATTTAAGGCGTTTTCGCAGAATATTGCGTGCAATAAGTGCAATTTTAAACGATAGAGATGACTAGATGCTACAGAATGGCACAGATTTTCCCCAGCAAATTTTTCTAAATTCCGTAGTGCGGATTCGCTTTAAGGTCTTGCTCAATTCTCTGTCCAGCTGCCATCTATCGTCACCCATAGTACATTTTTTGGCATTTTCTGAATTCTTTGTCTTTCTAATAGAAGAACCAAAATATTACTTCAAGAATATAAAAGAAGAGTAAATCTCGTTCTACATGATAACTTTATTGAAAAATTTAGAGCCGCTTTTAAGAAAATTGCGTTTAAGGGCTACTGTGAACGCGAAAGTTGAAGCTCTTTTTCACAGGAATCTATTGAATTTTAGAAAAACTGGATTTAAAGTCATTTGAATAACCTCCAGTAACAAATTCAATAATGTATACAAATTGGTGAAAATTTGCGTATTAACGGCGTGAGAGATATTTAAAAGAAATTACATTTGTGTATCTTTTGAAAAAACAAAAGAATACAGCAAAATGAATTATAGGTCATCCTAAACAATGCAATTAGTATTATTCGTGCGAAAAATTTGAAGAAAAAATTAGGAGTAATTTTTGAGAAAATGGCGTTTCTGAAAATTCGGAATTTTGAGTTTTTAACAGAAAACTGTGAACTTTCGAGAAACTTTATAAGGCACTATTTATAGCACGTGCACGCATAAGTAGAATAAAATGAAGAAATTGTTTTTAACGAAAATATGAGAGACACATAAAAATGAGAGACACGTAAAAAATATTTTTGTAATTTTTGATAAAAACAACAAAGGAATATGGCAATATGGCGTTTATAATCTCGTACAGGTTTTTTTGGCACTAACTCTACCAAAAATCTAAAGAAAAAAATTGGAGCCGTATTGAGAAAATGTTGTTCTTGTTATTTTTTAAAATTGAAAATATTGCTCGCACTATTGCGCGAAAACTACGAAAGTTTTCGAGAAAATTTTCATGACCTTTATGAAATAACTCTTTATGGACAACAAAGTTAATTTGGATCATAAATCTCTGCTTCAGTTTTGTTGTAGGAAGACGCAGAACTTTTGTCGACCACGGCTTTTGTCGCCAACCTACCTGTGGGATTTCGTTTTGCCCTCCAACTAAGTATCTCCCAACAGCGGGGCGCCGCCCCATCCGGGACAAGCTCTAAGTCCCAAACCGGTCTCCTAACATGGGTGGTGGAGTTGTGTGTGTAAGTGTAAGTAAGGGATGAGGATAGGACAAGGAAGAGGAAGGAAAGATTGCGCGCGGTCCATGTGCGTTTGTTAGGGTAGTGCTCCGGCATTCGCCTGATGTTGATCGGAGAAACCACGGCAGATCTGAACCGCTAGAAGTCTCCTCCAGATATCGTCTGAATTCGATGTTATATTGTAGCTAGGGTCAAAAATCCTACCACCGTCAGGACTCGTACCCAACAGGACTTGCAGGACCTCCTGGTCAGGGGCACAGCAGTCGCATCTTTTGATGTTCTGAACCACCTAAGCCAGTACTTATCCTATTAGTAACAAAAACATATATCCCATCAAAAACATCACTATAATGTACTATATATTATCACAATATCACAAACATCACTATAATGTAATATGTAGGATGTAACAATCGGTAAGGAAACTCGCAATCTTTGACTACAAAGAAAAAAAATACTTCGTGCACGTAATATAAAAATCACTATTTTATGGCTATACGTTATTGAGGGCGAAATTTACGTATTACAACTTATAATTTCGCATCAGGACAAAATGCCCCCTAGTCTTTATTACTATTTTCTTTATATCTGCGGAAAAGAAAAAAAATTAAACAAAAGTCGCTTGATGTATCGCGTCAATTCTTCAGAAGTCGAACCTAGCCATCGCAGTTGGTAAAGGACTTTCTGACTTCGAGAATGGAGAGCCTGGTGTTCTTGAATTCATCTCGATTCGTCTCAGAGCCTTCTGGTGGAGTCGAAGTGTTGGAAAGGAGCAGATGATGTGATCTAAGTTACTGGAGAGTTGGCACAAAAGGTAAGGTTCCTTTGCTTTGTCTGGTGAACTTTGACTGAAGAAGATTGATTATTTACATACGAGTACAACTACTGAATCTCAATCGTTTGTTGGAATAGTTTGATTGAGACACCATTCCTTCTGTTTAGAGTATAAAAAGTATAATTTTTTGTGTTTAATTGATAGTTTTATTCTGTCGCCTACGAAAAGGAATATACTTTCGATACGTTTACATTCTTTTGATGTAATGAAATATATGATGCTATATTCATTTCATATTCAAGCTAATTTCATTTCATTTCATTTTCATTCATTTCATATTCATGCTATATTCATTTCATATTCATGCTAAGATGATGCTATATTCATTTCATATTCAAGGGAAAGAAAGAAGGAAAATTGCCTCAAGTTTTTTGTGAGAAAATATTTACCCTGCATTAGGATTTAATTTCATAACAAGCCAGTACTTTCTTCTCTTTAGTCTTTAGATGTAATTACATTGATAAGCTTGTTAAACAATGTTAATTTCATTTGACTTATAGTTGAGAGAAGTTTGCTGTTCAGATACAGGAACTAGTAACGAACTTCATATAATTAAATATCGAAGTTTGCCACTTCCCAACGATAAAGTGTTTTGGCTTGTCTTAGGTCTTAGTGTTCTAGTTTTCTGAGGCAAGAATAACACTGAGTTGTATTCCATTTGTCAGAGAATCAATGAAACAACATTTTCTGAGTCCATTGTTTAGGACGGAAATGCTTATTAACGTCATTGGGCTGATAAATGGCAAATAACAGTCGCTGTTGTAGTTTGTAAACGGTGGTGAAAGCCGATGTTACAACTAAGCGAGTCTATTATTTGTGATAACTGCCGTGTGTTTAATATTTTATTAATACCATAATATACGAAAAACATAAACTTGCCCATATCTTACCCATATTTTTGCGCAAACGTACGCGAAAAGTACTCAAATTTTCGAAAAATTGTACATGACCTTATTTCAAAATCTATCATTAAGGAATATATTTTATAAAAGGAAAAACATGTACTACCTATTTTCTCAAAAACAGCTTCAAATTTTTTCTTTAAATTTTCTCCTCATATGTAATAAGGGAGGGAAAATATGGTTCTAGTATCTTTTTCAGCTCCAGCTTCATTTTTCGAAAATTTCAAAAGAACATTTCAAAACTACAAAATTGGAGATAGCTATTTTTCTTTAAACAAAGTCTGTCGCAAAACTTCGTCTTTTTTGAAAAAGGTTATGTACAATTTATTGAAAAATTGAAAATGTGTCTGTATGTAATGCAATTTCTAAAAATATTTTTTCAAAACCCGCACGAAATATTTTCATTAAAGTTTCTCCTCGTATGTAACAGCGTATGGTAAATAAATAAATAAATAAATAAATAACCTAGTGGTACTATAAATGGCACAGACTTTCTCGCGCTTGTTAGTTTTCTAAACTCTTTAGTCTCGACTAGCTATTGGATTGTGCCTTATTCCTTTGCCAGCTGCCATATTTTGTCAAAACTATAACGTTTTTGTAATTTTTGAAAAAAATAAAGAATAGAGCAAAATGGTGTTTATCTCACCGGGGAGGGTACATTTAGGGCTATCCCTATAAAAAGTTTAAAAAAAGAATTTGGGGCCGTTTTTGAGAAAATCTAGTTTTTGTAGTTTTTTGAAATTGCTCATATTGCGCACCCTGTTGCAGGAAAACTACTAACATTTTCGAAAACCTCTACTTGACCTAAATGAAAGAACTAATTGTGGATAACAAATTTCGTTTGAACGAAAAATCTCTATCTTCAATTTTATACTTGTAGGAAGACGCCGAAAAATTTTTAACTTTTGCAATTTTCGAAAATTTAGAATTAATCGTGAAAATCGAAACTATGCTATCTTTATAAATATGTTTTACTCTATTCTGAAAAAAATTAAAGAACAAATTTGGATCCGTTTTTGAGAAAATTTTGAAAATGTCCGGTGGCTTTATGCAAAGTACTCCTAAATTTTAAAGAATATTTTTCAAAATTTCAAAGCTTCAATTAGAGCCAGAGGGGTTAGACTCAAACGTGACCTGATACTAAAAAGCCAAAGAATGGTCCACGTGGTCGGCGGGACTGTCCGCCATGTGGAGGGTCTAGCTTTCTGAAAGCAGGGGAGTAAGATTTGGTAAAATACCAACCATAAATACCATTCCCCTGGCAGTCCAACTTTACGAAGTGCCCAACTACAAAATCCTACCATTGGTGGTTGGAATCTCTGGGGCTATGTCAAGATCCACAGTCAATGCCCTCAGAGGGTCACGTCTCGGGGCAAACTCCCGACTATCTTGTTAATTACTCTCAGGAGTTCTATTGAGCGCTTGTAAATTTGTAACTTAAGTATTTGTAAGAATTTAGCATTGCTGTTGATAAGTGTATAACACATACTTGTGACTTCCCTGAGTAAGTCTAGGGAATACAGGGGATCTTAAAACAACTTAGATACCACGTATTTAATTGGGAAGATATTTAACGTAGCAATAGAATATTTTGTGGTCAGAATCCATCTGTTGGGGGTTCTTGATACCGAGTAATCGATTGTCGGCAAAACGTCTGATTGTTCTTCTGTCTGTGATCTAAGCTAGTGCCTAAACTGTTCACTCGATTTTGTCGAAACTCTATATTCCTCTTCCATTTTAAAGCAACTCGTGGCCTTTTAAGTTTGAAGCGGATATTTTTATTTTTCATGGTACTTTACGTTACATTTTGAAAATTTTCTAACAAATAGTTCCAATTTTTTATTTAACTTAGTCGTAGAATAGCGTAAAGAACGCGTAAAATAAGTTGGTCTTAGTTTCGTTGAACTCTATGAGTTTTTGAAAATTGTAGAAGTTCAAATTTTTTTCGGCGTCTCCCTACAACTACAATTTTGAAGATAGAGATATTTTCCACAATTAAATCTGTTCTTTAAAGACAGATCTTGAAATAAGGTCTGGAACAGTGTTTCAAAAACTGAGTAGTTTTTATATAGTTCGGCGTGAAACAACTTTAAACATTTTTTAAATTAAATTTTCAGATTAGATTTTTAAATAAATTTTCTTCTCGAATATAAAAAACTCTAAATAAAATTGATGCTGGTGTCATTTCGGGCAAACTCTGTGTATTCGAAAATTGCACAGAGTTAACGTTTTAAAACTACAAAACTGAAGATAGAGATTTTGCCTAAGCAAAATCTGTTCAAAACAATCAGTTCTTTTTAGAAAAGGTTATGTTAATTGTCTGAAAATAACCGGTATTTTTGCCATTATCTGTGCTTGGATTTAATATAATTAAAAAACATTTTCTGTAAAAACGCTGCAATTTTTTTCCGGCGGGTAGAACGGGGAACGATTAAAAAGTGGCACAGGTCTTATTTTCGTTGAACTATCTAAATTTTCAAAACTTGTAAATTTTGAAATAATACAAGGAAGTATGAGCTTTTGTGGCACCGCTAGATTCTTTACATTTTTTTTCGAATAGTGCGAAGAATAATAGCGGTGTAGGTTCGATTTTCGTTCAACTATGAATTTTTCTCTCTGAAAGGATATACTGTTGTAGCACCACTGGTTATACTTTAACTAGTTATTCTTTCTTAATTATTTAAAGTTTAGTTAGTGCTGTGTATAATGTGTTGCCTAATTTTAATCATACTATTAAAATTAACTTTTACCAAGAAATGTAATATGCAAGAAATTAAAAAGGTGCATTTGGCAATATGTTGTCGCATCAACCAATGCAATGTCGGAATTTGCTTTTCGATGTTAATTAAATGATATTTAAAATAGTATTATTTAAAGAATATAAAATTTTCATTATGTAAATGTATTCTCCAATTCCAAGAACTATTCTAACGATTGAAATGCAGTGGTCTGCCATATTATTACACTCAGCACGGAAAAAACCGTCTTTCAAAGTGAAAATTTAATTTTTCTCTATTCTTGTTGTGATAACTTGTATGTTGTTGAGTTATTTATTTTTAGAACCGCAAATTACATTGTAAAATATATGCCCTAAAAATTTAAATCGTGAAATCATAGTAGGTTAAACTCCAAGTACACGTAGTTGGTAGAACTGGATGTTCAGTATACTTCTCAAAGAAATAATATAAGGGGCAACTATCGGTAAGAATATTCTTACAGAAAGGGTAAATTAGGCTTTTAAGAGCGCTTACTTAGCAAAATTAACAAGAAAATGCATTTCAGATATGTTAAGAATGTTCATTGCACTTGTTGATACGGATGGTTTCACAAAATAATTATATTTTAAAGTAATTTGGGATTCAAGAAATAGATTTTGCCCTAGAAATTTGTTAAAAATTATATAAAATAAACACAACAAAGAAAACGTGAAATAATTGATCAGAGATTTTTTGTTTGGCTCAGTATTCAAAACACATATTTTCCTTGTGAGTATAATCATTCGGCAGACCACTTTAGTTCATTTATTACCAGAAGGAGTGGTTTTCGCGTTCACCGGCAAGCAATATTGAAAACCTTCTTTGATGTAGTACATGATATGCTTGATCTCCATTTGAGGTTGCAAAGGTTTAGAGGAGCCCTGCTGTGCGCTGGAAAGCATCTCGCGTCCGTGCGCCCATCGACCGGCAGCGTTTGTGGTTTCGCTCCGTGGGAGAGCGCGCCGTGTCCCGAACAGTCGCTTCCCCCAGGCGGTGTGTTAATGGGCGTGTCTCGCCGGCAACAAGTAGATCAACCAGAGCTGCGCCGGGGTCGCGCAATTCTTTTCGCGCATGTTTCATTGTTGGCGGGTTGTCTCTCGCTTTTTATGTTCTCGACTTGCTACGCACTTACGTAGTAAAGAGGGAGTAGATTTTCTAAAAACACTACACGATTTTTTTTTACATATTTTCATGAATGGATCGAAATATACTGAAGAACCGCCCATGAACTTCATTTTGATGTAACTTTTTAGTTTTTCAAAAATTACACAAATTTATGAACTAGTAGTATTATAATATTACTATAATATTACGTAACATTATAAGTAAATATTGTGAGAAATTGTACGGCTACTAGATTTCGAAACACATGTTTGATTTTCATTCAAATCGTTGTATTTTGTAAATGGTAAAAATTTACAAAATGTTCAACTATCTCTTATAACTACACTGGAAGATAAATATTCACTGTTTAAAACATTTGTGGGCAATAATTTGTCTTATGATTATGTGTGTTACGTTGTACTGAATTACGTAAGGGAGCCAACAATTATTTTAAAAGAGTTCGATGAATTGTTGGGAATCCCTGGGGCACGTCATGTCCTGTCTGTAATGACTTTTATCTAAAAGTAGAAAAAACAGTGAGCTAGTAATTCAAACACTGTTTAAACCATTATTTGAAAGTAAAAGTATATTTGATTGAAAAAAATCAAGTAAACTACACAAATAACCCATCACATACTAATTTGAAAATTAAATTAAATGGATTCACAAAAAATAACTTTTCCGTTTGTTAACTTGTAAGGGTGGTATAATTTAAATCACCGATTTAAATCAATGATTTAAATCAAATGATTCCTTTAAAGAATCATTGTTTTAAATTTATTTTTATTTCTTGTAAACTTTTTCACATAATTGAACAGTTTTGAGAAAATACAATACAATATAATGTTACGATTCTATGTGGTATTTTTACAAAAACGTTTATTTTGTTTCTTAACACGATCACTGAAAACACTTGATTTATGTACAGATAGTCTTCACTTGATTATTTCTTTATATGGCACACTTCTCTTGATTATTTATTTATACTACACTTCTCCTGCTTATTTATTTTTACTGTTTACTTCTTTTGTACTGTCGCACAGTCCTAAGCATTGACCACTGTTTGATGTACTGACCACATCCACTGCACTGACTACTGTCCGTCGCACTGATCACTATCCGACGCACTGACCACTGTCCGATGCACTGACCACTGTCCGATGCACTGACCACAGTCCACTGCACTAACTTCACGGCGCTGGCCACGGTTCATGTTGCTGAGCACAATCTCTGCACTGCTATTCATCGCGATAGACCCACTTCACAGGTCAGCTTCCACTTTAGACTGACTCGCGGTCGCCGGCCGCCGCGTATTTATACTTGGCTGGGTACCGTCTAGAATTTTCTTGAACTTGCGATAAACATCGCGAACACTCCGGGACCATCTATTTCGGGGGTCGCCGGCAGATGTCACAATCCGCGCCTACCCCATAACCATCTAGTTCGGAAAGGCGCCGGCAGATGACGCCATCCGCGCATACCATCTAGTTCGTAGTGCCGCCGGCAGATGACGCAATATTCTTTACAATAATATACAATAAAATGAACAAAATTATGAAATGAAGAACAATAAACAATTTATTTCTAATGAGTTATATACTAATAGACTTGGATGATTGATTATTTTTTATCCAACATTTAATTGTCTGTAGATAAAAACAAACTAATTAAGCAGCAATAGCGCCTTAACCATAGACTAAAGAGGTATAGTTTTCCTCTATACCTTAACTCACACCGACCTAGTTTCGATTTATCACTCGCCATATAATTCCTTTATGTTTTCCATTGCTGCTGCCGTTCATCCTTATAGTTTATACGAAACTTTTTAAACTTTTGTTTACCGTCTGATAAATAAGCACAATTCAGACATTCGTTTTGCTTCTTCAAATCATAATACTTTTAAAAATAATACGAGTACTAATAATTACGAATATTTAATAAGTGCATTTATTTTCTGTATCTCTGATATTGGTAAACAACAAATTGTAATACAGTGAAAAATTATTTATGAAGATGAAAATGATAGATAGAAAATAAAGAATGCAAAGAAGGTGACGGAGAAAAGGAAACGAAAAAAATTAAAAGGGAAAAAGAGAACAGGGAGGGGGAGACAAAAAAAGAAAGTGATCAAGGTGACAAAGAAAGAGAACACGGAGACGGAAAAGAAGACGAGGAAGAAGAAACGGAAGAGACGGAAAAGACGAGGGAGGAGAAAAGGAAGAAAGAAAGAGAAAATGAGATAAAAAGAGGTGGAGGGAAAGAAGAAGAGGTGGACACGAAGAAGGAGAAACGTGAGGCGTAGAAGGAGAAGAGGATGCGAATTATTACAGACTATTACAATTAGTGCTCAAATACCATACTAGTGGTACTATACTACCATTTTAAGAACCTGGAAAAGAAGGAATGAGTGTATTTCTTTCCGCTCCTTTGGCCGCAGCCCTACGCAGCGGGTGTTCCCCAGGGCTCCGCGCGCGGCCCTCCAGCCACTTTACGAGTCGCCGCCACCGCGCGCCCGCCAATGCCGCCGCCCAGCGCGCGAGCGCGGGGCTCTGCGTAAATTACATGAATTTACAACACCCCGCACACGGGAAATGTGCAAAAAATACTGACTTAAATTCCTCAGTACAGTCTGGTTATAGTGAACCACTGAGGACTAACATGTGTGCTTGTGCTGTGTAGAAATAAGTACACATATATCTTTACAGAACAATATATCTATACGTATTGTACTGTACTGTCCACTCAGTTCGATGGTACGAAAATTAACTAGTTTCTCCTTGATATTTGATTTTGTTTATCTGATGTTTCTCGTTATCAATATCGTTACCGAGTAATGCAATAATCCGAACTTTCTGCTTCTGTGAGTGCGACTTAGCAAACAATCTTAATTTTGGAAATCAGGACAACTTTATAATTAAATAAATTCCAAATGAAGCAAACCGAATTACAAGATTACATTGCTAATTATGTACCAATTTTACAAAAAGAAATTAACACAAATAAACATTTGAAATAAATTTAAAACTGCATACTTATTTTCCTTTTATTCGTCTTATTCAGTTCCATTATTGTTTAAAAAATGGAGTTTACCACAGTACGTAATGTTCCTTTTTGTTATGTTCATCTGTCCAGTTTTGTCCCATTTTTTTAGTCAAGAAAAAGTCACAACGTCACGTTATTTTGAACATATGGTCGCCTTAGACATGACAGTGAATTTTACCAGCCTGACCAACATGACAGTTAATTTTGTCACCTCTGGGAACTGAAAATGAGGTCGCGGCATGTAGAGTGAGCTCTCTAGCCACGAGCCACCGTAGATGCTGTATGTATGTATGTGCGCATGTAATAGAGAGTATTCATTTTATTATAACTTATAATACATTGTGAAGGGAGGAAAAGTAGAAAGGGGGCGTGTCGGCGTAGGAGTGTAGCTCGGCCTCCTGCAGGGAAGGCGCGGCATTTGAGGAATGCGAGGGCGGCTCCTATCGCGTTTGTCACAGGCGCGGCGCTACAAATTCCTCGGCCGGATCTGCTCGGCAGGCGTCGCGATGCCTCCACGAACACACACACACACACGCGCGCGCGCGCCCACACACACACACACACACACACACACACACACACACACACACACAGCGGCGCAGTCCCACGCTGGAGAAGCGGGTGTGAAGCGAGGACGGAGCCCAGAGCCATTTAATACAGGGTTGCTTTTTGGAACAGCGTGAAGAACGGTATCAAATACGGTGGGAACCCTCGTATATGTGCATGCGCGAACCTCAACTTCACGGTTGAGTTTGAAAAGAAAATGTTATTTCACCATAATCAACAGGAGTAATCAGGCAACTCGATAACTGACACAGGATCTTGAGTTATGGAATTCGTTCCCTTGTTGAGGGCAGTGCAAGCTGCTAATGTTCTTGCCATGCTGAAATGCCCTGATTGGTTTGTAGGTCTGTGACTATCTATCTGTGACTCAGGAGTCTTGACACCTCTACAAGCCACCCCCGCCACCTTCTCACACGCAGAGCGGAGCATTCCCCAGCTTGAGGAGAGGAAAAGGGGCGATGCTGGGGCAAAGAGACCCTTCACCGCTCCCTTCGTTTCCCCCACAGCATGAATTCTTTATCGAAAACGCGGTGTGAACTAGGGTTGCCAACAATATCCAGGTAAAAGAAACGACACTCGACAAGCGAATATAAAATCAACAGCAGCAAAAAACGCCACAACACATTTCTTTTTATGAATATTTAATTTAGACTAACATCAGGTATTTTCGTTTCTTCTCTCCATTTGCGATTCAAGTGAAAAGATTCGTTCACAAAATGCTGATGAAGATGGTCTGAGCGTCTTAGTCGCTAGACAGAGACACTATTGTGCATGCGTGTGTCGTGTGTGTGTGTGTGTGTGTGTGTCAGCGTTCAGAAAATGGATATTTATGATTTTTATTCTAAATTAAAAAATAAACTTCGTGAGTATTGCCAAAGAGACTGCATGGGCTTACGTGTCTGAGTTTTCGTGCCATCTCAAAGAAAGACGATACTTATTTATCAGTATTTTTAATTTCTCAGTCCGCAGATAAGCAGCTTCTTATGCTCAATGGCTCTAGTATTAAATTTACAGATTAGAACTTGTGGGCAGTTTTGATAAAACAAATACAATCAAGAGACAGAGGCAAGGGAAATGTACATTAGCAGCACGCTTTGCCGCTTTGGAATAACTCTGTAGTAACCTGAAAAAAGCCGTTTATAATGCTCTAGTTAATTACCCGCTATCACCCGGGTATTTGTTTATCACAGTATTCTACTGAAAACTGCCAAAAGTGGCTCAGAGAATAAACGGATGTCACGGCAGTGGCTCTGATCGGGAGGTCCTGGGTTCGATTCCCGACGGTGGCAGGATTTCCGACGCTAGCTTGGCTAGGGCAACTTCAACCGATGGAGGAAAACTAGCGGCCTACTGCTCTGATCGGTAGTTTTCCGTGGGTTCTCCGATCAGTAACAGGCGAATACTGCAGCAGTACCATAACAATCGGACCACGCACAATTATTCTACCTTATTCTACCATGCTTGTCGGGAGGCGAGTCAGGAGTTTTCAGCTTGTCCCATCTGGGGCGATACCGCGCTGATGGGAGATACCTTTGTTGAGATTGAGGAAAAACCCTTAAGCCGGCGGTAGGTCGGCGCTGGATCTCGCCATCCAGATAGGGAAGACCACCGCCACCTCCCACAATAAAACACTCACTACATTTACGTGACCAATAACCTCAGCAGTTGACGCGTCCGGAATAACTACTCTACCGATTTTCTATCGAAGAAGCACGCCCTAACCGATCTGCCCGTCTTGCCCTCTCTCTGCCTTATGCCGCCCCTCATGCTATGTCGAAACTCGGATCTTTATTGATTGATCATAAGTGATTCCGGAAGTGTCAACTACTGAGTTCATTAGTACCGTAAGTGCAGTGCATTTTTTCTCGGGATGTGGCGGTGATCTTGCTCTACTGAATGACAAGATCCGGCGCCGACCTACTTTCATTTTCATCTCATCGAGAGATTAAGGAATAGGTATAAATTATAAATAAATGAATTCCATGGTTGCATCTGAATTTGAAATTTGGAACTTATGATGCACCTAATGGAATGATGATATTAATAAATTAGTTAATTTTAAGGATGTAATCATTATAACGGTGCGAGGTTACGGTGTTGCCGCGTTGCGACGTGCCTGCCTCGCTGCCACGCGTAAGGTAGGCTATCAAAGAGAATACATATTTTCCTTTGAGTGGAATAAGGCGTACTTTGCTTTTACCATGGCACATGGATGTGTTAAGTAATGCAATGTAAATTAAATAGAAATTGTAGCGAGTTCTTCTAACACGTGTCCATTTCGGTTTTGTAATATTATGTTGCGATTTCTGAGTGATTATTTGGTGTATTTGTCTATTACAATTTGGTAGCACTATTTCAAACACTCTCATACTGGTAAGGTAGACACCTATGTATAGTAATTAGGATATGCCAGAATGCTTTTTTTCTGAATACTATATTATTCTTTGCTATTTAGTACAATCTAGTAAAAAAAGCAAATAAATAGCATTGTTTTATAAATTAATAACACAAAATAACATTCCTACATCAAATACTTGTAAATTATTGTATACAATTTTTGGTGTCAAAGAAGACCCCAGAGTCAACGTAAGTATTTGAGAAACAGAGTCGAAAGGTTAAAATATATTAATAATTGATGATGATGATGATGATGATGATAATAACAAACAAAAGGAAATTTGTTGAAAGTAAGGAGGCTCCCAAATGACCGTATCGATATAGAAAATTTCCGACCAGCGACGGAGGCAGGGTGCACCGACTAGTTGCATGATTATCGACACACTGTACGCACAAGTTTTCTTGCTATTTGAGCTAACTGTAGAATGGCCTATGCGTTTCAATTCCAATTACATTCAATATAAATGACATTTATAAAACTGTTTTGTTTCTTTGCATGTAATATTAATAAAATATTTTTAAAAAATTAGAGAAACCGTTCATTTAGTTTATTTATATTTATTGGCTTATTAAAATTTCGCTTTCTTGACCTCCGTTTGAGATCTTAGATTTGGTCTCATCATCAGGAGCTGTAACTATACCTGGAGGACAGCGTAAATCCGTGGTCAAGTTTTTGGACTTGTGGATTACAAAATTCACTTTAAATACCCTTTTTGAAATTTACAAATGATTTGTCTTACGGTTGAAATTCGTTTTTTGAATCAAGAGTTCAAAATAAATACATACATTTAATTGTACTAGGTGCAAGCAAACTTACCCTGATGTTGCATGCATGTCAATAATAAAAACTGGAACTTATTGAATTTAATTTTCTTGATATTCCACGGCGGAGGTATGACTTTGTCTATGTCACCCCTTTAATGGGGCGTGCCAACTATTGAAGAAAACTTCGCGCGCTACAAGGCTTTGGTTCAACTTTCACCCGACAACACATTAATCCGACTCAAACGTGTCACGTTCACTTCCACGTTGCTGGGTGCCTTACAACGTCCACCATGGTGTCCTCCATACGGGATATGAACTGATTATATGAAGACTAATTGTATGAACAAGTTACTTCCATACGAAATAATATTGCAATTTCAAACTTATAATTGCCGTAAAAAAAATTGAAAGACTGACGAAGTGAGTAAAGTTTAGTACAGCTACGCGTTTTACGATTTTTGCTAAAATGCACAATAATGCACAAAGGATCACCTGTAAGCTGTTCTTCTGGGTTATTCTCTAATTATTATATTCTATAATTCTTATATATATCTTCCCAATTAGTTCCGAAAATTCTTCCGCAAAATCTTCTACAACTAGTACATTTGATCCTTCCCGAGATTTGCTTAACATTTCCATATTTTTGTTTCCTAGTTGTGGAGATATTAAAACTCCACAAACTGTCTAATTTGAGTTTACTGACTCTCCTGCAATTTCTTTATTAATCGTTTCGTATCCGAATCTGTATAAATATTAAAAGCCGACTATTTTGTATGTTTATAAGAATAAGATATTCGTTAAGTTCAATAAGAATAAGTTCTGGGTTACATTCATTTGAAAATCGGTATTTATACACTTAAGAATGTAAAAGTGACAAGTCAAACGTTCATTCATTCTCTAACATTACTCACTTCTTGTACTCTAATTAACTTTACTTGTTCACTTTCTGTTGTTAACAACAGTGTTGCCAACGCATTGAAAGAAAATTATGGCGTATTGAGCGAAAACTGCCTTTGGGTACTGGATTTTAATCAACATAACCTGCATAGATCTATGGTGGCGTTGGTATAATACCCGGCTTACTCACTAAGATTGCGGCGCCAAAACACGCAAAATACTTTTTGGAAATACTTTGACTCTTCTGGTCAGATCCAAAAACAAAATATCAGTTCCCCATCAGCAGATCAAGATGCGTCACTTCGTATGCCTCGATTGGTGCACGACAAGTGGTCCAGCCGTGAGTGACGGAACAACACATCCGTACATCTGCACTTCTGCACACTCGAGGAGTTTCTAAAATTCTACATAGGGATGAGCAAGATTCACCAAACACGAACACAAACACGGACACAAGGAAATATGTGAATTAGAAACAATTCTGACTGATGAATGAGCAGAAGTCTTTTGAAGGAAAACGAACTCAATCATACTCATAGAATAAAAATAACAAAAAAGTAGTCGAAAATAAGATATGTATACGCAAAGTACTAATAAATGTACAGCAATAAGAAAATATGAAAATTAGAAGCGATTCGTATTACATTTCTCAACGTTTCTATTAATCGCTGAGCAACGACTAGGGAGCTCGCGTATAAGCATGGATAGTATGCTTTTTGTGTCAGGTTAACAGAAATAAAAATAAAGAAAACTCTTATAATCTTGAGTATTTTGCTTCATGATGTTAAAAAATATTTATAATATCATTGTTAAAAAGGATCTTGCTTGATAAGCTACGTTGCAGGTTTGGGAATCGACTTGGTCTTGTGGCAAAATCTGCAATAGTGGGATTGTAAATGGCACGGAGACAGATATTACGTTAGTAATGACAATGTACTGTATACAAAGGCAGCCGAGGTAAATGTGCTGGATGAAGAAATGGCATGCCATTTACGGCGACGTTGACTGTTAAAGGGTTTTCAGAGATTGTTGAGATGCAGGAAAATACCTAAACAAGAGAAATAAAATTAGAAGACTTATGAAGATACAGTTGAATGCATTTCTCCGTGAATTACTGTTGCCAACAATGGAGCAGTTCTAAAACAATAACTGTTAAGAAAGCCAAGTCGTTAAAAATGATAGATATAGTCATGGATACTGCTTAAGAAATTGAGTTATTTTAACAGAAAGATGTAAACTACAAATCCGATGTTGCAGAGAAAGTAGGGACAATAATGAGTGTTATCTCGTGACTACGGAGAGTGTTTTTAAGAGAAGACACGGAAAGGAACCATCTGAGGGAAAATAATTAGTATGAATAATAGAAATTGAAGTCAAATTCCATGCACCTGAAATTTTAGTTTTATTTGTAATTGCACACATAATACATTGCACTTACAATGTATAATATACATCGGAGAGTGATATAATGAAACGGTTAACGGAACGTATGAAGTTTGACCAATTAATGAAGATATTGGGTTCAAGTATCAGTTTTCTTTCGCAACACATGTTAGTAGTGAAATATACAAAATTTTCCTCTCTCTACATTTATATCTGCTAAAGATCTTAGCGTCCGGCTTGCTGGGTCAATGGGTCACGATATATTATAATCCTTATTACCTCTATAATGGATTATAGGATCCGCCGACTATACAGCGCAGCTGGGAATCTGAAATAGAATGATTCTATTCCTAATTCATTTCTGTTTGGATTGACTAAATGAAAAATCACTTTCTTTTCTAAAGAACAAAATTCAACAAAGTTTATTTTTACGCTTTTAGCAAACAATTTAGTGAATTTACAATTTTTAGGCCTTTGATCAAGATATCTTTCAATTTACACTTTATACCGCGGTTAACTTATCTTTTCTTCGTTGATGTCCCTCGTAGACTTCTCAGTCGAAATATCTTGCGAGCTTGCCATAGTCCAAAGTTCCACGAAATCCTCTTCTGCCCCTATCCAAGCTGGTCTCAAACTATCAAAATTATCAGTCCCGATTACGTCCTATGACATAGTCCCGAACTCGATTACCACTCCCGACAAAGTTCCAATTTATACATCAATATTGCTTCCACATGAAAATATCTGCAATATCATTGACTGTCCTTAAAATTTCACTGATAACCCAATTCTATCTAGATTGTACTCGTTCCCTCTCACGAACCTACGATCAGTTCAGAAGCGCGTTTCCGAGCAGAATCAAATCTTCCTGCATGATTCATCCCTCGAAGACTTCGTATTAAACTCCCTTCATTTTTTTCATAACATTTGACCGTCCTTCTCTCACCCAGCCAATCCGTTCGTTATATTTTGGTGTAGCTGACCTTTTGATCGTCTAAACTTCTTCGCCCAATCCCAAATTTTCTACTTTCGGCACCAAGCCATCTCTTAATGCATTTAGAAAAAACAAAAACTACATTGTTTATTCACGGTCGTTGCTAAGCTCTAGCTCTCGTGATATTTCGTAATGCATGTTCCACCATATTGTCTACAAATAAATGTTAGTTTATTTTAACGTGACATATCGGTATGTCACAGCTTCCCCTCCAAGCGTCATTTGGTTTGCTACAACCTAACTAAATGACAAGACTAAAATTGAACACTTTCATCTTGCTTCTTCACACTAAACGACATTAACACTTTACACTTTGCACTGCACTAGGTCTTGTTTCTTGCTGCCTTAAAACTATTTACATTTTCCTTTCAGAATGTGCCAACAATAACCATTTCATCAGGTATTCTAATAACCGTATCTGCCTAATATTTGCTCCCCATTAACTTCATTGAATACACATACACTTTGAATTAAACTCCCTACACAAACTGACAAAATACACATAATAACAAAACAATAACAAAAGAAAAACTATTACACCTAATATTTACAACCATTTACAAATCTCTGTTATGACCAGTATATTTAATCATGCGTGTCGTCCCTCATATACGGCTTCATGTTCCCGTAATTATATGTTCCCATTTGCCGTCCATTTTCATCATTTAAAATCGCGGCATTCTTGCTTAATACTTTACAAATTCGGTAAGGTCCTTTATATAACGGGAAAAATTTATAAAATAGCTTCTTATCCACTGACGACACTTGAGGTACTCTAATTAACACTTCATCACCCTCCTTATACTCGCCTCGAAAGCATTGTTACTGTTTTAGCTTTCTTTTGGCTGCTGCCTCCCTCAAATTGTCATAAATTATTCGCGTATCTCTCACATCATCTGGGATCCCACTTATTTCTGGAGGTATCCTAATCCTTCGAAACGGATCCTTTTCTCCTTTCCTACCCATGTGAACCTCTATAGGCGTGCTTCGCGTGCTCCCATGCGGAACATTATTCAAAACATAGTTCAATACTGGAACGGCCTCCATCCATCGGTTATGGCTTTCCGAAATGTAGACTCTAAATAAGCGTGAAATCTCCTTCATAATTCTTTCGCTGGGGTTAGCTTGAGGATTCCGTACCGTCGTGTAACATGTTTGGATACCAATTCTTCCCATGTCTTGTTCCCATTTTCCACTAGTAAATTGCGTCCCCAGATCACTAATAATTTTTTTAGGTATACCGAATTCTTCAAAAAATTTGTGGCATTGCGTAATGCAACTCTGTGCATTCGCCATTCTAATGGGGTATAATTTTGTGATTTTAGAGAAAACATCCATTATTACTAACAAATATTGATTCCCAAATTTGGATTTCGGCATTGGTCCATAAAGATCCACAGCGTATATTTCCCTAGTTGATGTAGGTATTATCGCTTCGCTGCTCCCCTCATACCTTTTATTGGGCTGTTTGGTTTTCTGACAGACGTCACACTTATTGATTTGCTTACGGATTTGTCGCCCCATGCCCTTCCAATAGCATTTTGATCTAAGTATTACTTCGATTTTGTTACACCCAAAGTGGCCGAAATGTTGGTGAGTAGATAGAACGGATTTGTCGCCGGTCGTTATCCTCCGCCGAAAAATGCTCAGGTTATCCTCCGCCGAAAAATGCTCAATTATTTGCCTCCCCACAGGATCCTCTCTTTGAATTTTCGATAATTCCTCCTTCGTCCATTTCGGTCGTATTTCCATTAACTGGATAGCATTGATACCGGGTTCCACACTACCTTCCTCTTCCTTTATCCTGATTCTCGATAAATAATCGGGCAAAACGTTATCACGGCCTTCACAATATTGGATGTTAAAATCAAATTGTTGAAGCAATAGTGACCATCTTAACAATCTATCGTTATTCAAATGACTTCTCATTAAGAAAATTAGGGCCTTGTGGTCTGTAATGACGGTAAATGGTCGTCCAATTAATATAGCCGTAATTTCTGCGTAGCCCAACGATTCCCAAAGCTTCCCGTTCACTGGTAGTGAAACGTCGTTCGCTAAGAGTCAACACACGACTTTCTAGGGCGATTATTCTCTGCTTATTCTTTTCGTCGAATTGGAACAGCACAGCTCCCATGGCAAATCCACTACTATCTACTTGTAGATACATTCTTTTGTCGAAATCTGGATAACTGATCAAAAATGTTTTCTCAAATAGTTCTTTAATTTTTCAAACGCCTCTTGACATTTTGCATCCCACGCCCATTTCCTCCCCTTCTTTAGCAATTCTATTATTGGGTGTATAATTTCTGAATAACCTTTGCAGAACCGGGAATAATAATTGCACACCCCAATCAATCTTCTAACTTCCCTTACATTCCGAGGTCGTGGACAATTCTTAATCAATTCTTTCTTTTTATCTTGCATCGACATCCCTTGATCCGATATGACGTCCCATAAATTCTATATTCCTCCTTCCGAATTGGCATTTTCCAATATTTAATTTTAAATTATACTTCCGAAAGATTTCGAATAGTTTTTTCAACTTCTTTAAATGTTCAAACATATTGGTAGAGAATCATACAATATCGTCGACGTACATGAGAGTAGTTTCCTTTAGTTCATCCGGTATTACATCGTCCAAATAACTGATTAAAGCCGCGCCACTGTTCTTTAATCCAAAGGCCATCCTCTGAAAACTATACGTATTGCCTTCAAATGAAAAACTGACACATTTTTGCGATTCTGGGTGTAGTCCAATTTGCCAGTACGACGCAGTAAAATCCAGTCCCGTGAATATCCGAGCCTTTTACCTTCCACATCATTTCATCTAATTTCGGCGGTTTTTCATACCGAGCGATGATCTTGCTATTGAGTTTCCTAGCATCAACACAAAATCTGATCTTATTGTCTTTCTTACGAACTATCCTATTGGGCTTACATACGGTGTCATCGATTTTTTTATTATACCATCCTCAAGCATCGTGTTTATTTGTTTACGTACTTCGCTTTTATATACATGGGGGATCGGATATTGTTTCAGATTAAAAGGTTCCTCATCCATCAATTCAATTTTAAATTGATATCCCTTTACCGGCTCCCTTGAACTTCCAAAAATATCTCTATATTCATTGACTAACATTTCAATAGCTTTACTAGCATCTATTCCGTTTTCGTCGACCGCGCCCTCTGCTGCCGTGTGGATCTGGTCCCTGGTCTCTTCAATTTGTTCTGCAATATCGCAAATACACATATCTTCGCCCTCCTGGTCTTTGATCCCTAAACAATGTTGTTGCCCTTTGTCACCTCGTAACAATACACTCCTGTTACCTATGTCGACCTTGGCGTCACATTTTTAGGCCATCAATCCCCAAAATAATTGGACGAATCAAATTCTTCACTACAATTGCCGGAAACTGAATTGTGATCCCTTGAACTTCCACATCCACCCAAATTTGCCGACTTCTCGTTTCGATGCGCCTTCCATTAGCTGTCCGAATATCCAAACTCCTGGTGGGTAGCTCATCAATTTTATTTCCCTTTTTCTTTAACTGCTCATACAATTTTTCCGACACTGCACAAACATTAGCACCTGTGTCAATTAAAATGTCTACAGGTATATTCCGAAATATCCCTTCAAAATTAAACACGTGCTATTCTCCGCCCGTTCGTCCGTATCTTCCCTTAATAAATCTTCCGCCAATACTTCAATGCTATTCAACTCCTTAAGAACAATCACGCCATTATTATAATCATGAAATTTTAGGTGGCTTGGTATTACAAGCGCCGATGCATGCATTGGTATATTTCCCTGTGAACGCATCATGAATTCATTTTCTAACTGTTCAATCTTGTCCTTAATGTCCGACATATATTTCCCAGATTCAGATTCTTGCACCATTTTAATGTTTCTAAGTCCCTCCTGTATTCGTTTTTCTAATTTACAATCCGAATTAACTAATTTAGATTCTATGTTTTCAATTTTTCGCCATGTTGGAGCGACATTGCATTTAAATTATCTACACGCGATTCGACGATTGTCAACTTTTCGCATTGTTGGTCATGTAAATGTCCTAATGTCACAACGTTTTCCTGTAGATCATTAACTTGGGAATTAATTTTGTCGCCAGATTCTTTTAATTCCCTCTGCATTTGGTCGACTTGATTATTAAAAGACTCAATTTACAATGAATAATGTTAAATTCAGCCGATGTATCCACCCGTAATTGCACTATTTCCTTGTGTATTTCCTGACGAAAATTCTTCAATTCTAATGACATTTCCGATGTCTTCCTTCCAATTTAGTATTATTATGCTCAAGTTTTGCGTTCATTTCTGCTAACATCTTAAGAATTAAATTATTAGGGTCCATATTTTCTAACGGTGCAGCCATTATTTCCTTTTCTTGTGGTTCAATCTCAATAATTTCACGCGAAATTTCTCCCTCGAGGTTAGTATTAGCAGACGCCATATCATCTACATTAACATTCTCCATACGCAATTTTCAGCTCCTAGTATCCATTTTGAATTCTAATACAAAGTAAAACCTCTCTGTTAAATTATTTTAAAATCACACCAATGAAATGGTCTTGGCCCTTTCTTATAATTAACAATTAATTTCAAATGTCAATCCATAAATTTCAGATTCCCTTTTGATCACTATATTATAATTTATAACACTAATTTTATCCGTGTCACCAATTGTTATAAATTATAACAAATTATGCATCACGTTGAGGCGCCATTTTGAGATATACCACAAAATTTTCCTCTCTCTACATTTATATCTGCTAAAGATCTTAGCGTCCGGCTTGCTGGGTCAATGGGTCACGATATATTATAATCCTTATTACCTCTATAATGGATTATAGGATCCGCCGACTGTACAGCGCAGCTGGGAATCTGAAATAGAATGATTCTATTCCTAATTCATTTCTGTTTGGATTGACTAAATGAAAAATCACTTTCTTTTCTAAAGAACAAAATTCAACAAAGTTTATTTTTACGCTTTTAGCAAACAATTTAGTGAATTTACAATTTTTAGGCCTTTGATCAAGATATCTTTTAATTTACACTTTATACCGCGGTTAACTTATCTTTCTTCGTTGATGCCCCTCAAACAATTTTGCGTCCTATTCGAACTCGATTACCACTCCCAAACCTTTTCGAAATATCTTGCGAGCTTGCCTAGTCCAAAGTTCCACGAAATCCTCTTCTGCCCCTATCCAAGCTGGTCTCAAACTATCAAAATTATCAGTCCCGATTACGTCCTATGACATAGTCCCGAACTCGATTACCACTCCCGACAAAGTTCCAATTTATACATCAATATTGCTTCCACATGAAAATATCTGCAATATCATTGACTGTCCTTAAAATTTCACTGATAACCCAATTCTATCTAGATTGTACTCGTTCCCTCTCACGAACCTACGATCAGTTCAGAAGCGCGTTTCCGAGCAGAATCAAATCTTCCTGCATGATTCATCCCTCGAAGACTTCGTATTAAACTCCCTTCATTTTTTTCATAACATTTGACCGTCCTTCTCTCACCCAGCCAATCCGTTCGTTATATTTTTGTGTAGCTGACCTTTTGATCGTCTAAACGTCTTCGCCCAATCCCAAATTTTCTACTTTCGGCACCAAGCCATCTCTTAATGCATTTAGAAAAAACAAAACTACATTGTTTATTCACGGTCGTTGCTAAGCTCTAGCTCGCGTGATATTTCGTAATGCATGTTCCACCATATTGTCTACAAATAAATGTTAGTTTATTTTAACGTGACATATCGGTATGTCACTGTAGATATACCCGACCACCATAAAAATGTTTCGGTGCATACGTATAGAGTAATACTTTTTCCTGTAGACCCTATTACGATATTTTTGTTGCAATGAATACACATTATAGTGATTTTCCGTGAGCATAGTGCGTTTTTTCATCACAGGAAATGGAGCTCTACTACTCTGGTTGAATGCCGATATCCGCTGCCGCTACACACATACGCTTGCGATAGTTTCTACATCTAGGTATCTCCCACCACCGGGGCACCGCCCCAGCGCTCTAAACTCCCGACTTGTCTCCTGCTATGTGTGGTAGTTAACTGTACGTAAGTGTGTGTTTAAGCAAGGTGAGAGGCAAGGACAAGGAAGAGAAAGGAAGATCGCGCGCGGTCCGTGGCCCGTTTTTAGAGTACTGTTCCGACATGCACTTGGTGTTAATCACAGAAACCACGTAAAACTACCGAAAAGGCCAGTCGGCCGCTAGAATACTCCTCCAGACAGCGACTGAATTTGACCTAGCTGTATAACTATTGTCTAAAAGTGTATCACCGTCGGGAGTCGTACCCTAGGACCTTCCTGTTGGAGGCAATGCAATGACATCATCTGTTGCCCTGAGGCACTCCAGCCGTTTGGTGATTGTAGATACAATCATCATCAAGAGGCACTAGAAGGTCATTTAGGCGCTGATAGATGCCATCTGGGAAGAGGTTGGTCACATACCAAAAAGATAACCCAGACTCAAGAGAATAAGTCACCAACAATTACGAGAAAGTCTGTTCCATTCTGTTGTATCACTGGATTATAACATTTTATTTGTTTTGCGTTGATAAAATATCAAATAAAAATGAATAATTATTGAGGTTCAGGACCAGTTAGTGCATTAGTGATTGGCAATCTCTCCGTCTGTAGTTGCATTAGCGGAAGGATATGTCTATCGGAATTAACATTATCGTTACATCGATACATTAGCGGATAAGCATATCCTCCTGTTAATGTCTACCTGTTGGAAACATGGAACTCTAATCAGCAGTGGTAGGAACGTTGAGAATTAACCGTAACTCTTGCAGGCACAAATATTTCAAAATAGAGTGATCGTTTGAAGGAGATCAAGTATAAAATAGAAAGTGTTTCCGACTTATTTTAAAAGTTTGAATGTTAACCTCATCGGTTCACGTCAAATAAATCCTCATTTATTCTGTCAGAAATACGTTATTGTAACCTGTCCACCACAGATAATACGAAATAGGAAATCAATGAATGAAAGTACAAATTTCTTGAACGCATAATTGTAACATTTGTTATAATGATAGTTAATTTACAATTTTAAAGGAGTAAGATCCAAAATGACATGCAGCAAAAGAGGAAATCCACGTTTTGCAATCAATATACTTTTCAATATCGGTTATGAATTTGTGATACATTTCGTTTTGGCAGAAGTTCCCAGTCATTAGAAATGATGTGATGTTTTGATCAATAAATAATATATTTGTAAATATGGCGTTCGTTAGAGTGAATTCAGAAAGATTCGCGAACTGCCATTGACCTATATTGAACTTACTTCTTGACCTCTTCTTTTCGGAATAGCTGTAAGAAAAAATCAACTCTTTCTCATTGGAATTCCATATTCCTTGACTCCATATCAGTGATGTAATCTGAACATCGTAATAGTAGGTAATGTAGCAATATGAAGCTAAGAGTTACAAGGTGTTGTGAAATCATATTTAAGTATGCTAATAAGTTATTTATAGATGTACTTAGGCTTATTATAGAAATGAAACCCTAAACTGATGGTTAAAAATAGGTAAAAGTATAATGTAATGTAAATGTGTATTTAGCAGCTTTAGGAATTATTTCAAGAAAATAATACAATTAAAATTAGAATTAGTACCTTTTGAACTTTGTAAAAGTAGTAAGCAGAATAATTGAATTTGAGTGTACATTTAAGAAATGTTTACTCCGATGAAATGAAGCACGAACGGGTATACGCGAAAGGATCTTGTTCAAAGAAATGAAACCTTGGGTGTGTGAAGCTGGCACAATAAAATTAGAATGTATAAACGACTTCAAACAACTAAAGCCATTAAGTAATTAAATATAAATTCAATACTAAATTATTTCATTAAAGATAAATTTATAAACGTTGCCATGTATTAAATAAATATTGTTAAAACAGAATCATAGTTCTCTAAACATGCCAGATATTCAAATTCGATAATAGAACAAACAAGCAAAATGATATAAAACCAAGGAAAACACTAACAAACATTGTATACTAATTTATTACTCTAAACAGGAAACTTGTCGTTTATGAAATAAATAATTTTAAAAACTTCATTGTTATGCAACCACGCACGACATTTGAATAGTAAATTGGAGAGACCAACGGCCAAAAACAACTAAAACCTATTAAATAATTAAATACACAATAAGTACTGATTTATAACCATAGAAATAAATGTATTTACGTTGCCTAGTATTAAATATTGTTAAAAACTGTTAAAATCATAATTGTCCAAACATACCATATTGATAATAGAGAGAACCATGCCAACTTCGATAATAGAGAGAAGCAACGAGCACAATCAAATACAAGAAAGGAAAAAAATTAACAGATATTTGATACTTATTTATCTTAAATTATCTCTTATTATTCTTATATCAATGGCTTTATCGGATGACCAGAATGATCTTTACAGATTACTAGTAATAGGCAATCGAGAGAAATCATTTATTACTTCTTATAATGATGATAATACTAATAAAAATGGCATGAAAAATTAGGACATCATAATAAACGTCATGTGAAGAAATTTTTAGCAAATAAAGGAATCAACGTAGAAATGGATGGTGAATTTTGTGAAGGTTGTGTATTGGGAAAACATCATCGAATGACTTTTGGCAAAAGAGTAGAGAAGTCTAGAAACCGGGAGTGTTAATTTTTGCTGATGTCTGTGCTGATGACTTTTGCTGGTCACCAATAGAAGAAAAGAACATACATAGATATAGGTATTATCTTGTTTTTGAAGATGATTTTACAGGTTTTAGGGTGAAGTATTTATTAG
Source organism: Teleogryllus oceanicus (assembly GCA_964035755.1). Taxonomy (NCBI): domain Eukaryota; kingdom Metazoa; phylum Arthropoda; class Insecta; order Orthoptera; family Gryllidae; genus Teleogryllus; species Teleogryllus oceanicus. The sequence continues at coordinate 19,629,718 of CAXIVR010000006.1, forward strand.
GAAGAAAAGATGAAGTTAAAGAAAAATTACCGTTATTTATTGATATGATAAAGACGCAAGCTGAAGTGACAATTAAATAATTACGAATATATGGAGGTAACGAATTAGACAGTCAAGACATACGAAATTATGCAGAGAAGATAGGTTTGAAATTTTCAATTACAGTTCGTTTAACACCACAACCGAATGATGTTGCAGAAAAAGAAAATATAATTCTTTGTGAAATAGCAAGATCATGGTTACAATCTACACATCTTCCAAAAACTCTATAAGGAGAAGTTATTTTAACTACAACGTATATTTTAAATCAAAACGGTCCAACAAAAATTGATTATAAATCTCAAATGGAATTATTTTTGAAAAATGAGACTGTTTAATATTTTTTTGGGAAAATTTTTTGCGAATTTCTCCAAAAAGTTTGATGCAATTATTGTAAAAAATGTATGGTTGGGTATGGGGATTGCGTTTATCAGATTAATTTTGCAGATAAGAAGAATGTTTATATTTGCAGAGATGTTAAATTTAAGAATGAAGTATTACAGCCACCAATCAAAATCGATGTACCAAAGTTTGTAGAAGTTTTATATGAAGAGGAAAGTGAAGATAAAATTCCGAATTTTGTTAATCATGCTGATAAAAATGAAAATCAACAATAAATTGATGAAATTATTGAAGAAGAAGATTTGGTTGGATATCAAAAAAAAAAAAGTAAAAAAAAAATAAAAAAAAATAGAAAAAAAAAAAAAAAAAAGGAAAAAAAAATAGAAGCAAGGAAGAGAGAATAAGTAATAATAGTAGCAAAGAAGAGGAAAGAAGTAACAATAGAAGCAAAGAAGGTTAATAATAGATAAAAGAAGGAAAAAAAATAATAGTAAAGAGGAGGAAAGAATAGATGGGATTAACTATCATTAAAAAGTAATATAAAAATATAACAATAATAGAGAAGTTGAAAATAATAGTGTCAATAACACTCATATTTTGAGAGACAGACGATTTATTTCCAATCCGTGTCTTTATCGTAATAAAGTTTACGATAAGAAACCAAAAGTAATGTTCTTAAAAGAAGCTCCGCTATATTGTTGTGTTCTTAAATGAAGCTACGCTATATTGCTCTGGTTGTAATGCAACAGATATTCAAAACTGGAAGATGGGTGGAGACAAATTTACAAGACGTGCAACTAGTGGTTATTTAATGAAACATTCAAATGGGTCTGCAATGAGGAAAAGTAAGTTGCAACGTAGTATGGCATTATCATCAATAGAAGTAGATTATGTTGCAGCAAGTGAAGCAGCTAAATCATTAATTTTGTTCATAGTCTTTTGAAACAAATTGGAGCATTGAAAGAAGAATTCGTTCCGAGATTATGTATAGATTACCAAAGCACCATCTCGTTTTTGAAGTATCTTGGTTTTCACGAACGGTCTAAACATATTGAGATTCGTTATCATTGTGTTCGTCTATTAGTTCATGAAAAGAAGATTGAAGTTGAATATATTTGAACAAACGGTCAACCAGCAGACATTTTTATGAAAGGTTAATCTTCAAATAAATTTAAAACAATGAAATTATTGATTGGAGTGATAATTAAATAAAATACTTTTTAAAGAATAAATATAATATGAAGATTGTGAGAATCAATTTTCATATTAATTTAATTTATCAACAGAGGTCAAGTTATAAGAGAGTAATGAAAATCAATAACTTCGCACTAGGTAAGTATTTTGTTCATTACCGACTTGATTTTGTTTTCTTCCTATAAATAAATCTGTCATCAGTTGTATTGAAAATATTTTCTGTTAAATAAAATAAGTTATAACTGACTTTGAAGATTTTGGCTCCCTCTGACAAATACTAATTTATTACTCCGCAGATAAATTTATTAATGTTGCCGTGTATTAAATAAATATTGTTAAATATTGAATCATAATTATCCATTCATGCCTGAACTTAAAATACGATAATAGAGCGAATGCACGGCCACAAACTAATAAAACAAAATGGATAATAAAATACACATTAATTAAAATTTATTATCCTAATGAGAAATTTATTACGCATGCCGTTTATTAAATAGATATTGTAAAAACAAAATCATAGTTATCAAGCAATGCAAGAACTTCAAATACGAACACTGAGAATATTAACGAGCACAGCCACTTCAACCAAATGGATTGGATTAACGGACGTTTTGTCTTAATTGATTTTTCTGTATCATGGATCCATCAAAACCTACGATATCAAAACATGAATTCTGGATTCACCACGTGTTAGAAGATATGTTCTGTTAAATCTAGCCTTGTTGAATTTATCCACTTTTTCTTTACTGGGGTCGGGCAATAAGATTTTCTGTTCCCACTTTATCCCGCAACCTGACATCAATTTCTCTCTACTGCATAAGCAGTAGTCATTGTAAATATGTAAAAAAGGAAGAATAGCGCTTGACATGCCGCTTTTAGTAGGTATCATCCGTTGTCAATTAGAATATTGGCACTGTTTCAGATAACGTCACCAAGAGGATTAACCTCAAAAGAAAATTTTTGTACACGAGAACCTCCGTTTACATGGAAAGAATCATTTACAAAAATTTCAGCACAATGATACTTTGCGATGTCCATTGCTACAAGAGAGGCAGGGGCAACCTTATATAAAACTATTTCAGCTTGTTCTCTCAGCAGCCTACTCGACACATTGGTCGATGATGAAATTATCATTATAAAAAGCAAAATCACGAACAAAATGTGGTAATAACAACAGAAACTGTCTAAAACACTGTCACTGCTCACTAGCCACTGGGACTGGAGGCCGAAAACTGAAACTGTTCTTTAAGACACGACTTGTCTCTGTTCATTTGTGCTTTCTTGTATACGTACGTTTCTACGGAGAAATGTACGTAGCATAGAGAAATATTAGTAAAGGTGCGCGAAATCACGGCGAATTTTCGGCAGAGGAACTAATTGCTGGCTCACGTAACGAAAACGCGGGATTTAGTTGCTAAATTTAGAGACATTCCTCTAACATGTGGTGTAGCCAGAATTCCTCTGTCGTGGATCCTTGATAACGAATTTGAAGGTCGGGCATATTTTGACAACTATGATTCAGATTTAACAATATTTATTTTATACACGGCATCGTTTATAAAATTATCTTTAGTATAATAAATTAGTATTGAATATGTGTTTAATTATTTAATAGGTTTTAGTTGTTTGTGGGCGTTGGTACTCTCCAATTTAATATGCGAATATCGTGCGTGGTTGCATAACTATGGTGTTTTTAACAATATTTTTTCCTAAACGGCGAGAGTAATACATTTCATTTTTTGTAATAAATTAGTAATAAATGTGTACTAAATACTCATATTACTTTGAATTGATTGTGCCCATTTTTTAAATTTGGTTATGCCAGTTTCACAGACACGCCAACACAACCACATTTATTTCACAAACGGGAAAAGAAATAAATTTAATATTTGGGCAATAAATTGTAATAAATAAGTACCAAATAATCCATTTGGTTTGATGTGTTTGTGCTATGGTAGTTGTGCCAGTTTGACACACCCTCCAACCTTGGCTCCACTATTAAAGTCCCTAAGCCAAAAAGGCACATTCCCGAAACAAGATGCAGCAGCGACTACCAAAAGAATATTTTCTATAACTGTACACTTTCTGGTTGTGGGCATTTGGCTGGGATTGAGGAAAAAATTAGAGCCGAAGTCTCAGTTCGGACTTCCACGTGCTTCCAGCGTGCTTTAATTTGCAAAATGCTTTATTGATGAGTTTTCTGTGACCTGTTCTCTCCTTCCCGCAACTTTTACCGATGTCGTTCAGCCAAAGTGATCGCTTGCAGAGTTTGGCCGAAATTTTAATTAAAAAAATCAATGTCATGAGTAACAGTGGTTAACAGATCCCAATATAAATTTCATATGACATCATTATAAACAGAATATTAATTTAAACTTCAAACCCAAATATTGATAACGTCAGTTCTCTTAATTTCGGGTATTAATTTTTATATTAATACTTATTGTGCACACTTGGATGATACGCTTAATATTTTAATATTTTACGCTTTTTCATTTTAAATTTACATATATATAATTTATTTTACTATTTTCATGTGTGTGTTTCCGCGTACTCTTTATGTGTTCATTGTGTGAATTTTATGTTTACATTTCACTTTTATTCTTTAAACGCAATAGTTACTATAAGGAAATACATTTTCTAAATGTGAGAAAAATTGCATTAATTGTAATTATGAAATAAAAAATAAAAGTGCCAGTGGTCATGTCAGCAGGGAGCTTTTTCAATTGACAATTGTAAGATTCTAGGTACTAGTTACGCTGTAGATTTTAATGGATTTCAATTCGCGTTGTGAATAATTTTTCCCTCTAAAATTGTTTGAATCTCGTTCTTCACAGATCGCCATTTCAAAAGAGTAATGACAAAATTGCAAAATTGTGTGAAATTAATTTCACGGTATGAATAGAATCAGAGGTATAATGCGCACGTGAAGAAACATTGACTAATATAGTTACGGTGTTCTTCACTACCCTAAATAATTTCAATAACTGCAGAGATTACATTGTAAAATCATCCTGGGTTTTAGATCTCCTGGAAAGTGTACATTTTACAGAACGTCAGAATTCTTCTGGAACACTGGTCTGTTCTTGGCTCTGTGATTGTTTTTAGCCGCAGTGGTTGATCAAACGTATTTCTGAATGAGCAATGTAGGCGATCCAATGCCATTCCATCCCCTTTAAGGGCGGTCTTAGTAGGTCACCCGGAGGCACAGCCTTCGGAGGGAACAATCAACAGGCTTCTCAAATTCCCTCTGGTATAGCTGAGGATTCGATATCCAAGATTTTCTCAAAAATTTACTTTCGTACGATGTTGGTTTTCACATCATTTGAGCTTTAATTATGTATATATCAAACAGGTATCATTTGAAAAACGTTTTTTGAAAAGTACATACAAAGAATTTAAGATTAAATTGATTAATCCTATACACTTTAAAGAAAACGAATGGCAAAGAAAAATTAAAAACTCTTATTGGGTTCCTGTAACGTACGGAAATGAATTTTTATGTATTTTCACGTCTGTGGATAAATATTGATTGATTGATTTTTCGTGTTTCCGGGGGCGTCAACTGCTTTGGTCATTAGTCCCGTTAGTGAAGTGCATGTTTTTTCTCTCGAGAGATGGCGGTGATCTTCCCCCGCTGGATGGCGAATCCGGCTCCGACCTATCGTCGGCTAGTGGGGTTTCCCCCTAACCAGGACTCTCCCATCAGCGGGGCACCGCCCCAACCGGGACAAGCTCTAAGCTCCTGACCGGTCTCCCGGAATATGTGGTAGTGTAGAACACGTTTGTGTAAGTGTGTGTGTGTGTGTGTGTGTGTGTGTGCAAGGGGAGAGGATAGGACAAGGAAGACACATATATACATACTTGGCCTGCCTGAGCTTTTCTCTTTAGACACCCAGCTATAGAACCTCAGATGATTTTTATTAGAAAGCCATTTCTTCATTTTTACCCCGGTTGGATTGGAAATGTCTCGTGATATCTAATACACTCTCGGAATTTTAAATGATAGTTAATGAAATAAATGTAGTAAAATTTTTAAAATTTACATAATTTTTAATATTTTGAATTCTTTGTAGAGTTGAGACCAACGTAAAAACATTTCTTCTTATTGGTTATTAATGAAGAGTGAGAACATTTAGGTAAAAAAATAACTGACCAAACTTGCTTTTTTTATTTTATTGTGAAAATGCTGAGGTGGTGTTATTGACCCTATTTCATCCATGAGATTTAAGTGAAAAATAATAAAAAACTTATCTTGAAAATAACAGTTTTTTCATTTTATTACAAAATTTAAAAAATATACTTGATAAATAAAATCGAAAGTTGAAATCATATCCTTAAATTTCAGGACGATGTCAGTAACACTGCCAGAAACATTAGCGTCATTAATGTACTGCAATGAGATGTCGTTGCTTTCAATTGTTGAGACAATAGTAAATATCACACAAATTATTAATATTCAAATGAATTCATTTATAAACACAAATGATAAAGTTATTGTTCGTATGTTCTGAAACTGGGGATGTTAATTTTTATAATTTTATAATTTAAGTTTATTACTTAACTTAATTATTTAACTTTATAATACTTGAAATTATAATAATCTTTCCGAATCAAAATTTAAAGAAGTGCTAAGCACAAAATCATTCACAAAAAGTCGTTTTTACTTCGTAAAATATTTTCCTCGTGTCCTATAAATAGAAGAGAAACTTATATTCATGTTAGCATTCATATACCATTTGCATTAGCACTGAACAAAGCGCTATCTTGATCACTTTTGGTGTTCACAATGTGAAATAATTGCTCAAATTAATTTGCGATTAGTGATAAAATGGATTTCTGAATATCAAATTAGCTGACGGGCGGGAATAATTTCATTCAATAGACGGTGTCATAAAATCGAAGAATTTTCTCAAAATTTATGACGGGAGATGTACAGCAATTAGTTTTCTAGATTAATGTTGTTTAATTAATCTACCAACAAAAAGAGATGAAATTTTCCGGTTTGCGACGGTTGCTTATCGAGAGTTTCAGTTTTGAAATTATTGTCTCTTCAACGAGTCGAAGTACAAATGTCAAAAACAATTCGTTACGTATTTAACCTATTTGCATTGGTTGTATTTGGTGGTGTCAGAAGGAGATTAATTTTAGGCCTGTCAAATACGGCACGTGTCGTCCTGCTGTAAAACGTGATCTACTCTATTGTTAATCAATGCACTTCTGATTCGTTTTTGGTGATAATATCGTTCCTTGAAACAACAGAAAAGCAATTGCGATTTAGTATTGAATTGTAAGATACATTATTTAATATACTTTCAAAATACGTTTTTATTTTTAGTCACAACTTTCAACAATGATATTCTGAAGTGAATAAAACTGACAACATATATTAGTGAAAATAGCCTTTAAAAGATACATGCACACGGCAATCCAAAAATCTTTGTGACGTGACAATCTTTAAAGATCACGTCGCTGTTGCAAAAAACTTAATCAAAACTGCTTCTCTGGAGAGGAGACTAACAAATAATGCTTGAACCTAGTATGAACCTGTTGCATGTATTATGTTATGACACAACTCGAGAGAGAGGGAAGAAATTGAATGTTTTCACATCTATTGAACTGGTTAATAATTGGCAAATTTAACCAAAACCTTTGTATTTTGAAGTATTAGCAATGTGTAATATACGAACTTTAAATCGAGTAGATAATTATTTCGTTCGAAAATAATTATTTCGTTAAGTTTGTTTTTTATTGTTCGATATCAATGGATACACTAACCGAACTCATTTTTCACTCAAAATCTCCTGGACTCGAAAGCAATTAATTATTATGACATTTACTCTAAAATAAGATGGGTAATGAATTGCGTTCATTAAATTTTTCTAGTAGGGTTTCCTTTCCCAGAATGGAGTATTTTTAGCCCATGATCCAAGTAGAACATGCTGAGTAGATAAAACTGGTTGAGCTACGGAATAGCACAGACTTTCTCGTATTCATTTTCTAATTTCTTTGGTTCGGGCTATCTTTTCCGACTTGCCACACACTCTTGCTAGCTGCCATCTATCGACGCCTAAAGTACATATTTTTTAAATTTTCACAATTTTTTTTCAGTTTCCTAATAGAAGAATCGAAAAATTCCTCAGAATTTTAAAGAAGAGTAAAACCTCGTCTTAAATGGCAATTTTCATTGCAAAATTGGGAGTCGTTTTAAAGAAAATGGCGCTTAAGCGTCATTGTTAGTGCAAAATTGGAAGATTTTCACAGAACTTTTGAGTTTTCGAAAACTTTATTAGAAGTCAAGCAGTTTAAGTCACAAATGCAAAACTGTTCATTTTCTTACATTATTTAATTTGTGAGCGGCTGTGCTTCAAATGACTTCAAAAGACGTTTTGCGAAAACAATAGATTTCTGTAAAAAAAAAGAGCTTCAAATTTACCATTTACACTAGAGTTTAAACGATTTATTTCTTAAAAACGGCTCCATGTTTTTCAACAAAAATTCACATATAGCACGAAATTTTATATTTCGTTAATTTTTTTAAAGTAATATTTCGAATATACCACTTGGAAACCGAACAATTGAGAAAATTTCAAAAAATATATTTTAGACGGCGATAGATGGCAGTTGGCAACAGGATGAGAAATAACATAAATCTAGCTCACACCAGGGAAATAAGAAAACTTTACTACGAGAAAGTCTGTAGAATCATTAGTTTTCTCTAAATTTAGCAACTGGATTTATCCACTTTTTTGTTAACAGGTCCGGAGTTTTTCTTCTGAAAATTCCCCGTTTTTCGCGCAGCATTACATAAAGTTCTCTAAGCATAATAAGCAAAATAAATCCAGTAAAACCTGCCTAAGGCGGAACCCGTATAAGGTGGAAACCTGATTTTGTCGGAAAAATTACAGATGGACTCTTTTCACATGTAAATTACACTGGATAAGCTAGAAACCTGCCTAACGCGAAAACGGAAAGGGATTTTGGTCAGACAGTATTAAGAATTCTGGGTGGGACGGAAAATAAATATTATTTTAAAATTAAACATTGACTTGTAGTAAATATGGCGACATCGTACCAAGAGACACTTAGAGCAGTGCTTATCCGTTTGCATTTTCAGTTACCGTCGTCCCAACGTATTTCCCAAGTTACTCGTGCAAAAACCAATGCTTATTTGTAACAGCACTGACCTTCATAAGCCCGCGTGAAAGAAGAAGAGACGCGAAGAGTAACAGTTCTTGTAATATGTTTTTGGTTCAGTGGTTCTAAATGTTTACCATGTTCACTTTGACGTGTTGCAGATTTTAGGTTAATCTAGAGGCTACTACCATACCCGTGCGAGAACTCTCGCATGTTAAACCCCGTCATCTTCCCTTTTTTGCATTTCCATATTTAGGCAGTAATATATATTTTTATAGTAAATATGGCAGTGTGCATGGCATTTTGCATTTCCAGATTTAGGCAGTAATATACCGTATACACTGTTATAATCCGTCACTTATTCTATACATCTTGTAATTCATAACAATACAAAACACCCTTGTCAACACACACAATTCTTATTTAACGTTATTACGGAGCAGAGAGGTACACCCCTGTAATTCAGTCGCATTGAATAACAAGTAATTAGTACAATTTCACATACAGTTGCAGATTCTACAGGCTCTGAAGAAGTGGGGTATAATCGTGAAGCGGCGAACCAACAAAAAAAGTATAGAATGTTGAAGAATATATCATCCTGCTGATTATAATGTTAGGAATCTTTCTTTGAGGACTTAGGCCTCAAAATTTTAGTTTTGAAGAACCTAAAACGCTTTGTTTAGGAGCTATTTAACAATATATATTGAAACATCCGGACAAGTAAAACAAATCCTTCATATTTTAAAAGTGAAAGTGCATTTCTTCACGTCTCCCTGAAATTCTCTTTTTGTTTAGAGACATCGTTTATAAAGATTGGTTGCGTGTGCGCGCCGCAAAAGATATGCATACTACTCAAATAATACAGGAGGCGATGACTGCGAGAAAATTGAAAACGTTAACTCCCCTTGAAAAAATTAGACTAATTCAAGAACACGAACAAAGCAACACTTCTGTCAATATTTTGATAAAGAATTTTAAAGTTCGGAGAACTGAAGTGTACACCTTAAAAACAAAGACAAAATGGAAATGGAAGGAGACAAAGAAAAAGAAAGAGAAAAAGAGAGAGAAATAGGGAGAGGAAGGGGGAAGGGAGAGAGAGAGAGAGAGAGAAGGGAAAGAGGAAGAGGGAAGTGCAGGAAAAGAGAGGAAGGGAAGGGAAAAATGATTCGGTCATTACATTTGTAAGGCATGTTTTTGAAAACCTCTTTATCGTCAGAAACTACTTAGAATACAATAATAATATTATAATTTTGGTGATATTTATATTGCTTCCTGAAGCATGTCTTTTGCGTGGCAAAATCATATTACAAGATTATTGATTTTGAAAGGTGTTAGAGCTTATGATTTACTCAGGCGACCTGATTAAAATGTACTTTCTCAGTTGCCTGACCTTTCCGATAGCTCCTAAGCGTCCTGCACCCCTTTTGCTTTCATTGGAACACCTCCTCATAGCCAACTGCCTGTGGTAGGACGTAAGTCTGTATAATTGTCACCTTGCCCGTCACCTTGTTGGATGCACTTACGCTCGGAGAATATGTTCCGCAGACGTACAGCTATCCAAAGTGACCATGTTACTGAGTAACAGTATATTTTAATGTTGGATGCACTTACGCTCGGAGAATATGTTCCGCAGACGTACAGCTATCCAAATTGGATGGTCACAATACATACAAGGAGCGATAATGGCGCTCGTGAAAACTGTTCAAAGGGTTGGCTGTCTCGGTAGCTTAGGGGTTAGAGCAGCTGAGCGTAAACCAGAAGGCCCGGGTTCGAGTCCCGGTCGGGGCGACCAATTCTTTGAACTAATTTAATTATTAGAACTCTTAATTTGTAGTGAACAACGAACGTTGTTAGAAATTTCTCTATAGTATAAGGACGATGGAACCGCCGCGGCGTTGGTGTCTGAGTGGCGTCGAAAACATGAAAGCAGAGATGACACAATATTCAACGTCTCTCCTCTGTGGAAATCATTTTCTATAGCAGATATGCTATTTTGTTTAACATCTCACATCTTCTCCTGGAATAAAGAAGTACGACAGTGACTTAATGCAGAGTTTATTACTTGGGAGTTCTTTGTTTTGCGGAGGTATCAATTGCGTCGTGCCTGTTTGTTTCTGAGAAAGGGGTTTGTGCGTTGAGTTTCCGCTGCTGCAGTGTACCGGACGGTCATGTCGTTCGCAGAACAACGGGCGAGGTCCCGAAGCCTCAAAGCGCGAGCTTCGCGAAGGCGTCACGGCTGACCCGCACTGCAACTGTGTTTGTTGGGTTGCCTAGATGTAGCGGTCGCAGGCGCAGGTGCTGCTCGTTTGGGAGATATTGCAGCAAGCGTTGCATCCGCGGATGGAGCGTATGTAGTATCAAAGCGTATTGTTCACTCGGAAGCGTACGTGGCTAACCTGTTTGCCCATTCCGTCGATATCTACAATTAGAGAAACTAATGGAAATGCGTTGAGACGTTCCGGTGTAGTTAATGGAGGGTGATTGGAAATGCGTGGCGTAAGGTCGAAAATTCTCTCATCCCTTCTTATTTCTGCTGCTTCGCAAATAATCCTGTGTTATCAGACTGACTCTTATTTTATAAAAATTCACAGCAAACTTATTAAACAAATACTACACTAATGTCGTTAGTGAATGTCCCATATCAAACACATGCATTGTAAAACAGATTAACCACTCCGTCACTTGAATTTGTGATTTGACTGAATTATAAATAGAGTCCGGAAGTTTGGCAAAATGCCCTTTTTAATTGTTATGATTTTATGACTTTTAACAATAGGAATCGTTTAATTATACGTTTGGAGTTGTTTTAGCAGATTTTTATTTTGCCTTTTTTGGCCTATTTTAGCTTCTGATGCCCATTTTCGGCATTTTGGCTTTTTGTGTCCTTTTCTTACTTATTTGGGGCCTTTTATGTCTTTTAGTTATTATTTTATCTTCTTCCCCCTCCTGACCCCAATCGCTATCAAGTTGGAAACATACTTACTATCCTGAACAACATGAAGTCGTGTATTGTCTTTCTGTGTTCGCGGAGGCTTCACTGTTATGTTATGTTAAAAATTGAAAAGGATAAAAAGATGGTTCTAGTGAAAATTTTTAATATTTTCATTAATGTTTATGGACTTATTTGCTCACGAGAAATTTCATCCTATGTTTTTATAAGGCCTCGGTTCCCTTTCGAAAACAGAGCTATGCACATGCGTATGTCTTTCTCAGTTCCTTCTTGTTCTCTCTGCCTTTCTGGCGATTACACAAGTGCGAAGAGCGAAATCTACAATTCCGTTTTCACTGACACAATTTCAAGAGTCAAAAGAGAATCTACAGAAGCATTTCGAAATGACAGCGCGAGTAAAATAAATTCGTAGTCGTCAACCGGATGGTGAAGTGCGATCGAGATTACATAGAAAAAGTTGTTTCCTTCCACGTGAGTGCTAATTAAATTTTAGAGTTAGAATAAAAATATGAATGATTGAATTTTTTACACTAATTACATTTAATAGTAATTATTTAATGTGTCATGTGTTTTGTTCCCTACTTTAGTGAGAATAAATGCCGTTTGATGCCTATTTTAGTAAAAATAAATGCCTTTCTCACTGCCTATTTTAGGTAAAATAAATTATTAAACCTCCGGGATCTAGTTATAAATAAAACGCACGTGAATTATGTTTTCAAACTGTACAGTAATTCATGTAATAGTGTTGTTTGACATGGTGTCGTTATGATTTGACTTTGAAGTCAAGTATTGGTTTCTAAACCAAAAAATCTGTTTTCTTTTTAAGTCATTTACATTTGTAAAGTATCAGTTGTAATTAAAAATTTTTATTACTAATTTATAATGCGAATTAGAATTGAAAGAAAATTATGCACCCTCCGGTCATACGAGGGGTGTCGATGGTTTTGTTACATACTAAGCAACTCGGGGAAAAAACAAAAAAAAACAATTTCGATTTTGATTGAAAAATCCACATAATTGATTGTGTTACTTATTCTCATACTTCGATTAAGTCCGAATTCCCATTTTCCATGGATCACTGCTGACGAAAGTACTGACGTCATGCGGCAACAAGACTCTCAAAAGAGGTCGGTCGCCAGTTTTCGTATTATTCGTAAATATTTGCTATTTACGAGTTGCGTTATGGGAATTTTTTTTAGTCTTAATATGTTGTAAGATATGTTACGCTGTGATAATGCGTAAATACTATAATATATTATTACTGTATTCATCATGACTGTTTTTGTTAAAAATTTTAATATATTGCAGTGCTGTACAAGACTATTTGTTTTTGAGCCGGGTGCATGCTATCTTTTAGAAAATCATTTTGTTTTCTTTAGCAGCAACGTTGCTACCGCAAGCACCATTCAGTTAAATGTATATTTATTATCTTTTTGCGGTTTTATAAAGTTTTTCAAATTATCTTCTTCAAAAGATATTTATCCCTTAAAGAAAATTATCTGTAGGAATGGATTAGTGAAGAAATCATGGTACAATTTCTTGCGATTGGAGACGATATGAAAGTCCTTAAAAGCCTCATAAGTTAATTGTTAAGGAAAAAAATAGTTCGCGATCTGCAATTTACTTTGAAATTGCCTACCTAATTAATTCGTATTAATTGTAACTAAATTACAGCTTCATCCGTGCTCGAATCGAAAAGTCCTGCATCTCGAGATATTTGTCTTCTCACTCACTAATGAAAATGAATTACGATTGAACATATTTATTATTTCCGCGTTTTCTCGCATTTGTTGCTCTAAATCAATGTCTGATTTACACCCGAGCAGCTCTTTAGTGTGCTGCTTCGTCGTTGCCCGATTTTGAGTAATAAATTGAAAACTGAATCACCCAAATAGTTTTTCGTATTGTAACACCGTTTTACAATACCCAATTGGTTATCAAACTTCGCCTAACGTCCGTGTATGTTAATTCCTCAATCTTATAATAAGACGTCAATCTTAATTTAAGTTACTGCTTCAAAATTTTAACTGAGTGGAAAACGACGTTTGTTCGAGAAAAAAATAATTTCTTCAATTTCTTGAATTCAATTGAAGACATCACAAGAACTGAAGTATTTATTTTTTATTTAATAGGTAATTATTACAGCCAAATTAGAAACTTGATCCAATGTGGCTAGGCCGAAGGCCTTTAAGCCATTACAATACCTACATTCTACCGAGTTCTAACCTTTCGCCTTCTGGTATTCACCCCAAATGGTCTCTCCATCGCCTCAAAGCCGCGGAAACGAGACCATAAGGTACGGCTGAGGGAAAAACCCCTGAAGGGGGAAAAACCTGCCGTCAGAAGCCGAGTACATGCTACTCTATCCGGTTTTTAGACTATTTATTTATTTGGCGCGGGCGTCAGGCATTCTCCTTCCAGTGTTTGGCCTCCACCGCACCTGAAAACAAACAGCACCACAGAAAATCGTCCGCACCAACGCCTCTGCCCTAACATTTCCGATTCCCACTTCCCTTCGCCCCCTAATGTGCTTTATTTTAGCCGTTTCCTTTTATTTTATTTTAATTTAATTTATTTTTAATTTATTTAACTTATTTTAATTAATTTAATTTTAATTGATATAACTTATTTTAATTTATTTAACTTGTTTTAAATTAATTTAATTTTAATTTATTTAACTTATTCTAATTATTTTAAGTTAATATATATATATATATATATTTATTGACTTATTTATCTACTTATACTTAACAATTGACTACAATTTATAACTTTTTTTTTATTTTTTTATTTTTTGTACTGTTTACTAACCTAACATAACTTACTGACTAACTTAATTATTGTTAGTTTATTGATTTATTACATATTTCTCTCCAGTCTAGGCTCTGCTCGTACTAACCACTGCTGTTTTCCCACTCCTTAATTTCCGTTTCTCTAGTGGTCCGAACCTTTCCGAGAAATGTTCCTAATTCTTTCATGAAGTTAGCTCTTTTATCCCCTAGAATGTTTTGGGCGAGCGTTACGTTCCTATGTTGGAAGTAGTAATTTCCCATTCCCATCCATTTTCCTCTCCAAGTTTCGGTCGCACTGCAAATTAAAAGGATATGGATCTAGTCTTCCCTATCACCGCAAAGCACACAGATGCCATTACCATTCGAGTCCTTTAATCTACGTTGCATCCACCCCCCGACCCTGAACCAAGCGTATCCCCCTCTTGCGTCCTTCTCCAGTGTGTTTACGTAACGTTCGCAACCCCATAACGGACTCGCGTGAATTTGCGCAACTAGCGAACGTTTTTCGGCCGTTGCTGCCAGGATCTCTTGCCTTTTAATATCCGCAAGTCTATCCGAAATTAACCGTTCTATGTCACGTGTTCCCCTATCTCCCACCATTTCCGGAGAAACGTCTCCCAGACCTGAACGTTCCAGTAGCAGTTTAATTTTATACGACCAGTAGCGTTGGTTGCTTCCCTGTAACTGCACCCGAAAACATCTATTTATAAGTGAGTCAGCCTGTTCACCTGCTAATTTAATCCAAAGTTTAATGGGTTTCATTTTAAAATCTTTCCAAATTCCTACACTACCGACCTCTCTTAGGACTCCGGCATTTGCTGCGAATCTAGAGACTCCGAGAATTAATTTGAAATAATCTGTTTCGACGCTTTCTAGTCGATCTATCCTATCCACTCCCCAAATTTCTGCCCCATAATTCATTGAAGAACTGAAGTATCCAAATAAACACACCAGGGGTCTTCTAGAATTTAGTGGGAAATACAATTATTCAAATTATCGTTTCCATGTTGTCGCGCCAGGAAGTAATAAGAGCCAAAATTTATTGCTTATTTATCCTTGAAAATAGATTTTATTACATGGGAGTTTTTTTGTTTTTTTTTCTCCCTTTCAAAATTCAAAATTTAAGTAGTATGTAACTTAGTGCAAGGATCACAGAATTTTGAAAATGTGCACACAATTCACTTTTCCCTATAGCACGTCATACGCAGTTTTTTAACTGCTTTTTCGACGTAAAATAAATAAAAAGTAGTAAACTACGTCGAAAAAATACCATACTGTATTGTAGTTTTAATATTCCACACCTGAACTACTTTTTTACTTAAAGAATGATTAGAATTTAAAAAATGTTTTTACAAAATCTCAAGGGTCAGATCGACTGGGGAATATTCATTTTGAGGAAAATTCTATGAATGGTTTAGACGCTAGTGTTGTTCACAGGCGGAAAGTTGAACGGACATTTAAAAAAAAAACATTTTTCGGCATTAAGGACCCACAATTTGCGGAATATGACCACAAAACGTGTTAGAAGAAGTAATTTACTACACATTGGAAAAATATTTGTCCACTTTCTCTATCACAAGGCCCCACAATGCGTGTATTTAATTTTGTACTCCTATGACTTCCTCAGACTACGTTTGCCTCAAAATTTGGAACCGGAAAATCTTATCAGTCGTCATTAAAGCGAACGCGTCTTGATTTTCGCGGTAATTCAAATGAATTGTAGACGCCTCAGAACCTACTCACATTAGTACCGTCTTAGTATAGTATTCTGTTCCTGTTCCATGGCTGGACAGCCCACTACAGAACTTGGCCAACCAGGGGTGACAGAGCCTCTCGGCAATGGGATAAAGGATTGGTGTGGTTAGCACAAAGACATCACTTCACCGTAAGACTGGTCTTCATAACCTTAGAGTAGACTTTCTCATCATCACACAGCAATAGATACTGGAACATTTGTAAGGAGAGTGCACAGGTATAATTTGCTTCGGCCGGGAATCGAACGCGGGGTTGCGCCGTGGCAAGCGAGCATGCTAAATAAGCTATTATTAGGAATAGCGAATCTACTTGTAAATGTATTTTCAGCGCTAACCTACATACGAGTACTAGTAATTCTTGTTTTAGAGGTGCATCACATTAGTTAACGGACTTCTGGTGACATTTATGCATGCAATATTTATATGCATTTTCCGTTCTGTAGAGTCCCAGATGTCGATCGTTGTGTCGTTTATCATTTTTCCAAGAATTCTTTTGAAAAGAGTTCTCAAATGCCACGTGTCTAAACCTCCTGGAGGGGAAATCTAAAATCAGCGCCGGCGTTGAGAAAATGTCAGCGTTGAGCCGCTGCGGGCGTCACGTCGCCACGTAGGTCAAACGGCGGAGTTTGGTGCCGCACGCACGGGAAACTTTTATCACCGGAAGCCTCACTTCTGCCGCCGGCAGAGCGCGGAGGAGTCGCTGAGAGTAGCGGAGAAGGGGGAGGAATGAGAGAGAGGATGGGGCAGAGTCGTGTTTGCTTCAAGCTCTTTCGACCTGTCAGTCGACAGTGGGACCGACATCATACAACGCATGGTATTAATTAAAATGGTCTTCCTTTTAAAAGGTAGAAACTCTTTAAAAGGCGCATGTTTAAAAAGTCTTACATTTATCATGTATCATGTGCCGTCGGATGTAAAATGGTTAGGGTATCGGGCTGTTGTACCCAAGTGTGCGGGTTCAAATCTCATCTGTGGCTTTGTAAAGGCGAGAAAATCACCCCTGCCTACTGTCTCCTGAGGGGAAGTAAAGCCGGATGTTGCATGTCGTTTATTTACTGCATGTAAAAGATCCTCAGCCCTAAAAAAGCCTATAAGATAAATTCAAATCGTCTGTTTTGTTGCCCGAGTGATATCTTCTCTCTCCGCTAGATGGTGAAACGAGCGTAGTGAAATTTGTGTGGTCAGACAGAAGAGCAGGTCTAATGGCCCGAGTCTCCACCCATAAATAAGACTCGAAGTAAATTTTTTATCGTAAAAAAGACTTTATGCGCACACTTCTGTATCCTTTCAATAGTCTTTGCATTACTGGAAATGAAATTGTAGAAAAAAATATTGAAAATGTCAACATTTTTAATTTTAACTGGACTCTTCAACCACATTGATATTAACTATTTAATTATTAAAACATCTGTAATATTTTCTCGGTTTTCCTAATTGTATTCTGTAGATCTGTGCTGTGGTACAAAATAAATCAGGATTATAACATAATCAGTATATTCTAAATAATTGCTATCGCACATCATTAATTGGATATAATAAATAACTGTTTTTAGTAATATATATATATATATATATATATATATATATATATATATATATATAAACTATTAAGAAACCAAAGTAGTTAAACTATTTTGTTTTATTCATACTGAAAATGTTTACTCAAACACTTTAAGAAAATAGAAACAAATTCATGCATTAGTTCAAAAAGTTATTTTTGAAAGCAAATAATTTTGAAACAAGTGAATTTTAAAAACAACACGATCGGTGAAACGAGCGTAATAAAATTTGGATTGGAATAATAGATTTCGTCAGTGGAGAGGTAAAGATTTTCCTCCGTAACTCGAAAGAAAATCCAATTAATTATCGATGTAAAACTTTTACGTAGATTTTAATAGATGCAGTTGGGATTTTTATTTGGTTTTTGAAACATGCCTTTTTTTAGCCGAGTACTATCTATCCCTTAAACCGTTTTATTTTATTAAGGTCAAAACCTTTAAATTAAACATATATTGAAATTTAAACTAATATTTAATAACAAACTACTTCTGAACCTCGTTATGAAGTTTTGTCACGTTTAGATTTGCTTGCATCCAGTTAACCCGATGATAACAATACCGGAGAATTCAGTGTGGCATTGCAATCTGAATCTATCACTCACATCAAAAATGCACCTCCCATGCAACTCCCAAGCAAATGCAACGTAAAATTAATTGTCACTAATTTTATGAGATTTTGTGAGAAAAAACTAATTATATAACACAAATATTAAATCAAATTAAATATTGAAACAAATGCAGATGACCTAATGATAGATGAACTACAAAAAACACTTAATAATTGTAAAAATCGAAAAGCACCCGGTATGAACACAGGCATGAACATGGCATGAACACAGAACTACTATAATAATCTGGAATATCATTTTATCTACGCCTGCTTCACTTCTTTAATATGTGCTGGAGAATTAAACAAACTCCTAAAAAATGGTAAAAAGCAAAAGTTATCTCACTTTATAAGAAAGGAAACGGAGGAGGAGACAACTACAGAGGAATAAGTCTATTGGATACGACATACAAGATCTATATAATTAAAAAGAATAATAGAAGAAAGAAGTAAAGACAACTATGCAACCGACGTAACGTTCGTGGGTATAGTAAAAGCTTTTGATAATGTTAATAGAAACCTCTACGTAACATAATGGAACTAAGGGGATATCCAACACATTTGATAGAGGTTATGAAATGTCAACATGAAACAAGGAGTATTAAACTCGTCATAAAAGGAAAATTGACCGAAGAGATTCCCACCATCAAAGGTGTATGTCAGGGCTGTTGCATATCGCCGACACTTTTGGTCATATATGTGGACGACAAATTTAGAACATGGAAATTGAATGTAGATCCAGGGATCTATTTTATAAAAACATTTTTAAACTCCATTTTATTTGCAGATGACAAAGTGATAATACTGAAGACAAAATGCAGATGGCGGTATATAGATTAAATCAAACTGCATTAGAATAGATTTTAAAATATCTACAGAAAAACTAAAACTATGGCATATAAAGGAAAATATCCACTGAGAACAAAATTGTGGTAGATGGAAAAATTATTGAACAGGTTAAATTTGTTTAAGTATCAAGGAAACCACATCTCGTTTGAAAGAGATGCAGAATTAGGTAAAAGACTAAATAAGTTTATAAATATCTGTGGCACGATAAACAGACAAAAAATAACAAAAGGAAAGAAACAAGAATAAAATTCTTCAAAACAGTACCTGCGTCAGCGTTAATGTACAGAGATGAAACAAGAGCGTCAAAAAAAGATAACGCTAAAATCCAGACATCAGAAATGAAATTTTTGTGTATTACTCTTGCTTATCACATCTTACAAAAAAAGAAAAATACGGAGATAGGGAATAAACTGAGGTCGAAAAATTGCTGGAGAAACTGAAAAAAAATCAGAAAAGATGGTGTGAACATCTAAGAAGAATGGCCAATACCAGACTCGCAGAGGAATACAGATGCAGCGAAAGAAGAGATGTAGGAAGACCCAGAAGGAAGTGGACACCGGAAGAGGTTCTAAAACCAAATACTTGAAGTGAAGAACAAAAGAAGAAGTATTAAAACAATTAATTTAATTTGAAATTTCTGCCTCATTACCTTATCGTGTCCTCATTAAGGAAGCCCCTGTAGGCAGGGAGCGGTTGCTCAGTGCATCAACTGATGTCACTGCACTGCCTCTGACCGGGAGCTCCTAGGTTTGAGTCCGGCGACGGCGGCGGGATTTTTAAACTAATCCACTACAACAGAAAAAGTTGATGCATGTCATACGTCTTAAAAGAAACATTAGATCATCATAATATTGAATGTCACCATAAACAAAAAACACATTATACCATTCGGTGGCCATTTACAGAAAATGGCTTCTATCAGTGGTTCAACAGTGACACTTTCACTTCAGAAAATTTACGTTATTAGAAGGTGGATGGCAAACATGGATACTTCAAAATGACTTTCAACGCCCAAGGGGTTTGTATTGTATCACAAAACCAGAACTTCTAATTTTGTTGTTGTGAGTCTACTAATTGGAACAGATCTGTGAATCAGTCTCATGAATCGCAACCCGTCAAATGACAGCAATCCAAGATCCCGGGAAGCCCTTATTATAACTGCATAGTTCGCCGAGTCGTTTTACGGTGATCACATAAAGCCCAACTCAAAACAGTCACGCCCCTTGCGCGAGGACAAGTGGCGCGAGAAGTTCTTCAATTTGACGTTGCATTTCCCAGAGCAGCACTTGTTCCACGCTTCGCGTCTCCCGCGGAGGAAATTTCATTACGCGTCGGGCCCCCTTGGCTGCCTTGTCAGCGCTGCCACGCGCCGTTGTTGAAGGGCCCATGCGCGCGCAGAATCCGGCGCAGCGTGCTGCGCGCTTCTCTGAAACGACCTGAGACTCTTGTCTTACTTGTCGCTACACTAACGGCGTGGAATTGCCGGTATCTCGAGATAAAATGATTCAATTCATGACAATTTACGTCTGCTGAACTGGTGAGGTCATTTTTGTCACGTATCTGAGGATGTGGAGACAACGCATACCCCAAGGCAAAAAAAAAAGCTTTAAAGTGTTGAAATAACAAGAAAGTCTGTTTTAATGATATGAACAAGAAATTGTATGTATTATCTTGGGGATTAATGGAAAAATAATTAAACTAAAAGCACAGTTACTCATCAAATTAAAAAAAAATAATGTCTACATAAATTATAGAAAAAGCACACCTCCAAATAAATTTTGTGTCTATACATAAACTAATTATAAAATTATCTTTTGAGGACCAGAACATCATTAAGGAGGACCCGATTAATCACATCTATGATTAATATAATACAACCTCAATTTGAAGTCACATTTGACACTCCCTAATTCACTGCAATTTCCGCAAATAAGAACCGTACACTGAGCGTAGATGGGTACCTTACAGTGAGCACAGGTATCTTTTGTTTGGCGCTCACTTTGCCTTGAAGATATTCCACATATCACTTATTTACTTACATTATTTTCGCGTTGAGCAAAAGGGACAGGTTCTTTTAAGATTTGGGATGGGGTCAGCCGCAGCTCAACGGGCATGTGGACGTTGTGTAGTCTCTTATATAAACACGAGATAAAAAATTAAGTAATCAGTGAGGTGGGGATTGGTTGTGCTCCAGGCTCCAGTTATCTTTCAAAGGCTGGGCTCTAACAGCCACCACATCACCAGTTACGGGATAATTTTAATTTATTTCATTAATGACTATCCTTAGCAAACAAAAAATGACTGGAAGGTCCTAGGTTCGATTCTCGACGGTGGCAGGATTTTCGATACTGGCTAGATAGCTAGGTCGAGATCCTGGAGACAAATTCTAGCGGCCGACTGCTCGTATAGGTAGTTTTCAGTGGTTGCTGTGATCAACACCAGGCGAATGCCGGAGAAGTATCTTACCAAACGGGCCACGGACCGCGCACGATCTGTCCTTCCTCTTCCTTGACCTATTCTCACCCCTTACACACACATTTACACTAACATGCACTACACTACCACAAATGCCGGGACACCGGTCGGAAGCTTAGAGATTATCACGGATGGGGTGGTGCCCCGCTGGTGGGAGGTACCTGACTAGAGACAACCAATCTAGATGACAGGTAGGTCGGCACCGAATCTCACCATCCAGCGGGGAAAGAACACCGCCACCTTCCGAAGAAAAGAAAACATGCACTACACGTACGGGACGAATGACCTTAGCTGTTGACGCTCCCGGAATCACTAACAACCACAACCAATTTTGACCACTTCGTCTGTTTAATTATAATATCTTTAACGACTATCTAACAAACAGAAACGTAATTTATTAAAGTATGTATTACAAAAATACATCCGCTACACAAGTACCACGGACCGCACTGGAATGTTCTTGGCTCTTTCCTGTCCTATCGTCACCCCTTCCATTTTCACTTACATGCATTTCACCTCTACATACGCCGGGAGAGTAGTCGGAAACTTACAGAATGTCCCAATGGGGAGGTGGGAGATATCTGGATGAGGAAAACCCCGCAAGCCGACCTGTAGGTCTGGGCCGTTTATCGCTATCTTGGAGGGAAGAATGCCTTCCTTGTCCCGGCGTCTTCAGTCGCTGTCTGGAGGAGAATTCTAGCGGCCGGCTGCTCTGATCGGTAGTTTTCCGTGGTTTCTCCGATCAACACCAGGCGAATGCCGGAGCAGTACCTTACCAAACGGACCACGGACCGCGCGCGATCTTCCTTCTTCTTCCTTGTCTATCCTCTCCTCTTACACACACTTACACTAGCATGCACTACACTACCACATATTCCGGGAGACCGGTCGGGAGCTTAGAGCTTGTCCCGACTGGGGTGGTGCCCCGCTGGTGGGAGAGTCCTGGTTAGGGGGAAACCCCACTAGCCGACGGTAGGTCGGCGCCGGATCTCGCCATCCAGCGGGGAAGATCACCGCCATCTCCCGAGAAAGAAACATGCACTTTACTAACGGGACCAATGACCAAATCAGTTGACGCGCCCGGAAACACGAAAAATCAATCAAACGAAATAATCAATCAATCTTGTTTTAGGCTGCGCACGCCTGTGCACAGGCTCAATCAACAACAATCTACATCCGACATGTCTCCAGATGAAATGATTCACGACCGCGCCAAGGCCAGCCCCGCAGAATCCCCGAAATCGAGTCACGCGTTTTCCGCGTTGCGCAACGGAAGTCGCTTGGGCCGCAGCCGTGGCCGTTCGGCCTTCGATGCTCGCAGGCCTCTCATCCATAAACACACGGCCGCGTCGAGGCGCGAAGAATACTCCCATTAGGGACAACAGGCCCACTTAAGCGCTTAAGAGAGGCTGTTAAGGAAAGCGAGGGGCGGCCCGCGCGGAGGCCGCAGTGCCCGCGGCGAGGCTCACCCGGCCAGGATGCTCGCGCTGCCCTGGGTCTTCCTCTTGCTGGTGAGCGCGCTTCCCACTTATTTATCTATTCATTTAGTTATTGTATTATCTAAGTTTCTTAATGGAAGGGTGATAATAAGGAAGCAATACTCAGGAGAAGCAAATAAGGGTTTATTTTCATAACTACATGGCAATAGTGATTCGAAATATGACTTGCAGCCTATTAATTATGTTAGTGGACAACTGGAGCCATTTAGAATCCGTATTTTATGATTTGGTATTTTACCTATCAGCACACAATATTAGTTAATATAATTTGTGTACTTCCGATAGACCCATTCTTCTTAGATGTGGCATTTTCTGATACCTTGTGCGAACCGATTGTGCAAGTTGGAGTTGTGACTGTTTTAGAAGTTGGCAATTCAATTTTTTATTTAACTATTGTTTGTTTATTTATGTTTATTTATTCCGTTAAAACAATAGCAACTGTTTTTATTATATGATGAAATTGAATATTTCGAAAAGGCTGCAACTCCAATGTTTGTGAAAATGAGTTAAGCCGACCATATGATTAGGACATAACATTCTTACTGCTATGATGGCTGTGAAAAGTATCATATCGGCTGTTCTTTAGAATATTAAAAGTATGTGCCGCTCTCAATTTACTTCGAATGTGCTAATTCACCTTTGACGTGACATGTTCCAACATCTTGCGCGGGCATAACAACCATTAGAGACGTGGCCTTTACGTAATCATCAATTCAAATATTACTTACAATTGATTTACTGATTTATTTTTAATTATTGTTTCTTTAATAATTCATTAATTAAATTGCTTTTAAAACGTATACATATGCGTATGTATCTCAGCACTCGCTCAGTTCATTATGGGAAACGACACTTCGATTCAGATGAGGATTATTGATCGAAAATTACGATTATAATTATTGTAATGAATGCACAGATAATGGTTTAAAGATAATGCCAAGAAAGAAGTATTTTGTACGTTTTTAGTTTTTCATATTGCTTACGTACGGAGTATAGAGAAAGCATTGCAACCCTGCGGCAAAAACGGCGCTTTTTACCTGAAAGAGATATTGTCAACCATTTTAGGCTTCCGCTGTTGATTGGGCGTGGTTGAGGCTGAGATAATTCGATTGAGGAGTGGTGCTGAAGAGCTCCTAAAACAAGTAAAATGCGCTGAAAGCAGGGACGAGAAACATTTTCGTAACATGTGTCAAATATGTTTCAAACACGAGTTATGACACTCCCTACAAAAGCGTATTTTCCACCTTGTGAAAAATGAAAAATTGTGATCTGCTTTAATGGAATAAAAAAGGATAACTCAATCACTCAATTAATTTATGATTGTAAACCCGTACAAAATGCACGCGATTATTGAATCATCAATTTAGTTCAACAGCGAAAGATGATCTTTTGTACGAGATGGCAATCGCCGATGTGGATCTAGATGGTGCCACGGTTACAGGGCGACTTGTTTAGTGAATATAACTCAGTTGTTAGTTATGATGAATGTGATGATGCGATAAATTGCACTTAGAGCGCACTGCTAATCAAAATGTGAAAATGGATGACGCCTAGTACTTCATAAGAGTAAGTAGGTGTAAGCATGCAATGCACCACTGGTAATCAATTATCTACAAATTTATTCAGTATATTTTTTATACTTAATAGATTATGTTAACTTCATAGCCAAATCATACAGGAAAATTTTATACAGCATTTTCTATAGATTGGCGTATTTATAAATTACATTTTTGATAATTAGAGAGATGTTTATGAATTTGTTTTTTGAAATGGTGGTACTTTGTAATAGTATATGCATTATTTTGCGACCCTCAGAAAAATATAACTTTTGGAAACTCAAAACACAGATGTTTATGTTCATTTCTAATTTAATTCTTATGGGCAACTATCGTTTATAATCTTTTTGAGCCACGAATCAAATTTAAAATTGCATATTGCACATATATGAGAGTGTTAATATTGTTCTACACTATAGACCGGGAGTGCAAAAAATGTTTACACGCTTTAAAAAGATACAAATTTCAAATATTTCAAAGTTTGGCCGGAAAACAACAGTAATATGTAGCATGATATTCTGTAAATGGATGTGACTTACACACGAAAATATAACTTGCATATGTAGTACGTTATGCTAACGTCGTTACGCGATAGGTTAATCAACAATGAACAAAATGAAGCCTAGCTGCCCGACAGATCAACAGTGAACGAAATGAAGTCAGAACTATTCTACAAATGAAATTACGTTCAACACTTTTCCAAAATGTGCCAAATATTGATATTATATTAATGTACTTTATTCAATTATCTTTCATATTTTCATAGTTCTACCATGGGCATCTTCTAATGTAGCAGATGGGCAAGGTTAAATGGTGTGGTCGATACGGAATCAAAATAGAGATAAACAAATGAATATACAGACGATGACACGAAATGCGTTGTTTTTTGCTTTAAAGGAACAACTTTGTGATGTAACAAACATTAATATTTAAAGTAACAAACATATATTCTTTCAGTTGAAAATACATTTATCAAACACGCACGTTTTAAAATTAAATGTTGACGAACTTCTTTATATTCATTCACAATCGTGTTGGATTCTGTAACAGATGAGTTTGATGATGTCTGTCTTAACTTATTTATGATTACCGAATGGTATTCGCTCATTGATTTTTAGGTAGGGCTTCAGTGATGATATCGTAGCATCGTCTCCTTATTATTTTAGAAGTATACATACCTTTTGCACCTCTCACACGCAACCAATCATTATAAGTGTAATAAAGAAAGAGAATTTCACGAAGACATGAGAATTGCACGTTGACTTTAAAAATATGAAGGATTTGTTTAAAACACGCATCGAAATATTCATGCCAAATAGACTTTGTATTCTCCGTGTTTTCTGAAGCTTCACGAATTGTTTAATTGATTTGGTTGCCAGACGCGACAGCGATTCTCGCCATGTTGTTACTATTGAAAATAACTGACAGCGATGTTAAAATCACAGGTTATATTGTAGTACATACACGGTTTATTGCACACAACAATACATACCGCCTCCTAAGATACATGAGTCGGAGCTTATGGTTGGCTAGTAGGTAGGAGAGGTAAGAAAAATCGGATAGAAAAAGCGATAAAGTTTTTGAAATACACCACCCTGTTTGAGGCATATTATATGTATAGTTCAACACTATTAGTTATAATTTTACGAGTAGATTAAGCACCCAGCCCGACTGCAGAATAAAAATGTTTAAGGATGTTCTGTAAACACATGTAACTTACTTTATGATCGCTACCATTGCCACAACAAAATGGAGCCAAGATTGTCGTTTGAATAGCGGAAAGCAAATGTGAAATGGTATTGGAAAACTGAGAATGTTGTGGAAGTTAAACGGTAATGGAGACGTGTGCGGAACAGAACCACCAACGCGAGTAACAATTCCAAGCAGTCGTGATAAATTTGAGACTAATGGTACCTTGTGCGTTATTCAAAAGAGCAGTTCTGGGAAACCTCGCCCATCAGCAAGATCTCAGCTATGGGTTTGGAACATTTTGAGCGCTCACCGCTGAAATCTACAATACAATGTGCTCGAGAGACTGGGATTGGCACGTACGTCGTATCATTAAAACAGCAAAATTGAAAGTTTTCATCCCAAGACTTTTGCTTGCATTACAAGATGATACTGATCGGAGAATGCAATAAGGCGAGTGGTTACAGAGCATGGTGAAAGAGGATGAAATCTTTGTAGGGAAAGTTGTTTGGTCCGTTTGTTCACCGTACTCAGAAATGTATGTATGCCGATTATGGACATTTCGAGCGTATGTTTGAATTGATGTACCTGTCTAAGATGATTATTGCTCATTTTCTGTCTATGTGAATTCAGCTTTGTTATGCTAACAGTTTTTCCTTTGTTTGAAGTATACATTTTTTGGCCCCCTCTGAATCTATATGTGGCATTTTAAGGCAATTTCCTGTTATAATCCATCCAGTTAGATGAAGGTCATTGATCGAGGATTAAAGCGAACAGAGAATACAATTATAGAGCGGCATAGCTATGCAATCTAAGAGCCAAAAATCAAGAATTAATTATGTTCCCCAAGTGTTCTAAGTACTAATGCCGAAGGCTAGCTATAAAAAGCATTTTCTTGATACTTTTAATTGTAATGGACCTCAACATAATAGTGCTGTTGCTTAGTTCAGAATACTATGGATGTGCAGTTTCTCTTATTTTCTCGAATACAAATTTTTGGCTGGTTACTCTACAATATTATTATTATTATTATTATTATTATTATTATTATTATTATTAAACGTTTTAATTAAGGTTTAAAACTCGGTATCAACTCGATGTGCGGCTTAAGAAAACAAGTCACACCGATAGTTATCGAATCCCTGGGATTTGTTTCGTAAAATGTTCGTAATTTGTTCAGGCTGTGACGACATTAAAAATATTGACAAGTGCAAGATGTGTCATTGAGAATAGAACAACAAAGTATTCATATAACAAATATTCATAGTTTCTCAAAAACTATTTATGTACAACAAATTCCAATTGCAAAAACTTTTGCAATTTTAGAAAATTCAGAGTTAACCGTAAAAATCGGACCTATGCTACCTTTATAAGTGTAACAAATTTTAAAGAATGTTTTTCAAAATTTCGAATCTTCAACTAGAGCCAGATGGACAGGGGTTTCTTCAATTTGGAAGAGGCCTTACATGTGGTTTAGGCGCTAGTAGTGTTCACAGACGGACGGACAGACGGACGGGAACATTAATAAGTGTATTTCACTCTAGTCTTACAAAAAATTTCAATAAAAAATATGTGGCCATTTTTGAGATAATTTTGAAAATGTCCCAGGGCATTCATATAAAATACTTCCAAATTCAAAGAGATTTTCAAAACCGCGGGCATTTGAATCGGATCAGATCGTATAAAGGTTTGTTGTACGAATATCTGTTGAATCCTTTGCATGGTGCTTCTCCTGAAATTGATATTCACGGGGGTGGCGGGTTTAGATGGCTCGAAGCATCAACTGATGTCACTGCAGTACCTCTGACCGGAAGGTTCGAGTCCCGATAGAGACAGGATTTTCGACACTAGCTGCATGGCGTGGTCCGCTGCTACTCTGATCTGTAGTTTTGCACTGTTTCTCCGGTGAATACCAGGTGAATGTCAAGGCAATAATCCAAGAAACTGCCCACGGACCGCGAGTAATCTTTCCTTTCTCTTCTTTGCCAGATCTACACACTTTACTTACACGTACTTACATTTATGTGCACTACACTACCACACATGTCGAGAGACCCTTCGCGAGCTTAGAGTTTGGCCCGGTTGGGGCGTGCCTCGCTGCAGGAGCATACCTGGTTGGGGAAAACCCCGGAAAACGACGTGTATGTCGTCGCCAAGTGTCAGCAACCAATAGAAAAAAAAAAAAAAAAACACAACTCGTGATAAAAATGTATTACATTTACGGGACTAATGACCGTACCAGGTGACGCGCCGGAGACAGGAAATAATCAATCAATAAATAATTATTTTCAAAATTGCAAGGTTTGAGTCGTGCTACATCATACGATGCTGTGTTCTATTCATGGCATGGGCCAGGACTAATGACCTGTGTATGTTAAGGATGCGATACCGATGCCGATGTTTTACAAACTTCGATGTTTCTAATAAAATATCGATGTTTTAAACATCGATATATTGAAGTATTTTTTAACTTCGATGTTCTATGCTAGAGGTTTTTACGTCATCGATGTTTTCTTTGTGGATGAATTATTCCCCTACTCACTATGTTGTAAACGTTAAAATATGAAGTAGTAATTGACGATGCCACTGTCTGTTTACGTGTTATTGGATTTTCACTACCTTCATCGAGAAGACTGTATGTCGCCCGAGATGAACCTTACGCCCTCTCTTTCCTCGTATTGCACACTAGAAAAGGCGTTTCTAAACTTTGTTTTCAGTTAAATTTTCATTATAAATTAATTTTATTGTTATTTTTTGCCCAAAAATTAATGTTCAAGTTACTAAAAAAAAAATTAATGGTCGGGAATCACAATTGTAGCATATTTTTTAAAAATATTATTAACAATATTTCACAAACAAATCGTCTTTTAGTTAAATTTATTAGAATTTTAGTTCATGTTAAGTTTATTAGAACGTTGACATATTACAAATTCTATGAAACTTTGCACAAGAATGCATTTATTTATTGTATTGTGTACTAGATATACTTTTCATTACGATTATTAAATAAAGCAGTTTGACAAAATGGTTTAAACATCTGAACCCTCTATTCTGAATGTGTTTTACTCTCAACATCAGATGAACATCTCATAGATTTTCTTAATAAGACACAACCACTGCATACAATTTACGCCGTACTGTCGAGTGCTCTTGTTTAGTAGACGCCCACAGAGATAACAACCTTCCATGTTGCCATTAAGTGACTCCGCTGAACCCTCGGTCCATTCTTAGGTTCTCAGTAGAAATCTCCCGCGTGCTCTTACTGCTGTCGGCACAGATTTTCTCTCAATCTTCCTTTTCATTTCTGGTTTCATAAAGGACAAAGCAAGATCCTTTAGAAATCCCCTTCTAGTCAACCTTTCTCTACTATTGTTCTTTGTATAAACATTCAGAGCATCGATTGCAGCGATATTAAGGTCAGAAACTGAACCGCAAGTGGTCGCGTAAATTACTATTGTAATCCAAACTGTTTCTGGCGCTTATCGCTAATGCAGTAGTTATCACTTGAGTAATATTTCGCTATAATTCAATAGTAGAGGCCTTCTACGAAAGGTACTGAAAAGTCCATGTCAAAAGTTTGCCAATTCTCACCGTAAACAGCGAATGAAGACTGAATTACAATAGTAATCCATGCGACCATTGAAGGGTTAACGTGGAAGTTTTAATTTTGAACATCGATGTTTGGCAACTTTGATGTTTTGTTATCCATGACGTCACACTACACTGTCAGAAATTACCGCATTCCTTTAATTAAATGTGCATTAAATTAATTATCATGAACTCACATAATATTTAATGTATACATGTATATAAGGCTGAAAGAGTGAAAGTTTAATGGTCACATCTGGAATGAATGAATGGTCTTGATAGACTGGTGATTATGAATATACAATGTGAATGGTAAGAAGGAAGAGAAATGGGAGAACCTCTACATTAAATCTACATTGATTTTAACTTATGCATTGAATTTAATGTAAAAATATATAAAGCCCCTTTTAATGTATGATGTTACATTAAGTTCCATGTACAACACATTAATCTGCATTGAATTTCATGGTATTTGCGACAGGCGTGTTCGGTGCGCGGCCGGCCGGGCTCGGGGCCGACGCGCGCTCCGCCGACCGACCTGCACCGCTTCCTGGCGGACCTGTCCTACCTGGAGCGCGCCTTCCCGGCCGGAGGCGGAGCGGCGTGCTTGCTGCACGCGGACGGCAACTGCTACCGCGTGCGCGAGCAGGGCCCCTGCGCCGCCGGGGAGATCTTCCGCGTCAACAAGACGGAGGCCCTGCGAGGCGGCGGCGGAGGCGGGGCGGAGGGCGCGGAGGGCGGGGTGCTGCGCGGCACGGCAGCAAGCAGTGCGGGCCCCGAGTGCCGCTCGGCCGAGTGGGTGGAGAACGAGGTGAGCACGCGCACGCGCACGCGCCGACGCGCTCAGCGCTCTTCCTATACTGCGGTTTTTATAATGTGGCGGGTGAGAGCTGGTCTTCATGATGGAATATGGCACGGCTTTTTGGTCTTTCACGTTCGTGCTTGGTCGTATGGCTTTTTATAACATGGCGCGTGAGGGCCAGTCTTCATCATGGAATATGGCACTGCTTTTCGCGTCTTTCTCGGTCGTGCCGCTAGATGTCGCATCAGTTGAGCACGCGTACGCGCCGCCGCGCTCAGCGCCCTGCCTATACTTCGGTTTTTATAATATGGCGCGTGAGCCGGTCTTCATGATGGAATATGGCACGGCTTTTTGGTCTTTCTGGTTCGTGCTTGGTCGTATGGCTTTTTATAACATGACGCGTAAGGGGCCAGTCTTGATAATGAAATTTGGCACTGATTTTCGCGTCTTTCTCGGTCGTGCCGCTAGATGTCGCATCAGGTGAGCACGCGCACGCGCCACCGCGCTCAGCGCCCTGCCTATACTTCGGTTTTTATAATATGGCGAGTGAAGGCTAGACTTCATGATGGAATATGGGACGGCTTTTTGGTCTTTCTCGGTCATGCACGGTGGTATAGCATGGCTTTTTATAACATGGCGCGTGAGGGCCAGTCTTCATGATGAAATATGGCACGGCTTTTCGCGTCTTTCTCGCTTGTGCCGCTAGATGCCACATGAGGTGAGCACGCGACGCGGCCGCTGAGCCACTCGCGTCCTTCCTATAATTCGGTTTTTATAACAAGGCGCGTGAGGGGTTGGTTTTGTCGGTCGTCCGCAAAAGGAAGGGAACTCGCCAGCGTCCTTCCTATTTGGTTTTTTCATGATAGAATATGGCACGGCTTTTTGTGTCTTTCTCGGTCGTACTGATAGATGTCGCAAGAGATGAACATGCGCACGTGGAACCGCGCTCAGCGCCCATCCTATACTTCGGTTTTTATAACAAGGTGCGTGAGGGCCAGTCTTCATAATGGAATATGGCACGGCGTTTTGGGTCTTTCTCAGTCGTGCTTCTATACTTGGCATTTTATAACAAGGCGCGTGAGGGCCAGTCTTCATAATGGATTATGGCACGGCTTCTCGAGCCTTTCTCGGTCGTGTCGCTAGATGTCGCACGATCACGACCGTATCAAGCAGTGCTGCAGATCAAGGATGCAGGCGCGAGGGTCGCAGGTTTGAATCTGACGGCTGTTTGCTGATGTGACACATTGGGGCTCTCTCCTCGACCAAGTGTTTCCGGGCAGTCAGGCTGGCGTAGGGAGCGTTAGAGTTAGAGTTGCGCCTTAGTACGAGTTAGTTGTGGGTTCGAAATCGACGAACTACATGAACTT
The DNA here is from genome assembly GCA_964035755.1 of Teleogryllus oceanicus. NCBI lineage: Eukaryota > Metazoa > Arthropoda > Insecta > Orthoptera > Gryllidae > Teleogryllus > Teleogryllus oceanicus. Next base: position 19,661,920 of record CAXIVR010000006.1, read on the forward strand.
TTCTTTTGTGGTATGGTCGGATTTACCATCTCTCTAAAATCTAATGTCGTCTCCGTAATTCCTTTCCTCACCCTGGTAAGTTGTTTGAGCGGGGATAAGACCAACTGCGCGATGAATGGGCTTAGAGATCGCAGAGAGAGCGCCATCTCTGTGTGCGTTTTTTGATTGATTGATTGATTTTTTCGTGTTTCCGGGCGCGTCAACTGCTTCGGCCATTAATCCCGTTAGTGTAGTGCGTGTTTTTTCTCGGGAGATGGCGGTGATTTTCCCCTCACTGAATGGCGAGATCCGGCTCCGATCTATCGTCGGCTACTGGGGTTTCCCCCTAACCACGACTCTCCCACCAGCGGGGCAGCGCCCCTGCCGGAACAAGCTCTAAGCTCCCGACCGGTCTCCCGACCGGATGTGGTAGTGTGGTGCAGGTTAGTGTAAGTGAGAGTGTAAGGGGAGAGGATAGGACAAGGAAGGGGAAGGACAGATCGCGCGCCGTGGCCCCTTTTTGTAGGGTACTGCTCCGGCATTCGCCTGGTGTTGATCGGAGAAACCACGGAAAACTACCGATCAGAGCAGCTGGATGCTAGAATTCTCCTCCAGACAGCGACTGAATTCGATCTAGCTGAAAAGCTAGTGTCGAAAATCTTGCCGCCGTCAGGACTCGAACCTAGGACCTCCCGGTCAGACGCGCTGCAGTGGCATCAGTTGATGCACTGAGCTACCGCTCCCGGCGTGTGCGTTTTTTCTCTTCCTGTGCAGTACAAGACTAAGCGGGATGGTGAAGCTGCGATTATCAAGAATATTATTCCTTCGAATAATGCGCGGTGTCAAATCAACCGTTTTATTTTTCAACCGTTGTTTCATCTAACAATTTATTAATACAAGTTTGATGGTTTCTTAAGTTTCCACCACAAAAAAAGTGCATATTTTCTGCCATGTGCAGCGTTCAACTCGATGATGTCACGATTCGAGGTGCAATGCGTGCATCTCCATGGAAAGATCTCCATATTCATCTCTAGGTTACCTTGATATAAAAACCACGGGGTTATTATCCCCTAAAGGCTGTTCGAAACGTTGACTGTATCGGTCAATCAAATGATGAGAACCACAGATTATACTGGGAGATTCGGATTCAATTCCTAATCGAGACAGATCGAGACCTTGCAGAGTCTACACATCATTTATTATATTATCATCGAGGTTTTGTATTTATGCGTATGAGCACTACACAAATCCTGTGGGCCTCGGCTTCTGACGGCAGGTTTTTCCCCCTTCAGGGGTTTTTTCCTCAGCCGTACCTTATGGTCTCGTTTCCGCGGCTTTGATGCGAGGGAGAGACCATTTGGGGTGAATACCAGAAGGCGAAAGGTTAGAACGCGGTAGAATGTAGGTATTGTAATGGCTTAAAGGCCTTCGGCCTAGCTACATTGCATCAAGTTTTCTAATTTGGCTGTAATAATTACCTATTAAATAAATAAATAAAATTTCCTGTGGTAGAATTTTGAAAGAGATATACATAATAGTAAAGGACAAATTGTTTTCTTCAATTATTCATGACTTAATTGCTCAGAGGAAATCATTTTTTCACACCTCACACATTTGCAAATAGAATCTGTACTGTTAAAACTTTGCTCTCATTTGCATGCGAAATTTCACAAACTGATGTTAAAATATACGAGTGGGAGGTACTAATGTTGACAACGAAATACCCTTTATGACGTTTATGAATGCACGCTACTTTCCGTGAGCGGGGAGTCTTGTTTTGCGTAATTAAGAGCACGAAATGTCGATACGCAAAGACAAAAAAAGTACAACTCACGCAGAACATGCAATGAAGTGCACGCGTGCATTAAGCCTGATGATGCTCCGATGAAATCACCTACATCGAAATTCTCTCACAATACCCACTGTCTCTTCTCTCTATCTAAAGATTAGTGTTTCACCTGAAGTATTTAAATCAACGGAACAGATACAGAAACTGAGTTTTTCAAACAATGTACTAGAATTATTTGTTCTTTCAAATTTTAATCTTGATTGAAACTAGACATTTTTAAGGTGTGAAAGATTAATTTAAAATTTTTAATTTAAAAAAAAAATTTAGTGAGTCAGTTTCAAAAAGTCACCAATAATTTAATATTCACTTCTCCATAAGAAAACTTAACGGGTATGTAAGTTCTCGCGTTATTAGATTCATCTTTAGTGAAACGTTAATTGTTTGAAAATATATTTTAATGTGTCATTATGAATTTCATGAGTAAAGATTAGATCTCTCTTTAATAATGTTTGTTAAAATGCTACTCAATAGGCAAAAACATTGTATGTGCCATTGTACGTATGCCTTAGGGTATTTGGATACCCGAATTAAGAGCATGTTATCACTTGCTCCAATGAACAGATTGTATAGAATTAACAGTAAATATCAATAATACATTGAAATTAATAAAATGAATGCTTATCTGACGTCATATGTTTTCTATTTTATTGGGTGAGTTGTAGGCAATCTATTGAAAGCTGTCTATATTTCGTCTTCAAGCAAACATTTGAGTTTGAGGTTACAGTTATCAAAGAGAAAATAGCGAGTTTTCTTCAATTCGAGTGATTTTAAATTCATAGAAGAGTGAGTGAATATAAACGCAATATCGCCAGCGTTTCACGTGATTTTTACCAATACTTATATTAATTACTTCCACAAAATTTTCTTTGTCGAATGGCAAAAATATATCGTGGAATCATTTCACATGTCACGTGTCAAGTGAGTGAAAATAGTCCACATCAGAAACAAAGCGCCCATTGTCATTGCGGTTGGAAGGTTTGTGGTCTTCCCTCCAGAAGACATTTTTGCGCGCCCGCAAAGCTCCAGAGAGTTCATTGACCTACCATAGCAAGGGTCATTGCCCTTGAAGACCGCGTGCACGCTTCACACTCAACTAAACGAGAGTCTGAATGCCCCTGCCGTTAATCATGCGGCCCCACTGAATGAAATTATGCCGCGTGTCCACAGGGTAAAGAACGAAGAGTACGTGTTGGCGGTTTAGTGGAGTAAATTACATTGCAAAGTTGACGTTTTAAAGAAAATTGTACGCAATTATTATTGGTAGAGAGGTATTAAGAAACGCTTTTCTTCTAATGTCGTGAATTATTTGGCTCGCAAATAATAGCAGCCTGAGTTTGGGAGAGAGGAATGATTTTCATTGCAAAAAAAGGGAGAAACGATGGTATAAGCGAAAATCGAAGTATTATTTCCAAGTAGGAGATAATATGGAAATTATACTTTTACTGTAAATATAGAAATAAAAGTCATAACATATAACATAAAATGTAACTACTTCGATTATGTATTTTAAACTCAACATAATTATCAATTCTGTACACTTTCATATCACGAAATTGCTTTTTGTATTAACAAAATGTAATAATGAAGCACTGAATAATCGGTTTGATAAAGAATTTTCATAATTTGATTTATATATATATTGGCTATGGTTAGAAATTTTTTTAACGAAATAGATTTACAAGGTTACACATTCTTAAGAATATTATATACTCCTGGATCAATGAGGTTTCTTAATATAGATTTTATTATCTTTGTTCAAAAATATTATATCAGATCAATTACGTGATATCATACTATATTTGAATTATTTTGTTTGTTAGTTAGCACTTGTAAATTTTGTTCAGAACTGTATTGTTTAATATTCTGTAATGTAATCTAACTGTATTCTAATAATTAAAATAAAATAAAGGGTTTTTTACAAGAACCAAACTAATCCAAATTCGAGATTTTTCAGAAAGCACCAAAACCTCGTAGTGTACACGTGGATAGTAATGAGTTTATGATTCTTCCCTGCCTTGTATCTTTTTATGTGTTTAACTCTTGCCGAAAGGAAGTGTTCCTGCCGATAGTGCCAGTTGGAGAATAACTAGGTGAAATATCTAAAGAAATAGATTGATTATTAGTGATTCCGGGCGCGGCAACTATTGAGGTCATTATTCCCGTAAGCACAGTGCATATTTTTCATCGGGAGGAGGCGGTTATCTTCCTCCACTGAATGGTGATATCCGGCACCGACCTACCGTCGACTAGTGGGGTTTTCCTAAACCAGGTATCTCCCACCAGCGGTTCACCGCCCCAGCCGGGACAAGTTGTAAGTCCCCAACTGGTGTCCCGGCATGTGTGGTAGCGTAGTGCATGTTAGTGTAAGTGTGTGTGTAAGGGATGAAGATAGGACAAGAAAGAGGAGGGAAAGATCGCGCGCGGTCCGTGGCCCATTTGTTTGGAAACGGCTCCGGCATTCGCCTCGTGTTGATCGGAGATACCACAAAATACTACCGATCAGATCAGCCGGCCGCTAGAATTTTCCTCCATACAACGACTAAATTCGACCTAGCTGAAAATGTAGTGTCGAAAATTCGAAAATCCTACCGCAGTCGGAACTGGAAGCTAGAACCTCCCGGTCAGAGGCACTGCAGTGACATCAGTTGCCACCGCTCCGTGTCAAAACATGAAATTTTGGACTTGTTGGTTCTTGTAAAAACCTAAACTAATTTGTAAAATTATTTTAAAAGTAATTCTATATTTCAAAGTAAATCCATGTAATTCGTATGGTTTGTTTTTGTGATCTAATTTGCTGTGCGTTCAGTTGTCCCAAGTGGTTCCAAGTGCCTTCCGTTGGCAGGTGTGCCGGCCGGAGTGGGGGCTGCAGCCGACGGTGGACATCTTCGGCGAGTGGGTGTGCAAGTGCCTGACGCCCGACTGCGCGCCGGCGCCGTCCACGCCCGCACCGGCGCCCCTGGCCGCGCCCTCGCCCGCGCCGTCGCCCTCGGCGCCGCCCCTCCACGCCCGCGCCGGCCGCCCCCCCCCGCCCGCCGCCGGCTGCTGCCGCGCGCCCGACCTCTCGCGCCCCACGCCCGTGCCCTACTACGACGACCGCCTCGCGGTGAGAGCACGGCGCGCCCATAAAAACTCTTTTTTCAATACCAGCGTTGTAAACGAACTTTTTCCGTCGCAAGACATCGTGTGTAAAACGGCATTTTACGGTACAAATGATGACGTATTAGATTTTACGGCACGAATGATTGCGTCATAACACATACAGCCAATCGCTGTGGGAGACTCGTGGGGAGGTGGCGGTGAATGAAATAGTCGACCATTGTTTTCTCCCACAGATGTCAAATACCGCAGACGCCACAAGGAAGTTTGCACATAAAAGTATCCAAAGTTACCTTCGGGTAATTCAATGGGATAGTAGTTCCCTCAATAAGCACCTGATGATGTAACAAAACCAGTTACGAAACGTTGTGCAATTGCTGAAATAAATGATTGTCATTAAAAACTTTGGATACTTTTATTTGCAAACATATATTGACAATCAAGGAGAAATGTTGATCCACAAGGAAGTTGTTTCGCAAAATTAAGTTCGATTCTCTTATAGATTTATAATGCTTTTATACAACAAAATAGCGTATGCAACTCATTTATAATGTTGCTTTATTGCATTCGTACAAATTTGAAAACTCACAACTAACGTCGCTCGTTTTCAAAATATGTAGTCGTGCAATGTAAACATTATAAAGTAATTGCATAAACTAGTATTACGTATAGTGTTTTCGTCATTCTACGTACTTAAATTGTAAAGAGAAATAATTGTAATTCTGAATCTTAAAGTGGTGTTTTTTGTCAGATATATTCATATTGTAGATCCCTGATGTGAAAAAAGTGCATAAATATTGTTTCTCTGTACAGTATACTAGGGGTCCCGGCAATATTTTCTATTATTATTATTATTATTATTATTATTATTATTATTATTATTATTATTATTATTATTAATATTATTATTAATATTATTATGAGCCCGTTACAAACCCTTAAGGGCTAGGACCTCCTCGTTTCCCTAGGAAGTTCTACACGGGTTTGTGCCCGTGCAGGTTGGTTGAGTACAAGTATGCAAATTAATAAATTTCACACATTAAGCTGGTATTGATTTGTACTAATTAAACTTTTTCATGTAATTTGGATGTTAATACAATCTGTCTTTTAATTTTAATATTGTTTCCTCAACACTTCCCTGTTTTCACTTTTCTTCATTTCCACAAAGCCTGTTTGAAGGGGCCGCCATGACGCTCTACATGCAGTGAGTCTCATCCACTTTCTGCCAGCTGACTCTTTAAAGTTGTCCTCTCATCTTTTTCGTTGTCATCCTGTGTTACGCCATCCGATTCTTGGTTCCCATACGGTTGTAGCATAGGCCCCTCTGTTATCCTGTTGGCTTATGACATGACCTCCCCATTTCCATTTTCGAATGAAGGCTTGTTATATTACATCTTTCATTTTCGTTCTACTTCTTATGACCATACATGTGATGTAGTCTTTACGAGAGATGTTAAGACTTTCCATCTCAATTTTTCTCTGGCATCTAGATAATTGCAGCTTTTGTGTTGCTGTTAGCGACCAAGTCTGACTCCCATAGACTAATGTTGATAAAATGCAAGAGTCTAATATATCTCTTTTCTGTTTTAGACGGAGTTGAGTTTGTTGTTAAAAGATATCAATTGACCAAGGTATATATATATATATATATATATATATATATATATATATATATATATATTCCGAAACATACTCTATCTGGTTTGTTTCTACCTTTATTTTTTTCTATTTTTTTTTTTAAGGGGGAGTTCGCTAGTAGGACTATATCATCTGCGAACTTGAGTTTGTTTAACATTCGTCCATTTATTTTAATGCCCATTTTCTCCCACTTCAATTTTTTGAAAACTTCTAACAAGCTGGTAAACATTTTGGGGGAAATGGAATCGTCTTGTTTCACTTTTTTATTTGTTTAGGAGAAGAGTCGCTATTGCAGTGTATATAATTAAATACAATTTAAGTACAAAATCAGTTTATTCAGTGAAGTATTAACTCCCCTTTACTACATTCCACTTCACTTCAAAAGTCAAATATTCGAATAATGTGCAACGACAACATCTTGTCCAGACATTGATTTTCATTCAGAATGCTATTTAGATCGTACTTTGATGTTGTTCGATACGAGACGAAGCAAGGCAAAGTTAAAAAAGAATGCTCACACATGTTTGATTTAATTCAAATCTCTCACTGCTCTTTGAATACTCCCACAACTAATAAGAACAAAATGTGAAAATTTCAGCGAAATCGGTCGGGTAGTTTTTGCGTGTACACACCACATACATACCACTTTCCCTTTTATTTATAAATAGATAGATTACTCGTGCTTCCTTTACCACGTCGTGTACTCAGAAATCACATTTTGTGGGTCTTGTAGGATGAGATCTTTTTGAACATACTATTACATTTTTGCATATTCGACTGTTCTTAATTCTACCCCACTTGTTCAGTGCCTGTATAATGTGCAACTAAATGTGAGATTAAACCAATTACTTGATATTCTACGCAATTGTATTACACGGGGATACCTATAATAATAATAATTAGGGGTACTAACGTTAAATAAGGATATTTGTATTGACAAGGTTGTATTTTATTGTTATCAATTAAAAGGAGACGTAACGAACAAGTAACGGAGGTCTTGAAGAAAAAGATATATTATCGGCTTAATATAAAATGGAAATATAGGGAGGAGGGTGGGGTTAACATACGAGAGTTCATGCAAGGGTACGACAGTTCTTTAATATAATTATGATGGTCGATGGTCCTGTTAATGTAACGCGTTTATACCCTCTCTTTTCTCAGTTGGAGCTCGCTTTTCGAGACGCTTTCGATGTGAAAACAAAGTACTCAGAATTTTTTCGGGAATGTAATTCTTAGAAATATTTTATTCAAATAATATGAAATATTCAATATTATGATTCAGTAAAAAACATTTTGGCTTAACTGGCTTTGGCTGTCATTACAAAAACACTATTTATATATTTTTAAATTAACGTTCTTATAAATTGGATTTTATACAAATATTTTGCTTGTTAATTATTTTATCCAAGCATCTGAAGTTTTCGAAAATAAGTATTATTCTAGTTTCAAATAATTAATTTCAGCACAATGTGGAATGTGTTAATCATATTACGGTTCTTTTCACTGAATGTGTTCGGTCATTATATTCTGCCGTGCACTGAGTTCATATCGAGTTGCTCATATGTTTTGGCAAGGAGTATCAAGGGCTTTCATCCTGCAACTCAATTGGAAAATTTGCTGTTATTGCGGTGCTTTCATGCTTCTCAATGACCCGACGATACGATCGACGAATCGCAAACTATTAGCCCGTATCGACGTTTACCACATGTGCACCTAGACTGGCGCGATAACGGCATACGGTGTGTGTACAAGTCGTGATTGAGGGTCAACTTCCTATGTAATCATGGTGAAACTATCATGTGCTTCAATCCGAGAGTGTGCAGTAATTCCGAATAATGGTTTTTTTTTCAACAAACAATAGGTTTCTTGAAAACATTGTGTATAGTTTTTTATTTATAGTATTTATATCTAAATGACTTCAGGATGCCTTTGCCGAGCCTGTTATTAAGTTCAAGTGGTTCATTTAATGAACGAATAATGTTTGGGAGATTTTTCTGATCAAAATTGATTATAATAGTTAACGTATTAAGAAAATATGCGTCTTTCTTGTCACTGCACAAATGCACTACTAATTATTTATCAACCCTTTACTGAAGAGTCTATACGATTTACAAAATATTTACTGCCTTCTCGATTAGATTTCTTCTTGGTCCTGTTAGTTGGAAAGATCAAATTGCATGTTGTCTTCTGGTGACTGTTATTATGAAGAATGATATTGCCAACGTTTGGGGGTGTTAGAAAGTCGATTATTTTAGTTGAGAATGTTTCATAGTTGAGATGAAAGCACATACTATGGGTGATCCGGAGCCATTTTTCGCAGTTTGATCATTGTAAGCGATAGAAAGAGCATGAAATTAACTTGGAATTAAATGCTAATCCGTGACGCTTTAAAACTGTTACCAAACGATGTTTCCTGGGATTATTGTTAATTAATTCCTAGGGTATTTCTACAGTACTAGGAAATCATAAATTGGAATCGATTGACCCAGGCAATTTGATTTAAGTGGCACTTGCTAAATCTACATACTTAGTTAAAGACCCACACATATTAAATTGTTTTCGCAAATGTCACTTGTGCAACTCGTTGACCGAAATTTTCCACTACATGATCATAAAACTCCACTACGTAAAATGGAATCATATTCGACCTCGCCAGAAGTGAGTAACACTTATTCTGAGACATTGGATGGCATCAGCAAACCATCAGTTATCATTTTCAAGAGAAAGGGAAGGGTACATAAGAGTGACTCTCTGAGAAGGGGAAGGATATAAAAGCGTGGATCATTCGGTACAGAGATACATTGATTCGTCACTGCTTGCCAGTTTGCGTTTGAACTAGTTTAACTTTATCCCGAAGGGCTTCATAGAAAAAAAGTGTTGCATTCCCTGTTGCCATCTCAGCGGCGGTGTTACTGTTATTCCTCGTTCCGACAACTTATCCGATACATTCGTGATTTGTAGTTTTCTTTTGGTAGATTCGGGAGGAGTAGGTCCGGTGGAGGGGTGTTATTTTAATTTAAGAATACTATGAAATGAAATCTGTAGTTTGTTTTCGTTTGCAAATACGTTTTATATTACTCGGGCTTGAAAAATTTTAGTTTTAAAACAGGTTGAGTTGAGTGGAACGCCAGTTGCTGTTGCAGCTTCTTTGACTCTTCTTTTCCTTCTTTTTCTCTTAAACGTGTCGTGGTGTGTGTGCGAGGGCAGCTATTCGGCTTCTGGGTGCCGAGCAGCGGGACGGATCACGTCTACGAGAAAGGAGCGATATTTCCTCAAAACGTCATATGCCTCGAAAGTGAGAACACGAGATGAGAATCACCGTCCGCGGTCCGCCATATGTTCACAGCTTGATTTGCATTTTTTATCCCGGCAGTCAGGTGACTTTTTACACCACTTCTAATTCTTCTTCTCACACGTGGCGTGCTTTGTCGCTGGCAGCTGTTTGGTTTCTGGGTACCGTGCAGCGAGGCGGAGCACGCATTCCACTAAAGAGCTATACCTATATTTTCTCAAAACAACAACAGATGCGCCGATCCGATAGCCGACATCGCGAAGGCATTAGTGTCGTAGCGATCTCGGACCGAAGAGTCGCGGTCCCGTCTCGGGCATGGTTGTATTTGTGTTCGTCCTTTCACCCCTTATCATTCACCCCAATCCTTCGTACGCCTTCCTTCGGATGGGAAGTAAAGCCGGCTTTCCCATGTAGTAGATTTACTGCATGTAAAAGATCCTCAAGCCTAAATGAAGCCTCTGAGCAAAATTGAGATCTGCCTGTTTCGTCGCCCAAGATAATACCTCCTTTCTCCGCAAGGAGCGTACCGAAATTTGCGTGGTTAGACGGAAGAGCGGTCCTGATGGCCCGAGTCTCGCCACGTAAAATAAGGCATTAACTTAACTTATCATCACCATATCGTTTCATCTTCATACTTACCATATCGTTAACTCCAATTGTGTTCGCTAATAACCTAGATGTTATGCGATCTTAAATAACAAAACAAACATACAAAAACACCAGATGCGTAGAAAGTGAAAGTGCAAAATGAGAATTTTTGTCCGAAGTCCTTCCCATTCCAGTCCAATATGACGAGAATTCCCGTCCGCTGGTCTTCCTGTATGAGCGCGAGATGAGAATAATCGTCCGCGGCCCGCCACGTGTTCATACATCAATATTACATTTTTAACCTTAGAGATTTCGCCCGCAAACGGTGATTTCTTTACACTTCTAATTATTGTTCTGTTACGTGCCGTGCAGTGTGAACAGCTGTTCAGCTTCTGAGTGCCGTGCAGCGAGACGGAACATGGCTGTTAGGAAAGAGCTATATTTCCTCATATTAACAGATAACACCAAACTGAGGGTATGATATGATAATTCTCGTCCGTGGTCCTTCCTGTTGTAGCGCAAGATGACTAGAATTCTCGTCTCCGGCCCGCCATGTGTTTGTAGATCAATATTGCACTTGCAAGCATGGAGATTTGGTGCACAGTCGGTGAATTGTGTACACTTTTTTTCTAATTATTCTTCTTACGTGTCGTGATGTGAGCATGGGAAGCTCTTCGGCTCCAGAGTGTTGTGCAGCGAGTCGGAGCACAGACACCACGAATATATCCTCAAAACAACAATAGAAGAAGGCTTTCACGGCCGGAGTCAATATTCATGTTTTCTTCCGCGCTGATGGGCCGTGGTCCAATTGGCTTTGAACTGCCAAACATTTCGCCCACGACTGCGGTGGGCATCTTCCGTGGCGAGGTCCCGGGCGACGGCTGACTGGCGACTGTGGCCAGTCAGCCAACACAGTCGCCAGTCAGTCGCCGTCCCGGACACTTCGCCCGAGACCTCGCCACTGAAGATGCCCACCGCAGTCGTGGGCGAAACGTTTGGCAGTTCAAAGGCAATTGGACCACGGCCCATCAGCCCGGAAGAAAATATGAATAACAATAGATGAATTGAAAATGAGCATGAAATGACGAGAATTCTCGTCCTAGGTCCATCCCGCTTGGCCGCGAAATGACTACACTACTCGTCCCCGGCCCGTCATGTGCACAAAGTTCATTATTGCATGTTGTAACCACAGAGGCACGTGATGTTTTTAAAACTTCGTCTTCCTTTTCTCCTCTTACGTGTCGTGGTGTGTATGCTTGGGCAGCTGGTCTTCTAGGTGCCGTGCAGCGAGACGGATCACGGATACCAGTAACGAGGTGTATTCCCTCAAAACAACAACAGCTGTAGTGCCCTGAAGAGAGGCTGTACTGCCCTGCGAGAATACTCACCTACGTCTCTCTGCGTTCATAGTTCAATATTGCCCTTTTAACCTTAGAGAAGTGGCGCACAACCGCTGATTTTTTTGGACTTTTTCTTCTAATTAACTTTTCACTTCTAATTAACTTTGAATGTTTTTATAATAAATAACAATATATGTATGTATACATTTGGCGTTATTGGATCGGTAGTTCGACTTCAACCGCCAGCTGTGTCCTACCATGCCTGGGCCTAGTTAAATTCCCATGCTAGGAGGTAAGGGCGACATGGGGCAGACATGATGTATTCTCTTCACCGTAACTAACGAGATCCGCCTGCTTGAGCTTTCCTTCGTCACACAGCTACAGAAACTGGAACGATTTTAAAGGAAAGCTACAATATATTTTTAGCCTCGACCGGGAACCAAACCCGGGACCACAGCACGGGAAGCAAGTACGCTGCCCATGAGCCATCCCAGAGGCTATAAATAGAGAAATTTGTAATATTGTAAATCCTATAATGGTTTTGAGAATGGTGAATGTATGCCAGCAAAGCCTTTTTTACAATTATACCACGTTTACTTGTTTGGGGTTACTATAAAGACTCAGATTCAGAATCCACTTGAGGACAAATTTCGAATATAAAATTTGAAATATCTACATTCTGCCAGAGGCGTTAATAACATATAATATATAATATTTAATAATGTATAATATTTAATAATGTATAATATTTAAAAGTATATAATATATAATATTTAACACTATATAATATTTCCAAGACATATATTTTTTCCTAATAAAGTTGTAATGAAGTTTTTGTTCCGTTCCGTGCGGTGGGCAGCTGTTCGGCTTCTGGGTGCCGTGCAGCGGGCGGAGCCGGCCTCGGCCGGGGGGCCGGGGCCCAAGGGGGCGCGCGCGCCTCGTGCCCAAGTGCGTGCCGCGCCGCTGCCCCGACGGCGGCGTCTTCCTGCCGGCCGACGGGCGCTGCCACCCGGAGGACGAGGTACTGCCTGCCACTTGCTTTTGCAGCACCCGCTCAAGGAGTCAGTCAAAGCTAGCTACCCGGAGCACGAGGTACTGCCTGCCACTTGCTTTTGCAGCACGCGCTCAAGCAGTCAGTCAAAGCTAGCTACCCGGGCACGAGGGCGCTCAAGCAGTTGGTCAAAGCTAGCTACCCGGAGAACGAGGTACTGTCTGCCACTTACTTTTGCAGTACGCGCTCAAGCAGTCAGTCAAAGCTAACTACCCAGCGAACGAGGTACTGCCTGCCACTTGCTTTTGCAGCACGCGCTCAAGCAGTTGGTCAAAGCTAGTACGGGAGCGAGGTGCTGCCTGCCACTTGCTTTTGCAGCACCCGCTCAAGGAGTCAGTCAAAGCTTGCTACCCGGAGGACGAGGTACTGCCTGCCACTTGCTTTTGCAGCACGCGCTCAAGAAGTTGGTCAAACTGGAGGACGAGGTACTGCCTGCACTTGTTTTCACACCGCAAGAGTGTAACTCCCGGAGGGAGGTTGCTTTTCAGCACCGCTCAAGGAGTCAGTCAAAGCTAGTACCGGAGCGAGGTACTGCCGCCTTTTTACTGCCTGCCACTTGCTTTTGCAGCACGCGCTCAAGGAGTCAGTCAAAGCTTGCTACCCGGAGGACGAGGTACTGCCTGCCACTTGCTTTTGCAGCACGCGCTCAAGGAGTCAGTCAAAGCTAGCTACCCGGAGAACGAGGTGCTGCCTGCCACTTGCTTTTGCAGCACCCGCTCAAGGAGTCAGTCAAAGCTTGCTACCCGGAGGACGAGGTACTGCCTGCCACTTGCTTTTGCAGCACGCGCTCAAGCAGTTGGTCAAAGCTAGCTACGCGGAGGACGAGTACTGCCTGCCACTTGCTTTTGCAGCACGCGCTCAAGCCGTCAGTCAAAGCTGGCTACCCGGAGGATGAGGTACTGCCTGCCACTTGCTTTTGCAGCACGCGCTCAAGCAGTCAGTCAAAGCTAGCTACCCGGAGGACGACGTACTGCCTGCCACTTGCTTTTGCAGCACGCGCTCAAGCAGTTGGTCAAAGCTAGCTACGCGGAGGACGAGGTGCTGCCTGCTACTTGCTTTTGCAGCACGCGCTCAAGCAGTTGGTCAAAGCTAGCTACGCGGAGAACGAGTGCAGCTTGCCACTGCTTTGCAGCACGCGCTCAAGCAGTTGGTGAAAGCTAGCTACGCGGAGGACGAGGTGCTGCCTGCCACTTGGTTTTGCAGCACGCGCTCAAGGAGTCAGTGAAAGCTAGCTCACGGAAGACGAGGTCTGCCTGCCACTTGCTTTTGCAGCACGCGCTCAAGCAGTTAAAGCTAGTGAGAGGTCTGCCTGCCACTTGCTTTTGAGCACGCGCTCAAGGAGTCAGTCAAAGCTAGCTACCCGGAGGGCGAGGTACTGCCTGCCACTTGCTTTTGCAGCACGCGCTCAAGCAGTCAGTCAAAGCTAGCTACCCGGAGACGAGGTCTCCTGCCATTGCTTTTGCAGCACGCGCTCGTGCTGCCTGCTACTTGCTTTTGCAGCACGCGCTCAAGGAGTCAGTGAAAGCTAGCTGCACGGAGGACGAGGTACTTCCTGCCATTTGCTCAGCACGCGCTCAAGGAGTCAGTCAAACTAGCTACCCCGGAGAACGAGGTACTGCCTGCCACTTGCTTTTGCAGCACGCGCTCAAGAACTTAGTCAACGCTAGCTACCGGGAGGGCGAGTTACTGTCTCCCACTTCCTTTTGCAAAGTTAGTCCAAGCTAGCTACGGGCTGAGGTGACTCAAGGTATCAATTTAGGACACAACAGTGCTTCTGACAGGGAAGTTCTAGTGTGCCAGTCTAGGTCAGAGGCCGACGATGGTAGGAGTTTAGACATTAGGAACATATCTAGGTCGAATTCGGCCGCTGCCAAGAGAATTCTAGTGGCAGGCTGCTCTGAGCGGTAGTTTTCCATGTTTTCTTCAATAAACACCAGACGATTGTTGGAGCAGAACCCTCAGAAATAAGCCACGGACCGCACGCGGTTTTTTCCATCTCTTCCTTGTCTTATTCTCACCCCATACTTAGACACCCCCCCCCACACACACAATCAAATGTACTACCACACATGCCGTGGGACCCTTCGGAAGCTTAGAATGTCGCGGCGGCGGCGGTGCCTCGCTGGTAGTGTTAGAGGAGATCCCGATATCCGCCATGTACGTCGTTGCCGGATCTCGCTATCTAGTGAGAATGATCACTGCCACCTCCCACTATAAAGCGTTCGCTACACTAATGGGACTAATGACCTTAGCAATTGACGTGGACTTAAACACTAATCATTCAAACAAAGCTAGCTGGTTATCATATACAGGATGTTTAGAAACAATTGTTACAATATTTTTAGAGCATGTAGATCCGATCAAAAATAATCACTTTTTTGCCATTGAACATACGATCGAAAATTTGATATTACAGAGTTACACTTGTGATATCTGCCCCCGAATACTTGGTAACACTGGGTAAATGAAATTTTCTTCACTACATCATAATTTGCCCTACAAAGCACCTATGCTTAAGACTATGCTTATAAATCTGAGACAAATGACTCATGTGTTCCTCTGTTTACGAAATTTCTTACTGTGGGTTCAATGGTACTTTACTTCACTCTATCACAGAATAGATAACACACAGAGTGAAAACTTTCCTGCATTCCGCGCGCCAGTTTATTTCCTGTCCGCCATATTAAAACCGAGTAAATTGCTGGACCAATACCACCTAGGACATCTTAACCCTACGTGACATTGGCTGACCAGCACGCTGTCTCCGTTGTTGTGTTCTGTTTGTGTGGCATGTGTTATTTTGCAGTTTTTAGTTCCCGAATTTTGATTTTAGAAACCGCTTGTTTCTCATTATTAAGTTTCGATGGGAGTATTAAATTTGTAAATATTTTAAATAGTTAATGACTAAGAGGATAGGTGACCAAAGCCGATTTACCGAATTATTGCCTGTCTCACCTCATTTCTACCTATTTCCCTCACTGAAATATATTTTAGTGCTTCCTTTCACTACAATGATACAATACAACAGACTAACTCCTTGAAACTTCACTAGTGTTTCTTTCACTATTCATTCACAAGTATCGTGATAACTTGGTATTAGTATGATGACCAATGCAACTTTGGCGACTCTCGGAGGTCAAAGTTCGCCATCGAGTTTGCCATCTGTATGCTTTCTATTCTGTGAGTCTACACGACCTATAAGTTTGTAAGATTAATTCTCAGACTTCTCCTTAACAATCTGTATGAAGGAACCTCGCCCGCCTACCCTGCCGGGCCATCACGGCCTGGCATGGTTTTTCTGCACACACCTCCCGCCCCGCGCCACCTCCAGCTCATTCTGATCTATGTTCCTCACGTTCTTC
This sequence comes from Teleogryllus oceanicus, assembly GCA_964035755.1. Classification (NCBI taxonomy): domain Eukaryota; kingdom Metazoa; phylum Arthropoda; class Insecta; order Orthoptera; family Gryllidae; genus Teleogryllus; species Teleogryllus oceanicus. The sequence continues at coordinate 19,678,115 of CAXIVR010000006.1, forward strand.
TCGCTTCTTCAGCTGTTTCCGGCGTACCCGTTCCGTTCTTGCGACCCGCTCTTCCCTCCATTTTCGTGTCGCCTTCCACTCATTCCACGCCTTCCACTTGCTCCTTTCATTCCATTCGCTCTTCGCGATCCTCCGGATTCCGGCACTTTAATACCAGTCTGTTTTATTGTCATCATTGTTTTTCGGAGATTGAAAAGTCTTAATTTTTGGGGTTATTATTGTACGTACGTTCCTTAAAGATATTTTTTCGTCAATATCTTCCAAGAAAATTTCTTGTTATCTTTTTTCTTTTGCACTTAGTATTTTAATACCGTTTTCTTTTGCGGCCTCTCTCCATCTCAATTATGTTTCATCATTGAACTTTCTTTATTAAAATACATATTTCCACAATTGATATAGTAACATGAGTACCTCTTCATTATCAAATATGCCACTTTGGATTGGTACAGAATTTGGCATATATAAAGAGTTTCATATATTCTGAAATTAGTTATTAATATGTGAATTATCCCTGGAAATTCATTCTTAAAGTCAGAAAAATCAATCTAGAACACGAGAATTAATTCTCGTTAGATTTGAAAATGAAATCCGTGAACACATCGACTTTTATCATTTTACACTATAAAAAAGTACTTTCAGAAACATTTTTGTAACAGAATGTACCTTGTACGTTAATTAATTGTGGTGAACTTTTAAAATATGAACAGCATAAAGTGAAGGATGGTGGAAAGACCAGATGGTGATATCTCATTTCTGGTGTATTAAGTACCGCAGCGAAAGTGAAGCCATTAAAGTTAATTTTGCAAATTACCGACTCTCCCTGAACTGTTGGGGAAACCGTAGAATGGAGGTAATTATCTTACAGGCAGAATTTAGGAAAGGTAAATGTCTACTGCTAGTTTCAAAGAATGTTGCACTGTAGATATTTTATTTTTTAATACTTTATTGAAAAGGCAGTCATCTGAATCTCCCTCTCTTAAAAACGATCGATTAAGTCGACTCCGATTTGTAGGTGTCCCGTCCAGGGAGGGGGTGAATCTTCCTCTTCTACCGCCACTACAGATGAAGCAGTCCCATGCGAAGACAAAATATTGGAGCACAACTTGCGGCAGTGACAGTGCGTAGACAAATCTGACAAGCGTGAGTGTGGAGTAGGTGTGTGAAAGCATGGCGCTTATTGTGCACGATTGATTGATTGTTGTAGTTTCCCGGCACGAGATGCTGCTCTGCTGTGGTCACTAGTCCCGTTAGTGTAGTGAATGTTTTCGTGCGGGATGTTCTCTCCCGCTGGATAGTGACATCCGTCAATGACCTTTCGAATTGTCATCATGGAGGGTTTTCCGCGTTCAGGTGTCTCCCCGATCAGAGCCTACACTAATATGCCATCGGAAATTTTGGTATGCGTGGTATGACAGTGTGTGCAAGTGAAATTGTGTATATAAAAGACGATGGCAAGGAGGAGGCAGGAAACATCGTGCGCGGTCCGTGGCCCATTTGTTAGAGAACTGCTCCAGCATTCCACATTTTGATCGAAGAAATCGTATCGTAGGTGGATCGCCCGTATCATAGGTGGATCGGAAGCTGAATGCGTGAGCGTGAGCGTGCCGGTGCGTGTTGCAAGTGCAGCGGTGGATTTGCTCGTTCTCGTAACGGGGGTTGGATGCGAGCGTGAGCGCGCTGCCCCGTATCACAGGTGGATCGGTAGCTGAGTGCGTGAGCGTGAGCGTGTCGGTGCGTGTTGCAGGTGCAGCGGTGGATTTGCTCGTTCTCGTAACGGGGGTTGGATGCGAGCGTGAGCACGCTGCCCCGTATCACAGGTGGATCGGTAGCTGAGTGCGTGAGCGTGAGCGTGTCGGTGCGTGTTGCAGGTGCAGCGGTGGATTTGCTCGTTCTCGTAACGGGGGTTGGATGCGAGCGTGAGCACGCTGCCCCGTATCACAGGTGGATCGGTAGCTGAGTGCGTGAGCGTGAGCGTGTCGGTGCGTGTTGCAGGTGCAGCGGTGGCTGTGCTCGTTCTCGTAACGGGGGTTGGATGCGAGCGTGAGCACGCTGCCCCGTATCACAGGTGGATCGGTAGCTGAGTGCGCGAGCGTGAGCGTGCGGTGCGTGTTGCAGGTGCAGCGGTGGATTTGCTCGTTCTCGTAACGGGGGTTGGATGCGAGCGTGAGCACGCTGCCCCGTATCACAGGTGGATCGGTAGCTGAGTGCGCGAGCGTGAGCGTGCCGGTGCGTGTTGCAGGTGCAGCGGTGGCTGTGCGCGGGCAAGCCGCCCGTGCGCGACGAGTTCGGCGGCTGGGGCTGCTGGCGGCACCTGAGCGGCGGCGCGGACCTGTCGGCGACGCGTCGTGACAACGGCCGCTGCGAGCTGCCCCCCTCCGCCATGTGGTACTGAGGCCCCGCGCCATGGCCTCGCGCCTCCACATCCATCCGATTCGAGACTCTCGAACGCAAAGACTTGTGCATTGAAAGAACACAAAATGAATCCTCCTACGTTTAAAAGTGTATTAGGGAATATGGCGACTTTTTCTTTTTTTGTTAATACTCTACTGTAATGTATCAACCCAACGAAATGGAGTGTAATGCCATTTTTAACTGTTAACATCTCTCATAAAAATAATTGCAAATGAGGGGGCGAAGAAGTTCCATGGAGTTTTTTCTCATTTACGAGAACTGCTCTTATAAGATCGTGGTATAACGAAAGGTATTGAAGCACTTTGGCCAGTGTCACAATAAACGGCCTTACGTGATTATAAACCTCGGTTATCGATTCGGTTTTCAAACTTCAACAGTGTCCTTTAGTTGCTCTTTAGCGGTTAATGGCATAATAAAATGTCCGCGAATAGATTTCTTCATACTCATGCTATCGCATGGAGGAGGTACTGTATTGTGCCAAGCATAATAAACTGTAAATCGTTTAAGACTAAACAGGGAACATGACGACATAGGATGTGGATGTTCCAAAACATATAATAATTGTTTATAAAAGAGTTTAAATTATAATCCAAAAAGCAAAGTTTGTCCACCACATCACCTACTTCAGTTGAATGATTTTTTAACTTTTATGCATTTTCTCTACATCTTTTTTCTTTATTGTTAGTGACAAACCTTCTGTAAAAACAAATCAAATTTCTCAAGAACCATCTACGTTTGGTGTACCTTATTTATCGTTAATACGATATTCCAAGGCTAAAACAAAAATTTGTTATTCATCCCAGTGTTTTTATGTTCAATTGTGAAAGATTCCCTGCAATATGGATTGTATATTGAAAGTTTTGCTTTCTTCAGATCCAAGTTAACTATATTTTTAGAAGTTTTAAATTCTACGTATTCCGCAGCGGACTATTTTTGTTCTTTGCCAGTGTCTCAATAAACCATACATTTACACACATAAATGTTTTTTAATGTTTGGTGAAAAATGTAGGGGATTCGAAAACCAAACCTCCAAACATGGCATATCAAATAGTTTTTGTGTAAATATTGGAATAGACTGATTAAGCGATGATAAAGATATATTCTCATTTAGTATTTGAATTATTTCATAAATTTCGCTATTGTTACTATGTACAAACTAATCGGAATTATCCCAAAATCATGTTAATGAATGCCTACAATATACAATATATAGTTTTACAATATTACAATACACGTATTACAATATACAATTACAATATACAGTTCTGTTAATAAAAGAGCATATATTAGTGCTCCTGTAAGGTTACCATTGAAGGGCTAATAGGTAAATGCACCACGTATACAGAAACTGAATAGAATTGATGATACAAAATTTTTCCGACGATGTATTTCAATGGTTTCGTTAAAAATATGTAAAAGAACAGTTAAGAAAAGGACAAACATTTTCCGCTGAAATATAAAAATTGTTTTGTACGAGTCTCTTTTTATTTATGACATGAAAATGTAGTTATTTCAATTTTTTCATAAAGTTGTAGTAATTATTCTCAATTATTAATTCAGTTTAATAGACTCAGAGATTTTCAATCCAGTTACCAATGATGCTTAGATAAGTAATATTATTAGTGATTGAAAGTAATTTATGATTAGACACACATATTGTGAATTTTTGCAAATATTAGTTATGAGTAATTGTAAAACTTTGTTGTATGATTTGCATATTGTAGGTGTGAAATAAAGGTATTTAATTACGAAGTGGAACAACATTTATAAAAACACTAATCCTTCATTTGTATTTTCAGAAAATGTGAATAAATATCATGAAGAAATTTAAACAGCCACACTAACTATTCTCATAAAATTAAAATGAAACAAAAAAATACTTTTAAAAAAGTTGTTTAACAAAAAATTGAAATCACTATGTTTGAACCCAGTAAATTCGTAGTTTTGAGTTTCCCGATACACAATTCATTATCATTTTTACATATCATTTGTTTCAAATTATGATCTAAATTTATAAATGGTTCAACATTTGTAACGTTAGACTGAATACCATACAATTTAATGTGCTACAGAACTACATTTGTAATCACAATTGCATTAACGTTATAAAAATGTAAATATTAACGACATGATATACTTGGATAAGTTTTGAATAATCAGAAGAATACCTCAAAATATCGTTTTGTCATGTTATTCAGTGTATCTAGCACTATAATACCAAAAGTTTAATTTATAAGTTTGTAGTGATTGTAGGGATTCGCTGGAAAAAATATTAGATTCCAGTAATTTTCGACAATTCAGAGAATTTCACAAAAATCGGACTTGGACCATTTTTATAAGCGTACATTGGTGTATCGAATATAAAAATTCAAAACTCCGAATCAATTTTTGAGAAAAATTTGAAAACGCCCTTTGAGGCTTCATCTGTAGCACCACCAAAATTAGGGGCACAATTACTATCCATGTTTTGAGAATGGCGGAATTACAATAAGAAATTTTCTGCCAAGAAATCGCCGTTTTTCGCTGTAGCATTACATCATTGCTCTATAACACGGAAGCAGCATGTGAGTGGATTAGCTTTAAGTTTCCGTGAATGCTTCAATTGTCAAAATGAAGATATTTTGACGTATAGATACGTTAACGGTTGCATAAATGAAATTCTGTACCTTTCGAATGGGGGAAGGGGGTATGATTCTGCGCCGGAAAAGCCCATAAGATCGTATACTACAATAATTTGTAGTATGTCTTTGTAGTGTAGTTGTGGTGTAGTGTAGTTTGTATGTATTTGTAGTGTGTAGCCTATAACGTGACTTAGAATGACCGAGTTTCCCTGATCTTAATGCCCAACAACGAACGCCAGGAAATGATATGACACGTACATTGCTTTTGGAACTTTACTCATTACTCGGTGATGGAGAGACACAACATGCAGTAAGAAAGAGATAAAGATAATGTAATTTGAAAACTTAGCAGTTCAGACTGGTTTTACATTATACTAAGCAAATATTTTGAATTATACGAAGTAAATTATTCAAATACCCCTAATTCTAAAATAAAAGACCAAGTCCAAAATCCGTTTATCGTAAAATAAAAGATCAAGTTTAAAAACAGTGATTTTTTTATAAAAGAAGTGTTTAAAAAAAGACAATTACACAGGCACAGAAAATAAAGTTCTCAGGCCCAAAGACTTGATAGATGTACTCTATGCATTTCGACGTATTGAATCCTAATAATAAATTTTTTAATGGTTGATCTTAGCGCAAAAATATTTCTATACAATTTTAAATTCTTTATAAATTTCTTTTATAAATTATTTTTCTTAAGCAAATAGTCAGAGTAAGTAAATAGTAAGAATTCAATAAGAAGGAATAGTAAGAATTTTGTTTTTTGACTACCAAAAATTTTTTGGAGTACTTCGAGCTGAAAACGTAAGGTTTTGATTGCTAATAACAATATAAACAAAATAAAAAATCTTCTACCTCGCCTTTCGCAAGTCAAAATGACTTATCGACTGCACTATTAATAGGAAACAATATTTTCATTATTACATTTAATCTCCTATTACAATCTATCTTGAGAGTAGATACGTGCTATTTCCACGAGTATTTGGAATCGAACAATCATTCCAAGGATTTTATAGATGTATATTCTTTTAAGTAGATGTCCTCCAATTCTTAATGTGACTTCATCTCTTATAGAACGACTTTTCAAAAAAAGGTATAAATTTCGACTTCATTTTCGAAATGGAGAAACCTGAATTATTTACCCAATTACTGATATTGTTTAGGGCTTTGTGAATAGTATGAGAAGGAAGTTAAACATTTTTACCGCTACAGAGTAAGCTTATGCCCGCAAAAGGAATATTTTTACAGGTTCTTCGACTGTAAGACTCACGGTTGACAATAGTGTTACACTTACGGCTAATCCTTGTGGGAGATCGTCAGTCATGTCAATTGACTGTGATTATTTCTCTTGAATTCTGACTGTGAGACACCCGACTTTTTGAAAATTAAATAAGAAAGCTGATATATTTCCTTTTATTTTCATATTTGTAAGAACTGATATGAAACTGACTCCATTTCATAATCTTTCTCAATTTCCAGAGATACTGCAATCGATGGTTCATAACTAATACGTAAAAAATACGTGTCTATGTTTACTAAATAATCGTTAGTTGATCTAAATGATCTAAACGCACTTTGATGTGGTCAGTTATTGATTTTCTAAGCTCCATTTTAGGATGCGATAGACCATTTTCTTTAGTAGTTTACATATATTACAGGTAAAGGCTATTGGGCGAAAATTGGTTGGTTGTGTATGATTCTTATTTGGTTTAGGTAAAGGTATAACTGTTGGATCTTTCCATTAGTGAGAGAAGGATTGGGTGGTCCAATTATAACTGTAAAATTGAATCAGGTATTCAAGGCAGACTTCAGGGATATTTAAAAAAAAATCTATTTGGTATATTGTCTAGTCCAGGTGCTGAGATTTTACATTTATTTAACAAATAAGTGTTCACTCGTAATGAATGGTTCGATGTGTTCTTCTTTATTTTGTTTTAATAGTGTCTTGTAAAATGTTCTTGGTCTAATCTAATATTTTTTGAGACTGAAGATGAGAAAGTTGGGTCGTAATTGTTGTTGCTAGAATTATTTGCAAACGTATTAGCAAGATGATTACTAATAGTTTGAGAGCCGGAATATTTTACTCCATTCTTGTCAATAAGAAATCTGGGAATATTACGTGACTTTATTGCACTAATGACTTTGTGCCAGAGTTCTGTTGCTGAAGTTTGATTAGTGATGGAGCAAGAGTACTTTTGCCAGGATTGGATCACTGTAGACTTGAGCGTTAGTCTTGCTTGGGCTCTTGCCTTCCTGTAGGCTATGCCGTTTTCCATTGTATTGTTTTTCTTAAATCTCCTAAAGGTTATCTTTTTGTTTTGTTTTTTGGTCGCCGTACATTTACGTTTTTTCTTTGCCGAAAAAATCAATCAATCAATAAGTGAGCATTTCTGACTTGTGCCTTGAACGGGGGACCACCGAGCCAAAATGTGGGACCACTAATTTATTGAGGAGGCAGTGATTTCGGCAAAGAACTTGTCCGGGGAACAATCTGCCTTTGACCGCGTGCTTGCTTGAGACGCCGACGCCACAGAGGGTCCGATGGTAGCGTGCTGTCGCCCGTCGATCCACCTGGCTGAGTCCTCCAACTGGGTCCTCCCCGTCAACGCAGCTGTGCTGCAGACCGTCCACCCGCCGTGAAGGCGAAGTCATCATCGGCATAATAAGATAAGTTAAGAATGAGCTGTAATCGGATGACGCTAAGCTTATTTTTCCCGCCGAGGTGCGGAAGGACTCTAGTAAATCAGGCTGGGAAAGCAAATGCTGATAGCACGGCATGTTATTGCAGCGGCTCATTGTATTTTTTGCTTGTGATAAATTCCAATTTAAATAAAAAAGCCGCAGCAAAGTCACCAAAATTTGTAAAAACCTCTGTAACAATCATTTTGCATGCTCCTGATCTTCATCATCATCATCATCATCATCATCATCATCATCACCATCATCACCTTAAGCAAATTAAATGTAAATTTATTTCTGTTTTTATTGAATATGCAAAACCCGATCCACACCGGGAGCAGTTACAGTATAAAGCTTTAATTTTCACTAAGATTGCGACACCTCTAACCGCATTTTGGGTATTATTTCTATTGCAAACATATGACTTGTATCTCCGAAATTTTTTCAGAATGGTTTCTTTTTAAATTTGTTCCCTACAAACACAATATTTTTCGTTTATTATCATTTACTAGTAATTTTTAATGGATAGTCTGGCATAAAACCATTACAGTCCCATTGGATGATTTTCATTGAGCAAGTTCATTCAGGTAACTCAGAATCAGTTTCCTCTTGCTGTTGGAGCGATCATTTTAACTCGTTCATAATTCTCGTGAATCTTTTTATCGACATTTCTGTAAGCTATGAGTCTCTGACTTCGTATGAATAATAAATTTTACGTATATCAGTAGTGAAGTCCCTTGCCATTAAAGTTAGATTGCTTGAACCAGTTCCCTTGTCTATAAAGTTTTTCAGTTGGTTATAAGACAGAGGATAAATATCTGTGTTACTTTCAATTTTTTCTTTTATAGCAGCAATAAGGGCTTCTAGTGATTTATTACATGACTTCTCTGGAGTACCATTTTCTTCATATCAATCTTGGGACGTTTTTTTCTCTTTTCCGGTAGTTTTCCAGCTTATTTATTAAGGATTTTCCATCTAATTTTTTATCTGGTTATATTTGTGATGAAGAATCTGATACGAAAATTCTTTTACTTTCTCGCTACCGCGGTAGAGAGAACGTTGTGTAGAAATGGTGAATTTTCGGCATAAAAACTCTTATTACACGGCCCAGGCAACGAAAAATAATCAGGATAAATCCAGATGTTAGAAAAAATCCACTAACACGTGGTGTAGCCAGAATCCATGTTTTGTGGGTCCTTGATACGGAAAAATCGATTGACGGCAAAACGTCTGTCCGTCTGTGACCAACGCTAGCGGCAAATCCGTTCATCCGATTTTCTCCAATATTGATATTCCTCATACGACTTCACTCGCGGCCTCTTGAAATTGAAACCGATATTTTAATTCTAGGGATATTCTACATGAAGCCTCTGAAACATTTTCAAAATTTTCAAAAAATTGGCTCCAACATTTTTTACTACACTATGGTTTTGGATAGTATGAAAGACGTTTAAGAGAATGACACAGGTTTCATGTTCGTTAAAGTTCCTGATTTTTCGAAAATTGAAAAACTTCATATTTTTTTCGGCGTCTTCCTACAACTACAAGTATTTCGATAAGATAACATTCTTTTGTTAATGAAATGTGTTCATGAAAATAGATGTGAAAATAATGTAGTTCAATTTTTCAAAAACATGAATATTTTTGGCGAAATGTGTAAAATATAGGCAATTTTTATTTTCTTTCAACAATTTTTTCTTAAAAACGGCTCAAAATGTTTTGATTAAATGTATATCTTAGATAGCGTAAAGGACGCTTAAGGGAATGGTGGAGGTCTCATGTTCGTTAAAATGCCCGATTTTACGAAAATTCTAAAAATATTAAAAATATTCGACGTTTCCTACAACTAGAATTGTGAAGATATTTTTTTTCTTAATGAATTGTGTTTATAAAAAAAGATCTTCAAATAAGCTCATGTCGAATTTTTTGAAAATATGAGGATTTTTTGAGTAATTTGGCTACAAACAAATTCGCCCACTCCGAATTTACTGTGCTTCGTGAACGTAATTTGTGTTTTGATGTAGTTGGACGCTTCGTTATTTTATATTTCTTGGTCCATTTTTTACATTTACACTTAATTCTTTTAGAAATTATTTATAACCTCTTGGAAATATATGAAATAAAAATTGCTAGAATCCAGGGAATATCAGAGTGGTATGAAACAATTCATACCATTCTGATCCATTCCGTGTCGCGGTCACGAATTTCGAACATGCTGAGGGGACGTACGTACATGAGAAAGTACAAGCTGTTTTAGCCCCACTAGTTTTGTGTTGTTAGGAAGTTATCATTATTAACTTTAAGCTTCTCAATTGGAGTTTGCTTATCTACTTCTAAGTGTTTTAAACAATATATAAAAAACAAATTTCACCATTCAACTTCCATTCATATTTTAATATATTCCTTGGAATTCACAATCATTCATGGCCATGATTCCCCTATTTTATGACAAAATTATATTATTATTACTACTCCAAAACTTGGCCTTCTTACACATCACATATTTTGCTGTTTTGATATTCAACTTCCCTTTCGCGTTCCTCAGTTATCTTGCTGAACGTATCTCGATTTTCCATTTGAATCGCCAGGAAATATCCATTAATATAAATTAACTTATCCATTTATTTACGCTATTCCTATTCTTGAAATTTCATCCATGTCCATTCCTCGGTCACATTCACGTCAAAAAATAGTACTTTACGCTCTCTCTCTCTCTCTCTCTCTCTCTCTCTCTCTCTCTCTCTCGCTCTTTCTCTCTCTGTTTCTTTCTGTCTCTCTGCCTCTCTCTATGTCTGTCTCTCTATGTCTTTGTCTTTCTGTTTATCTCTGTCTCTCTCTGCTTCTCTCTATCTCTGTCTCTGTTTGTCTGTCTGTCTCTTACAAATTCGAATTAATTTCCTGTTTCATATCTCAACATGTCTGTGGCACGAGAGCTTCCTCATGGCAGCTCCGACCACCACCGAAGTTCGCGAGCATCTCCCCCAGCAGTTCATATCTGGCGCTGCTCAATTGTTCTTCGATGCGCAGTATTCTTCAAAAATCAAACGCGCCCCGTTTCCACTCCTAGCCACTTCATGTTTTCGTGAATGGCCGATCGCCTATCTATACCAGATCTGTTCACTCCTTGGTTTATTCCTTTCGTAATTTTTGTGTTTTAAAAACTCACGGTTTCCTTTCCCTCATCATATTGCAATTTATTAATATTATCATTTCCTTATTCTAAACTTATTTTTTCAATGACCGGATCGACGTCCATTGTTGTTCATGAAGGCATATATTTACTAATACTTCTGTCATCATTACAATTTTTTTTATTTAATAGGTAATTATTACACAGACAAATGAAATAACTTGATTCTATGTGGCGAGGTAGAAAGCCTTTAAGCCATTACAATACCTACATCCTACAGCGTAATACCTACTACCTTTCGAATTTTTTACACCAAATGGTCTCTCCATCGCATCAAAGCCGCGGAAAGAGACCATAATTACAATTTATTACAGCCATTAAATAGCCCATCACAATATATACTATTAAAAAAACTAAAAATTGAGAAAATGAAGAAAATGTACTTAGTGGAGATAGATAGCAATTTAAGTCTAGAAATCTGTTGATTCATTGTTCTTGAATTGTATCGATTTAACTTTCAGTAAAAATAGAGTTCAGCACAACGATTTGGTGTGAAATTTTAATTTTAGTGGTTTAAATCATTGAATAGAAATAGTTGTAATTGAACAGTATTTATTTCTAATATTTGTATATCATTTTTCTTCAGCAACGATCTTCAGGCTCGAATGTGCGAAAATTCCTGAAATAAAAACGTAGGAAGAATCGTAAACATATTTCTAATAATTTCCAATAAACGAAAATATGAGGTAGAGAACCGTTCCTAAACAGATGATTGCCTAACATGTTAGAGTACATTTAGTAAATATCTGTTTTAGGATAATGACTGTAGTTAGTCTCAGGCATAGGTGTACACATAGCAGTAGGGGGTAGCAGAGAGGCTGTACTCCCGTGAACATTTTGAAAGGAACCCCTACCCCTGCGTAGTAAAACATTTTATTTCTGTGAATATGATCAATTCCTGATTTTCATCTTTTTAAGCTGACAATTTCGGGCATTGTTTCACTCTATATGGAGATAAGGCTCTCCGAACCATCTGGCATTTTTGTAAATGGTTCAATATTTTATCAATACTATTTATTAACTGCACCATTAAAGTTATAACAGCATTCTTTTTTAATTGTTTTTATTTACTTCCTATTAAAATATTCCATTTATAAAAGCAAAAGTTAAAAGTACAAGGGGGCTGAGAGAGGTCCAGATATGCAGTTGCCCTCCCCCTGTCATTTTAAGCTGCCTACGCCTGTTGCCTTACGTACAAAATGAAATTAGAGTAATGTTGCGATAATAATTCTAGTACTTAATAGCGATAATAGTAGTTTGTGTTATGTCGTGTATTGAAGAAAAAGTCAATTTATGAATTTAGATGATTACTACAATTCTCGTACGTTTTCATGTGTTCTCATTTCCCTAATGTCAGAGAAGTGGAGTAATCGATTATTTTGTTGGTAAGAATCAATCAAGAAAATCAAATCAAAGCTGTAGCTCGTTTGTCGATGTAGTTTTATTAGAAGGGAGCCAACACTTTTTTTACCAAATGTCAAGAGCGCTCACTTCTATCTTATATTAAAAATTCAAATACGTTGGAAGAGGACAGGGAATTTGGATTTCGAAACTCAATCAAATGTGCTCCTAAGTTCCATTAACTTAAGTCACATTTGATCATACTTTAATATATGACATAGTTTTCAATATAATTTGAAAACGGATTTAACCTAATCTCTTTAGAGATGCAGTCAAGAATACAGATAGCAGTCTAGGTAGATTTGTCTCGTCAAGACGAATCGTTTTCTAACCGTGAGTGACGTTCGACCGAAGACTGATTACTTGCTTGAGTGGTAGGAAGGGGGAAGAGCAAATATTACATGAAAACTGTGAAGAAATTGTAAATACAAAATAGGTGAAGTGGTGTTTGGTAATTGCGAGCTGTACATAATAATTTCACTTCTAACATTTCTCTTGTTTTATAAAAATTTTCCTATAAAAACTTCTAACATATATGATTATGCTTTTAATGTTTTAATGTAATTTCTTTCAAAAATTTGTAACCTGATGATGGGGACAACCAATCCCTGAAACTAGCAAATCATGATGGAACTCGTAAAATAAAGAAAGTTTATACAGTCGCTTGAAAATAGTAGTTTATATTGTTAAGCTTTATTGCATGAGTACATGTTTTAAAAGCGAGCGAAATTGGGAGCGAGTTTTCAAATTTGTACGAATGTAACAAAGCAACATTATAACGAGTTACATCCGATATTTTTTGTATAACAGCATTATAAATTTATAAAAGAATCAAACTTCATTTTGAAACAACTTTCTTGTGACGTCTCGGGTTTTGGACATTTGTGCGATAATACGGTGGTCGGCTGTTCTATTTACCTCTATCTTCCCCCGATTCTCTTGCTGCGATTAACTTAATATGGGATTACGCAATCATTCGTGCCGTAAAATCTAATACGTCATCATTTGTGTCGTAAAATGCCTTTTATGAACGAATTCTTGCAACAAAAAAGGTCATTTATAATGCTGGAATACAAAAAATATTATAAATATGATCGTTATTTTGTATGAAAAACATGTACGGCTAATATTGATGCTACAGATTGATAAGCTATCAAACAATAAGTGATAAAAGACGAAAAGTAGGTGATATATAGTAGTTGCTTTGTGAGCAACAGTTCCATTCCTGCTCCTTCCGTTTTAATTCACGCGAAAGGAAAACTGCGTCGATATACGACTTCATTGTCCTATTGTGTTCAGTTCTGTCATCTGTACATACCAGATATGTGTCGTTGGCAGAATACAATTTCTATTTTCATTTTACCTCACTCTCTAATCTTCATTTCATCGAGGGGTATAATAGACATTTAGAATTTAGATTTGAATGTACTATAGTGAAAATATTTAATGGAATGCCAGAATGTTGCAATTATCCTTCCCAAAACTTTCTAGTCTGAATAGGATAAACTAGTCTTAATTCTAGGGTGATAGGAATATGTCGAAAAAATTCTAGGGAAATAGGTAAATCACGATTTGAGATAATCGGAAAGAAGAATCTTATCATACTATGGTGAGAGGTAAAAGGCAAATAGGTTTCATGACTTATTTTCCAAACGAATCAAATAAGCGTTTATTTTCATCATTACATACATATACTCACTGGAAATAACTCCAGTGTCATACGAACGTTTCACCGTAGTAGGCTATTCAGTATTTCATTTCAAATCATTACCAACGATGGAAACAAACACTGATTTGCTCCTTTTGAAACATAAGGTTTATGACTTATTTCCTTTTAACCTATCACCATAGTAGTTTAAGTTAGTACATCTAAACCCAAAGTTCCTCCATGTGTCCAGATGGAAAGAAATGGTACTTGCAGGAAGTGTCGAAAACCTTAGTACAATAAAATCAAGACTACGAATTTTGCTTCCACAACAAACCTTAGAGCCACGTTCCAAATAAACCTGCTCGTTCTTACCGTTATTCACTTGTTACGATTCTGAGAAGTACATTACAACGTGATAGACATATCGACCCTTTAGAATAACAAGTTCCCAAATAACATATCAGTCGTTTCGAGTAAATCGATGACAAAGTTTCATTCTCCATCTACAATAGTCATTTTTACAGCAGCTATTTGTGCACGGATTGCTGCACGAGTGTGTTCTACTCATAGCAGAAGTTAAAACCTTATTTCACTAACAATTCATTTTCTTCATTATGTCAATTGGAACCTTGTGTTTACAAAGGCTCGATTTTCGATTTAGCATCATTGTCTACGATTTAAACCGCACTTCAAACGTGCCCTTCGGTTGTGTCCATACATCAACTCACCCATGGTTCATAGGTCGCCCGTTACCTCTGGGTTGCATCTCTTATCACAAACCAATAATAGGCAGCAGCAGCAGCTGCGGCGGCTCCCGCAGCTGCCGTAATTACTCCTATATTCTGCTTGATTGTCGCCATTGCATCTTGAGCGGATTGCGGCACGTCCGGCATGTTTTATTTCTTTGTTTCAGAACTTCCTTGCACCACGAAACTACATGAGTGGTTTACAATGCTAATTTATTGATGTAATTACTAACATAATTAGTAATGTTCACTCTGGAAAAGCGGAAAAAATAATATGAACACTAAGAGAGGTAGCACAGATGCAAATGTTGGAATGTTATCTGCGAAACTATAGTAACGCAAAACAAAATTATATTGCAAATGGTTTTGGGATTTACGCAATTTCTAATTTTGTCACTTATAAAGTATTGAGAGAAGGAATCATTATGCATATATGTAAATTATCGTGAACAAATTGCACCGCAGGTTAATGCATTTCCTTGGTTAAAACAATTTTACTTTTTCATATTGGTACTACGTATATACGGAGTAACATACGCAGAATAGAGAAAGTTATATAATGCTTCGGAAATCGATTTCGAGATTTCAACGGAAATACACGTTTTGGGGTCCCTGAAAACGAAAAAGCTGTATTTTTCAAAACGATCGTCCGTCTGTCCGTCCGTATGTAAACAACACTAGCATCTAGACGTTCTTTAAATTTCGAGGATATTGAAACGTGATGGCCCTCTTGACATTTTCAAAATTTTTCTAATAAATGGCTCCATTTTTTAAAAAAAAGTGTGCAAATGTAGGGTGAAAAATATTTATAAAGACGGCGAAGGCCCGGCGATGGCAATGGCGATGGCAAATCTGATTTTTCAAAATGACAAAAGTTTGAATTTTCCCACGTCTTTCTACAACAACAAATTGAAGTTGGTTTTTTTATTCCATTGAAATTTGTTCTCCACAATTAGTTCTTTAATTAATGCTTATGAATGAATGGAGATTTTTTAAATTGTTTTTTTCAAGCAATTTTGAGTGAAATTGGGTAATATTAAAAATATTAAAAACATTTTCTCAAAATTACCTCCAAATTTTTTATTTAATCTTTTTGTGCAAAATTCACTTTATAAGAATACATAAGCATTTTTTTTTTTCCCAAAATTTAAATATATTCTCCATACCTTAACTTTTTTCTAGCAAATTTGTATACATTATTGCATTTGTGAGTTTGATACATTTTTGCAAACGAAATTTTAAGAAACGTTCAACACCATTTTCTCGAAAACGACTACAATTATTTTCATAAATGTTTTCTTTATATTTTTTAGAGAATGCTAAATCCACTGAACAAAAGACATAAATGCTACTTTGCTGTATTCATTTATTTTTTCCAAAATTAAACAGTAGATATTTTTTAATAAGTAGAAGAGATTTATATTGTCGTCGCGGATAAAGGATCTCCGAATGAAATGTAAATCATATGTGAACGAGTTCTCATTCTGAGAGAAGTATGTCCTACAATTTGTATTGATTTCTTTTTAATAATATGTTTAAGGTATATTGTGCACTCATGTTTACCTATTGTAAAATATCAGTTAATGGGTGTGGACGGAAATTCTAAATTTATTCTTAGAAAACTAACGCAAGAGAATGAAAGACTAAAGAGATGTAGACCTGGATCTTACACATATCCAACGCGTTTTTCAGTGGCGTGTGCTTTCTATATGTCCGTGTCTTACTCTTAAGAGTTCCTTAACGGCAGAAAGCAGTCAATATGCCTTCGTGGAAGAAATACGTACATACCTTTCATAAATCATTTTGAGATAAATTCAAATAATCCATTTCTAATACACGAATTATACAGAGAATATTGAAGTTAAATATGGTTTCTGACTATTTTTGTTTTGCGGTTTGTAATGATAATATATATTTATATTTTGCCTGTAAAGTTTATTTGTTTTAATTGTTGTGGGCCATAAAAAAGAGAATCTCAAAATGTCGAAATGTTTATTGCGGGATAAATTTTAAGTGGAAGAATTCGTGTCTAATAATACACAGAAACAGCAAGACTAGACAATCTTCATTATCTGAGTGTATGTATTCCATAAGTAAAAGGTGCAAATTTAGGGTTATCAATGACCCAACCTCCGCACAGAACCTTATCTTCACTATTTTGGCATTCGGAACCTGCATTTGTGAAATGTCCTGAAATCGAAAGAACATTATTTGAGAAAATCAAAGATAACAAAGCATGTATTGTCGGCTGTTCTTTTGTGATAATATTGGGTGCAGTTCTCGTCTACGTGTGGCAAAATAGTGAAGGAGGTGGAGGCGATGGATCTGCACCACCTCCGGAACCTCCACCAGCTCCACCCGACGAAGGTGAAGAAGAGGACAAACCGGATGAATAACATGACAACGCTAGGAAACAGGTAAATTGAGTGTAAACATAGAATTTATAACATTGGATAACACAGAATTTATAACATTGCACAAGTAAAACCTGCAAATTTTAGAGACTTTTTTACAAATTTGATTAACTTTCCTCTTTCCTTAATGTTATTGTTGAATCAATACGCCGTTCGCTATGCGTTAAAATATTAAAAAATGATGTCGCACGGGGATCAGCAGATAAGAGCTGAAAATCTGTGTACCCACTACAGATTTCTAGACAATAATCTAGATTATATTTACGAGTACATATTTATCTAGGTTAATTTTTATACATAGCAGTATTATTTCATTTCAGACAACCTTCATGAAGATTGTTACAGATTTATTTGAGGATTTGTAGTGTCGAAAATAAATATCAACTTATTGTACTTCGTAATACAAGAAATCTATTAATGAAGAAAATGTTCTTCACACAATGATAATGGTGTCTGTTGGGGATTTCATGCGGTAATTGTACTCATACCAAGTCAAAACACCGATTCAAATCCAGAAAGCATTTAATGCTCTATGGAACTGCTAAAAACATCTTTTGCCTGGTAACCATTTAATCCTACATCATAGTGTTCTTTTAACACTAAACTGCGACCAGCGATTCATTATGCGAGCTTCCATTTTACACTGAATATCATCTCGATATCTGATTGTATGTATTGAGATACATCTCAGTGAAATGAAATTGTTTAACGTTTGAATATTAAAAAACAGATCTTTTGTACCCAGCTGTGATGGAGATGTAAATAAACTTGAAAATTGGAATTTTGTTCTTTACTTCATCTTTTTATCTTATGCTATAAAATTTTGGAATTTGTCATTTTATGCTATGAAATTTTATTCAGAGAAAAAATTTGTTGTTAACAAATTAACGATGATAACTTAACCTCAAGAAGATTGGAGGATGTGAATCAAGAATAATTATTTAATTTATGCGATGTAAACTAACATCTGGTTACTGGAAGTTTGTTTGGTAGCCAGTTATGAGGTATATTGTAGTTAATTTCCGAATGTGTAAGCCCAGTATTGCCAATAAATTTGTACTCCCGTGGTCGCCACCAGGGACTGACACAGCACTGGTCTCGGTAAAGTCGGTTTAGGTCTAGTTCATGTTATCCTTTACTCGTTGCATTGCCTTGCTACGCATAAGTGGGATTCCATTAGGACAGGAAATGTCGGAGGCTTTATTTTTGCCCTTGTTCTTTTACATTCCATAAGTGTGATGTGACACTGAGGTTTTTTGCTCCTTTGGAAATCCACAGTGACAGCCCGGTTTGACTCCACGAACTCAAGAGTCAGAGGTGGTGATGTTCCTCTCCTGCTGGATTGTGAGATTTCGCTCCTCAGGTATCTTCCCTAGCAAAACACTGCTCCCGCGTGGACAAACCGTAAGCATCCGTCTGGACTCCCGATACGTGTGCTAGTGTAGTACTTGCAAGTGAAGTGTATGTATGTGTGTATAAAGAAAGAGGAGGGAACAAAGATGAAGATAGGGTGCGGTTTGTTAAGGTAAGGCTGCGGTATTCATGTGGTATTGATAAGAGAAAATAGGGAAAATTACCCATCAAGAGCAGCCGGCCGCTAGAATTCGCCTGTACACAGTGGTTGAATTCAGCCAATTGAGAGTGTTAGTTACAAGTTAACAATTCTAGCTTACGGTCTAAGAGCTCTTTTAGCTATCAATCTTTGTTAAACCTCCTAACCAGAAGGTATAAAGACATGTAATTATTGCACTCCTAAATAAATACGATTATAAAATCAAGATACTTTTCGATTCAAAATATTTAATTTTAATCTCAATTGACGATTTTAAATCTGACGCGTGTATTATTACTCATGAACATCAATATTCATATATTATTTTAAAGGATCATTTCTTTGATTTAGTAGAGGAAGTGTAATTAATAAAGCTAAATTTGAAGCAATAACTGTCGACTGTCTTCTACAAAGGACTCTCATAGACCAGGCATTTAGTGATGAATGCCACTCCGGAGCCTTTTGAACGAGTTTTTTGGGAGTTCGGTTTTTTGGGAGTTTTTTTTTTGTTTTTTTTCTCCCTTTCAAAATTCTAAATTTATTGCTTATTTATCCTTGAAAATAGATTTTATTACATGGGAGTTTTTTTGTTTTTTTCTCCTTTCAAAATTCAAAATTTATTGCTTGTTTATCCTTGAAAATAGATTTTATTATATGGGAGTTTTTTTTCTCCCTTTCAAAAATTCAAAATTTAAGTAGTATATGACTTAGTGTAGATATCACAGAATTTTGAAAATGTGCACACAATTCACTTTTCCCCATAGCACGTCATACGCAGTTTTTAACTGTTTTTTTGACGAAAATAAAAAAAAAGACCCTTGCTTTTAATTCTCGCGCCAGTTGTGCTGGACGCACTACGCGAGGTCTCTAGGAAGTTAGTTACCTTACCCACGACCTCGACTTACGTGCCCTGCAGTAGTGATAAGAATGGCAGGAGTAAGTGGACAGTTTGAAAGTGAAGCTATGGGGGCAGGTCAGAATCAAGTTGCGCAAGTGTTAGCGGCGCGTGAAGTAACGGGTCAGCCCTTGGCACGTCGTAGAACAGAACTCGTTTCCTCCGAGAAAGTGCGGGTGGAGGTGCCTTGTATCCTGCGTTTGTGTTTTTACGCGTCTGGGAAAAGGTCTGGCTGTGCTTTTGCTTCTAGTGAAAAGGTACGTCCATGCAGTACGACCCAGGGGCTTAGGCCAAGTCCTCATGCATCGGAGGGAAGGGGGAGGTGGGTAAAGGCCCGCGAGCGGAAACGGGAACGTGAAGGCGAGGACGGGAACGGGAACTGAAGGTGCGTGCGCTTCACAATAAACGCCAACGGGAAGAGACAAGCGCTATGAATCTGTAGCGGCAAAAATGAGAACTTCAAGAAACAATTGCCGAAACCAAAGCACTTCCAGCTATGCTACTGTGTTACTCTTTGTATCTGCCTGATGTATTTGCGTGAGCTGCTATAAATTTAAAAAAAATATACTTTAACGAAAAAATATTAATTAGAAAAGTAGAACTATAAGTACAAAGAATGCCAAACCTACTACGAACTTACGGAAAATATAACTACGAGAAACTAAAATTTTGTCAATAAACAAACAGCTCCAATTCATTAACGAAAAATTTTTAAAAAATTGTGGGACATTTTCATTCTAAGTATTAATATGAATAGAAAAACAAGTATACTATCAATACTAAAAATAACAAAAACAACTCAACAATGACTTACAAAACCCTCCTCAAACCACAACTTCGCAAATCCACGCTCTAACCTCAATATCGTCGTACACTCAATTCCGCTTCAGACAAGTGTCGCCTGTCGCGCGCTCGATCAGCTGGAGAGCTCCGCCGCCATTTGCAGCACTTTCATTGGTCGAGAGGCGTCGCATTCCCGGGCTGAGATAAATGTTGACCATCTTTCCTCTTCCCATCAAGATTCGCGTTTCCGTCGTGTTGTGAACGCCTGCCTGAGATGTCCATCTTCTAACTTTCTTTATGTTCCCGTTCGCGTTCGCGTTCCCGTTCTCGTTCCCGAGCTATAGTGGAGCGGCCTTAAGCCTTGAAGGACACTGCTGCCTCATGTGAGATTCGCTGCAAACCGAGGCGAAACATCTGCAGTACTGCATCCCGGGGATAAACGTCGCAGATGGACGGAAAGCGGCTGAAGTC
This sequence comes from Teleogryllus oceanicus, assembly GCA_964035755.1. Lineage (NCBI taxonomy): Eukaryota > Metazoa > Arthropoda > Insecta > Orthoptera > Gryllidae > Teleogryllus > Teleogryllus oceanicus. Next base: position 19,698,930 of record CAXIVR010000006.1, read on the forward strand.
TCGTGTAGACAGGACGATGTACAGAGGACAGAGGTCAGTAATACCCACTTTTATTTTAAGTCTGCTACGACGGTGAGAAAGGCTCGTGTCCAAAGTGCCGCGAAGATACTGCAGATTACAGTCATGATCGTAAAATGTTCAATGAAATAAAGTAACATTCACTGTCTGTGTTTGTTATGAGTTTGACTACCATTAGCTTTGAGTTGCCTGAGAAAATTGAACATTATTATTGTATGATTTTGATTTAGAAATTCCAACCTTTTTTTTTTCAAGATGTATTGCCATTGAATTAAAGTTTTTTTATAGTTGTTAGCAGTGTTACTGCTTATCCGTACAACTTAGCTGTGGTAATTTTAAGGCTTCAGTGAATTATATTTCAACAAGTAAATCTGACACGCAAGAATGTATTATTTATTTTACAATTTTTCTGTGTTTATTTGTGATGAGGAAGACGGAGTTATGATAGGCTGTTTGTGACAAAATTAGTCTATTTTAGGATTGAATATGAAATATACTGAAAGTCGAATATTGACAATTTGATTTCATTTTGACAATTTGAATATTGTGTTAAACTGAATTATTGAAATTGTAGCCAACCTTCTAAATGCTGACTTGTTTCTTCTGGCAAATCTGAAATGCTATGACGGTTTTCTAAATTGTAATGATTTCTGATGAAGATAACTGTATAGAGGCGTGGTATTTGTTTATTGATTGTAACGGTTATACATATCATAAGATCCTTGACGTTTGAAGATATGTTTCTACCTAGTGAGTATCTTTGATATTGGTTTGTTTTTCTGTGTACTACATGTGCCAGTCATGACCAACGAGGCTAATTATACGAAGTTTCTTCGTAGTTATTTGAAACTCCACACCACCATTGGTGTCCGATTGTACACCAATGTGTTCCTCTCTGAAATAGAAAATCTTATACAATTCCAGTAACGATATCATTACTAACCGGGTTAAACGTGAATCTTTCCTGATAGAAACACCTATATTTGGGGTTCAAATATTTCTTAAGATTGAGGTTAATTATTCCACAGTTAGTATTCATTAAAGAAAAAAATATTGCCCGAAATATCTTACAGGACTTGAATGATCTTGAAGTCTAATTTATAAACGTCAATTTTTTTTGAAATGCATAATATGTAGTCACGATGTCATGAAGTATTATTAGACTTATATTACATATTTAAATCCATATACCAAAATCAATATTATCCTCGTATTAAATATATCAGCGTTTCTCAGAAACGTTGCTAATCTTCCACATATAATTTTGATAGAATTTGTGAATGTGCTTGTTTGAATATAGCAGTACTGTTTATTGAGCTGTCACATGCATCACTACATTTTTACTTATTTTCAAGAACCGTTATTTTCAAGAAAAATCTTGAATGTGATAAATCCGTTTTGTAAAGTTTTGAATTTGTACGAGCACTAAATTCATCAGTGCAATAACTTCATCATGCTATTTTTATAAAAGGGTTAAATTTTATTCCAATAATACAGAATATATTGCAAATAAACCAGTATTTGAGAGAAAGTAAAAAAACAGTCAATAGAATCATCGGGATAACGGCATTATTGTACAAATATTGTAAAGTAACATTCGTTATACAGAAAATGGAAAAAGAGTCGTATTCTAGTTTAAACATATTTTAAAAAACAGGGTATAAAACAAGAAAACAAACATTTGAAAACGTTTGTAAGATGCTATTTTGCAATTAGGGATAATTATAAATTGATTTCATTTAAATATATTAGTATCAGTAAAATTATAAAATTTTCTGCAAGATGAAACATTTGATCAAGATGTAAATAATAAAACGATGCTGCATCAAAATTAAATTTATTTACTACAAAATTTCACTATGTCAAACTATTACGAGTAAGTTCTTGAATAAATTGTTCATGTTCTCCCATGTTTCTTGTGGGGGAGCAGATGTTTCAAGCGGGGCCCCCTTCTGCCAAAGCCGAAAGTGAAACAAGAGTTTTAAAGCCAATTTACGTAGGTACGAATTATATTAAACATTATATTTAACAGCAAGTAACCAATTTTCCTATGTAATATTTGGTTTTATAAATGTGAAGAATATCGGTATGAAATAATTAGATATTAATGGTTCAATTCAGGTTTTTATTTGTCTTTAATATTAGCCACCCATATACACTAGTGTCCAAAAATGCACTTTTTTTTCTTTTACAAGAATTAAAAAAGCATATTCTTTAAGTAGTTTTTATATTGAATTCAAATATCATTTAATTTTTTCCCAGCAGGCAGAAGTTTTGTTTTGATATTCATTTTAACTTCTTAAAAGTTTTAATAAAATCAGTGACTAGCTATCCAACTCTAAATAATACTCGTTCTAAATTAAATTTTGACTACTCATTCTGTATCTAGAAAGAGGTAATGATATTTTGTGGCATATTCTTTAACTGGAACATCTCTCATCTTGGTCCAACAGTACTCAGCCAACATATTAGAAGTACACATGTAGAAATTTACTGATGAAAACGCTCGCCATTCTCATCGGTGACAGCCCGAAGATTTTTCCGGGAGAAAGTCTTAAGTCAGAGTCTAAGAAGTGAATTTTCAAAGATATGTTACATCCCATAACTTTATAAGAATGCAGAAGATCAGCCACTATGTCCAGTAGTTTTCTGCTTGATGGTTTCCAAAGAAATTGCAATATATATTTTTGAAAGACTGCCAGGCTGCTTTTCCCAGTAGATTTAACAGTTCTTCAAAATATTAATCAGCAATTAATGACTGCATTTGTGATTATAAAAAAAGTTCCTTCTTTCAATTTAGCATCAATTACTTTGGAAAATTTCGATTCAAGTAAAAGAATCCATTAGAAAATTTATACATATCTTCTACGAAATTATTCTTTCCTCCTAATTTAATAAGCAATGGGGGTAAATATATTTTTCAGTTTTCAATAAATGGCCTTCCCCATTGACATTAAACAATGAAACGATAATCTGGTACCCATCAAACAAGCCAATAAAATGCTTAGGTCTAAACATTGATACAAAACTAAACTGGAAACATCACATTGACAATAAAATAATAAGGCAAAAAACAAAGTATTACAATTAAAACCATTGATCAACGGAAACGGCCATCTACCATGTGACTCCGCACTCGCAATATATAAAACAATAGTCAGACCCCCTCCTACTGTATGCATGCGCAAAATGGTTAAATGCAGCTAGAAAAAATCTTAACAAAATCCAAATTATCCAAAATGAGTTCTTAAGGATAATTACCAACGTACCCTGGTTCATATATCCACAGCTCCAAACAATTCAATCTAACCCAACCCAATCAATCAATTTAACCGGATTCAACTTAGCCAGAAACCCCATCTATTCCACAAGAATCAAAAATAAGTACCGATTCCATAAATTCTTACAATAATTTTCCGAAATGGACCCTGATTAGAGGTGTCCTCGACCACAATGTTAGCTGTAAGATTAATTTTAGTTTAGTTAGTAAGTCAAGAAACATATGGAGAGTTATTGTAACAGCTATGTAATTATCATCAAAGAAAACAATAAATTGAGAAAAAAATTCAATAAATGGACATGTGACGCATTTTTCAGGTCAGGGATACGAGATTCCTTTAATATTTGTCTCAAACAGATGTAATAATCACTTACATGATCGATTCCCTCCAAATCATAAGAACTGCAAATTGTTTATGCTGTGTATCATTTTTCTATCAAGACAACAGTCTTAATACACAAAAACTAAAGGGGCCTAGCTCTTTTCAAAATCACAAACTCGACAGCCAGAGTGATGTTGATAACACTTTTTCGCAAACGGTGTGCAATTTCGCCTCTGAGTCTTTCAAGTCAGCTCACTACAAATACAGCAGAAATTATCTGCATGATTTTCACACGTTCTCGGCATGATGAAAATACAAAACACTAAACATTGCTTACACAGTACACTTCTAAACCCAAAGGAAGGAAATACAACACTAGTGATATTCGTGCCAACAACTTCATAGACATCTCAATTCTGAGACATCACAATGCCAGATTAACTGGTCTGAACAAGTCAAAACACGAGTGAACTTGCACCTGCTGGTGTTTCAGCATGATATTACATATAATTTCCGTAAATGCAGCTTAAATAAAGTCGCTACATATAAGGTAAAAAAGAATGTTACAACCAGATTTTAAAAAGTAGCAGTCACAAAAAACTGTGCCTGTCCTAAAATAAACTAAGCACCTAAAACCTCATTAATTTCTTAAAGAACGGAACCGCAACTGACTTTTTTGTAACTTTTCGAAAATAGTACTGTTTAAAAAGATAATTAAATGGGATCTCGACCTCCATCACTTGCTCTGTAGATGATGAGCGTAGAAGAGTTGGAAAAATGCATCATCTGTTGTTTTCCCTTTTTAGAAAGGAAGTGAAAAAAGTATCTGCTATCAGTTTCATTTCTAGTGTCGCCACCAATAATCCTCCAATTAATGGATATAATCTCCAAAAGTAGTAGTTCCACATACTGCAGAATTGTAACGTTTGGATGTAGAATCTAACTTTTTGTGCAAAATAATGGGTTGACAAATGTTTACATTACAAAAATGAAACAAATTCAAGATATTCAACCTGTATCTTGGAATGATGTAAGTTGTAAACCGTGGTATATCAGGATATATTCCACAATAGACGAAATATTAATATGCAAATAGTGATGCTACAACATCACATACTAGTTTCTAGAATTATGTCTAAATTTTTCAATTTTCGAAATTTGAGAACGTTCAACTAAAATGGGACCTACCTCTTAACTTTAAGCGTTCTTTACTCTACCGGAAGAAAAAAAAATGGAGTAATTTTTTTTAAAATTTATTTTATAAATTGCATTTACTTAACGGAGAAATAATGCCAAAAATATTATTTTTTCAAATAATAATGCATGATTTAAGAAGCTTATTTATTAGAACCTATTTTAAAACATATCTCTATCTTAATTTTTGCAGTTTTAAAATGTTAGATTGCAATTTTTAAAAATACAGAGTTCCCCGAAAATGTGACTAATAATACTAAATTTGTTATTGTCTTTTGATATATACAGAAGAACATTTAAAGAAAGAAATTGAATTTGTTTTGTGGAAAAAAATTATTGAAGTTTCAAAATTGCCTCTCTTCCACGCAAAATTACAGAGAGATCTACTCGTATTTTTGAAAAATTGTAAATAACATTATTTCAAGATCAGGATTAATGAAGAGGAAAAAAACCTGAACAAAAGGAAATAATACCAGGATATAATATCGGTGATGGTCCTCATTCGGGGCCCTTAATTCGAGCGCGCCGGTGTAGTGTATTGCTTGCACCAACCTAGTAACGCCCCTAACACATTTCAAGAACTCGACCTAATTCATTCGATTCCCTTTAGTTAATTGAACAAGAGTAAATAACGAAAAACTCCGCCGCTGCCCTGAATTGCGGGACTCTTTCGCCTTCAAAGAGACAATTTCGGTGTGCAGAAAAACGCCCTTGACACAGGAAATGAGTTCCCAACATCACTGCCAACACAAAATCGAAAGCAACGATACCGAGGCTTCAATCGCCTTTTCTTTCTTCTCCTCCTCCTCCATCAACGCCCTCACTGCCAACACTGTGCCACCACCTATGCAACCGAAGTGCTACTACTGCCTCCGCCCCCCTCTACCTCCTCCCCGCTGCTACCTCCCCCAGTCGGCCCCCACCGCCCACACCTCCACCTCCGCCATCCCCGCCTCCGCTGCCGCCCCTCCTCTTCCGCCTGCCCCTCAGTTATCGTTTCGCTTCCATCCCCACCTCCCTGCATCTCATGAACTCCTTCCTCCGCCTCATCCTCTGACCGCTTGCGCCACTTGCTGTTCGGACCCTCCGCCACCGCCTCCTCCTCTCGCTTCGTCATGCGCCTGTCCTCGGAATCCTCTTTCGCCGCGCAAAGCCGCGTATCGAAATGTCGAACGCCGCCGGCCGCTCTCGCACGCTCTGCCCCGGCTGCGCTGCACCAGCCCTCGCGCCACACTGCCGCTTAAAGCGGATCTCACAGAGTACTTCAAATGAAATTAGCCACGGAGCGTGATTTGTCACCAAATCCTCGACATCGTTGATGATTTTTTTCACTTCGATCGTATTAACTCTTCATTGCCTATATCAGGTAAAGCAATTAAAAATTTGCTTTGTTTGTAATTTCGTTGGAAATTAAGAGTAATAAATAAAAAAGTTGAAAATAGATTTTTTTTGTATTATATTGTTAGAATATAATAATTTTGGAGATTGATAATTTTTTTATTTGAGAGAAAGTCTTGGCCACTTCTAGCCCTACGTTCAAAGGTTATCCGATGTTTTTCAAAGAAGTCAAAAGTACAGCAAAATATTTATGAACATATTTTTATCTAAAAATATATTCACGTTTGACGAAATATACATTGCCATTTAAGTTAGGAATATCTTCCCTTTTCTACATGAGGAATCGTTTGAATCGTTTTTAATGTATTATATTTCCTTATTATGATTTAGTGACTTTTAAATTCTCTCGTTTTTTAAATCTCTTGAGTGATATAATGATTGATAATGGTAATGATTATGTGCATTATAATGGAGAATTGGTGGAATGAAGGGCGGAGGGAATGTGAGAACTGGAGAAAATCTGCTCAATCTGCTTCACTTCACCACAAATTCCACTTGAATTGTCAAGATTCCAACTCAGCAGTGGAAGGGATAAGCGATTGATATTACGCTATGAGTCTCCCATTTTACTTTTCCCCCTATGCTAAAGCATAGAGAAAAAATATTGGAATCACCTCAACAATATGATCTCGAATATCAGCCTTAAAACACGTGTTTAAGATTCTCTTCCGCTGCAACTTCGCATACACGCCAGGATAAGGTTTTTCTAGTAGTGTCCCAATGACGGCTAAACTTAATGCAAGTGGAAAGGAGGCACATGCAATTTTGTACCAGAAAATCGATTTGTGTATAGGGATGTTTGTGTATAGGAATGTCCGGGTGGATATGTAAGGCACAGCTCTGTCAGATTAGAAACTTTTGAGCTAAAGCCTGGCAAATGTGTCAGGAGTAAGATCTAGTTGTGCCTTTCCAGAGATCGTTAATATAATTTAAATTGTGAGGGTTCTTTACATGAAACACCTGTGCCATTTTCTGGAAAATGGCTGAAAATATTTTCTTCGAATATTTTGCTTCTAGAGAAGAAAGTGCTTTTACGGATAAGTATGGTATAGTTCCGATTTTCTTTATTATCTCTGGCATTATAAAATTGCAAAAATCTGTGTATTTGAAACACTAAGGGTTATCGTTTAGAAGGACATTTAAGCTTTCCGTCGCAACCGAATTTCGTGTTTTTTGCTTTAAATTAAAGGAAGTGGACCCCATATGTCTTATCGCTCGCCGCCATTAACTGCATTTATTGTAAATTTAATTAAATAATAGTAAGAAAAATATTATACAATGTCTTATTCACTACTGTATACATGTCAAGTCGGGTCACGACTTGCGTCATGCGTTATTTGTTTCATTCGGTGCCCCATATCGCTTTTATACCACTCCATACTACACACACGTCACTCGAGAACAGATCATGATATCACACCATCCCACCCCACCCCTCACCACATCATAAACCCACACCACATCACAAGCCACACACCACATAATGCCTTTTCACCACGAACCATGAAACACATACACTCCATTCCCACAACGTGGAGTTTATTAGAGGGTCATTAAAATATTCACACACATTATAAATCAGTAAATTACCGCTAATTATATAATATTTAGAGGTGTTTTAAACTTCTCATACAATATGAGCTGCACTTCAGATAGTCTCATTCCTCCACAGAATAAAGACTTCGCTAACGACGAGGTATCAGTCCGTTCGCTAGACACACACACACAGGCACACAGAGTATGGTCGCCGCAGCTGGCCGTCCGCTCATTGGCGTCTGGGCCGCCGCCCGCAGATTGAGCCGATTGTCGAGATGTCACGGATGAAGGGGGTTTTGGAGCAGGCGGCAGCCACCGCGCCCGCCGCCCTCGCCCCGCCCGCGCCGGATGTGTCATCCGAAAGCGCGACGCTCCACGCAGCAGCGGAGAGTGGTGACGGGGGCAATGGAAATGGTGACGGCGGCGAAGAGACTCCGTTACAACTGGTGGGGGCGGCTGATTGATTTTGTGATTCCGGGCACGTTAACTAAGGAGGGCTTTAGTCCCGTAAGTGTAGTGCATGTTTTTTCTTCGGGAGGTGGCGGTGATTCCGGCTTTCCCCACTGGATGACGAGATCCGGCGCAGACTTGCGGGGTTTTCCTCAACCAGGTATCACCTACCAGCGGGGCACCGCCCCAGCCGGGACAAGCTCCAAGCCCCCGACCGGTCTCCCGACACGTGTGGTAATGTAGTGCATGTTAGGGTAGGTGAGGATAGGATAAGAAAGAGGAAGGAAACATCGCGCGCGGTCCTTGGCCCTTTGTTAACGTACTCCTCCGGCATTCGCCTGATGCTGATTTGAGAAAACCACGGGAAATACGGATCAGAGCAGCCGGCCGCTAGAATTCTCCTAAAGACAGCGACTGAATTCGATCTAGTTGTCGTGTCGAAAATCCTGCCACTGTCCTGAATTGTAGCTAGGAGCTGCCGGACAGAGGCACTACAGTGCAATCACTCGATGCACTGAGGTACCTCTCTCGGTGTGGTTGTGACGGGGCATCGGGAGATCACAGCGTCGCTGGTACGGTGGGGAAAAAGGGGTGGGGGCGGTGGGCGGCGAGGGGGGGCCTGGGCGGGACGGCAGCCAGAACGGCACGGGGGGGGGGGGGGGGGGCCAGGGTGGTGAGCGACGAAGTGGTTGGTCTATAGGGTGAGGAGGGTTGCGTGGTATGTAGGACGGTGACTTGCCGCGTTGACGGCTGACGCGACGGCTGGGCGGCGAGGCGGGCGAATGGGCGTCGCGAGTTGAGAACGACGCGAGGCCACCCTGAGGGATGGGATGAGAAAAATGACGGGGTTGCAGTTGCGGGTGGGGCCCGCATGGTAGTGAATGAAGTGGCGTGCCCGGGGGGTTCGAATTGGTCAGTAGAGGGGGATGCGGATGATAGGGGCGGCGATGATGGCAATGGCAGTGGGGCCGAGGGCTCCAGGGGGAGGCGACGGCGACCAGCGGATGGGAGAAGAGGTGATGGGGCGAAAGGGAGGGAGCGGAGGGTGTAGTGAGGGTCACGAGGGTAGCGAGTTTGGCTAGTGTGAGGAGTTTGACGAGGGTAGCGAGAGGTGAGGGTGGCGAGGGTGACGTGAGTGGCAAGGGAGGCGAGGAGGGCGAGGAGGGCGAGGAGGGCGAGGAGGGCGAGGAGGGCGAGGAGGGCGAGGAGGGCGAGGGGGGCGGGAGGAGGGCGAGGAGGGCGAGGAGGGCGAGGAGGGCGGGAGGGAGGAGGCGAGGGGGGCGAGGGGGGGCGAGGGGGGCGAGGGGGGCGAGGGGGGCGAGGAGGGCGAGGGGGGCGAGGAGGGCGAGGAGGGGCGAGGAGGGCGAGGAGGGCGAGGAGGGCGAGGGGGGGGGCGAGGAGGGCGAGGAGGGCGAGGAGGGCGAGAGGGCGAGGAGGGCGAGGAGGGCGGGAGGCGAGGGCGAGGAGGGCGGAGGAGGGCGGGAGGGCGGACGAGGAGGGCGAGGAGGAGGGCGGAGGAGGGGCGAGGGAGGAGGCGGGGAGGCGAGGAGGGCGAGGAGGGCGAGGAGGGCGAGGAGGGCGAGGAGGGCGAGGAGGGCAGCAGGGGCGGCGGGGCAGCGGGGGCGACACAACGCCAACCACATTCGCAGCGGCTCTGGTAGCGGCGACGGCGGCAATCACTAAGGCGTCCGATTGTGGCGGCTCTCGTAGAGCTTTTGTAGGATCGCAGTTGGAATGTTTTGACGTTTCACTGCTGATAGGTGTTTCCGTGGTGAAGGAAAATCGTTTTTGTCGTGAGTGCGGGGTTTTGGGGAAGCATCGAAAAAGTGGAGAATTGTTAGTTTCTTGTTGTGGCTTCAACCGTCACGTGTAATTCCTTTGCGATGGATTTTATTATTTCATTTTACTTATTCTTTGTATCACGTGAACATTATCATTTTTACGATTGCTAAAATATATCATGAAGTATATTGAAATCATGTCCTGACATATAGTTTTGAAGGAGGTATGAAACCTGTGACATAGATTTGCAATATTTGCTTTTCAACCAAAAATAATTTAATAAAGTTCGGGATTGTTTTAATAGATAATGGTCGTTCGTTTAACATATCCTTCTTTAAATGGGAATTATGTCGTTCGGTTACTCCAAATTGTATTTCAATATAGTATATGTTCTGCCTATATTTTTGGCAAATGTATACCTGGTTACAGGATATATGCAAACTACGTATACTTCAAAAGTATTATTTTGAAAAGTACATGCGTACATTGTAAGTTCATAATTAAATATTACTCAACACTCTGGACTAGAATCTACAAATCACTTATGAAATAATGACTAATCTACCTTAATTTAAATTCTGTATTGTAAATTCACTCTTCATAAAATTGTTCTCACGCATTTAAAAAAATATTTCGAAACCAATAATTTAATACATGTATATTGAAAATATTTACTTAATTTTCACAGCAATAATACATTTTAATGATGAACGATTTTTTATTAGGTTCATGCATAACTACCACGATATAATTTACAAAACACAAAAAACAGAGACCAAGATTCCGTTTGAAATGAATAACTTTAATATTTTTGTTCGCTTCGTTGTAATTCATGAGAAAATGCTCGATCGAAAAGTTATTTGATACACTCGTCCCATGCGTCACTTCTTCCTCCTTCATGTACATTGCGACTCCACCCTCACTTTCGGAAGAGCTCCCTCACAGTCTGGTCACGTTTTCCCGTATTTTCTTCCTTGTTCTCATATTTATGAGCTCGATTTTTTCTCTCACGCGTGCTCTCAAAATTCATAGGCGACGCGGGAGGCTACTGAAGGTTCTCTTGACCTCGATTCAGCCCCAATCTGGAGCGATGGAATTCCAATCTGATCTGATCCGCCTTCTCTCTGTCTGTCTGTCTGTCTGTCTCTCTCTCTCTCTCTCTCTCTCTCTCTCTCTCTCTCTCTCTGTCTCCACTTACGTACACGTCTCTCGCTTCCCAGAGAGGCCTAAAGATTTCACCATTGAGTGCAAGGGTCGGTGGTCTTCCCAATTCATTTCCTAGGCTTCTCCACCGAGAAGCCGCCAATCTCCCTTATGTAGCTGGAGATGGAAGGAATACATTCGCCCGCAGTTTGCAGTACCTCTGTGGGTAGAATAGTAAACGTGGCGAAGAGGTTCTTGGGACTGGTGAATACCAACAGCTGAACTTTTATTACAAACGATTGATAAAAAAATACGGAAAACTGAGATTAAATTGCATTCAATTTAAAAAATGATTTCTACGAATTTCATCAAAAGTCACTATGAACCAGGGTTATAACAATAGAAATACATTAAGAACAATATAAGAAAGCATTTGTGGAGATAGTGAACTAGTGATGCTGCAACATACCTTTCACTTTCTCGCATTAGTTGTAATGGTATAATTATATAATTATATTATATAACTATAAGTATAATATTATAATTATATTATACTGTAAATAATGCATTTCTAATATTTCCTCATTTTTGTGTAAATTTCTCAACAACTGCTTGAAAACACCATCTATTTTTAATTTTACAAAATTTAAGGGAATTTGAGGGTTAAAAAAAAACAACGGGAAATTAATGGGAGTGGCAAATGATAGATAAGGGAAAATAGTATGATTTTTTAGCAGCGAATCGATTATGGACACGTGAGAAATTTACTTGAATATAATTAAAAATTACAAATTTACAGTGAGACAGATTATCAGGGAGTAAAGAGTTTGAGATGAATATACGTGAATATAGGTGATTTGATACATGATTGCTGATTTGCGGCAGCGATGGTGTAACGGGCTTAGCGTATCGGGCTTTTATACCCAAGCTCGCGGGTTCAAACCCAATCGAAACCGTGGATTTTCAAGGGCGAAAAAATCCTTCGTACGCCTTCCTTCGGAGGGGAAGTAAAGCCGGCTGTCCCATATTAGTATATTTACTGCATGTAAAAGATCCTCAAGGCTAAATGAAGCCTCTGAGCTAAATGCAAATTGTCTCTTTCGTCACCCAAGTAATACCTTCTTTCTCCTCTAGTAGGAGCGTAACGAAATTTGCGTGGTCAGACGGAAAAGCAGGCCTCATGGCCTGAGTCTCGCCACGTAAAATAAGGCATTCATTCATTCATTATCCAATCAGGAGAAACATCGACATTGAACAAAGAGGGGGAAATGCAAGATTAACGAAGTAGGAACGATTTTGAGACAAACCTCATAATTAGCTAACTACGGAAGATGTACAATATAAAATTCAAATATCTCAAATAAAGCGAAGCTTTTTCTTTGATAAATGCTTTATTTGAAAATATTTGGTATTATAAAAAATTTCTCACTTTTTCTTACTTTTCGGTCTCCTAATAATTAAATTAAAATTAAATTTTCAGAAAAATACGCAACTTCGGGCACATTTATTTTCAAAAGGAGAGCAAAAGACTTCCAAAAATTTCATATGAGACAATTTTAAACAATAAGGTATACATATTAAATAAATTATGAATTAATTATTTTTTATTTATTTTTTTAAATTTATTTTACGTCAGAAAAACAGTTAAAAACTGCGTATGACGTGCTATGGGGAAAAGTGAATTGTGTGCACATTTTCAAAATTCTGTGATCCCTACACTTACTCATTAAAAATAAACTACTTAAATTTTGAATTTTTGAAAGGGAGAAAAAAAAACAAAAACTCCCATGAAATAAAATCTATGTTCAAGGATAAACAAGCAATAAATTTTGAATTTTGAAATTTTGAAAGGGAGAAAAAAACAAAAAAAAACTCCCATGTAATAAAATCTATTTTCAAGGATAAATAAGCAATAAATTTTGAATTTTGAAAGGGAGAAAAAACAAAAACTCCCATGTAATAAAATCTATTGTCAAAGATAAATAAGCAATAAATTTTGGCTCTTATTACTTCCTGCCGCGACAACATGGAAACGATAATTTGAATAATTGTATTTCCCACTGAATTCTAGAAGACGTGCGCAGGAAATGAAGTTACATTTATGTCCAGAAGCAAAACAAGGGGCCATCTCAGCATTTGCTCAATGGATCAGGGAAACTGGACGAAAAACCTGATCGAGATGGGGGTCATTGACCCGGAAGCTGTAGTACAATAGTTGTTACAGGTTGTTTATACTCATTTATACAGTCCAAATGGTAAATAATGCATTATGTATCATTGTTAAAATTAATGTTACTTTTCTTGTTATGCTCAGTATAGTCTCTAATTGTATAGAAACAGTTATGCAGCAGAAACGATTTCACTTGGGATTTAAACTTTTCTATTGAATTTAATCGTTTAATGTCATCTGGCAAAGTGTTGTAAAATAATGTACATGTATTTTATGTAAATTTTTTGTAATGAGCTGTTGATACTGCCCCCTGATGAATATGATTTCTACGTCGAGTGTTATAGTAATAGACTTCTGCATTTTCTGAAAAAATATTCCCGCCCTTGAGCAAGTCATTTTTTACAAAACCACTGATTCGTAAATAAAAGACACGGTAATGGTAGAATTCCTAGATTAATGAAGAGAGCTACATGAATCACGTGGGTGGGATTTGGTTATTATTCGTACAATTCGTTTTTGTAATCTAAAAGTCTGGGAGCTATAAGATGTATTTCCCAGAATATTATGCCATATCTCAGGCGGGAATGAACATTCATGAAGTATACACAACGAGCAGTATGAAGGCTGACTGAATTTGCAAGAATTCTGAACGCGTAGCATAAAGAACTTAATTGTTGTTCAATTCATTTAAATGGACGTTCCATTTAAGGTTTGACTGAATTGAGATACCTAAAATTTTGTTGCCTTAACATCAGTCAATGGTACACTGTTCATTTTCAATGGAGCACAGAATTGTTTATTTGAAATGGAAAACTGCATTAAAACCGTTTTCTTTCGTTTACTATTAATTTGTTATTTCGGAACCAATTTGAAACATCTGATATTGTACTATTTACGGTTTCTTTATTGCAAAGGATGTTCGTATCATCTGCAAAGAGAACTGTTCTTCCGTTTTGAATCGTCGAGGGCATATCGTTTACGTAAAGTAGGAACAGAATAGGGCCTAAAATCGATCCTTGAGGAACCATGCAACGGGCAAAGAGTCGGAAAGGTGCGTACGTAATGTTCCATCATTCCAGTAAGGTATTTCAACTCTCTGAGATCGTTGTTTAAGGTACGAACATAACCAATCTAGAGCAATACCACGAATTCCATATGAAGGTAATTTGGAAAGTAAAATGTCATGATCAATGACGTCAAAAGCTTTTGAAAGATCTAAAAATAACCCAATAGGTGCCTCGTTTTGATCCAATGATGAGGCGACATCTTTAAGAAAAGAAAATATAGCTGTTTCCGTTGATTTTGATTTTCTAAATCCATGTTGGCAATCTGAAAGCGCGTCGTGTTTAGTGAGAAAGGTTTCCATTCGTACGTAAAAAAGTCTCTCTAATACTTTTGAAAAAACTGATAGAAGAGAAATGGGCCGATAATTTTGAATTTCATTTTTGTTGCCATTTTTGAAAAGCGGCTTAATTTTAGCTGTTTTGAAAATATCTGGAAACGTTCCAGTGCATAAAGATGCATTAAATATGTGAGTTAACGGATGTATAATGGCATACGCACAAGTCTTTAACAAAGAATCCGGGAATTCATCTAAACCGGACGAATATTTATTTTTTAGTTTACCGATTATTTTAAGAATTTCATAGGAAGAAGTTTCGGAAACGAACATTGTGTCTAAAATTTTGAGTGAACTGTCTATTTTTGAATTTTGTGCCTGAAGACCCTTAGTGAGATCGGCAGCAATTCTCGAAAAGTATTGGTTAAAGAGATTAGCCACTGTTGCCGGATCGTTCACATTTATATCGTTATATTTTAAAACAACATTCTCTACGGGTTTTCTAGTTGATTTGGTAGTATTATTTATTATATTCCACATTGCTTTAGTTTTATTACTTGAGTTCAAAATATCCTGATCGTTTTTCATGATTTTAGCCTGTCTTATGACTTTTCGTAACAATGTTACGAACTTAGAGAAAACCTTAGAGAAAAAGAGAAAGACCTTAGAGAAAAAATAAGAGTAAACGTTTTGAAAATACAAAAATTTTAATCAGAATAGCACTTGTCTTATAGTTGGTGACCCGATTTCAAATAATTATCTCTCTTCTAAGTATAAGAAAAACTAATAAATAGATTGCAATGCAAACTATATAATCTAGCATTACTCAGTGGACTTTTTTTCTTTTTTATAATTTATTTCACTCTCTTCCGGACACATATTTTTAGACGTTTTAAACAAAGAATTTTTAACATTGTGGATGCATCTCACTGTAGGAAAAATTGCATTTTAATTTTTTTATCAGTTTTTGTCGTCAGTTTTTTTCAGCAATATACAAGTAATAAAAGTAATTTAGAGGGTGATAATTAACTTTATAATATTTTAAGGTGATCTGAATTTGTCTTTGGGGAAGCGTCATCAGATGCGTTCACAATCTTCTCCTATTCTTCTTAAATTAAAAGTATCCGAGCAAGATAACTTGAGACATTCAAAATAGTAAAGCAAGACATTAATTTAACTAGCACTTTTTCCAAAAACAATATAATGCACTACCTCATTGTTTATATATTGAAAATGTGTTGGGAATATATTTTTTTTAAATAAAAAAGTTGTTACTGTCCAATAATTGCAATTATTTTAGTTTTGTGCTAGGAAACATAGTGGTGCTTACCGATTAATATATTATTTTAAAACTCATTTGAAAGAAAACTTCACATAATGTTATCATCTGCAGTTGAAAATAATTTTGTATAATGTGAAATTAATACAGTTAACCCCCTTATGTAATGTAACACAATGTAATCGCGTTGTAGCAAATTACCCGGGCGAAGTCGGAAACCGGAACTGAAGTTTCATTTCCTTCTCCCATGAAAGGCCTTTGTGTTGGGGTCAGAAGACTCTTCAATGCAAATTCTCTCTCTTTTCTGCGCTTCTCTGAACTGACGCACACATCTTGAATATTCATACCTTGAGTTTGCAGACGTCCGTAAACACAGATTATACTTGCGTGAATCGCAAGTCTGTAGTGCGTTTAACGGTTCAAGGTAGTTTGTTTCACTTGCAGACTTTTCGCCATGAAACAGATTAATGCGAATTCAGAGAAATAAGCGGGAGAGAGACAACTATTTTCTGCAATAATTCACATATGAATACGGCGCTTTAGTACAATATGGCACACGAAATCACGAAAATTTAAGATTGATGATTTATTCATACTAGGTTGCTTGAAGAGAAAATTAGCAAGGCTTTAAAATATTCCCAAATTGCCGTATTTGATTCGGTACTTAATGAAATATGTAATGATACCTCATGCAACTGAATCTCTTTAGCCTAAAAGAAGAAATTTCTGAAAAACTCAATACTACGTTAATTTAGAACGAAGTGAAACTCACCAACAGTTCTTTAATCTTCTGTTTTCTTTAAAATTATTTAGAGTCTCTTCAACTTCATGGGAATTTTTGACTAAAATGTGCAACTAAAACTTGAAACAAAGCAATGTAAAGAAAAGCAATGAAATAGTAACAAACAAATGTAAACTTAATAAAGTGGTTTAGGAGGAAGATCATACATAATGGCCTGAGTGTCGCTACAAACAGAGACTATAATAATAATAATAATAATAATAATAATAATAATAATAATAATAATAATAATATTGTCATTATTATATGCGCTTTCGGCCATTTATGATCACGCTACACGTTATTTTTCGAGGCCCAGTCATATTTTAGCCCGGAGAAAATAACGTGTGCCATTCTGAGGATCATATTTTTCAGAAGTATCCCTTGGTAAAACAAGATTGTTAGATTGTTAGACGAGAGGTGAAGGGACAATTAAAAATATGACCATGCCTACGCAGGACTCGAACCTGCAACGCCACGGAGCCGGTTAATAATAATAATAATAATAATATAATTATTAATATTAATAATAATAATAATATAATTAATGCGCTAATCGCCATTAATAATAAATATATAATAATAATAAATATATGCGCTTTCGGCCATTTATGATCACGCTACACGTTATTTTTCGAGGCCCCGTCATATTTTAGCCCAGGGAGAATAACGTGTGTTATTCTGGGGATCATCTTTTTTCAGAAGTATCCCTTGGTAAAACAAGATTGTTAAGTCGTGAGTTATGGATTATGGGGTGATATGATGAAGACGAGAGGTGAAGGGACAATTAAAAATATGACCATGCCTATGCAGGATTCGAACCTGCAACCGTTGAGACCTGCAACGCCACGGAGCCGGCTAATAATAATAATAATAATAATAATAATAATAATAATAATAATAATAATAATACTGCATTATCTATTACTAACTTTACACATTTTAATTTACGAGTTTTAATTTCCTTAACAGTTCGAATGTGTTTTGTAGTATTATAAAACGTCACCTGAGCCTCTGACCGGGAGGTCCTAGGTTCGAGTCCCGACGGCGGCAGGATTTTCAACACTAGCTTTTCAGTTTGGTCGAATTCAGTCGATGTCTGTAGGAGAATTCTAGCGGCCGGCTGCTCTGATCGGTAGTTTTCCGTGGTTTCTACGATCAATAGCAGGCGAATGCCGGAGCAGTACCATATCAAACGGGCCACGGACCGCGCACGATCTGTCCTTCCTCTTCCTTGTCCTATCCTGTCCCTTTACACACACACACTTGCACTAACATGCACTACATTACCACATATTCCGGGAGACCCGTCGGGAGCTTAGTGCTTGTCCCGGCTGGGCTGGTGCCCCGCTGGTGGGAGAGTCTGGGGGGAAACCCCGGGAGAGAGAAACCTCACTAGGCGACGGTAGGCCGGCGCCAGATCTCGCCATCTAGCGGGGGAAGATCACCGCCATCTCCCGGGTGGAAACATGAACTACACTAACGTGACTAATGACCAAAGCAGTTGACGTGCCCGGAAACACGAAAAAACGCAATCAATCAATCAGTCACCTGAGCACCACTTGCGAATCTGTGGCGCTTATTTGAAATTCCCTCGAATGAATGGGGAAGAGGCCATTTGAAGTTGGGGATCAGCCCATCGCTCGAGTCGAGGGGGGAAATGAAGACTGGTTAGGGGAGGAAGAATTGTGGTCCATTGCCAAGGATAGTGCGCCGACAGCCACTAATGATTCTTTAAGGAAAACGACGGAAACGCGCTATCAGAGCAGGCGACATCTAGGTTTCTCATGCAGTGGTAATTTTGAACCAGCTGCTTAAGAGGTTTCGATTAATTGATTTCGTGTTCGTCAAATGCTGTGTTGAATAGTACCGTTAGGTGGTGAATATTTTTTATCCTGGGAAAAAAAGGGTTCAGGGTTCCTTCCTACAGTACGGTGATATTGAACGCCGATCTGTACATCGACCTGTGTGGGATTTCCTACCTCGAGGTATCTCCCACAAGCAGGGCACCGACCCAGCCCGGACAAGCTCCACGTTCGCGACTGATTTTCAGAAATATGTGTTAGAGAAATCATAGAAAGCTATCGATCAGCGCCGGCGTCAGCTAGAATCCTCCTCCGAACAGCGGTAAATTTGATTTAGCTACGAGGCGAGTGTGAAAAACCTTGCTACTGTTGGGACTCGGACCCTTGGACTTCTCGGAGAGAGCAGCACAGACATTGGACCTCCCAGTTTGCATCGAACATTGTCATCTAACGGGTCTAAAAGGACCTCCCGGATAACGAAGCTTCATTTGCAACCCGCTACAACATACGTTGTCACAGCAGGTTACTTTTACATACAGAACATATTATTTTCAGACTCATGTTCTCTCTAATGGTGTCTACTCTGTATGCATATGACGTAAATTCCCATTCTCGTACACTTGCTTTTCATGTAACAGTAACCAAACTATTTCAATTCTTCTGAAACATAAATTGAGGGAAATATATTTCATTCTACATGATATATTAACGCGTATCTCTTGTTATGCATCATTTGGTCGACCAATAAATAAACCTGCGCGGAGGTGTCACAGAGATTGTTCTAGGAAAATGTGAATTTGCGGAAACAAACGTTTTATAAACATTTCAATATTCAATCAATATTTCTAATGAATAATAAAATACAATGCATGAATTTCAGTCTTCAGTATTTTATAAATATATATGAGAATTCAAAATGAACACGATAAACTGTTACGTGCACAAGGGTTGTTCTTTGATGTGGCAGGACGTTTAGGGGACGTTATACTGATGGGCCGTAGATAAACGAATAAAAATATATCTTTTTTGAAAATTAATACTCTTGTTCTTTTTCTACAGACTTTAAACTCTATTTTGTCAAGTAGTGCCAGCGGTGCTGTTTATCGGGAGAGATGGCTCAGGACGTCAACTGACGTCTCTGCAGTCCCTCTGACCAGGAGGTCCTAGGTTCGCGTCCCGACGGTGGCAGGATTTTCGACACTAGCTTTTCAGCTAGGTCGAATTCAGTCGCTGACTGGAGGAAAATTCTACCGGCCGGCTGTTCTGATTGGAACTTCCCGTGATTTCTCCGATCAACACCAGGCCAATGCCGGAGAAGTACCCTACCAAACGGGCCACGGACCGCGCGCGATCTGTCCTTCCTCTTCCTTGTCTTATCCTCTTCCCTTACACTCACATTCACACTAACATGCACTACACCACCACATATGTCAGGAGACCGGTCGGGAGCTTTGATCTTGTCCCGGCAGGGGCGATGCCTCGCTGATAGGAGCTACATGGTTGGGGTAAACCCCGCTAGCCGACGATAGGTTGGCGCCGGATCTCGTCATCCAGCGGGGAAAGAACTCGCCTGAGAAAAAACATGCACTACAGTTACGGGAGTTACTGCGTTACGGTTAGTAGTTGACGTGACCGGAATTCCTATCAACCGGCAATGCTGTTAGCGAGTCACTGTATCTCAAGTTTTAGTGGTGATACTTTGATGTTTCCGTTTACTGTGCTGGGTCCAATCGTAGGGGCATGGAGTAGTAGTGTTCGCCGAAAAGAAGTGGCACCGCTGTAAATTTGACAATATGTGTAGTGGTATGGATGTGGTATGTATACAGAATAAAGTTGTAGGTATGGAACATAATGAATGCCTTCAAAGTAGATACGAGTAGAGGCATCTACAATTCGACTCACGGTGATGAAAAAGCCTGGATGAAGAAACTCCGGGTTTAGCACTCTTCTTCAACGGTGTTCCGCACCTCATTATTGATAGTTAATGGCGTTATTAATATCTTTCTTGAGTGGTCCAAAGATATAGTAATCGAAAGAAGAGGAGTCGGGGGAATTAGGGAAAATAGGTGCTGCCAGGAAAGTTTTGTTGCAGCGATTTCGAAAGGAAATCATTGATTATTTCCAAACAAAAACGTCCTCTAACCTTTCAGAAGGTCGAAAACAATATTCTTGAATCGTCCCAATAATTCCAGCTAGATCTTTGAGATGCCTTTGGGAGCCAGATTGATTTTTCAAATAGTGGAGGTCTGCACCTTCCATACGCGTGTCCACACCAGTGAACGTAATTCTACACGACTTCATAAGTCACACTCAATTTACATATGGGGTGAACTGTCGGCATTCCCACCCGTTTTATGACAAAAACCTTTTATTCACGTCTGTGGCATTTGAAAATTAACATTTTTATATATAGCTTTATAATGTATATAACATTTTACATACAGTAAAAAAATCGAATGTTTAGATGTTTTCCTCCTTTGTGTGCAATAGAATTTAAGAAACTGTGAGCAATGCCTATACATCTTTTAAAATTAAAGATATTTGTGGAATATATTCAAGTCTTACTCAAATTAAACTAAACAAATATATTTTAATATGCATTAAAAAGACGTAGTAGTAATTCAGTTCTGTACTGACTGATATAAGTAGTCTAAGAAGGACGTGAAACGTTAACGACTGAATCCCGATTGATAGACTTGTTTTGAATATTATTTTAGGGGGACGGATTTGTATGTGTACATTTTATCCGCATATTTGACTAATGATACTCGAAAATAAATAAATCTCTAAAGAAATGACCTTACCACATGTTATTGAGAATTCAATTGTGGTGCAGAATTTATCAGGCAATTATGACTACCATCTGTATATTCACTTGAAATACTGCCTACATTTCCAGGACTGTTGGTGCAACACCAAGCGATGGATTTTAGGAATTTTAAATAAAAATGAAATATGTTCACTACCGCAGAAGGAAAAATAATGAATATATTTAGCATAAAATGTATTGTTGATTCTATTAAAAATAAAATGATGCTTAGATATAAATTCACATAATAAAATTTGTAGATTGTGGATTTTCGTAGTAATTCATTGAATAGAATCCGATAAAGAACGTACTGAATACAACATGAAATATCTATTTATATGAAAGCAGGAATAAGTTTTTACTTAAACGCAAAAACATTATATTATTATGAATATCGATCCGGGAACAATATTCCATGTAGAGTACTTCCTTTTCAGATACATTTATATTCATGTAATTGAATGTAACGTTATGAATTTATCGTACTATAGTAATTAAAGATGTAACGTTGGTTGGAATAATGTTGATTTCAGAACAGATCTCAAATAATAAATAAATTTAATAGAAGAAGCATACGTCTGAGTAAAATTTTCCTTTTTACTGTACATAATAATAAGTATATTACACAAGCTTGATATGAATGACATTTTTTATTAGAAAATATATTTAAGTTTATAAAGATCTAGCAAAATACCCGGCGTTGCTCTGACTTTCTTCAGATCCAATCCTTGTGAAAGAAAAAAAATATCAATATTATATAATTTTTTCATGTTTAATAATTGTTTCAAGCGCAATACCTTTCAATTTCGGAACAGCTTATTCTCTGGGTGAATGCAAGCCTTAATGTACTATTATGTCATTTACTGGATCCTGACTTGAGAGTGATCTCCTTTCATTTATCCATGACTTGTCGCTCGTGAACGTCATTTTTATTCTCTCTGGCATAATTTCATCTGACGCATATGCATTTTGTAACATATGCCAACACATTTTGCCACATATATAAACGTGAAGCACTTTGCGTCTTTGTATGATAATGACAAGCTGTGCAGGTTGCACATTTCGATTCCACAACGCAACCACACTGCGGGCGTACAGTTGGATTTCAGTTCAGATACATTGAGTAATGGGCGCTCAAATTAAACTGCAACCGCATGAAAGCTTCAAGCGCCATCTACACGAAAACTGCTAGTAGTCCGATCGACCGTTAGACAACTATTTTAACATCTTTATTTTTTATCTGTTCAATCCACTGATTTTATAGAGATATTCATATCCTAATACCAGAATTGGATAGGGCATAGGCAGACGGAGAGTTCGTTTTTTCGAAGCTCCCTCTTACTCTGTTAGGTTTGTCTTAATTTAGTGTTTGGAACTTTTTATTTCATTTTTAAATTTGTAGAACAATGGTGTTTAATCTTATGTTTTTGTGTTTAACAATCATTTAAGTAAAATTTGTATTCTTATTGAAGTATTTGTCAATGAAGGGTGTAGTTTATCCTTCAGTATCTTGAAATAATGCCTTCTGCTGAACATCCTAGATTTAAATTTTTAACACGATCCGCCCTCAGTAAGTCCTCAAAAAAGTTTACATATAGCCTTCCAAAATAAATATTCAAGTTTTCTAATTTCAGTTCGTTTCTAATTTGCCTATTTGACACATACCATGGGGTTTTAATTCTGCGTCTTAAAAATTCATTTTGAACTATTTGAATTTTCTGCACTTTTCGTTACTGTTTTGGCGGCCTCGTCCCTGACAGAGTAAGCAATGAAAGAGATGGTCTAATAATTCATTTAAATAAAGTTATACCACATTGTGGGATATATAGAGTGGCCATTTATAAATGGATAGAGTTTTGCTATTTTCACGTATGTTTTATTGGCTGTTTCTTTAATATGATAATTCTACTTTAGTTTTTGGTCTTCAAATACTCATCATCATATCTGACTTGTCATACACGATTGAAATTGTGTGTGGCTCAATAAATATTATTATTATTATTATTATTATTATTATTATTATTATTATTATTATTATTATTACTCCTAAATATCACGCTGGTTGATATTTGTAATCCATTTTAAATTTACATTTTTAATTATTAGTAGGTTGGACATTGTAGTTCTTCGTAGCGTAAATATTTTGGTAAATCAATATTTCTTCTTGATTGTCAATATATGTTTACAAATAAAAGTATCCAAAGTTTTGTATGACAATCATTTATTTCAACAATTGCATGACGTTTCGTAACTCGTTTTGTTACATCATCAAGTGCTAAACTTAGTGAGGGAACGCTATCAATGGGAACGCGAGATAATTCAATGGGATAGCGTTCCCTCACTAAGTTTAGCACCTGATGATGTAACAAAACGAGTTACGAAACGTTGTGCAATTGTTGAAATAAATGATTGTCATAAAAAACTTTGGATACTTTTATTTGTAAATATTTTGGGTTGTGATTTTGACAGGTTTATATTTATTTATTTTGAACATCAATTTTTAAATGCATCCAATGAGTTTTGTAAAATTTCTTTATCTTGATAAATATTGTGAACAGCGCTGTGTCATCCGCGAAACATTATATTTCTGTTCGTTCCATCCGAGGCATGCGTGCGGCGTAAACTTTAAGGAGGGTTGGTGATTGCGGTGACCCTTGCGGTACTTCTTGTGTGATTTTTTTATCAGATAAGAATATTATTCACATTCACCGTGAAGGAGCGATTTGGTAGGAAACATTTAATTATTTCATATAATGGGGTATTCCAAAATTTCTCATTATATATAATAGACCTGCATGATAAATTTTATCAAAGGCTTTTTCTACATGAAGGAACATGGCAAAAGTGTGTTTATGCTGATGTCATCCGTTTGGTATATTTTCAGTTAGTATTAAAAGCTGATAAGCTGTACTGTTTGCGAAATCCGAAATGTTCTTTTGGAATTTAATTGTTTTTAGGAATGTATTGAACCTTTTTTTTTTAAATCAATTTTTCAAACACGTTTCCCATATTAGGTAGTAAAATTATCGATCTAAAGTTTGAAGACAAACATTGATCCTCACCTGGTTTGCTTAATGTTATTATCATGGTATTATTATTTCGTTATCCAGAAAGTAATTAAGTCTTAGATCTGCATTATATATCGCTGTAAATCCTGCCATTGTTTAGACAACAACAGGCGTCGTGTAAACCCCTGTGAAAAACTCCCATGATACGCCGCTCCCCTGCAAAGAGCCTGACCCACCTGCTGAGCGTGCTTCAAGTTTTTTAAAAGATTTCATTATACCTTTTTTTATTTATTTATCTTCAAATAACAAATGACGCACAGGAAAGGAGCACGATTTTTTGAACTCCAGAATCCCTACCCTTCTCTTTTTCTATAAAATATTCTTAATTGAATTATGAATAAAGATTTTAAAGAGCGTAGTTGGCAATGTTTGAAAACTTTCTCTCCCTTCTAACAGGAAACGATTTAATTGGTTAGCGAACTACAGATTTGCTTTTACAGTGTTGATGATAGAACAACTATCCCACTCTCGCTCCCACTCCTTTCGTTACAAAAAAAACAGAGATCAATGTATTTTAGAAAGGGAAGGTGCATGCTCATAAGCAAAGCAAGCGACCAACAGTATTATACGAGGGATATTCAAATGAAAACCTTAAAAACGACCTAGAATTTCGAAAAAATACACAGCTTTTTCATTAGTTGGCAGCAATGGTCCTTGAGGTTCAGAAAATGATCTTTTTTAAAATATTATCTATTCTAATTTTTGACATACAAGTGTCTCTCAAGGATGTGTACAATTTCAATATTTTCACAATACAGTAAACTATAACAAATAACACTTCTGTATAATTTCTAAAGTTACCTACATTATAACTTATTTACAATTAACTCTATTTTTCTTTTAGTTTGAATTTCTTACTGCTAATTAAGAAGGTTGAAAGATATCATTTGAATATCGAGCGGTAATAATTATCAAGTGTGAATACGCGGTAATAATTATTACATGATTTGCCTAATTTAAATTTATTAGTTGCTGGATGAGATGGAAGAGAAGAATAAAAAGATTTGATAATTTAAAATATATTACTTACTTATATAGCACTTATTAAATTTATTGCTAGTTCATTTAAAATTTTGTCATTACGAATAAACCAAGCAGCTTTTAATATTTGACGTTAAAACTTAGTTTGAGAAACGTCTAATTTGCGTTTATGTGTTTTTGCAGTGTCACCCTATATAAGATAAACACACGATATTGTGGGACGAATGATAAATTTATAAATTAGGATACCTGAATCAGTTGAGAGTTTGGATTTTCCATTAATGAATGGGTATACATTAAGAATTTTGATATGTGCATTATTAGATATTGATGAAATGTGCTGTTTCCATGTTAATTTTGTGTCTATTTGTACCCTAAATAGTAAACTGGAGTAGAATGGGGAGCCAATTAATAGCTTTATGATTGCTCTGTGAAACACCCCTAAAACTGAATATCCCGCTAGCTGGGTCGATGGGTGGAAAAAGGTACGATAATATTTTAATTTATTACTCTGTAAAAATGAATATTTCCCGCTAGCTGGGTCGTGGGTCACGTCAGAAATAATCGCTATTATCTATTAATAGCCGATTACCCGATCTGCCATCTATACAGAATGGCGAGGAATCTGAAAACAGAGATTTGATCTAGCTACTTATTAGCTTGAATTGGCCAATGAAAATCATTTTATCTTTCGTTCAAGAGAAACTTAATGTTTATTTCTATCAATATAGCAAATAAAAATGTAAAGAATTTACATGGAGAACTTTCTTAGTCATATCCTGGTTCGAACCTTATACGTGATTCTGGTCTTCGCGTGCTCTTGATTGGTGGTTCCTCGAAGAAACGGCTTCCCTTCTTCTATTTGAAGTTCCGAAGTCCCGAAGTTCAAATACCACGAATCTTCTTTTCTTCTTTGAAAACGAACACCGCAGATTCACTGCTATGCACCACTCAAATATTTGTTCCAATTCCACTATATTATGTCCGATGTCCGTTCTCACCGTATAAATATCCAGTGCTTTTATGATTACACCGCAAAACAAATATTTTAGTTCTATCTTCTGTTTATAGCAAGAAAATAGGCAAATTCCCGTATCGTTTGTGAACCGCATACATTTATCAGTTCAAGAATGATTAAGAGTTCACTC
Source organism: Teleogryllus oceanicus (assembly GCA_964035755.1). Classification (NCBI taxonomy): domain Eukaryota; kingdom Metazoa; phylum Arthropoda; class Insecta; order Orthoptera; family Gryllidae; genus Teleogryllus; species Teleogryllus oceanicus. The sequence continues at coordinate 19,725,433 of CAXIVR010000006.1, forward strand.
GCGAAAAGCTCCAAGTCTTATTTTGATGCACAGCAAAATATTCGGAACTCGACACGTTCCCCAAATCTTAGAAGTATCACTAGTTTATTTCTGGTTCCGCTACGAAAATATTCAGAGTCCGAATATGTCCCTCAAGTCCGATTCTTGCTCTACCCACGAAAATATTTCAAAGTCCCAACATGCACAAATTAATCTATTCACGAGCGAGCTACTCACCGTCACGACATGCGACCGAATGAATTTTTTCCTCCCTTTTAAAACCCACAATGCCTCGCCTTTCTTTTATTTGACAAAATGCCCAAACTTCCGTTTTAATAATCAGTCGCCTCCACGGTCTCCAATGTTTGTTTATCCTGACAACAACCACGACGTCGTTACTAAGGCGCCATATTGCCTATTATTTGCCCTAACCATTTCGCCCATTTACGACAAATATTCTGTAATAAAAAAATGTCCCCATATTGGTATGTCACAACTGCGTTACAAGGGTTTTTTCTGAAGTAAAAATATGTGTTCTTTAATGATTTTTGCATCCTACAGTCAAATTTGTGGTTGAAAATCGCGTACCAGGGATAGTTTTACAGATTCAGAAACATTCCATCTTAGTTTTGTATTAGGTAACTACCAATGATGCATACCATACACATCATTGGTATCTAGTAAAGAGGTGATGCATTTATAGTAAAGTTGGCTACACTGATTTTGTGCTAAATGTTCGGCTACTAACTTCATTGTTTATTGCAACAGCACCGATCGTATGACAATGTAAACTGTGTGTTATATTCCATATCTTGTCTGTGTAAGAATTGTGAATCGTTGTTCGCTCATTTGTTCCGGATTAATTGGTAGGTAAGCCCATATATTGCAATATTGAAGTTGTAAATCTACCTTCCAACTAAAATAGTCTAACTATAACCACAATTTAAACAGCTTAGTATATGTAAGAAAACCAGTTTTAAAATTACACTTTTTTAATTTTCTTCATTTTTAAATTAACTTGTTTTGTTTCCCAGAAAATGTCCCACCATAAATGTGGACATCAAACAATTTCTGCTATATCTGAGGAGAATTTTGCTTTCACAAGGAATAGGAAGATGACTCCTATTGAGGACATGTAAACACTACTTTGGTTGAGAAATTAAAAAAACAGGAGAAGACTCCTCATTTTTGTTGTTCCACTTGTTATGTGAAATTAACTAATTGGTGAACGCATAAAGGTAGTTCTATATCATTTTCTGTGCCTATGATATAGAGAGAGTTCAAGAAATACCCACCCTACGGATTGCCATTTCTGTATAACAATTAGGCTTCGCTAACCGCAGATAAAAGAAGTAGCAGGAGCTGTAGCAGAAACAATAGAACACATCACAGCTGCATGCTCTTCCCTCTCAGACAGCGCTTACTTAGGAAGGCAAAATCAAGTTGCGCAAATCGTGCACAGGGCAATTGCAATAGAGCATAAATTATTGGATGAATCGACGCCTCCATTCTATAAGTACACCCATCCTCCAGTGCTGGAAAGAAGTGCCACTCTTTTGTACTGGGACAGACCAGTTCAAACAGATCGTACTGTCGATTATAATTGGCCAGATATTCTCCTAATAGATAAAAAGAAGAAAGAAGGAGTAATAATAGACATCGTATTACCATTATCTCACAACATCAAACAAAAACAATTAGAACAAATTTCTAAATATGAAAACTTATCCTTTGAACTAAAACATGTTTGGAAATTAAATGCTACCAAAACATACCCACTCGTGATATCGGCGGAAGGCCTGGTCAGTAAAAACTTCCTAAAAAACAAAAGAACTTAAACTACCCAAAAACGTTCTGAACATGGGACAGCGCGCAGTTTTGTTGCAAACAGTCCATATCGTAAGAACATTTTTATCTTAAGTCCAGATATCAGATGAAGTTCTTCTTCTGTGACCGAACCTGTCCCCAAAACAACTCTCGGGAAGGTGAGCATTTTTACCAGCAAAAATAGCTGAGAAAAAGTATAATAATAATAATAATAATAATAATAATAATAATAAAAAAATAATAATAATAATAATAATAATAATAATAATAATAATTATAATAATAATAATAAATAAAATAATAATAATAATAATAATAATAATAATAATAATAGTCTTTATTAATGGCGAGGCTCAGGCCATAGGGCCTGCTCTTCCGCCTAACCACATTGATACATTGATACAGGGTAGTAACATATATGAGGGGAGGGCAATCTGTACATTTACGTCTGGGAGAGCAAACCGAGGGACCATCCCGGCATACGCCTTAAGCGGTTGAGTAAACCCATCCTCGATCAGGATGGCGGCTTAGGGTCGAACAGCATCAATGTATATAAATGGAAGAGGAGAGAAAAATGAGAGAAGGGAAATAAATGAAAATGAAGTAGAAAATACGAAAGAGAAAGAAGAAAGGAGATAGACTAAAGGGGGGACAAGGTGTACATTTATGACTGGGAGTGCAAAGCAAGGGACCATCCCGGTGTACGCCTTAAGTAGTTGAGTAAATACAGAAAACCTCATCAGGATGGCGAATTATGGCCGAACATTAATAGAAAAGAATATGGTATTATAGTAGTGAAAGTGAAGATAAGAAGCGTTTAGGGAAAAGGGTCGTAAAGACAAAATTAGGGAAGTCTGTGAAGGAAAGAGAAGGAAGAAAAAGCGAAGATAAGGAGGAAGAAGAAGTATGTGGGAAAGTAAAATTATTCCTGAAACGGTACAGAAATGCTATGTTTGGTATACATCAGCACTTTACATAAATGTACAAACATTTGTAACGCCAGAGAAGCACAATACGCTCTAAGTTAATAGTACCAGTAATTTAAAATACAATATTGACAGTATTAATAAACAATGTAAAAGTATAATAGGATATAAACATAATTTGTATTTATACTTAAGGCTAATATATTGTAGTTAAGGTAACAATGATGACAGTACAAAGATAGCTATAAGTATTTTAGCATTTAATTTGAAGCGTGGCGAATCAGTTTTGAATATTTTATTTGAAAACTTTCAGTAGGATACACAGAAAAATGTATGGTTGTCCATAATTTAGATGGTGTAAGAGGGAAAGGAAAATGAGAAAAAATGGAGAATGAGGTATGGGATGGAATTATGAATTTAAAGTGAGGAAAGTGCAGCATTTAGCACGGCAGTGACCGAGCGCTGAAAGAAGGAAAAGACTGGAGATTGATGAGGACATGAATGCTATTCTAACGCTCATAAGTCGGTTACATTGTTTAAATAGCGCGCGACAATGTTAAACTACGACCAAAGCAGTAATAGTACCGCTGAACTACAAGGAGGTGCGCCACCAAGAAAAGATATTCTATATCAGATTCTGAAAAAAAAAAAAAAGTTCTGAACGCACTCACGTAGTTGAAATCAACATCCAATCAGGAACCGCTTTGAAGAATTTATGACGGCGCGATCAGCACCGCAGGGAAAAACTTTTTTTCTGCTGTGAACCTTCGGACGGAACGGACCTGTACTGTCTTAAGTTATATTTCGCTTGGACATTCCAAGTAAGGAATAACGTATATTCGTTGGAGACCGCCGTCGAGCTGTGTTACTTCGCGAGGTCGGCGAGCAACAAACCGAGGAGGGACGGTTTTCCACGACGCAAGAGGCTAATTCGACCTTGGACGCAACGGGACCATCGCCGTCTTCTGGAGTGGCAGGAACGTGTCATCGCGGCGACGTCGTGAGTCAAAAAGACCAGATTTTAAAACTTCGACAAAATCACTTTTAAAAGAACAGTTGAGAGGAGGGGAAATCACGCATAAGAATATATAGAATTCACCTCACGCCCAGACATAGTCAGCCATTTAAATCATCGGCTATTAAACGTAACTTTTCAGTATTTTTCCATCGTAACGAGAATTCAGATAAATTGTTCATACAAAAAGGTGTAAAATTTATTCTTTTTTTTTTTGTTTTTTTTTTAATTTTTTCTCAATTTTTAAATTTTTTTAATTAAAAAAAAGGAATTAAACCAAAGGGCCTTTATTTAAAAGGTATATGCAAAGTGTATATTGCACATGTAAATTTTCTTTCAGCAGTGTATGTGATTTGATTTTTTTTGTGAATTGTATAAAGGTATTTCATTGTGTTTGTGTAAAAGTGAAAGATTATATTGGGTCATTCAAAGTATTTTACAAATAAAAAGGTACAACTGCAGTTGATCAATATTTAGGAAATTGCTGAACACTACAGCAAGTAATATGAATTTCTAGGTAATGTGTAAATTATTAACGAAATTGTATCAGAACATTTGATAGAATATATCAAAACTTTGTTAAAGTTAAAAGTTAACTTGCCTGTATTTATTTTAATATTCAAAAGCAAGATAAAAGACGAACCCACTCCTGTAGGACGATTAGGACATAAAAAAATCTTCCTAAATTTTGATGTGACATTGATTTCACAGGTCACAGGTCAAGTAGTAACATTAAGTTATTAGAGTGATCCGCTCATTTGTATCCCATAGTAGGGAGCGGTCACATATTTGGTGAATACGCGAGGTTCGAAATTGATATAACCTCGTCATATGGTATTCTTAAAAAAAGTGAAAAAGGTTACAATATGTCATATTCCTTACCCAAGTTCGTTTTTGAATTTACGAAAAGTATTAGAATGTTTTAGACTCGCTGGTAGTTTATTCCAAGATCGGATAGCTGTAATGGTGAAAGATCTACTGAAAGACGTCGTGCTGTGACGTGGTACACAGAGCAGAGCTGGATCACGAGTCAGAGCTGAGTCTGTCGAGTGAGAAACCGTCTTTTGTCTAGCGTAATCATATGAAGTGTGTGAAGAAAATGCGATACATGGTCGTATATTCACAAATGTGCAAATGTGTCTACATTGTGCCACAATACAAAACTTAGAGCACTTTTATGGTTTTCATTTCAATGACCTATGTATCAATATATCAAGAGAATCTGGTTTATTGGAGATTTGAGGCACATACTTGAAGCTCAGTACAATACTTTTTGTAAGAATATATGTTGTAACAGGCATATTTGTGTGTTCAACTAATATATTTTCTATCGGGCCCGTACATTAATGTTTTGGGGTAATTCCTGCAATTTCAGACAAGTAAACTTTATCCAATATAATTAATAATTTGTGACGTAATAAATTCAAAATTATTATTACTTTGGTTTGCTCATTATAATATTATTTATAACTTTTTGCGTGTGTCTCAATTACGATTCAAATTTTGAGGTGGGGAAAATACAATAGATGGCGAGGACGGTCAATTGTTGCCAAAGAAACGCGCCCGTTTCAACGAGTCCAGTCCTTTAAACACCGTGTAAACAGAAACTGTTCGTCGGAGTGTCGGCCAGATAACTGAAAACATATAAGACGTTTTTCTTGAGCGTACATTTTACTTTCTTTAGAGTGAGCCAAGTGAATGAATATTGTTGTTACGTAATATTCTGGCTCCAAAAAATTGTCTATTGACCGACCGATTGTTTTTTTGACGTAAAATAAATAATTAGACCCCGACATTTTCCAAATTGTTGGAAATTTCCTCTTTGAACACATCAACTCCCAACTATTCCAACTCATTTTGCCTGATTTCGAACATAAAGTAACAGTGGACATTTCATACCCTCAAAATTCCAGTAATGAATTGTGAAAGAGATGGAGTCTGAAAGGAGAAGAAAACAAAGACTGATGGAATGCGGAAATGGAAGAATGGTGGAAATGGAAGAATGTGGCAATGGGAGAATGATGGAATCCCATAAATAAAAATGGAGAAAAGACAAGTGTTTCTACAAAATAATGCGTATCATGGTCCGTGTGTAAACGTGCATTGGCATCAAAATATTTATACAAAAACTTGGATATTGTAAAATATGTTCTTCTACGTCCTGCTTGGATTAATAGAAAGGAAAAAACTCGAAAATTTAGATGGTTTCAAGTGCTTGTAGTAGTAGCTGTGAGATCTTAATGCGTTGCTCAGTTACTCATCAAGAAGGTCTTAATCGTAGTGTTTGATAAGACCGTTAATAGAAAGGCTCTTCCAGTCAAGAGAAGATTGCAAGGCTTTTCTGAGCAGGCGTCCATTAATTTCAATTACATTGAATCCGCGAGGGTCTTTCGTTATCCGACACTGATCGCGTAGTGCTATTGTTCGTTTCGAGCTGCTTTTGAGGTGCATGGTCTTTCAAAGAGTTACGCCATTCGTTCTCTGGAAAAAGCAGCAGACATCAGAGGTCCACGCCAGTTAATGAATTTTGCTGACCCAGTTCTCACTTTCCGCAGAAGCCTGTCATTTGAAAACATACCTTTAGAAAAGCATTACAAAATCCAGTCACACTTTTGCGATGTTCGTGCAGAAAATGAATCAAGGAGATTTTTATCAACTATAAACTTCAACTTTACTTATTTGAGATTTTTAAAAATATATTATATTCTTTCCTTCCAATACCCTTTTTCTTGTTAGTTATTCCGAGTTTGTAACTGAAATTCAGTAAAAATTATAAAGCATTTCAATAAAATAAGCCTAATATTCTTCTATAACATGTTTTTCTCATAATAATATTTGTTTTCACTGTATTGTTTTCTAATTAAATTTAGTGGCATTAAATTTTAAAATACACTCCCGACTTCTGGGGCTAATGTGACAGGAGTCGGTTACCGTTCGTGAAGAATATGGTTGTTATTGAAAACAAAGTTGTAAAGAATTTGTGTTAGATGGATTATTCTGATGATTCAACTTCACATTGTTAACAATGTCCAAGTTTTACCAGACGTACCGGATACTTCCAAATTAAGCCCTCACGAAGCAAATTGAGCCCTCACGAAGGCCACTTTATTCAACCAAGATCTCATTAAATACGACGTGAAAAGAAATAACATAAAACAAATGTTTCAGTACATTTCTCATACATAATTTCGCCGAGGATAGAAATGGTTAAAGAAAATACTCCTTCTTTTATTAAAATAAAGAGAAATAAACGTCATCAATACATGTCATGTGGAATATAAGATATCATTGCCGTTATAAATAAAGACGTCCATTTTGTTTCCGCTTAAGGCCATAACCGACCGCCTACGAGCGTTCTCACTAAGAGCGTGTTTTAACCGCCATACGAGCGACAAGTATTTCTCACAGCACGCTATCGTGGTCCTCCGAGTGTTGCTATTTCATTTCCAGCTGCAGCATTATTTTCTCGCTGCGGCTCTTTCATTTGTCACTGTCAACGCCTCGCGTGACTGGCACCAGAGGCCTCTCGCAGGCAATGCATCAACACGCGCGGAGGCGCAGCGGTCGTCATCGAACCACGGACCCCTCGCCAGCCCAGCCCTCGCCCACTAGCCGCAGCTCCGACTAGCTGGGTGGAGAGCCGGAAGGGAAACGCGGGAGAGGAAAGTACATAAATGTAACTTCATTTTCTGTGCACGTCTTCTAGAATTCAGTGGGAAATACAATTATTCAAATTATCGTTTCCCTGTTGTCGCGGCAGGAATAATAAGAGCCAAAATTTATTGCTTATTTATCTTTGAAAATAGATTTTATTACATGGGAGTTTTTTTTTTTTTTCTCCCTTTCAAAATTCAAAATTTATTGCTTATTTATTTTTGAAAATAGATTTTTTTTTCCCCATTCAAAAATTCAAAATTTAAGTAGTATATGACTTAGTGTAGGGATCACAGAATTTTGAAAATGTGCACACAATTCACTTTTCCCCATAGCACGTCATACGCAGTTTTTAACTGTTTTTTTGACGTAAAATAAATAAATAAATAAATAAAGGCGGATTATAATCAAGTACCACTTTCAAAAGTTGTCTTGTGGATGATAGATTATTTTCATTAGAAGCAAAATTCCCGGTCGTAAGTGTAATTCAAATTATCATCTTGGCTGCAATTGTTTGCATATTCTCAAAAGATGAACAGACACTTTCTAGTCGTCAACCGGTAGTTTAACTAACATTTCTGGATAAGTTTTATTTATTGATGAATTTTTTTGCAGTACGTTATGTTTTCTATGTATTACACAAAATATTATATTTCGGCATATTTGGCGTAAAATATTTAAATTTATTTAAACAGTTATTTTGTTAAAAAAGGCTCTAACATTTTTTCTTAAATTGTCGCCTATGTATTACAGGAAGGTAAAAACCAAGTACTGGTCCCTTTTTCAAAGAACTGTTTTTGAAAATGGCAAAAATTAACATTTCGTAGTGATTTATGCCCTACATGAAATGTGTTAATGTAACAAATCAGATTGTTAGAAAATGTCATGTAAAATGGTTGGAAAACCTGTCTATATTTTGTGCGATTTGTTTTAAGTTAAGGCAATTCATACAAAAAAGTTTCAAAACCGCTCCAAATTTTTTAAAAAAATTTTCCTCCGATATAACGAGAAACGCTTAAAACAATGTTGCAGATCACCGTTCCGTCAACCTCTCTATTTTTTGACAATAAAAGTTAGAAATAATGCGAGAAAGTATGTTCTGTTGTAGCATCACTCGTTTCTGTGTATAACATTCTATGCCTTGTAATAGAAGATGGTTTATCCTTTTATGAAGTACGCGCACGCACGCTGAGATGTGAGAACGCCGTAGGGCATCGCTAGGAATCTCGAAAGCAAATAAATTCAATATTGAAAGAGCCCGAAGAATTTTTCAATATTGCGTAGTACTTTGTTATGATGCAGGAAATTGAATGAAAGCTCTATATTTACATTTTATGCACATTGTATCCTTTCAAGTACAGCCCATCTTCGACATTGATTGTCCTCAGACTTTCAATGAAAAATAATATTGCTGCAGATTCAAAAGTTTCATAAATATCAAATGTGAATACTGTAAAAGTAGGTCATTGAAGGACTAAATATATATTTTATCGCCGTAACAGATCGACCGCGTCAAAACTTTTGAAATAGACGTCGAATAGAGTTCGAATGCGAAAAATGTCAGGGAGGTTCTTCACATTTACGAAAGGGACGATGATACTGTACGAAATAATCCATAAGAATCAAGTGAGATTCTTCAAGCAAAGCTTTCATAAAGTATAACAAACATGAGTACATAGATCGTGTAAAAATGTGGAGGGTCAATTTCACCTCTGTCTTAGATTAGCGGACCCACGAAAACTCGTTCTCGCTTAAAAGGCGCACATGTGAACGCAAACTGTCAGTGAATTCCAAAGGAAGTTGTAGATTTGAAGTAAAAATAAAAACAAATTGCAAGGACAATAGAAATATTTGAAATCATGTAGCCTTTCTCTCACAAAAAATGACCGGAAAAATGTGTAATGTTTGATTCTACTAATGTGATCTTTCAAAACACAAAATTGAATATTTCTGTATTTGAAAACTTTAACACTACATTCATCCAATCCAATGCAGTTTATAACAAACCGTTAATAGTATGTTTCCCTATTTTTTAATGGTAATAGATAAACAAGAGGAACAAATAGTTTCTGACTCTCGGTTTTAACAGGAAACCTAAAAAATAATAATAATACAGTTATTTGGTTGCTCAACATCCCTTTGATAGAAAAGCAGAAACAATCATTTGGGCGTAATGCACCTTGAAAAATAATTTATTTATAATCAATTTCCTTCCTATTTGATTGATATATGGTTTTGCAAGTTGCAGGACTTAAAAGAGAATACAAAAATAAAATAAAAGTTATGCTCATACTCGCCGTAAAAATACAAATTTAGCATAATTAAATTGACCACAGAATTTGTTTACAAGCAAGTGCATTTTAAGCGTATGCGGCAGGCAAAAGCGCGACATTGGAGAACTGTTTTTTCTCTATACTTGTGCAGAGTGAATGAATTAAGTGCAAACAAATGGGTCTATGTAAGATGTTAATTTCTTATAAACAATTACACATATCTTGAGAACGAAATATGATAGCACCGATCGGATTCCGGAATTTTGTATCGCGTTTAAACGCCATTCAGAGGAAATAAACATTGCAATAATTAAATTTAAATTTCCAAATTTTAAAGGAATTTATAATTTTATAAACAAATTCGAAATATGCGTTACAGCGGCCAGGAAAGTTCCGCAAATTGTGCCTGAAATGACCAATTTAAAATAGCAGTTTGACAGGAGTTAGAAATCGATAACTAAAAGTTAGAATTATAGTTGCTAAAATGATAAATATTTACTGGTCTATAAACAATAATTCTGGACGGAAAACCCCGCTCAGAAATATATTTTCGTCGTCGCGTACGCGTAGGCAAAATCTCTCCTTCGGCAGGGAAATATGACGATATTTCCGCCTCGTACGTAAACGAAATAACCCCCTCCCCCGGAGATAGCGTCCTTTCTACCACTTGGGATGTTGCACCAATCACAGACAAGTGTGGTTCTACTTTCTAGCGATTGGTCAATGCGTCCCTCCCGATGCCCTCCCCCTAGCCGCGAGTTTGTCGGTGCGGTTGGGAAGATGTATGCTAGTTCCGATGTTCATTATATCATATATATTTAAAATTTAAGGATTAAGGGCGTAGGCTCCCGAGGCGGGAGTCGGTAGCTACTTGGCTGTTCCGGAGACTCCGTGTCCTAGGCTCAGGTGGCAACGATTCGACCGCCAATCTTCGGCCTTCCTTCGGGCGAAATGCACCGAGAGTTTGAAAAAATGTACTTTGTGCGGTGATAACTGGCAAAAGGATGCGGCAAGGCCGTAATGCTAGCGCAGACCAAAGAAATTAGAAATCGATTAGTACGAGAATGTCTGAACCATTCTTTAACTCTACTAGTTTCATTAGTCTTCCAGACTTATTTCTGGACGGTATGAAACAATGGTTTAGTGTTTTATATTTTATTTTTAGTAAATATGTATACATTTTATAACTTTTTTTCACAAATATAAACGGCCTGCTTCATTGCTGCTCGAAATTTTAAGATATAGTTAAGTTCCTACTTAAGTTCCTACTTTCCAAACCATATTAATTTTTGTAGCTTGGATATTTTCTGAATAACTTCAAGTGCAATAAAAAATGAAATTTTTTTTGATATAACTAATTTCTGTTGTATAATACAACCTTAATTGGGGGAAAAATTCTTTTGTTTACACTTCGTATTTTGTGCTGTACGGTAATAATATGCTGAAATAAAAAGAAATACTTGCAGTGGAACTATAAATAATTTACTCATCCTTGTACGTAACTGAAATAATACTACTACCAATAAAAATAACAATAATAAAATGAATAAATTAAAAGTTATCTTCAAAACATATTCAGGTGATTAAATCAATACTGGAAACTCATTTACAGATATTTTCAATACGATCGTTTTCTTTATAAAAATATCAAAATTATAATTCTGTTCCAAATATGTTCAAAGGAATTAGAATTTTCATATTTGTTCAGACATTCTGTAGAAAGGATGCTTTTAGTCGCGAATTCAATGAATCTTTAATAGAAGTAATTTTATATATCTTCGCTACGGTCACAGTGCAACTAAAATATCGGTCACTGGCTATCGAATCACTGCGAGCGAAATCGTTCGACTTATTTAATCCGAAAGGCATCCAAATATTGCATCCGAAATCGCTCCAAAGTTTCCATAATTCCGTGGTTCATTGTATTAAAAAACATTTGCGAGAAGCACGCGCAGAACCACTTACATGTATTGCAGGTGGTCTTGGTATTACAGATGGCCTTGACTCTCCAAATGATTTCGGACGAATGAACCGACAAAATCAAACGAAACAGTTCTTCGTCCGACAGCGGATGTTTCCGGAAGCTGTCGGATGAGACCGTTCGGGATTAATATGGCGATGTGTGTTTACTTGCACGGGTTTGAACGAATCGCGTTTGAACTGGGCGTATCTGGCGTCCGACGTTGGCCGCGCGACATTTCGACCAAAATCGGCTTCACTGTGACCGCAGCCTAAGGCCGTGTCCTGCGTGAGCTACATCTTGCGGCAGCGACTCGCGACAGCTTCAAGCGACAAATTTCAAACACACAGTATCTTATGTGCCCGTCCTGCGTTGGCGACATCCGCGACGAAGCGACGAAAGCGCTACAAGCGGCGGCGTCCGAGATTCAAACATGTTTGAATCTTGTCGCTACTTGTCGCCGCTTCTCGCTGTGTCGCGCGTTTAGTTTCGCTGCTTTGGGCTTCAGTTTCCCATTTCAAAGATGTCAAATAGCGATATAACGGAATGTTTAACCGAAGATGTGAAAAATACAAGGGAATTGCGGAACAAGAGATTGAATAACTACCACAGTAGAATTGTGAGCGGCGAATTGTGAAAGGAAGTGACGAAAGCACTGAAAATAACAAATAAGTTTGTTTTTTATTGATTAAATTATGTTAATTTATATTCTTCTTATTGAATTTTTCAGATGTTAATTATATTGCGTAGTACATAAATTACAATCTATTATATACCAGTATTCCTGTAGACGTAAATGAGGTTAGGTTTCTATTGTAACCAAATCGGCAGGGCTATTTAAATAATTGGAAATAGTCTGTCTTATTTCACGAGATTCTGTTGAGGGTGAATTAAATCTATTACTAACTGGCAGAGTGAATATCTGTGAAGAGTTTGTTGAACATAACAAAAACCTTGAATGTTTCCTTTGAAACATTTCGACTGTCGCTGTCGCAGCCTCCTGTCGCTTACGTAGGACACCACGCGCTCAGTCGGCATCGCAACTTGTCGCTTGAAGCTGACGCAAGCTATCGCTTGTCGCCGTCGCCGGTCGTAGCTCACGCAGGACACGGCCTAAGAGCCAAAGCAATAGCCAGAATTTTCTTGTGCCACCTGCATCGCTCGCTCCTCTTTAAAGCCAACGCCCCCTCCCTCGCGCCCCTCCCCCAACGCGGGCGCGCAGTCGCAAGGCCGATCCACGTGCTGCACCGCAGAGCGGATGCACCGCAGCGGCGCCGCGCTCCTTGCAGCGCTTCCTTCACTCTCATTCACTTTCCCTCCGGCGGAGGCGCTGACTTGGCGGATATTGTAACCTCTCCTTACGGGAGTCTCGGCAGCTGCTCTTCCTGTATTCATACTCTCAGGAAATTGAATTCCCGGCTGAAAAAATGGAGAGAAAGGACGCGGAGGACATTATATTTTTTATGTGGTATTTCGAAAGTCTCATGCTACTCTTCTTTTTTTAGAAATTTGGTAATAATAGTTGTCTAGTTGTGTTCTTCATTAGGGGGTTATATTTTCACATTCGTTTGGTATACTCGGAAATGTAGTCTCCGATGTTAAAAAGGTCATAAATATATGTAAATGTGTGGCACATGTAATAAGATAAAATATATACTAAAATAGGAATTATGAAACATCAAAATCAGAATATCCATTGTTATTTACTAAAATAATGTTCTCAAGTCTACAAAGAAACACGAGTATTTCAAGAGAAGAAATTAACGCTATTAGTTCTTCGTTCGTGTAAAAAGCTGTCAAAACATTATTAAGAATAAATAATTTTCCGAGCCTCAATATCTAAGCAATTTCAAATCCTGAAGATTTAAGGCCAATACCAAACTTGTAAAACTTGTAAATCTATACAGTATTGTTTTTCAGTTTTCCACCGACTGAGGTAGCTCAAGTTCAGTGATGACGCTGAAGTATCTCTGGTCGGGAGATCGTGGGCACTGGTCCTGGGTTCGAGAATTATCGGCACACATGGTCCGCGGAATATCCATCCTTTACTCAAATCCCCCATCCTTTACTCAAATTAGTTGAATTTAGAATAAATGATAGGAACAAACGTTTTTGACAAAATCTGATATCAGAAATATTTGCTCCCGTGTAGTAGAAACTATGTTACCCCGAAAAACGGGCTACAAATTTCATATAATATTCCTATCCACAAAATAATGAAACCTCTTACTCCACTTACATCTAGCGAAATGAGTGCTTAAAAAAATCCGCGTATAATACCGACAGTGGCAGAAATTTCACCATTAGTTAGATGACAAACTCACGATTTGGCGTTGTCTGGAGGCAAATTCTAGCTACTTGCTGTTCTTAATGATAGTTTTCTCTGCTTTATTTGATCAATAGTAGGCGAATGCTGGAGCAGTTCCCTAAGAAAGGACCACGCGATCTTGTCTTTTTGTTAACGATGTATGCATGACAATATTGATAATTTTACGAGTAATTCCGAGACAAATAAAATGAAATGCAAATAAGTAAAAAAGTATGAAAATGCGAATTTTTACATATTGGAAAAATGTGTAAATAAGTACCCATCATGAAGTATTTAAGCAGTAGATATATTGTAGAATACACATTTTAAAGCACTTTTGATTTGAATCGTCAAATTCGTGTAGTTCATTGTTGTTTAAACTTAACTAGTTAAATTAACGAACATGCCATTACATTACTAAGCATGTTATATTCATTAGGGTGGATTTTAATGAAATGTCATTTTGTAAATTTTTGCTCTAGAACAATGCCATTGAAATTTATTTTGTGTTATGACAAAAGAAAATGATCCATTTGTATAGGTCATTATTTTGCATTTTTTGTCAATTTCTACTAATAAGTCATTTTTTATCTTTTCCACCATTTTTAATGTATTTTTTCGATTTCATCGATTTTAATGCCATTTTTAATGAAACTTGCTTCAAATAATATTTACGAGATGCAACAAATGTTCTTCACATATCTATTCTATTTATTCGCTCAGAAATTCTTTTAACAGCCGTTGTGAGTATGTAATTCTTGTGACGTATACTTATATGACTTAAGACAGATTTCCTAGCAAAAAACATTCGAAACTAAAAGTTTGCAAGTTGAATTCACTCGAACCAATGAAAGAAGCCTCGATTACTTCAGTAACGTATCAAACAGCTTGAGTTGCTCATCCATACTGGTTTAGGTAAGATTTTCTACGTCATTTTCGTTTGGTTTTAGGACATTTTAAAAGCATATTAAGAGCATTTTATTGCTCATTTTTGGAGATGCTTTAGGTCACCAAAATCCGCCCTATATTCATTATTGTTATTTTTTTAAAAAATACTTTCTTCCACAATTAGTTTTTTCACTTTATGTCTTTTTTTAAATTCAAATTCTTTTCATAAGAATGGTCTAAAAAATTAAACTCTCTTACCATCTCAGAAAGAAACTTTGTATTTTCAGTTAAACGATAAATAAATTTCAGGACACTAAAGTACATTAATTTAACGGAACTGCTTTCCCTGTCAAAGCAAAGACATAACTTCCCGTTAAATTGAAACGCGATCTTTCAATAGCTGTCCGCCTAATAGCTTGCGTGTTTACTTCATCGCTCTACCGTTCCCAATTGCACCTAGGTTAATGCTGCCTCCAAAGCATTCGAGATGCGAGCGGCCTCGATGCAGCTCCCCGTTGCATGTTGCGGGGGCGGAGGGGAGCACACCGTAATAATCCCGGGCGATGCCTCGCATGTTAAAGTGATTGGCTGCCAGTCAGCACATGCCCATCTGGAATTGGATTATGGTTTCGGGTGTTGCTGAATTTCCCAATGGTAACGTTAACACACCTGACGTGGCAAAGGCAGGAAACATAGATTATCAGTGAATGATTGGTTGATTGTTGGCGATTACGGTTGCGTAAACTGATATGGTCATTCTCGTAAGTGTAGTGCACGTTTTTCCTCGTGAGTTGGCGATGATCTTCTCCCGTTGGATGACGAGATCTGGCGCCGACCAACCGCCGGCTAGCGGGGTTTCCCTAGCTAGGTATCTCCCACTAGTGAAGCACCGCCCCAGCCGAGACAAGCCCTAAGATCTCGACCGCTCTCCCGGCATGTGTGATAGTTGATGATTGATTGATTGTTAGTGAATCGAGTGCTTCAAATACAGATGTCATTGATTGATTGATTGATTTTTTCGTGTTTCCGGGCGCGTCAACTGCTTCTGTTATTAGTCCCGTTAGTGCAGTGCTTGTTTTTTCTCGGGAGATGGCGGTGATTTTCCCCTCGCTGAATAGCGAGATCCGGCACCCACCCACCGTCGGCTAGTGGGGTTTCCCCCTAGCCGACTCTCCCACCAGCGGGGCACCGCTCCAGCCGAGACATGCTCTAAGCTCCCGACCGGTCTCCCGGAATATGTGGTAGTGTAGTGCATGTTAGTGTAAGTGTGTGTGTAAGGGGAGAGGATAGGACAAGGAAGAGGAAGGAAAGATCGCGCGCGGTCCGTGTCCCGTTTGTTAGGGCTCCGGCATTCGCCTGGTGTTAATCGGAGAATCCACCGATCAGAGCAGCCGGCCACTAGTATTCTCCTCCAGACAGCGACTGAATTCGACCTAGCTGAAAAGCTAGTGTCGAAAATCTTGCCGCCGTCAGGACTCGAACCTAGGACCTACCGATCAGAGGCGCTGCAGTGACATCAGTTGATGCACTGAGCTACCGCTCTCGGTACAGATGTCGAATTAGTGCCGTATGTGTTGTGCACGTTTTTCTTATCACGAAGTGGCTGTGATCTTCCCCGCCGGCGCCTATCAACCGTCGACTAGCGGGGTTTTCCTCAACCAGGAATTTCTCACCAGCGGGGGACCGCCCCAGCCGAGAGAAGCTCTAAGTTCCCAACCGGTCTCCCGGCATGTGTAGTAGTGTGGTGCATGTTAGTGTGAGTGTGTGAGGGGTGAGGATAGGATAAGGAAGGAGGAGCGATGATCGCGCGCGGTCAGTGGCCGTTTTGTTAGGATACTGCTCCGGCATTCACCTGGTGTTAATCCAAGAAATCACGGAAAACTACCAATCGGAACAGCCGGCCGCTAGAATTTTCCTCCTGACAGCAACTGAATTCGACATAGCTGACCGTCAGGACTCGTACCTAGGAACTCCCGGTCAGACTGCTGTGACACAGTCTGCTGTGACATCAGTTGATACCTTGAGTCATCTCTGCTGGTAATAATCAGTGAATACTGGTTAATTATTCATTCTTTGAATTTAACATTTTCGCATGTATTTATAAAAATGTTATTAAAATTAAAAAAATAGTTAAAAATTCTGGCACTAGTTTGGTTTAATTCCGCTCCAGGGGGGTTGATGGATCTTGTGGAAATGATGGTGTCCTCATGGCCACCATGGGTCAGATATACAACATTGAAAGTGCAACTAATTTCCATTATTGGATCTGAGATTCAAATTCTGGTTAGTCTTCAAATTTGGAACCGTATCTGGGAAAGTGAAAACAATAGCGAATTAATAAGATTATAAATAATGCAATTAAAAAAATGTGTTTGTGCTACCAGTATAAGGAATACCAGTATAACTGTTGTTTGATGGAGCTTTAGTACGCAGAAGTTTACTATTCTAAGCGAAGTGTACTTATTTTATTTTGCTTATTAAATTATTTGTGTACAGGTATTCTCATTTTTTAAGCATTTGCAATGTACAAGACCAATTCCCAGGCTCATTTACGCTATGTTGCAGACACAATCAGGTAGAATATTTGCTGCCTAATGATCAATTGGTGTAAGACAGGTTTGTGTACTATTTTTATCGAGCTAAAAATAATTCCGATCATAGATTCATTAATACTAGAGAAATATTGTGTGAGTTTGCTCCGATTATTTTTTATAAGTAGAATTCTCTAATACAAAATTCTAGCGCGATCGGAATATTTGAAAAGCGACCAATTTCCAAAAGTTTCCATTCCATATAATGTGAATACTCAGTGAAAACAGATGTTTTCGTATTTTATAATAAAAGAAAAAATATATTTTACGAGAAGATAACTTCATTAAACGTCTTTATTCCGAATAACCACAGCACAGGTATTGATACTAAGCCCCATCTATAGGACTGTTTCTATTTTTTAAATGGGCTGATCTTATTCCAAGTAGATAAGCGAGTTTTTATTACTTTTTGTCACTTCTTAAATATATAATTGTTTTAAGTTCATGGACTTCTATGATGTATGTATGATAAATATATATATAAATTATATATTTTTTTTTTTTTTGAAACATGCTTTCTAAATATATATTTTTTTTTAATATATACCACAACTTGAAAGGAAAACCTGTCTGGTCTAAACAGAATTTAAAATATTAATTAACAAAGTTTTGGACCTCAATGCTCTCTAACAAATAACGATATTATTTATAACTATTTAATTCTTGTACTAAATTTCTTGTAATGCACTAAAGTTACTAATGTTAGTTGAATCTTTATTTTTCTACTTGTAAGCAAATCTACCGGAAAGAGTGAGAGAGATAGAGGAAAGAGAGAGAAAGAGAGAGAGAGAAAGAGAGAGAGAGAAAGAGAGAGAAAAGAGAGAAAGAGAGAAAGAGAGAGAGAGAGTGTGTGAGTGGAAGTAAAAGGTAGACATAGTGGGAGGTAAGGTGACAATTTTTCGACAGCAAAACATGTTTTGTGGGTAAAAAAGTGATGTTTTACGTAATGTCTATAATAGAAGTAATTTACAACATCTAGAAATAAGAAAATCCACTTCTGATATCCACAAACAACATAACGTTTTTTTATGAAGAAAGATCGACATTTTTCTGCGGCATTACAATACTATCTCTACACTACATATTGGAGAATGTAAAGAGAAATATTCGTGACCATAGTTTTTTTCTTAAATTTTGTTTGAGTAGAGCAAAATTTGAACAACAACAATAATAATAATAATAAAAATAATAATATCATACGGATCCAATTTTAATTAAAATATTATTATTATTATTATTATTATTAGTATTATTATTATTATTACGTAACAGTTACAAATACTACGAGAACATTTGTGCTGTTGTGGCTGAAGTAGTTCTGGTTGGGATTCACCATCAATATATGGTGTCGACGCTACCAGTTTTCAACAAAATTCCACACCTGTCAATCCTTTTTCCTTTCGTATTTTATTTCTCCAGTCATCTACTCTTAACAAAAATGTAGTTATTTTTGTGCCTCTACAAAGAAGTTAGCGATGCCCCAGAGGAATAGCTATCAAATGAGGGAACTTTCTCGCTCTATTTTCGCTGAGATTTTCTCGAGGAGGTGAAGATGCCCGCTAGCCCGGTGAAGCACCGCCTTCCTCTTAAAAGAGCAATCTCCTTCGCGAAAGGGCCCTAAGGGATGAGCGATGGGCGTTCTTTGCGTTCCGTAAGCGTTAGCTATTTTCTCGACGACTCCCAGCGAGACCCGCTTCTCTCGACGGCGCATCGTGATTCACACATTCTCGCTTCCAGCCAGCAGCATAGGTGGCTCAGCACAAACTGGTGTCATGGCGGTGCTCTGACGGGGAAGTTCTGAGACTCGCGTACTAACGGTGGCAGACTATTCAACTCTAGCTAGGTAGTCGCTAATAACCATATGTAGTTGATGCGACTTTAAATAAATCAAATCAAATCAATCAATCTAGCTAGCTAGGTAGGACGAATTCAGCCGCAGTCTGGAGGAGAATCCTAGCGATCAGCTGGTCTTCTCGGTAATTTTCCGTGGTTTCTCCGGTTAACACCATGTGAATGGCGGATCGGTACCTTAACAAACGGGCCACGGACCGCGCTCGATCTTTCCTTTTTCTTCCTTGTTCTATACATACACCCTTACTTTTACATGCACTACCCTACTACATACGTGTGTAGACCAGTCAGGAGCTTAGAGTTCGTACGGCTGGGACAATCGTGGCTGGGAAAACCCCTGAAGCCAACGTGAAGCCCGCGGCGGATTCAACGAGAATCACCGCCACCTCCTGCGATAAAAAGATGCTGTGTACTTACGGGATTCATCACTTTAACTGTTGACACGCCCGAAACACTAACAAATCAATCAATCAATCGATTCCAGTCATGGAATTGCGAACGGGTGAAAGAGACAGAGGATATCTCCAATTCCGCGGTAATAAGTTCATAATCCGACACAACAGTTGACCTTTGCACTGGATATTTGAGAGAATCCATAATAAAAGCGAAGGTATGTATCGACATTTTGTTTGGCCGGATTTGATGTATAACCGGTCTCCTCAACATTCTGGATTCAGGGCATCGTGGTCTCTAAAATGGCCGGGAGATCACTAGGGCAAATTCTTCCCTAAATCCCTCCTCCCTTTAACATCGCATGCCAAACCCATTCCGGTAACACTGTGGTGAGCGAACACTGTGGTGAGCCGCAATTACATCACTCCCTACCGGGGGTGACTCCCAAGGGAAGCGGAATGCAGTGGCGCCAAACATTCCGGCAGCGACCTTTAAAACACGCTGCCGAATGCAAGCGAGGAGTCGATCGGCCCGGCGGAGCCAGCAGAGGTAGAGAAGTAATCAGGTAGAGGCTGAGCAGAAGTGAGCCAGCGTCGGGGAAGAAAAGAAGCAGACATGGAGGTAGACATAAGACGGGAACACAGGCGTGGAGCTCCGCCCCTGCAGCAACTGATGTCACTGCAGCGCCTCTGACCGGGAGGTCCTAGGTTCCAGTCCTGATGGCGGCAGGATTTTCGACACTAGCTTTTCAGCTAGGTCGAATTCAGTCGCTGTCTGGAGGAGAATCCTAGAGGCCCGCTGCTCTTATCTGTAGTTTTCCGTGGTTTCTCCGACCAACACCAGGCGAATGCCGGAGTGGTTCCCTAACAAACGGGCCACGGACCGCGCGCGATCTGTCCTTCCTCTTCCTTGTCCTCTCCGCTCGTCTTACACTTACACTAACACGCAGTGATTGATTGATAAGTGGTTGATTTGATACGTTCTGAGAGTTGAAGGGAAGGGGGAGGACGGCTTACTCACAAGAAGTCATGTTCAAGTCAATACATCATTTTATTATTAATTAAATGGGAGAGAGAGAGAGAGAGAGAGAGAGAGAGAGAGAGAGAGAGAGAGAGAGAGAGAGAGAGAAGAAAAAGACAGGGGGCGATAGTGATTAAAGAAGGCGTGTGTGAGCGAAACGAAGCGACTACGGATGGCGACGTTTCCGAATTATTTTGCAATTATGACTAATGCCGAAAGACAAAAGTATCACCTTGGGTTTAGAAAGTATATAACTACTAATTCGCATTAATCCTCTAGCCATTAATCCTCTAGCCATTAATCCTTCGCATTAATCCTCTAGCGTACATTCATCGATAATTCGTGATACGAAAACAAGAGATAAGGATTCCTTGTGTGGAAGACTGAATAACAGTTTCAGAAGAGTGCATCACTTTTGTCATAACGGGGTAGCACATCCTCTATGAAACTTTTTTCCCGAATTGATTGTTAAGTAGTTCGCATGGCCCCGTTGGCTACTCATGAGCCCGCAGCTGACCTGGGCAATGTGCCTACAGCCACGGTACCTACAGCCACTGTTTTGGGTAGGCCTTGTGCACAGAGACAAAGCATCGTTATCGTCGTAGCATAGGGCTTGGAAAGGTTATATTATATTATTAGAAAGAAATATTAGCATAGAAATTTGCAATTTGTATAGCACTATGCATTAATGCAAGATCCTTTAAAATGATGCAATAACCACATGTCCGAAATCAAATTGAAGCCCTGTCTGAAGACCTGATTCTTTTAGTTTATCGTAATTTTCTTAATCTTGGCAGACATGATTGTTTCTAAGCGGCGTAAGTTGAAAAAACATACATTTTTACCCACGGCAATCCATTTTGAATTTGTCTCTCTTTGAAGCTTCCAGAAAACCTTTTAAAAGTTATTATCGATTTACTTAGTATGAGTGATGATAAAATGTTTCTAGACGCAGCAACTACTTTGGTCCCGTGAGTGTATTGTATGTTGTGGTCGGGAGGTGGTGGTACGTCTCTCCCGATGTATCATGAGATCCGGTGCCGACCTGGATGTCGGTTTGCGGAGGACGTCCCTTCTAAGCATCTCCCTCAGTGACGCACCACACCAGCCTATATTCTCTGTAGCTCACAAGTGGTCATCCAACGTGTGAAGTAGAGCAGCGCATGCAGGTGTCTAAAGAGGGGGAAAGGGAGCAAGATCGAGTACCGGAATTTAAATCGCCGTTACTCGCGCTGCTAGAAAAATCTAACTATTATGGATTTATTTCAATAGAAAATGACATCTTTCAACACACGGAGATAACGTTCGAGTGATTCTTTCCGGCATAATTGAACGCTGCATTTGTTCATCGTTCTTACCACTTCTGACAAGGGAAACAATATGAGAAGGCGCTGATTATTGCGGCGCGTCGTGTTAGATATTTTCTCACACACGAGAATTGCATAATATTTCGATACAATTATCGTCTCCACTCCGCCCCCCCCCCGCAGTTACTTACTCTGTTTTGTATTTTGAGAGCTAGCGTTAAGGTCAGAAAAGCTTAATGTCTCACCTTGATCGTGGCTTGATCGAAGATATAAATATCTTCGATCAAAGGTATGATTCATAGATATAACAAGAAAATCGTCGGCCACCACTTTACTGTAGTTCTTGTTGCTTAGTTTTGTTTTTTTTTTACAGTAAAAGATATGTCGGGGAGAAACCAAGAGAGAAAAGAAGATTCGCTTATTGCCCGAAGAGACAATCCAGGTTCAAGCAGCATTATTGTATTATTGCTCCAAACCCCTCTGTGAAGAACACACGAAAATGTTTATTTGCAATTAATGTAGTTCTGAGGAAGCTAATTATATATATATATATATATATATATATATATATATATATATATAGTGACCGTACTTACCTCAGTTTCCCGAATTAGGGATTCAGGTTGACCAAGCAAGTACTTACTACATATTCGAATTTTGAATGCAATATCGAAATGATAAGGACAAGGGATCGTTCTAGGGGGGAGCGCCTGTATTAGGAGGATGTTGGCTTTAGGTTTGATACTTTTCTCATTCAATTCACGATGCACCAAGTTACACATTACAATTATTCGTTTATTCAAAAGAACATGAATATGTTTAACAACTAGACAAATCTTCATTATATAATTGCATGCTGTAAACGTGATTAACATCATTACCAATCAAAGCTGTTTAAAATATCTACTCATCTGGGAGCTCCCACACCCTTATGCAATAATGAAATACCAATATTCCACATCCTACATTTTTACATTCAGTATTATTTCCTTACATTGACCAGTTACAATCTATTCCTTCCTTCTGTACACGGTTGTGATTGTTCATCATTATGTCCTTTCCGCACATTGTACACTCTGAAGCTTATGATTGCAATAATTCAACCCGTCTTTCACGAATATTACGAGCTTCGTTGTTTATCTGAGGGTCCCGCAGTCCTGTCGTGGAAATGTAGCCGCCTCTGCTAATGTCCTTAACGTAGTCGAGCCACCCGCCCGCCGACTGCGTGCTGTCCACGTTGTCGCCGTGCCGTGCCCTGCGTTCTGTTATTTCACCGTTCATTTCCAAAGTCCTGGCATGAATTCGGTCTCCGTGTGGCTTGCTCGAAGCCGTTGATACTTGCCTCTGTACTTGCTCGAAGCCGTTGATTTCTCCTTTCCCTAATAGTTTATAGCCCACGCACACCGCTGCACCACGTGCTTTCACATCACTTAACAGTTTCTTGTTTATTGATGCTCGGAACGCAATGACTTTTAGTTTTATACTTTAGTCCGATGCTCCGAGTGCTCGTTTACTCGTATGTTAACACTGTCACGCACCTTCACCCCTCGATGTTACCCGATTTCCTTCTCTCGCCTCACACACGCCACACAGCCCCGTGCGCGCCATTCGTCATGTCTCCTTGCCCTCTTCTGAAACCTGCCTCTCCTCTCACCGGCCGTGATTCGTTCCTGGAATCGTTCCCCTGAAAGATCGATCTGCGGTCTTTCATACGCGCCAGATTTGAATTGGCAATCTCCGTTCTTTTCCTAGTTAACGGCCTAATGACCGTCGTTGCCGAATTATAGAAAACTTATTTGTAACGGTTGTATTTTATGATTTGCCTTTCTTAAGTAAATTTGCTTCATGTATTACTTCACTTCATGACGGTGATTTATATTCGAGTAATTACTATAAAAAACAAAACTCTGAGCCTTTATGCCATATTTATGCATTATTACATCTATAGAACTTATAAATCTCAATAAAAAATATCTCGGTATATTAATGAGCGAATTTGATTCATAATGAAACAAGAAATACAACATAAACAGTTGTTAGATAAAATGTAACACGCGAGTAATCGCGTAACATAACTTTACGCGAGTAATTTCAAGATAAGGGGCCATCCATAAATTACGTGAGGTCTTTAGTGGAGGAGGGGGTCAAGCAAATCTCACCTAATCGTAAGTGGAGAAGAGGGAGGGTCTCGTCAAATATCACATACTTTTTTCGCTAAAAACAATGCTAAATTACGAGAAAATTGAGACAATGAAAGTAAAACACGTTTCTATACTAAAATATGGCTAAATATTGCACAATAACTTTTATCGCAGTTATGTGAATGAGTCGCATAATATACTGAGAAAACTAAGCTAGCAAAAATTACCAAACTTTTTGTCATTAATGAGATAAATCTCAGTACCTGTATTTTTACAGAAATTTTAAAGGAAAATTACCGAGCGGTTTTAGAAGTGCAATTAAATTCATTGTAATTAAGTCACTCTATTTTCTAAATAATATTTATATCTAGTCTTAAATACATATAATTAAGCAAATTATGTTTTTTAAATGAATCCCAATAAAATAAATCACAAATTAACGTATTTATTCAAAAATACGTATTATGAAAAATCTCCGTGAGATTCGAAGGGAGGGGAGGGGTTCGAGCCAAATCTCACGACATCCAAGGGGGGAGGGGGAGTCGAAAACTCACCTCACGTAATTTATGGACGGCCACTAATGTGACGTTTATTAGGGAGCACCCAAAGTATTTGTCTGATACTGATCGGAAAAACTACGCAAACTACCGATCACACGGTCGATATAATTCTTCTCCATTGGTTGAATTTGACCCAGTTACGAAGCTAGTTTAGAAAATCCGTCATTGTTGGGACTCGATCCTTAAGAGCTCAGAGACGCTGCAGCGGTATCAGTTAATATGGCTGAGCCACCTAATCAGGTCATTCCTTGCTTGTAGAGACGATGCATTCAAATTTCTTCCAAGTATACTATCATTATCTGAAAGCGTATTCATTGTTACTTTTTGTAACAATTCAGGAGGACTTTTGGGGGCGCCCTGTTTGATGTATTTGTATGACTCAAGATGATGCAGGGGGTCATAATGACTGATGTTAATGTACCGGTACGCATACTGGCCCTTTAAATTTAACTAGGAGAAAAGCAGCGTATGCTATTCAAAAACAAAGAACCATCTGAGCTCCTCATACAGAATCGTTGAAAATCAGTTTGAAACTCACAATTGAGATGATAGCCCACCGACCAGGAACAATTGTATACATGTTTTACTACATTAATTCCAACATTTTTTATAACCAATGTAATATAATTGTTAGAATATAAAGAAGATGGTATTATTACGAAAAATAACAATCAAATATCTCTAAACTGTAATCGATAACCGTAATTACCAAATTGTAAACAACGGATAATTAATAATGTCCTTATTTTTCATACAATTTTTATTATGAAATCAATTTAAACTTCTGAGCAATGTTGCTGGGAAACATTTACCTATCTTTTTTGACGGAGAAGAAGAAATTCATCTTATCTCTGTCTTAATTAAGACATTTTCTAACTGTTTGGGGTCTGTATTTTCTAACTGTAAACTGATTGTTAGCTCCCTGTCATGTACTAAGTATTTGTGTGAGCAAAACTCTCTAATATTTGAGAAATTGTTAGAAATCATTTCTCATGAGGTAATAGAAGATAATACATTTAGATTAATGATGATGATAATAATAATAATAATAATAATAATAATAATAATAATAATAATAATAATAATAATAATAATAATAATAATAATAATAATAATTTTGGTGGAGTTGCTATCGATGCTAGTCGTCTCTAGATATTACATTACTAACTACCAGTACAAATCGTGGAAATGGCGCCCTCGGTAGAGCCCTTCGGAGGGCCATCCGCCCGTGAAAGCACATCGTGCCGGGTAATAACGTCGCTCGTTTATTACTGTCGCCCACCAGCTTTTGGCCGCGGCCGCGTCGCGTCGCACGGCGCCGCAGGTGGTATTGCTACCCAGGGCGCACTCTCCAACCGCGCCGTCCCGTCCCGCCCCCTACCCTCCGCTCCACCCCCCCCCCTCCCCTCCCCGGTCTTGCCCTGTCCCGCCACGCTCCCGTTCCTTCCCCGCTCCTGTCCTTTTCCCGCTCCCGTCCCGGTCCCTCCCCGATTCCGTTCCGCCCCGTCCCCGCGTCCGTCCTGTGTCCATCCATATTCTCGTTCCCGCTCCCGCCCCCGTCCCGCTCCCCGTCCCCCCCGTCCCGCTCCCCGTCCCGCTCGTCCGTCCCCTCCCGTCCTGTCCGCGCTCCCGTTTACGTCCAGTCCCCGCTCCCATCCCCCTCCCGCTCCCATCCCGCTTCCGTTCTGTCCCCTCTTCCGTTCCGACTCAGCTTCCGTCTCGTCCCATCCCCCTCCTGTCCCCGCTCCCGTCCCGTCCCTGCTCCCGCCCGTCCCGCTTCCGTCCCGTCCCCGCTCCCGTTCCGTCCCGCTCCGTTCCGTCCCGCTCCCGTCCTGTCCCGCTCCCGTCCGTCCCCGCTCCCGGCCCGCCCCCGTTCGCATGTCGTCTCCACTCCCCGCTCTAGCCACCACGTTTCTGTTCTGTCCGTGTTCGCAACACAGGCTTCTAAATGAGGGAAAACATTGCATTGAAAGGTTGATTGATTCATATTTCCGGGCACGGCAACTGCTGTGGTCATAAGTTCCACTAGTGTAGTGGATATTGTTTAGGTGGAGGTGGTGTTGGTGTTGGTGTCACTAGGCGGTGACCTACATGTCGGCTTGCGGAGAAATTCCCCACCAGGTATTTACCCCTAGCGGGGACTATTGCAACCGCGACGAACTCTAAGCTCCCGACTGGTCTTCCGACATGAGTGTTAATATAATGCTTGCATTTCTAAGTATGGATAAGTAAGGGGTAAGGAGAGGACAAGAAAGAGGAAGGAAATATCGCGCGGAGTTCTGCTATTCTGAATCAATAATATCAATGATAGATTTTGAAATTGGATCATATACAATTAATAAAATAATTTCTGGCGTCGACCTACAACTACAATTGTGAAGATACAATTTTTTTCTTAATGAAATGTGTTCAGCAAAAAGAGAACTTTGAATAAGGATATGTTATATGTTTTGAAAATATGAATATTTTTGTGTAATTCGGCGACAATGTCGCCCGCTCCGATTTGACTGCGCTTCGTGAACATAATTCCAGGCGGTTGGATACTTTTTCAATGTCAGAATTTGTATATTATTTCATATTTCTTTGTTCGTTTCTCACATTCGAACTCTTGTTATATACTTACAAATTAATCTTTTAAAAATTATTTAAAACATATTTGAAATACATAAAATAAAATTTGCTAGCCTTCAGGGAATATCAGATTGGAATGCAGCGAAGAATCGGCAAGAATGACTAAGGACCTAATTTTTGTGAATTACGTCTCATTGATGGGACATGACGTACCTGTATGAAAAGCAGATATAATTGTCAAATTTGTAGTGATATTCTCTTGAAAATATTAAGTTATTGCTTCAAATGTTTTACGATTTGTAAGGAGTTTTACAAACAATGACTGAAATGTGTTAATTCGAAGAGATTAATTCGGAGAATTGTCATATATATATATATATATATATATATATATATAGTATTACTTATCAATACTAAAGGCGAGAAGGTACGTGCTGTTTTCACCGCTAGTTATATTTCTCTCACAGGAGGCAAGCGTATTGTAATGTATTTTTTTGTACTATCGAAAAGGATAATACAGATAATAAGAAGTGTTTCTCTCTTAACGTGAGTCAGTGTTATCATTTAAACAATTTCTGATTTCCTAATGACCAACGACACACTACGAATTCTTATAGTTCTTTTCATATATGTTTTCAGAGAATGAAAACTAGCAACCAGAAGCATTCTGTGTTCTTTAAATCCAGTAAATACGCGAGCAGTGATGTAATTAGTAACAACCATCCATGTGATGCGACTGTCTTTTATAAAATTGAGACAGGTAATTAATCTAAAAATTAGGAGGAAAGAGAGACGAAAGTCTCAGTATGTTTCCTTAGAAAACGGAATTAGATTACTTGTGTTTAGTTTTAGTATTGTTGTAAAGAAACATGAAATCATGCTGGAGATGTAGACATTTTACTTTCTAATTTTTCGTGAATGACTCAAAAAATTGTAACCTATAGAGTGTTGAAAGACTAGTGTGTTTTCCACGACAAGAAGTTGTTTTTCTAACAAGTAAAATGGAATTAAAAAGCACAATTAGTCTTCTGTTCTTTCTATTTTAATATTAACTTTTGTTTCTTCTTCCATATTGTGATATATCAAAATGACGAACCATTTTATGGAAATGTCATTTTTATGACATAGAGTATGGGGACGTCAATAGACGATCGCGAGGGGGCGCTATGTGACAAATAAACAACCGGCGTTAGGAATAATTTTTCGTTAGGTTGAAATGACAGAGCAGAAGCGAGATAAGCATTGTTTTGAGAGACAAAAGAAAATGATATAAAATTCGGATACTTCCGAATTTTTAGACGAACATTCATTCGCTAGAGCAATGCGGTGATGAGCGGGTCGGCTCGTGATATATTTTACTAGATCGAGGAAAGACAGAATTGACAGTTGTTTAAATTAACTCTCGTTTCTATATTAAGATAGAGCGTTCTTGTAGGAAGTAAAATTCGTCTCTAGGCGTCCACTTGAGACGCAAGTGAGGGAATTCACGGATTATAATAGTATCGCCGGGAGAATTTTGAACCAGACCACGGACATTAGGCGAGGACTTCATCCAGAAGCAAGATTCTGCTGCGTTGACGGAGAAGATTCTACGGGGCGCCATCGAACAAAGTGGAGAGCGCGCGAAGACGCACGAATGAATGACAAGGCTTATAACTATTGTAATAGAGAAAACTGATCATGACCAAAGAATGGTATATTTTTATCATTATAGTAAATTTTGATTTGTTAAGTTGAAAGAAAGCTGATTATCATTGTTAGTTACGTGCAATCCAGCATTTTAATAAGATTTTAAGATTTCTCGCCATTCCATATGGATGGAAGATTGCATAATTAGTTGCAGAGTAAGTAGCAACTATTATGAACTTCGAGCCCCAATTAACTGAGCTAGTCCAACATAATTTTGGAAGGAGAGATATTTAAATTACGTAGGAATCATTAAGTTTCAAGTGTAACCTTTTCCTGGCGCCCAAATTACATTTATCAGTAATAATTATGTTTCAAATTGGCACCAGTCAACGTCGGGCATGTTTCAATATTAAAAACTGTAAATTTCGTTTTTATGAAATCAAAAATCAAGTTTGATTGTCTAATTAAAATATATTTTTAAACTTACGGTGAATTTTTATATTTATATGCAATAATTCGAGTTTGATATTTAAGTACTTCAAATATTTCGTTTTAAATTAATTAGCTTATTTGAAAATATAAAGGTTGAAAACAAATTAGAGTAGATAATTACGAGAGTAATGAATAAGCGTGACAATTTATAACAAGAATAAAAATGTTATTTTAAGAAGTACAAAGATAGATAGTGATTAATGGAGACCATCTCTTGTTATTTGGGCCTGAGTAACATGTCAGAGATACTTGAGGAATTAACAAACAAACAAACAAACAAAAAAAAAAAAAATTGTCACTAATAAATATTCATACATGTATATCCCTACTACTTTCATAAATGAATATTTGCATGAAATTAGGCAGTGCGAAGAAATGTGAGTTACAGCGTCTGGTTAATGGACGCCAGCAGACATAATGATGAACCGTGGAAGAAAAATGGACATTTTTCAACATTGCATTTACATTGCTTATTCAGAGGCAGCTTCTCAATGCTGGCGGAATGGACAAGCTGATCCTTTTTTTTTTAACCTGAAGTTTGCATTTCCAAACATTCAGGAAGTTATCTATGTAAATATATTTGTTTAATGTCTAAAATTTCCCCATTAGTGTTCTTTTTACTTTTATTCGTAATGTGGCACATATTGACAAAACATATTGTTGGTACAAATTTTTGATGAATGTATTGTATTATGCCAAACGTATTGTCGTAATATAGGTAATTGTCTTATATCCCTGTTATTTTGGTTGCGTAAGGCTTGGATTTATTCCACGCGAGCAAAAACTACCAATTGATTCCGTGAGTACCGGAGTGTTAATAATGTAACAATGTCAATTATTTGTTCACAAACACCGTTTTCAAGCATGAAAAAGTGAAATTAGAGCACCACCCCAAAATAGGAGGGCTGGAAAGAGCTATTCTCCACTTTGGCCAATGATCCAAAAAGTACACATTTGTAAGCGCAATCTAGTACATAAACAGTTTTTTTTAGAAATTTAAAGTTAATGTATACAAATGTATACGTTTTAGTAAAAATGTATAATGTATACATTTTATAAAAATTGAAGTAGAAATTTTATCTACTTCAATTTTTTAAAATAACAATTGTTTCGATTAAATGCGTAATTTTGACGATATAACGAAAAACTAATAACAGGGCGAAA
Organism: Teleogryllus oceanicus; assembly: GCA_964035755.1. Lineage (NCBI taxonomy): Eukaryota > Metazoa > Arthropoda > Insecta > Orthoptera > Gryllidae > Teleogryllus > Teleogryllus oceanicus. Next base: position 19,755,982 of record CAXIVR010000006.1, read on the forward strand.
TGTTTAGGATTTTTTGCAATTTTCTCGGTGAAGCCGACCTTTTCTGAGGTGGCAAACATCGAATTCGGATTCAGCACCCCCCAAAACGTATAGAACTGTTGAGGAAAAAAATCGGAATTTTTTGATGGGTCAGATACCTTTTCACTGGACTAAAGAGATAGGAGTAGGATGATGAAGGAAACGTGGCTCGCGGTTCGTGGCCTGATTGTTAGGAGACTACTCTTGCATTTGCGTGGTATTGATCGGAGAAACCATGCAAAACTACCGATCAGAGTAACCGGCCGTAAAAACCCTTCTCCAAAAGCGACTGAGCTACACAGCTGGTGTCGTTAACAACACGTCGTAAAAGCACCTTCTGCCGGAATGAACTGTGGATCTCGGAGGCAATCGGCCGGCAGGAGGTCGAATCCGCCGCGGTCAGCGCTCCGGGGCCGGCCGGGGCGTATCCGGCCGGATCTTCGCGGCGCCCTGCTGCTTTCGCTCGGCTGCCTCTGTGTCATCGCGCGGCCGTGTTTCTGCCCCGCGGCGAAGCGCTCGGCGCCAGGGTGAAAAATCGACCTGGTAGGCGCCCGCGCACCGCCCCCGCGACGGAGCGCCTTTGCTCAAAGCCCTCCCGCGGGCGGCGGCCGCGTGCTCAGGCACCCGCCCCCACCCACTCCCCGATATGTTTAAGGGGATACGATATGTTCTTTTCAGGGAATGTTAAATGTTTGCGTCTAATTCTCAGAAACTATTGAAGTTATTTATACATTTTTTATAGGTTACAAATATATCACTCGTAATTACTATGAAATAAAGGTCTTGAAAAACGTTTACTATTTTTGTAGATAAAATATTTTTTCATAATGTAATTTTTTCTTTCTCGTACTTACTAACGTACGAAGAGAAAGTATTGTAATCGTGCGCCGAAATATGGCAAATTTTCGACATAAAAACTCTTATTGCCGGGCAGTGGTAACGAAAAAGTTGATAAATAGAGTTGCTAAATTCTTCTAACTCGTGACGTACCCAGAATTCATGTTTTGTGCGTCCTTGATACCGAAAAATCGATTGATGGCAATACGTCCGTTTGTCTGTCCGACTGTGCTCTACGGTAGCGCATAAACCGTTCAGCAGATTTTTCTCCAAAATTTGATATTTCCCAAACTTTCTTACCTGTGTCGCGGTTCCTGGAATTGGTTCATGAAACCGATATTTGAATTTGGGGGGGGGGTTCTTTACATGAAACTTTTCGGACATTTTCAAAAATTTCATAAAAAATATACAATTTATTTAATTAAATTTTGTTGTTGAATAGTGCAAATAACGTTCAAGAAAATGGGGTAGGTCTCATCTTCATTGAAATCCCTGATTTTTCGTAAATTGCAAAAAAAAATAGGACTATAAAATTGAAGATAGAGCCTTTTGTCTAAGACAAGATATCTTCTACAAAAGTAGCTCTTTAAAAATGCAATGTACAATTTTTTGAAAAAGCTAGTAGTTGTTGCGCAATTGGCGCTTAAAAGTTTCGGATTTTTTTCTCATAAGCGCTCCAATTTTTTTTATTAAAATTTTCTTCACATATGTAATAAGGGACGGTAAAAAATATAGTTTCAGTCCCATTCTCGGATATTGTTCGGATTTTTCGAAAACTGCAAAAATGTTTCAAAACTACAAAATTGAAGATAGAGATTTTTGTCTCAGATATAGTCTGTTGTATTAAATTACCTCTTTAAAAAGTCACGTACATTTTTTTGTAAAAGTTAATAGTTTTCGTGTAATTTCTGTTTTAAATTAATGAGTCTTATATGGATGTACTGTCGTACATAACGATACTCTTGTTATATTGCGGGAAAGTATGTGCTACCACTAGTTTACCACGTTTTTTAGTAAATACATTTCTTAATATTTGATAATACTGCGGTAATTAGAAAAAAGTTTAAGTAAATGTAGGAGACCGTAGGAGACCGTAAGTGTAGGAGAGCAGTTTTCTATTACAAATGTTGGTTAAAAAAGGTTATTTTATTATTAAAAATATCATTTTGCAGGAAATGTGATTTAAAGATGCTCAGAATAATCATTTTCCAATAACTACTTCTTTTTGACACATTTTTTGTTGGTCAGTTTCACAGCTTAAAGTTTTCAATTTACTTTCTGCATGTGTCAAGTCTTTCAGAATTTATGGGCTGCATTATGAAACAGTAAAAGTATTGGAGTATTAGAGACATCACCTACGACTAATAAAAGCAGGACTTCACATGTAAGTAAGAAAAAACCTTGTAAGGGTGATACCAACATAATTCAAACGCCAATTTAAAGAGAAAATTGTGTAGATACATGAAAAAATATCAAAAACAAATTTTGACTTAAAAACAATACATTTTCTCGTAAGTGCTGGGCTACTTTTTAATACGAGAACATTTCATTAAATCTGGAGATGCTATAACAGCTCATAATTCCTCGCATTATTTACGTTTGCAGTTTTCAAAAATTCAGAGAGTTCAATGAAAATGGAACCCGCACCCGTTTAACAATCTTTTTCCTTTGTACGAGAAAAAATAAAGAAAAAACTTCCAGCCGTTTTTTAGACATATTTTATTAAAACTTACATATATTTCATGTCATATTACGCAAAATCTTCTCATACTTTCGAAGAATTTATGTAAAGATCTGTCTTTAAAGAACAGATTTCAAAAAAATTTTACTGCTGTTACGGAAAAGCTGAATGCATTTGGAGCTTTTGCAGTTTTCGAATATTCAGATTTGAATTAAAATGGTACCTGCGACGTTTTTAGAACAGTGCTTTACTTTATCACAAGAAAAAATTAACTAATAACTTTGGAGCTTTTTGTGAAGATTTTGAAAATCTTGTTCATTAAAAAAAGAGCCCAAAGATTCAACATATTGGTTTCAAATTCGCAGGACGTTTAGTTTAGCTAGATCAACTGGAGAAAATCAGTTAGCAAAAAATGGTCTGAAGACGTGCTAGTGATGACCACAAACAGACAGACAGATGTCCCCCTGCACCCTTCCCCGCACCATCCACCCAGCTCCACACTGACTCCCTGGACCCTTCCTCGCACCACTCACCCAGCTACACATTATATCCCTGCACCCTCCCCCGCACCACCCATCCAGCTTCACACTGTGTCCCTGCACCTCCCCACCACCCAACCAGCTCCACACTGTCTCCCTGCACCCTCCCCACACACTACCCAACCCATTGCACCCTACCCCATTCCAACACTCTCAGCACCACCCCCTCCCTCTGCATCGATCAAGTGCTTCTTCCTGCTCCCTCATGTCGAGGTTACTACGATTGTCATTGCTGTCACCTTCGTTGCTATGGACTGACGTAAACATATTTATTCATGCATACTCTCGGCAAACCTCTCAATCACACAATGCTCAAAAAATGCTCTCAAAGTAAAAATGCATTTTGTAGTAAATTTTATGATGGTTAAGAAAGTGGTGAATATCTTGATAAATTTATTTTTCAGCGTTATTATAATCAACGTTTTTAAAATATTTTCAAAACGTTGAAAGCGTCCTCATTTAAATTTTGTGTGCACTCTTGAGTAAATAGAAAAGTGGTTATGAGTGATTTTTATGAAATCTTATGCAGACAGTAACGTTTCTTTGGTTTTGAAGATTACGTCTAGAGAATTCCCTTACGATCGGGTAAAACTGTAGATTTTATAAAACAAACAATTTTTTTAAATAAGAGAAATAATAAAATGAAAACAAAAGAACGTAAGTTATACCATACAAAAATATTTTCCGAGAAATCCGCATCGAAATAGGTTCTGCCTTTCCAGAGATTTCTCCGAACAGTCAGGCAGATAAAAGTCGTAAAAATAATTGAAATGGGTTTTATTCCATCTAAGCATATTATGGTAGTAGGAAATGCAGTTATTTTGAAATCATCGGCAAACACTCCAATTTTATTTATATAGAAAACTGTGGCTGTTGATTTCTCTTTCTGGGAGGCGGGCGCTATGCTGAAACGCCCACCAAGAGCCCAATTCCGTTACCGCCGACACGGCCGTTGCTCGCTTGCGCATTTGGGGAATCCGGTGATCTCTCGCAGGGGACCGGGGATCGATACTCGAGCGGAGGTCTGCGCGTGGGCCCTGGACACGACCGGAATGCTATAGGCGCATTCTCAGGGCCCGATTGGACCACAGGTCATCGACCCTTCGCTGGAATGAAGAGGTCATTGCAAGTATTCGAACTACGAAACTAACTGAAATATTCCGAAATTTTGGTTAATTGGATAATTAGAATTACTCGAAATTCGAAGAAAAAGTTGTTCCCTTCAAAACTTTAATTTTAGTCAATTAAAAAGATATTCTATTTAAATTATTGGGATTGTTTTGGAAATTTGCATCAATATGCATATTTTTATTTAACAAACAAAATAGTTATTCAAGAAGTTTTGAAGTTGTGGTGTAATGGTAAATTACGAAAATTGAAAATGACATGTTGTGAAAACAAAAACTGAATATTGCATAAAAACGGTAAATTAACCAAAAGGAAAAAGAACTACGAAACATAGCGCTTTCGTTTTCTTAATTTGCTATTTATATTACTATCATGACTGATTTTCCTATATTCATTTTCTGGTAAAGAATGTTGTCACTTAGCTGCCGTAAATATTTTATATACGAATAAATACATTTTTTCACTGTTTGTCAGTATTCTAATTTTGCTGAGTGTCTCAAATTTTCTAATTATCCTGCAAAATTCCTGCCTCATTTAATGGCCTGGAAATTGATTTCTTCGTGTCCAGTGGATAAGTCATCGATACTGTGACCGCCATTCTGCTAGGCTGGAGTGACGCACAACCACACCAGGAAAACTATTCAAATTCGCGCATCTGAATAATAAGAGTGGGTCAACGAATGTCCCCAGTCTAGAGACGCTGGTAAGGGAGGTGGACCGGTCTTGCGTCGCTTAGTAAAAGCGGGGAATTCCGGCTCATTTCTTTCCGACGTCTGCCAAAGAGAGGTTCCTGGAGTTAACGTTCAACTGTTGCACGTTACAAGGAGTGCATTTGGAGGTACTACTGAAGTGCAAAGACGAGAATATCTCTGTAAGAGGCAAATTATATTGAAGTAAATTCTTAATGTATGCAAATTCAGGTTTCGGGATTCATTCTTAACAAAAACGTAAAGAAATGACCGTGCTAACACGCATATTCTTCATTTCAGATTTCCGGTGTTCGACGGCCAGAGTACATAGAGTATATTTACGTATGCTGCGGGTTCAGCTATTGCAGTAATTGAACGGAATCCAAGGACTCGTGGGCGCGCTGATCTACTGCATTTCTGTAGGAGACAATGACCACATGGAGAAGAGGCTTGAATAGTACAACAAATCTCCCTTCAGATACAGGTAGTTAGTTAGTTAGTTAATGCCTTATTTTATGTGGCGAGACTCGAGCCATCAGGCCCGCTCTTCCGTCTAACCACGCAAATTTTGCTACGCTCCTTTCACCACCTAGCAGAGAAAGGAGGTATTATCTTGGGCGACGAAGGTGGAACTCAATTTTGCTCAGAGGCTTCATTTAGGCTTGATCTTTTACATGCAGTAAATCTACTACATGGGACAGACGGCTTTACTTCCCCTCCGAAAGAAGGCGTACGAAGGATTTTTCGCCCTTAAAAAATCCACGGCTTCGATCGAGTTTGAATTTGTTAATGTGGACAAAATGTATAAATCGCTTGAGAGAACATTAATAAAGCACAGCATTCATTTTCTGTAAAGAGAGGTCTCTGGGTTTCGTAATATAGCGGGACAATATGTAGTATAGGCATTTCAAAGGAGTTGAATCATATGTTGAAAGTGTGATAGATTTTCAGTATCGTAAGAAAGTGAATAAATTTTATATGAAGTAAAATAATTCGAATTTGAAAGAAAAGAACTCCATGTATCAAAGCCATGTGTGTAAGAAGGAATTTTCTTCGCATTGAAATAGAAGTGATCAGTGTAAGATTAGATTATTTCAAAGGTAAATTGTTCAAATGATAAATTGTATTTTCAAGCCATTCCTATAGTAAGCTCATGATAGTGAGACATCTTTTACTAGAAAGGTGCATCCTAGGAAAGGTGATAATAAATTTGAAATAAAGTTATAACCAGTAACTAATGTGAAGTATTATTGATGAGCACGAAGGTAGAGCTGATTATGTAAATTAATGTCTTATGAATTGTTGGATATTATGTTTTTCTTTTTGTTGCATTCAATGTTGTTTTTTTTTGTAATTTGGGAATACAAATACTATTCAGGAATTATAAGCATTCAGTTTTTACAACGAGTAACTACACCTTATGCCAGGAGTCCACGAAGAAATTTTGTAATTTTAAGGTTGTAGTATTGAAGAGCAATTAAGATATATTTGCCTGGAACTTTCAGTCCTTTATTAAACAATTATCAGTGCTCAGTCAGAGGAGTTCGGGCAATTGAAGCGCGTCCACTCGTTCGGAGGAAATGATAATAGCGAGGGGGTTGCAGTACATACCTACATTTCATAATATTTAGGTTATAAAATGATTTTTTATCTAATTATATTTTATATTGCACTGTGTATACAAGGGATGGATAAAAAGTAACGAGAAATATTTTTTCCTTCTCCGCATTTCCTTTATTGACAGAAGTATTTACATTTACACACCTTCAGTGTAATCGCGTCCGTTATTAATGACTTTTTGCCAAATGTTAGGAAGGCATCGTACACCATCTGCACGTCTATTTCTGTTGATATCTCGTATTGACCACCCTATGGAATGAATAATTCTTTTTCTGGTATTGAACCGGGTTATTTGCAGTTCTTTATTTTGCTGAAGAGATTAAATAACAGGAACTCATACCGGGAGCGGTAGCTCAGTGCATCAACTGATGCCACTGCAGCGCCTCTGACCGGGAGTTCCTAGGTTCGAGTCCTGACGGCGACAGGATTTTCGACATTAGCTTTTCAGCTAGGTCGAATTCAGTCGCTGCCTGGAGAAGAATTCTAGCGTCCGGCTGCTCTGATCGGTAGTTTTCGTGGTTTCTCCGATCAACACCAGGCGAATGCCGGAGCAGTACCCTACCAAACGGGCCACGGACCGCGCGCGATCTTTCCTTCCTCTTCCTTATCCTATCCTATCCCCCTTACTCACACACTTACACTCACATGCACTACACTAGCACATATTCCGCGAGACCGGTCGGGAGCTTAGAGCTTGTCCCGACTGGGGCGGTGCCCCGCTAGTGGGAGAGTCGTGGTTAGGGGGAAACCCCACTAGGCGACGGTAGGTCGGCGCCGGATCTCGCCATCCAGCGGGGGAAGATCACCGCCATCTCCCGAGAAAAAACATGCACCGCACTAACGGGACTAATGACCAAAGCAGTTGACGTGCCCGGAAACACGAAAAAACCAAACCAAACCATAGGGACTCATATCGGGGGAGTAAGGTGGATGTTTCAGAATCTCCCATCGCCAGCGGCGCAAGACTTCTCCATGTGGGATCGCCCTGTGGGGGCCTTATCCTTCACAATATCTCTGCCTAATCTGAACGCTTTGACCGGTCGTGCGACTGTTGAGTATAGCATCGCTGCTTCACCACGTGCTTCATGCAGTCCCAGAAAACCTTTTTACTTACTCCGACCTCGTGCCACTTCAATTTTGAGCCACGAACGTTGCTCTACATTTTTGTTAACATGACGTTGGCGCGCTTAAACTTCATAGCATAAAGTTCAGCGATTTACACACTGCAGTAGACTGACAGAGTAGTGTTTCCGCTCGCTGCACACTCTCGTGTAATAGTCCTTTATTTTGCCACGGCAAATTTCAGCACGCCGACTCTCTGGCTTTCAATTACAGCAAAATTCTTATTACTTTATATATACAGAGTGAGTCACGTAACTCTAGCACCTCCTGTAACTTTTGAACGATTCAAGTTATTTAATTGCAGTTTTCACGAAAGTAGATGAGGGAACTGGGCTAATTGACACGTGTATTTATTTATATTTTACCACTTGTGTTTTACGAGATATTTGAGGTAACTTTGTTTTTTTAAATGCAACAATACACATTTTTCAGTATATCATGACGAGCGTAAAAAGACGTATTCAATGATATACATATACAAGAGGCATAAGAGGCCTGCGTCAGCAAAATGCTGCTGAAAAAAAACACGCAAAACGCTTTCCAAAAAGTAGTATTCAGACTGCTCAAAAACAACTTAAATATCTTTACGTATAACAGATCTTAACGTACAAAACACACCATATCAAAACTTATTTACCATTTTCATACCATGACTAGTGGGGTAAAACAGCACGTACTTTCACGCCCTTAGTATGGTATTGTAATGCTATTTATTACCACAATTTCTCCGAATTAACACAACTCAGACATGATTTGTTTGTAAAACTCATTTGAAATCGTAGAATATTTGGTGCGAAAATTAGTTTCAAGCAATAGATTGTTTTTCAAAACTTTCAATGAAAATATATTTCTGGTATTCAATTCATTGTATAAGGTATGCAGCGTATTCACGAACATATCCGATGAGTTTTATAGTCTTACAGCTTCATCGTAAACAGTGTGCAAGAAATGAAAATAATTAAAAGTTAAAAATAATATGATACTGATAACATTGGCAAATAAATGCAAATAAATCGAAAAATATATAATAGAAATTATAAAACACTATAGTATTGCAATATTCTACAAATATATAAAAGTATTTGTTTATATTACCGCGAACGAAATGCAGCCGTCACTATCACCTTCTGTTATCAGTGCGGTGTTACAACAACAAACAATGACCGCTCTTTAATTCGTTTTGACAATTAACACAATTAAAGGACGCAATTTAAAATAAAATAATAAATACAATAATAATAATAATAATAATAATAATAATAATAATAAATGAAATATGAAATAAAATACAAATTCTAACTAACATCTAACTGGGTAAATTGGGAGCGGGTGACTGAAGGCTAGCAATCTTTATTTCTTATTTATTTAAAATAGATTGTAAATAATTACTAAAAGATTAACTTGTAAACGTATAACAAAAGCTTCAATGTAAGAAACGAAAAAAGAAATAAGAAATAATATACACATTCTAACTTACGTAACATCCAACTGCCTTACAACACTTTATTTGACAGTTTGCGCCCAATTACTAAAAACATGCTCATATTTTCTAAAAATCTAACATGACCTTACTTGAAGATCTGTTTTTGACGAACACATTTCATTAAGAAAAAAATATCTTCATAATTGTAGTTTTTGGAAGACACTGAAAAAAAAATGATTTTTTTAATTTTCGAAAAATCAGGTTTGTCAACCAACATGAGACCTACACTATTTTCTTAAACGTTCTTCAGACTATCCAACAACAAAATTTAATCAAAATTGATGGCGCCTTATTTTTGAAACTGTCTCAGGGGTTTCATGTAAAGTACCTCCCAAAATTGAAATATTGATTTCAAATTCAAGGGACCAAGACATCAGCAAGATCGATTGGGGAATATGAATATTGGAGAAAATCGTCTGAACGCCGCTAGCGTTGTTCACAGACAGTTTTGCAGTCTTCGGTAACAAGGTCCTAAAAAACATTTATTCTGGGTGCACTACGAGTTAGTTTCAACGATTCAATTTACGCGTAGCAGCTGGATTTATCCACTTTTTCGTTACGAGGGCCCTGTAATAAGAGATTTTCTGCCGAAAGTTCGCCGTGTTTTGCGCAGCATTACATACCTTTCTCGTCTTAAGGCTAGATGTACCGACACTAGTTCAATTTGTCGCCACCACGTAGCAGCACCAAAATAAGCAAAATTTTCTGACTGATAACGTCTGAACAAATTGTTCGATTTTCGATCTGTAAACGACATTGAACTCCTTTTTAAAATAGAATTTACGCTACGCAGCCGCTTTTTTCAAAAAAAATATTTCCAAAAAAGTTTTCTTTTAATTTTTTTCATAGTTTTGGCGAGACATTCGGATATTTCTTTGTCACAATCTTCTGGTAAAGAGCCTTCGAACCTTTTATCCTGTAAGCCTTTTATCCTGCAGGCTCACGAGCTCCCTTCAGAGCTCTGTCCGCTTTGTCCGCATTGCAGACCCTGCCCACATCGCGCAGCCCGCTCTGCCATTCGTCGCCCGGGTACACATGGCAACGGTGTCACCAACATGCATTGCCCGTTCAATCATTTCTGTCATTGGCCTCTCCCACAAGTGGAGACCGCCCCAGCTGGGAGAAGCTATAAGCTCCCGACCGGTTTCCCGGCATGTGTGGTAGTGCGGTGCAAGTTAGTGTGTGTGTGTGTGTGTGTGTGTGTGTGTGTGTGTGTGTGTGTGTGTGTAAGGGGTAAGGATAGGACAAGAAAGAGGAAGGAAAAATCGCGCGCGGTCTGTGGCCCATTTGTTAGGGTACTGCTCTGGCATTCACCCGGAGGTGATCCAAGAAACCACCGAAAACAACCGATCAGAGCAACCGGCTTCTAGAATTCTCCTCCAGGCAGCGAATGAGCTATCGCCCTAGCTAACAAGCTACTCGTGGGGCAGCCTAACAGGCCACACTAAATCTCTAATGTGGTGGCGTTGTCGGCTCTCTGTCAGTACCGCCAACTTCTGAACCTGAGAGAGTTTCAACCCGACCCGCGATATTGAAAGGGGCTGATATTCGAAATGAAATTGCACTGCGGAATTGATACATAATTACGTTTTTCCCTCTCTTTCTTCATTTTGTTACGGTTGGAGCGCAATGAATAATTCAATATTCTTCGTAAGTGATCAATTCGCAACAAACTATATTTATTTAACACATGTATAATCATTATTTTGTAGTAAAAAATACAATTCTAAAAATCCTTGATATAATGGGAATAAATGGAATATTTTTTTTAATTTCTTAGTTTTCGCTTTTACATTTATTAGTTCAATGTTGCTTAAAACTGTTTTCTCTCTTCAAGTACTATCAATAATTTCATTTTTTTAAATGGTCAGAAAAAAATACAAAATCAATAACAATTTATTATTAGTAACCAATTCAAATAATATGAAAGTATCAATATAAATACATACTAAATAATTTTAAAATTCATGAAAATTCAATTTAAAAGTGACCGTTGCTAGAGCATTAATTTAAATATAGGAAATATCTTGATTGAAAACTAATATAGCTTTGAATAAGTCAATTGTAACTTACCTGTTGAAGTCAACTGTGTCAAATACGGTTTCATTAAAAGAATCCCATATATTATATTGAAAAAATTTGAAAAAATAATTTCTTTCAATTATGAGACATCAAGAAATGAATAAGAAAGGCAATTCACTATTTTTATTCAATTTATTCAGGCAATAATAATTATATACTTCTTATAGACAGGATAGTGATAAGAAACACAGTTCAAATTGCTTAAGATGTTATATTAAATAAACTGAACGGAAAAATAAACTGTACAGATGCACAAGGTATTACGGAACAAATCCAAGCAAAATCACACGAATTAGAAAAAAACCTAGTCACAATGGTCACAAATCTTGTGTCCCAGAAAATGTATTGACCCAAGAGATGTTGGTAGCAGCAAGGCCCTCTAAAACCTTTTGTTTATTTGCTGCCAACTTATCTTCAAATCTGTTCCAACTTCATACGTTACTTTTTTGAAAATAAAATTTAGGTATATATTCATATAATGAATAAGCGAATGTTATTACATTTGCTAATATGGCAATTAAATATTTATCACTTCTAGCTTGTCGTTTCACCATGTGCACATTCAAATAAATGTGCAGATTCCTGGGAAATACTACAAAAGTTTTGAGCGCTCAGTACTACTCCAGTGAAATAAACGTAAGTTTAAGCATGTTATAATAATAATTTTACAAGTATATTTTTAGTGATTTGCCATTTACTTTAATACACAATTAACTGTTACACGTCTTAAATTCATCTACTTCCAGAATTCTGCTACCGTCGGGACTCGCATCTAGGACTGCGCGGTCAGAGGTACTGCAGTGCCATCAGTTGATGCCCTGAGCCACCTCTCCCGGTATGCGTGTACGTGCGCGCGTGGGTATGTACAGGTAGCCTTCCTGGTGGATTATGACTAGAGCTAGATTTCCATCCCGCGGCCCCGGCCCCGGATTCGATTCCCGGAAGGGAAATTGTCGCTTAACCTTTTAGTTAAGCTGACGTTACTTTTTATTGCCTCCGTAATTATCCCATTTTCGTCTTACCTCAATCTACTAAGGGGAGGGGAGATTTTATATGCGAGGATCCATTAAATGAAAGTATGGCTTCCTGCTAATATTGAGGAACTTGTAAGTAGTTAATTTGTCTAGTAAACATTGCTAATGTAACAGACTTTTTTCAATTAAATGTGATTAATTTAAAAATACATAGGTTTTAAAAACGCTTCATTAAAGCTTACAATAAACAAACAAATGCAAGTTAATTTACTTCCTATTAATTGACCCTTTTTCTGCCGCTTCTCTGGTATCCGGTATTATTTCTCTTTAACAAACCTTGATAATAGGGGAGCAAGTTGAGATATTTAATTATTCTGTGAAACATATCCACAATCCAGATACACTTTTAAATTATCACAAATTTACACTTTCATCAATTCAGTTATATTAAAGCACTGCAATAAAATGTGTAGTTCGTTTACCGATGCAAATAAGTTTTCTGTAACTGGTGAGAGACGTTTTATAAATTCAAATGATTTTAGTATCTCTGTTAATACTTTTATTGATAATTCAACTATTTATGGTTAAAAAATGGGGAAGAGATTCTGGACCAAGAAAAGGCGAGCAGATTTCTTTTTGCCTATACAATGATACTTTTTTGGAATTAAATCTAATCCAATCAAATAATTTATAGTACGTATAAACTCTAAATTATTGTACCAAATGAACAAAGTTTTGAATGTGAGTAAAAAGGTCTTCGTGTTTGATATAACGTAAAAAGTTTCTTTTTGCAACAAATATTTGTCAAGCAAATAAATTCTGTGTTCGATTCACGTTCGTTTCTACAAATATTAAAAAATTCAAATCATGGAAAGACTTGAGGGAATAGCCTTTGGATAATACATGATCTTCACACTGGTTTATTATGGGGATTGTCATGTAAAGTGATATCACATTTCCGTCCATACGTCCGCATCTATCTTCAACTTCGTCGTTTCTCTGCGGTGTAGTGGTCTGCTCGGCTTCGCAACCAGTAGGCCGAACACCAATTGTTCGCATCGACCAATGGGAACACGAGCAGCTGCAAAATGCAGGCTAGTTTAGCGTGTTGCCTCCGAGGGTATTTCATGTTTAAAAGTTTAATTTGTGCTGTACAGGTTCACAGTAAATATACATTTTAAACACACTGCAGTTGCCTCGCTCGCCCATTTTGGGCATAGAAAATTACATGAAAAGTATCGTTTAACATTGTTGTTTAATTTTTTCATTAGAATATTAGATTTAATTGTCGTCTGTCTGATAAATCAAGTCGTAACGATTGATTTAATTGTCTGAAATAGTGTAATAATTATCAGCCTTTCACCAATGTACTCGTAAGTGCATTAAAACTATCAGGATCCAGTTGCGGAGGAACATCACTACCTTCCGCAATAAAACATCCATTACACTACGAGGACTAATGATCATAACTTGGGGGTGGAATTAATGAAATGTCATTTTTTTATTTTCACTTTAGAACAATACCGTATAGTATAGAAATTAAAATTATTAAAAAAATTTTACGTCATTTTTTGGTTGCATTTTTCTCGATTTTGACTAATAAGCCTTTTTTATATGTTCGGTGATTTTCAATGCATTTATCGCTAGTTTAATTGATTTTTTATAATTTAATAGTACTTGCTTCAGATATTTTAGGAGATGCAACATATGTTCTCCACAGAAATCTTCAGTAGCTTAGTGGAATTCTTCGCTTAGAAATTGGAACGATAGCCGTTGTGAGTCTATCTAAGGTTCCTGTGACGCCTATCAGGGCAATTGTGGGTTCAGCCAATTTCGAGATAACTAGTCAGAGGTTTCCTGGTAAAGAACAGACCAAACCCAAAGTGGCAAGCTGAGTTCACTCGAGCCAATAGAAGATGCCTCAATTATATCAGTAATGTGTCATAACAGCGTGAGTTGTTCATCCACACTATTTTTGAATACATATTTTGTCATCTTTCTTTGCTTTTAGGGCATTTAAAAAATAAGAGTCCATTTTATTGATAATTTTTGGGGATCTTTAAGGGCATAAAAATACGCCAACTAGTCATAAATGTTCAAGTACTTGTAAATATTAATCAATGAACTACCAAAGGGCTTGCAAGTACGTGGAAAACTGTAGCGCCGTCACACAGAAAGAAAATATTTTTTAAAAATATTTTCATGTGTCCAGAATAAACATATAAACTATTATTTTTTCTTCTAATAATCATATCCTGACTTTAGTTTTCACAGTACCTTTACCGTTGTAATTAACACAACCAGTTCCACTTTTTATTTGTGACATTCAAGAGTAATTTGTTTTAGTATATTTTGATTACATATAGTATATTTTCATTATCTGACGTTTCCGTTACACCTTATAGCCATCTTCAGACTTGGTTTGCAATTGTACATTTTAACGAACTATAGTGTATAATTGTTAATACATTTAAAAAGAAATATCTGTTGACATCAGCTTACCTTTTATAAAATAGGGTTGGAATATTAAACTATACTAGAATATTTACATTATGTACAATATTAACAAGCTACGAGCGTGCGTACTTCCGCCCGCTGTTCCTTCAATTATGTTACCGTCTACTTGAACACTGGAGACGGTTACAAGACAAAACATATAATATTCAACGGCCAAGGAAGAAGAAACCAGTGAGGAAGAAAGAATTAATTTTGATTTTTATTCTTAAATTGGAAAAGTAAGTTGTCGTAAATTCCAGTGAAAGTATTTAAATTCTATCATCGTATTTAAAGTTGGATTCACTTTTATGTGTAATGCCTCTGATATTAATCTCGCACCTTTCCGCGGTTCTCGGTCCAGAATTTTAACTTGTCCGAAATCCATTTGTTTCAATTTAAATGTCTCGAGATCGAGTTTAGGTTTTGAAAAGATTTTTCAAGTAAACAGGGTCCATTTAGACCAATATTATTTAAAATGCAACAAATAGGTTCTCCCGTTTGATAGTGTGGGATGAAGAAGACGACTTTGCATCTCTTGTGTGAATGTCAACGTTGGGAAAGAAACGCGCTTTGAGGTGGAGCAAAGAAAGGCTGACAGGTGGTTTAAAGTGTGCTTCTTAACTTAATTTCTGTCAAAGGAATGATGACCCAAAAATTGTTGCAGCTCAAATCTCCAATGGTTAAGTTAGTAAAGAAGCCGGAAGTTTTAAAATTAGCAATGTTTTATTAGAGACAACCAGTGTTCACCAGAAGTGCTACATATTATGTAAGCATTATCTGGACTCATCTATTTGTCGATAAAATTGGCATAGACATGTACTGTTGGCACATAGGCGGCCAAATTAATTCAAATTTGGCTTTGTACTTGGAATTCAATAATTTATAACAATTCTTTGGCGCTAATTGACACCAAAGCGTAAACATTTCAAATATCCCGCCTTCGAGTTAGTTACTTTTTCCTTAAAAGCAGCGGGCTGACTTCCAGAGAAATAGGGAATTCATTTTTCGTATGAAACTCTTTGGAAGGACTGAATTGCTTCGAAATTTTGAACTGCTTACAAAGATGCTCAGGAGATCGCTTCATCTACTGGAGAAGCCGAGGAGTCAGAATGATATATTGTCAACAAATTCTGAAAGTCAGACGCCTATACAAATAAGACACCACGAAATTGTAGCGCTTGAGAATCGGCAGCCAAGCTCTCTCTCAAAGGATCACCTGGTTAGTAAAAAGGCTTATAAAATAATACGCATTGAAATTTATATTTTTACATTGGTAAAATCTCACAGCATTGCAGTCTCCGCTGCAGGTTCAGCTCACAGCATTGCAGTCTCCGTGAAACAACGCGTTGGCGCGCGAACTCCACGTAAGAACATCAATACGCACGAATTGCGAGAGAAGAAACAAGAGTTAACGATTTCCGTTTCGACCAGACAGGTAAAGCTGTCAATTTCTTCAATACTCAATCATCTGAGGTACACTAATAATTCTTAAATACTTGTTTTCAGAACTTTCCCTTGTGTCAAAGGATTAAAAGACTTCAACAGCCTTGTTTCTGCACGAACATTTGCAGAATCTCTCCCAAAATACTCAAGATATTTTCACAGTCTCATCATATACTAATTCTAAATGTCGAATATATGGTGTTACCAATCAATTATTTTATTTTAATATACGTAAATGCACAGTAATTTTGATACAATTTCATCTTGAGTTAGATCATAATGTTAAAACTGTGTATTAATATAATTGATATATCAAGATGTCTACTCAGACATTTTGTTGTTAATATTTATTATTATTGTTTAATAGGTTTACAAAAACAAATTAAAATGCATTTTTTTAAATGTTTGTTTAATTAATGATATGTAAAGAATTGTATTCATTGAAGAATAGCATATTGTTAGCGACGCAGGTCCACAAGTTGGATCAACGCCTCTAGAACTGTCAAGGCTGCGGCTTGCCGCCACTTGCGATAAAATATTTTTATTTTTGAGTTGGTAAATAAATACTTATATATAATACCTTCTACCTCCCGAAATTTAGCATTTGACAACGACGAAGTCCTCTTCTTATTTGTGCCATGAAATTACTATCATTAATCAACAAGGATAAGGTTTTCATTAACAAGCAGTGTCTGAAAGTATAATAAACTATTGCGAGTACAGAAATTAAAACGTATTAAATTTGTCAATCGCTTAAAATATTACGATCCACGATGAAGGAAGATATCACGCAATATACCTACAATGTATTGCATAAGCACTTACATATCATATTTGAGCCGTATGAAATATGTACTGCACATTTAATGCAACAACAAATTCTAGCGCGCACTTGAATTAATAATTCTAAGATACATGAAAACTGCACCATCTCACCTTCAGCAACTTAAGAAGAAATGTAATTTATTTTATGAGTGATAACAGTTTTCGCTACTTTTCATTATCCGATTACACTGAAAAACATACACCTCTCCACAATGCAAAAAAACAACAAAGTGTTAGCCTTTGACCTAGTGATTCACGGAAATACGAAAATATATTATAGTAACCAAAATGTTCGTGTAGATTGCTTTTACGCTGTTTGACGAGACAAAAAACTAATAATGCAATTGCTGTAGTGAATTTATTAGATTTTTTGGTGCTCTTTTTAGGTTAAAATCGCACCGAATGTGACCTCGAGCATTATCGTAGATGCTCCAGTTTAACGAACATTTTGCGTAAGCGACACAATTGTTTTATATTTGATTTCAGTTTTTTTCGACTTAAACGCAAAATTTATGTGTTTGGAATTCGACATATCTACTTTATTTGTTCATCACTTCGTTTGGTTGTGTCAAGAGAGGAACTAACGGGCGTAGCAGTTGAGGTGAGCGGAAACTTTATTCAATGATTCAATTCCACTGCAGCCCTAGTGCCCTTCCCCTTTTACTATACTATAACCTATTGCGACCGACCGGGAACTCAGTGCATCAATTGATGTCATTGCTGCGCCTCTGACCGGGAGGTTTTAGGTTCCAGTCCCAACGGCGGCAGGATTTTTGACATTAGCTTTTCAGAGAGGTCGAATTCAGTCGCTGTCTGGAGGAGAATTCTATCAGCCGGCTGCTCTCATCGGTAGTTTTCCATGGTTTCTCCTGTTAACACCAGGCGAATGTGCGAGCAGTACCCTAACAAACGGGCCACGGACCGCACGCGATCGTCCTACCTCGTCCTACCTACGATCGTCCTACCTCTTCCATCCTATTTTCTCCTCGCCTA
Source organism: Teleogryllus oceanicus (assembly GCA_964035755.1). Lineage (NCBI taxonomy): Eukaryota > Metazoa > Arthropoda > Insecta > Orthoptera > Gryllidae > Teleogryllus > Teleogryllus oceanicus. The sequence goes on from CAXIVR010000006.1 coordinate 19,773,912, forward strand.
TCTTGTCTTATTCTCTCCCCCTTAATAACATGCACTTCACCACACATGCCAAGAGACCGGTCGGGGACTTAGAACTTGTTCCGGCTGGGATGGCATCCCGCTGATGGGAGATACCTGGTCGGGAAAACCCCGTTAGTCGACGGTAGGTCGGCGCCGGATCTGGCCATTCAGCAGAGGATGACCACCTCCACCTCTCGAGCAAAAACCCACTATACTTACGAAGTTAATTACCATCGTAGTTTACGCGCCCAGAAGCACTAACTATTAATCAATCAAGCGACCGAGCACTTCTCCCTTCCCCTCCTGTGGAACTGATTCAACAACCCGGGAGTCGCGCGTTGGCCTTGAGCTTCGGCAGCAGAAGAGGGCTGTCTACTGCTCTAGCACACAACATTTCATTTTGCGTTCGATGAAGTATTCTTGCATCAAAAAGACCTAAGAATGAACCATTTATAATATTAAATATATTTCTTAATACTCACGAGATCACAGTTTTTGTATGAGCTACTGTGACTCAATATTATCAATGTATAAATGCTTATATTTCTTCTTTCCCTGCGTTTTGAAGAAGAAATTGATTGATGAAAAGTAGTACATTCCGGTATACCTGACGTGGAAGCTGCAACCCTTTTCTTTCTTAAGGTTTTGTAAAAAGTCTTGGGATCTTCATCGCTTGCGTTCTTAACTGTATCAATATATTGACTTTTTAACAAACTATCATTGAGTTTCGAACCGCACATCAGTTTTGCCTCTTCCGTAAATCAGCTTACTTATTCATGTTTAACACTCATCTTGAATACTTTGAAAGTTTTGTCAGTGAGATGCTCTTTGCAGTCCAATATTGAGATCTTCAACACTTTCACAGTATCGAATGTGAAGTTCGGTAACACAGGGAGTTTCTATCTTTCTCGTTCTTTGTGTTGCAGATTTTATCGTTCGGATTGAAGCCTGTGAGACGGCTTCTGGGAGACCGTTCTACGGCAAAAAAAAAAAAAGAACGCGATCGCAGTTACGTGAGCAGAAAGGCAGAGGGAAGACGTTGGTCGGAGAGCTCATATCGGGCGGAGCACACGTGTCCCTGACGTTGCTGCCGGCACCTCCGACCTCCGCGCGCTCCAACACAAAATAAAGCGACGGCTTCTCGCAGACAGTGCGTGGGGGTGCAGAACGTGCACAGTTTCTCCAAGGTAATTAAAAAGCAGTCTTGTATATAGAGCTTTCGTAATACTGTTCTGTCATCTCGACGCAATGCAACTAAAGAGAGAATCGAAAACCAACACTTAATTATCCGCGTACGTTAAGTATTTAATCTTGCATTAAGAACAAACAAGTCTTCGCCAAAGATGATTTTATGGGTAGATGGTATTAATTGTAAAATATTGAGCAAAACGTTTTAAGAGATTAAATTTAGAAAGTTAGTTTTAATAGAAAAAATTAACTTTTTGTTTAAAATAAAATATGAAACAATGAGCAATTTTTATACTAACCAGTGAGGTATTTTTATACTAGTGAGTTTTATCTGATTGATATGTGACTAGTGAGTTTTACCTGATTTACCTTTTATTTACCGAAGATAATGCATATCGCTTCAGATTTGCTACTTGATCAATCCCTAATGGGTATGTATATTACGATTACATTTTTCAAGCTTGCTATTAAATGTTATTAGAGTATGCATTTATGTACACACTAATTACTTTTACAACATTACAACAATAAGTATTAGCGTATTACAATCAATGGGAACAAACCGCAACCATTACACCTCGCTGATTAAACCAAGGCCCACTACTCTTATGGTGAGAGGCGAGCACTAGTAGCGTAACAAATTGAACACTGCGCTCTCCGCCATATTGTAGGCAAATGTGGGAGCGGTCATTTAAAACTGAGTATGTTACCGCTCTTTTACGGAATATTACGGATTCAACACTTTGAAAATCATATTGTTCCTATACACTATGATAAATAAATTACAAAAAAATTAAATGTGTTTTAAAAATAACGTAATTGGAAATAGCTCGAATTCTTTGCCTTTCAATTGATGCCATTTCAAACCATATTGAATAAATGTTATATTATTTTTATATCGAAGCAACTATAATTCCTATTATTTCTGTAGATAAAGAGAACAGAAAAAACAGCTTGAGTTTCAACAACACTTAAGTTATATTGAGCTAGTAAACCAAAAATGCTTTTACGAGGAACTGTCAATTCTGTGCAAACACACACACACAAATCGTACCAGTAAATAAACTTTTAAAACAATTAACACTCTTTCCAGTTAACAGGTCAATTGTACAAAATAAACATGATTCCAAAAGAAGTTTCAGCGTAGATAATTTCATCATTCTTGCATCGTTTTCTTGCCCTCTGTAGCTAATACATAGTTTCCTTCTCTGAGGGAGATATTCAAATTTTTCTTCAAAGTGAAAATGATTTAAGTAAACATTGGCACACAAAAATCTTCATTCTCAAGAATGCTATGAAATGACCGAAACTTGTGCAATCTAACTTCCTATTTTTACTTTCTCGTAGACGTACGTATATACGGAGTAATATACGGTATATAGAGAGTGTTATGTAATGCAGCGGTAAAAAACCGGCGATTTTTGGACAGAAAAACCTGTACTTTGGCGCCCGCGCAAGAGGTGGATATATTACTCCCTTTAACACGTTATGTAGTCAGATTTTTAATAAAACGAATCAATTTTCAAATTAATAAATTACTTTGGGTATATAACGAATATTTATATTTTCTAAACCCGTGTGCGGATATGCTGAGACCAAATTAAAGTGTACGTTTCAATTAGATGAAAAATACTCATTTTACTAAATGAAACATGTTTTGAATGTATCTTTTGGGTTATTGAAAGTTGCTTCTTGTAACCCTAATGCTTCTTTATGTTGGCCTTGAAGAACCATAGAACCATGAAGATCTCATTATATATTTTTATTGATGCGTAAATAATAGTCTTTGTGAAGTAAGATAAAAGCATTTCAAAGTACTGATTTACATGGGAAATACCCACAACTCTCGTCGCGTACGGACACAACACGCCTGTCAGCACATGCCAGGGAACTAGTTGCCTACAATATGACAGCCTTGAATTTGTAACGCCACACTAGCGCTACATGTGCATCTAGGTAATACTATCCAATATCTTTGGATTAAACTGAGACTGTATTTTCTTCGTTCAATTTTTTTCATTATTGTGATTCAGCGTACAAACAAAAAATCCTTAAGGCGAGGTGATACACCCAAGGGAAACTCAACACGAATACATTGTACCTCATTTTAAAATTTAACATGTATTATATGTCGTTACCAATATTAATTTCTTAGTTACCAATTCATTGACTGTCGAAAACTAGTGCATGGGGAGTCGACAGAACCCAATGTAGTTTCTTCCTCTATCCCCGTTTAGGATTAAGTTACTGTTTCATTGGTCAGGACTTTTACAACCTTTCTTAACCCTGAGAAAAAGTTTCGTCTTTCAACGCATGTATATATTTTCAAATGAAATCAAAACCATGCGTAATCGCCTCATGGAAACTCACACACTCTGTACAAGCAAGGCCTACCCATCAAAACGTTGCAATCTTATTGTTGTATATCTTGATTGATTGATGATTCCAGTTGCGTCAACGGTTAAGGTCATTGTTCTAGTAAGTGTAGTGCATGTTCTTTCCTCGACTGTGGCGGTAAACTTCCCCTGTCAGATAGCGGTATTTTCCCCAATCAGGAATTTCCCATCAGGGGAGCACCACCCCAGCCGGGACAAGCTAGAAGCTCCCGACCGATCTGCCGGGATGTATGTATGCGTAGCGCATGAAAGTGTAAGTCTGAGTAAGTAAGGGTAAGGTTAGGACAAGGTAGAGGAAGGATAGATCGCTCGCAGGCCATAGCCCGTTTGTTAGGGTACTTCTCCGGCATTCGCCTGGTGTTGATCGGAGAAACTACAGAAAACTACTGTTCAGAGCAGTCGGCCGCTAGAATTCTCCTCCAGATAGCGACTGAATTCGACCCATCTCTGTAGCTCGTGCAAAAAATCCTGCCGCCGTCAGGACTCGAACCTAGAACTTCCCGGTCAGAGGCACTGCAGTGTCATCAGTTGATGCCCTAAGCCATCTCTTTCGGTTTGTGACTTGTTGTAGAGTTGTGTATTTGGTACACCATGTTTAATATTGAACTAAAAAACGTCTTCGTCTTCTGTGGCCCAACAGAGAGAACCGGAAGTATAGAAAACGTTTAAAATACATACGATCTTGACAGAGCTCAAACCCTGAAAATATTGTAACAAAATTTTCGAAAATGTTTGTAACGTATAGCCAAATACACGTAGTATATATATATGTATATATATATATATATATATATATATATATATATATATATATATATATTGTAACACGCCCACCTACTACCTTCCAGCCAGTGGCGATAAAGCGTGCAGTAATGAATGCTCGAGAAGCGAGCTTTGAATTCTCAGGAAGCAGTATCTTTCGGGTATGAGAAAGGTCTGAACACTTGACACAATAAATTAGGTAAAATTCTGGTAAAATGAGCATATATTCAGTAAAAAAAATTACACCGTGGCACAAATATACAATAAAGTATGCACTTTGCGTAGCTGGTCACTGCAAAGAAAACAGAAAACAAAAAAAAAGAACACAACCACAAAAATGTATAGGCGTCACCTCGACTGCCTGAAGACTTCAATAAGTACTATTCACAATTCTTTTGCTTTTACCTCTTTCTGAATTATTTCATGTACCTCATTTAACTTTTGTTATTCTTAAGTTTTCTCCGTGCACGGCCCTTTCAATGATTCTCTACAATTATTCTATCATAGACTGTTCACAGAGGTCAGCCTTAAGCTGCACATTTATTACAATGCTGTGAACTCAAACACAAGAACAAACGTGACATACACGTTACTTAAATCGTACCCTTTACAAATTATAGCAACTAATTATCCCTGACATAATACAATGAAAGCGTGACTTTCAAACAAGATCACTTTCACACTACATGAAATATCATATTCACTCTAGAAAAGTTGTACAAGGTGTGGCATTCAAACGAATTTACTCGCCATCAGTTAACCATGGGGTTTTCGGTCGTTCGCAGTCCTCGCCGCGTCGCTTGACTGGTTCGATGTTCCACGGTTATTCCACTTCTTTCTCTCGATCTCAGGATTCCGCCTCTCGTCCAAATTCCAGACCTTTCTCTCGATCTCTGGCTCGTACCATCCACGTATTTGGTCCAAGTCCTTCTCGCCTACGCTTGGGTCTTCACTGGAGTCGTCCTTCTTCCGCGTGCCGCGTACCCGTTGTTCGCGCTTCCAGCTTTGAATAACTAACGTTATTGAATTGAATACTTCTAGCACTCGGCCGACATACCACACTTTGAGCGTGCGTCGTCGTGGCGTACAAAATTAAATACTGGATTTCGTTTAGAGTCCTTCTGCGCGAATTTATTTCAATTATGAAATTATTTCAGATTCAAGCAATCACATCGCTTGCTTTCTCGCGTAATGTTAGTGCTAACACTGTACATGCACTTCACTTCTGAATTCTATCACTTATTACCTCGTTTCTCAAATCAGTTTTAACTAAGCAAGTTAAAATATACTCCTGCACTAATCAATGACTATCGCCGAAAAATTAGGTTGAGTCGCCGTCGCTGTCGAAGTCTAAAGAGAGCTCTCCCGAAGCGCGTCGCGGTATTTATGTGACTCCGCCTGGGGAAATTTCAGGAGGGGTGAATTTTCTCCTTCCTCGCGCCCTCTCAAGAAAAATATTATCCGTAACTTCGGACATCGGAGTGCGAAAACCTGCGGGTAGATGTCGCTTTCTCGGACCATCGCTCCGCCGCGTACCCTATTTCTCTGTGTTTTGGTCTTTTCTCGTGGCTTATGGTAACGTTACGGATTTGTATAATCCCGTGACGTCACTATATATATATATATATATATATATATATATATATATATATATATGAGGTATTCTGCCATGGCTTCGTTTAGAGCTTCTACTGAACTGATTGTAGTATTTTTTTCCTTTAAATGAAAGAATGTGACCCTAGATCAGATAATGTTTGTGTTGATCCATCAACATTTACGGTGTAAGTTAATTAATTAAATCATTCTTTAATAGTACGCTTATCAATAGTCAATTGTTTTCTTCCAAAGGGTGGCTGTTTCAAAATCATTATATGAAACGATAGATGCGAGTCCACGCTGCTTCATGGTGGCGCTGCTTGATGTTTTGTTTTGATTGTTGAGATTTGTTTACAATTCGTCAAGGTTTTGTTTCAGTGTAATTATTGCATTGTGGCGTTGACAGTTTGCATGTTTTTTCTTTCGTGGTGTATGTTGTATAGAACATTCCGACAGTGGGTTTTGCTCAGTTGTACTTAAGTAGTGAAGTTGTACACAGGTTATGTCGAATTCCGAATCGTTGCCCGCGCGCCCCAAAAGACGCAAACGTACATTAACTGGACGCAGGAAAAGATAAAGCCAGCGTAGGTGTCATGATAGTGAAGTCATTTCGTTTTCTGTTGGGTCGTTGTCTATGAAATGTCAGTTTTGTTCTGCTTTGTATTTCCCATGCGAGAGAAATTCTACAAACGAGTTTACTCTACGTTACTTAAATGAGAAAATTAGTTTACCTTCGAGCAATATGCCAGAAGTAATCAAATTTGTCTATAGGAGATGATGTCACATCAAAAAACTTTAGAAATAATATCCTTCAGTCTAATAGTGCTCTTTCTTTTGTGTCATTTCGTGTATTATTGCAATACGTGAGTCATATTGCATTGCCACCTGGTCATGGGCCATACGTGTTCTAAATTTTGTGAACTCCACATCACAGAATATCTTCGTTATACCCTGAAGATCCCAACAATGAAAACATATTGAGAACATTAGACTGGGCACAGTATTTTACATTTATCTCAGATCTCGCCGTCAAATTTTGACGGGTTCTCACTATTTAGTTTTAAATATATAAAATGTTTCATCAATTACATTGTAATTTATTCTGAGATCCACCGAGGACCTCACGTAACTGTCCTCTGAGCACCGGAATGACATTGATCCGCAACTTTCAATTAAATTAAAATGTATTAAAATAATATTTGGGGGCGGAGGAAGTCTTCGGAAAAAGGAACGCGTCCGCGAAGACGAATTCTGGGTTCTGGCCGAATGGCATGGCGGACGCATTGCTGCCCATTGCTCTTCATTTGTTGGCGGGAAGCCACGCTGCTGCTATTGCTGCTGTTCAGAGGGCAGCTAACCCGGGCCGACAGCGCGACCGCTCTTCCCCCCCAATTCCCTCTCTTCGGCTCACTTCCCCCTCTCCGACACTCTCTGTGACTCTCTCTGTCCCTCTCTGACACTCTCTTTTTCAATTTGTTTCCTCTCTCTTTTTTCACGCTCCTTCGCTCCCCACAAGCTCGCCTCCGGCCCCCAATCCCTTTCCTTTTTTTTAAACCTGGTCTTTCATTCTTTCTCCACGTCTGTTTACGTCTCTCTTTCTCTCACTGTTTTCTCTGTCACTTTGTCTCTCTCTACCTCTCTTTCCCTCTCTCTCTTCTCTCTCTTGTCTACTTGTCCCAGTCTCTCATTTCTTCCCTCGTTTGGTCCCTCACCTGCACTATTCTCTTTCTTCTTAAATTTCTAAACTCCCATTTTCATGTTTTCATTCACCAAACGATTCCGACGTTTTAGCGAGAGGGCTCATGTATGCGTTGGTTGTATTTTTCAGTTCGCAAATCTGCGCGTGCGCGCGTTGGCTAAAACTCCGGAATCGTTCGTCGAAAGGAAGCGTGTGAATAGGATCTCGATAATGTCTTCTGCTTTCATTATTCCTACATTACTACTCCAGGCTCCTTTCCTCCCTCCCATCATTTGTCTTCGTCTTCTCCTCTTCCTCTATGTCCCTCGCGTTTTCACCGACTGAGGTGGCTCTGGAATCTAGGGTGCTAGATGGAGCGCCATTCCGCTATTTGGGCTGGAAAACGACTCTCTCTCTCTCTCTCTCTCTCTCTCTCTCTCTCTCTCTCTCGCGGTACAAAAATGGACTTCGCGGAATACCGCTCAATGGGCGTAAATGCATCAAAGCATGTGCAGTTTTGGTCTTTTTTAGATTACGGCAAAATGTTCAAAAAAACAAACACGACTTTGACCGTGAGTTTTATTTTTAGATTTTACTTTATACATGGTTTTCATTAATAATTTGTTAATTCTTTCAAATTTACTTTGAGAAGTGGGAAATGTTAGCTTTTAGACTTCTAGTATAGGGCATGTTCTAAACGTCATAGCGGCTTTGTCATGCACATGAGTAATGACATAGTATTGCCAGTACTTGCAGTTAATTTTAGAACTCAGTCATCTTTTGGTAGTACGGTGTCACTGCCAGCATTTTCTGTTAGGCAATAGGGAATGAGCATGCATGCATAATATATGTCTGTAGTAACCTTTTTAAGCGCGAATATTTAAGAGGAGCAAGCAGAGTGGAAATGGGAAGGTGGGAAAATTATTTTATCCCTTAAGTATTCCTCTCATTAGTCATAACTAATTTTTAAATATTAAGATATAACCGATTATTACAAAGATTATACATTTTTACATAAATTATTAATTACAATGTTCACAAACAAAAAATAAACTAATATGTATTGTATAGGGTCGTCACCTAAAAAAACTTCCAAATACTTATTATTGTTATGTAAATTAAAATTCACCGCGTGGAAAGTAAGTCGAATTTTTCTTATTGGGTGGTATTGAGCGGATTTACAGCCATCTAACGGCGGTTGTTTGTACAAAACATTTGGCAACCCTGCTGGAATCAACTGATGTTACTGCAGTGCCTCTGATGTGGATGTTCTAGGATTCGAGTTCCGAAGGTGACAGGATTTTCGACGCTACTTACATAGCTAGGTCGAATTCAACCGGTAAATGGAGGAGAATTCTTGCGTCCGGCTGATCTGATCGATAGCTTTTCTTGGGTTTTCCGATCAATGCCTAACGATTGCTGGTGTGTAGTACAATAATAAAGGTCACAGACCGCGTGCGTTCTTTCCTTCCTCTTCCTTGTTTTAATCTTTACACATACATACACACTTGCATGTACCATACATGTCGGGAGCTGAGAACTTGTCACGGCCCGAGGATGCCCTGCTGGTGGAAGAGACCTATAAGTTGGAAGAGCTCGCAAGTCAACGTGAAGATGGCGCCGGCTTTCATCACCCAGGAGGGGGAAGAACACTGCCACTTCCCATGATAAAACGTTTTCTACGCCTACAGGTCTAATGAGGTTGACGAGCCTAGAAACATGAAATAATCAATTTCCCGTTATCTGTGTTTCTCTCTCTGTGTCTCTCTCTGTATCTCCCTCTCAATCTCCCTCTCACTGAATCTCCCAGTCTCTGTCTCTCTCTGTCTCTCACTGTGTACTCTCTGTCTCTCACTCTGTATTTCTTTCCCTCCATCCTTCTCTCTATTTCTTTTTTTTCTCTCTTTCCCCTTTTTCTATTTCTCTCTCCTTCTTTCTCTCTTTCACTCTCTTCCTTCCCTTTTTCTAATTGAACTCTTTGCATGCTTATATATCCTCTCATTTCCTCCGTCTGTTCGCCACGCAACTACTCCGTATATTTTTTTAATTTGTATTATGCGTTTCGAGGACAACTTCAGCCATGCTTTTTCAAACAAGTAGCAAACATTGAGATATTTCATGTTATCTCTTCTCTTCATTTTTTTATTTGTTTATTCCTTATTATTTTACGTGAGTACGACGACTCTAATTACTCATATTTGTGATATTTTATATGTACTTCCTGTATGTTCAAAAGTGTTTTCAAGCTTAAATGGATGATGAGACGGAGAGTTGAAAGTTAAGTGATATTTTGAGGATGTCATGAATCTTTGGAGAGTTGAGATTAATTCTGGATAATTGGTTAGCAGATTGATCTAATTTAAACGTTTAAGATGAGGGGCAAGACTTTACAAAGAATCTTTAAACGAAGTCGAAAATAAAAATATTAAAATGCAGATGAGAAAGTGCGCCGGCCAGTTACGCCGGCAATATTCGTCAGATAGTTCCGAGATAATTAGTACTTTAAATTAACGGAATTAAACAAAACGCTTATTAACCTCAACTGTTTTGGGAATTCTATCTATTGAATTTTATATACCAAACTTTACCAAAAGCCCTTCATGTACAGTCAGGATTTAAAAGAGGGTTTGCGTCAAGAATGAAAAGGCATCGTAAAGAAATGTCAGTAATATTTTCCCTTACCTTTAACTTTTGGGGCCTTCCGCCACCCGTAGCTTTTTAGCTTGAAAGTGAACCAAACTGCAAATCCTCTCGGAGGATATCCCCCGGTTTCTGGACGCCGTCGTCCATGAATAAATGAATAAATTGAATCTTCTTCCCGAGTGCCGCTTCTTTCTGTTGAAGAGCTTTCCACATTTTCACCAAGAGATTTCGTGGAAGAATTAGCCCTATCTTATTGCCTTTGTTGTCGTATTTGCTCTGCATCCAAACACAGTATATTATTAAAATTATGACATGCTTTTTTTCGAAAGTAAAAAATGAGGTTCAATTTATGCATGATAATTGTTTTGATCGGATTAATTTCACTTCTAATCCAATTTTACTTTAAAATAATGATCAATGAAAATTGAAAAAAAAATGTTTTTTACGACTCAAAATAAAATATGTCTTCATCAAATCCATAATTTTTTAATTCTCTTTAGTACTTAAAGATAGAAGGTCACAACCTGCTCGAACGGGTTTGAACGAATTTTGTTTAATTAATGTTATTAAATGTAGTAATTGGAAGTATTTCCATTTCACCTTTCTTTATAACAGTAGAAAAAGGTTTTTGAGAGAGAAGAAAAGCTATTATACTGAAGCTACTTGTAGTATCAAAACGTGACTTTGCGACTTAGGTAGTATAACGATTAGCGTATGGGGTAGTTATACCCAAGTTTGCAGTCTCAAAGCCGTGGATTTTTCAAGGACGAAAAAATTCGTAGTGCACCTGCCTTCGGAAGGGAAGTAAACACTGCTGTCCCATGTTATTGATTTACTGAATGTAAACTATCTTTGAGCCTAAAATCAGCATCTGAGCTAAATTTAAAATCGCCGGTTTCGACGCCCATGTGACAATCTTCGCTAGATGGTGAAAGGAGCATAGCAAAATTTGCGTGGCCAGACGGAAGAGAAAACCTGACGGCCTGCGTCTCGCCATGTAAACTAAGGCATAATTGAGTTGAAAGTGAAAATGTTAAGCTGCAACACACGCTATCTTTACATTCGGAACTTGGAAATGCTGATCCGAAGCTCTTAAAACCCAGACTCCTGCTGCCTAAGGACCTTCCATTTATATTTCTCAGGTCTTCGTCCGCGCTTTAAGGATCTAGGACGACCCATCGTTTCCGACGTAAGCCCGTTTTGTAAACACTGGTAAAGCTTTTAATGCGTACAGCGGGTTGCGTTTGCATATGAGTAAGCCGTAATCTGTGAAATTCTTCATTTTCGTCTTAACCCATTGGTGCCCAGCGTTACCATCTGGTAACGAAAATTGCGGCAGCGTTGTTTCAATGTCTGTGCAACTATTTTGCGAATTTCATTTCTACAATAGACGTAGATATACAAGCAAAGCAACATATAAGCATGTTTTTTTCATTCCTGAATGCCAGATGTCGATCTAGCCGTGGTCGATTTAGTCGATTATGCGCACAAAATTGTTTTGGGCACTAATGGATTAATTACTTTGATGCAGGGTTGGATGATACTTCCTGACTCAGCAGTAGTACACTTACAGAGGTTTGTAACCATCATTTCTTATAAATTGTACAAAAACCGTCATCTTCCCTTAGCGTTTAGAGGGGATTGTTTACTTCGGTGTGTACAGTACTGGACATTGTGTCAATTAAATAAAATATTGTTATTTACCCAACATTTATTTATTATTTAGGACACAGTGCTGTAATGAATTATAAAAATTTCGTATATCTCTCTTTGTGCTCGGCGAAACGCATTTAGAATATCAATTCTTCTCGACTTACGAGAACTTCACTTAGCCACTCTAAAAGGGACATCTGCAAAAAGTAGCTTATTATGCCCAACAAAACACTCGATGTTTATGTAACATTCTCACCGAAATCAATTTAGTTTTTCATGAGATTGGCCTGAACAGGTAGATGTGCGCCCAGGAAAAAACATTAAAACAAATCAATTGTTTTTTAAATTTTCAAGCAAATAACTATTTGAGGTTATAAAAAGATTTTTTTAAAAAAATATTTAGACAAGGCACCTTAATTTTTTAAACACCATGAAGATGAAATACTCTTTCGGAGTAATATAATTAAGAGTAATGGAATAATAGAATTTGCGTATCATAAAATTGTTGAGTTGTATATTTCTTTAAAAGAGAAATGAAGTCACTTCTCTCACCTACGTTCAAAGAAGATTTTAGTAACAGTGAATAGCTACAATTAGTCATAAAAGAAGAAAATGATGTTTCATTCAGAAATGCCATAAGCTTTCAATGATCGACGTTCGTTTAGGTTTCGACTGGGTATTCTACCTCAATCGGTGGCGAGAAAACCCAACACATAAAGATGTAGTGACACGCGTCATACAGAGAGATGTATTGGACAAGAGATTGACAATCTGTCCTGTCCACTGAAACAGCGAGTAGAAAGTAGTCCCATGAGTTACTCGCAGTGGATTCGGATAATCCGAATATCGTGTGTACAGACAATCGGAATAAACGTTAAAAGATCTAGGGCATGTAGGGGGGTTGAAAATTATAACATTTTGCCAATGAGCATGTTGGTGGGAAATTTCATATAATCGACTTACACATGTGATATATACGGATATAATATCATTAGATACTAGTTGTTAATACTCTGAAAGAGGAACATTGCAACGCGACTGCTACATCGTATATCATGTAAATATTATTTCATGAAAGATAAATCCAAATCTCGTAGTTCCTTGTGTAATGTCTATTTCAATACATTACGACGCCATAAATACGACGACAAAGTGTGTGCCGGAAGACAAAGAAACGCTGGGAAACAAGTTAATAAGATGAGACTTCCTCAACGGACGGTTCACACCAAAAATATCAAATAATTACCAATTAATAATGATTTTAGCAACTCCCTAGATGTGATGCCCGACTATCGATTAAACCTCAACTTGACAAGAACGGGTAACACGCTCCAATCATTCAGACATTTATTCAAATCCATTTATTCCAATCATTCAGAACTGCTGTTCTGAATGGTATAAAGAGAAAACGTACCACGGTAAAATGTTCACATCAAACTTGTTTTATCCCCAGAAAAATTGTGCGCCCAATCCTTTTTAAAGCTCTTCTTTCTTCGAATATAGTGTTTGGTCATTGTAATGTCGTTGTCTACACAGAACATCTGGAGTTAACTGCACGAAATTGAAACAACGATTTGGGATGACCGCAAACAACGACGTCTCCAAAGCTTTTAAAATTAGATACGCTAGATTAGGAATTTGTCCTTGATATCTTACCCACGTAAATGTGAGTACTTTTTATGTATTTAATGTAAAGACTACTAATGTTAACCGCTCCACGCAGTCACTTCACTGTACAATATTTGCATCAACTTTACTGAGTGTAAAAGCTGTACATTAGGGATGATATTAGAAACAGAGCAGTGCCCTCGCAGTGATTAAATTCGTCTTACAGAAACAGTTTTTGTGCATACACATGTCACATGCATTGCTGAAACAATTTTTACAAAAATAAATAAAAAATGAGGCTGCGGATTATCTTACCCTGGGGAGAACAGGTTACATCATAACACCGCACCGGGAACTGATGATTAAATGAGTACTCTTCATGGGAAACGGACAGTTGTTGAAAGAACGCAAACACCGAGAAAGGAAGCAGTCTCCGTTGCCCTGGAAGAGATGTCCTGCTTTGTGAGACCCTCGTCACACGGTCACTTTTGAATTGACTGCGTGGACGTTTGCACTCCGCAAATGACTGCGAGTGATGGAGCGACCGGTCAGTTCACTTTGTACCTCTACCTCTGCTGGGAGGGGATGGAAGTGATGAGATGGGGTGGAAGGGGTAGAAGGGGTGGGAGTGGGTAGGAGGTGGCAGAAGGGTGGGAGGGCAGCGTGAATGGGAGTGGTGGGTGAGTAGGTGATGGGCGTGTGAAGGTCAGCTGTGAGTTTCCCGGATGCCGCGAGCTGGGCGTGTCGCAGTGTGGAGTGTCTGTGAGGCATTGATCCTCTTAGAATTGACACACAGTATATGGAAACTGTCAGTGGAGGTGAACAAAATGTCAAGAGGTCGCTAATAATCCGTTGAGTGTCCAGAAGGAAAATCAAGTTCATCAGATAGTCATAAATTTTAATGAATGCTTTTACAATGTTGATTAAAAAAATCATAAAAACAGGGTGGGAAACAGAAACAAAATGTGGCGTATGTGCTAGATGCATTGTGTAAGTGTTGAATCGTTAAACGTGCGCACAAAAGTACGAGAAACTCACCTTGCATAAAAGTTTTAAAATTTAATTAACAATTATTCCTTAGTTACAACTATTTGAATTATACTGGAGGGAAACAAATTACATTTTGTTGACTAACTTGTCTCCAGTCGAAGGTTGTAATGATTTTACATACGAAAAATGTTAATCTTATCCTTTTTTGCACTTAAGTCTGATTAGATAAAACTCTATTTTCTCTGCGTACAGTCTATGTTGAAAGAAAATACTGCGTTCTTGACCACTGATGTGAGAATTAACACGGGATGAAAAAGATAGGCTGTATTGAATAAATAATACAAACTTCATGTAGAGTGATCAAAGTTTTAGGATACGAACATGTGGGAGGAGATCTCATACAACGAAATTACATATTGCATTCTCCCTTATTGGCAGGCCAAATGCCCGACACTAGTGTTTGGCAGGTATGCGAAGCTTATTCGCATCAGAACGCTACCGGCTTTACACTAGGTTAGGAAAACGTATATACAGTTCAGGGACAATTATCATTTACTAGTCTCGCGACTTTTCTTGACGTCTGAGCTCCCTAGAGCTCAACTAGCACGACTCGACACGGACTGCTCAAAATATTGGTCTCACACGGAACGGAACGACAAGATTATCAAGTTGCCTACCGTTGCTTGCGAATGAATTCGCAATTCGCTCGGATTTTCGTTGTTCCTTCCTTTGTCGTGTGTCTTTATTTGCTCTTTTATACCACGTAAAGAAACTAGAAGAACAATAATGGAAAGTCAGAGTAATGAAAAATGGCAGTGGATGACATCACTGCAACTGAGAATCCAAGCGATGATTCCAATTATTCAGACGATGAAAATTAAGTAAATATACTAGTAAGAAATCTCATTAATAAGCTGTTTTACCGCTCACTTATTATATTCATCTATGATTGCTATTAATTGCTTGATTATTTGTTCTAATTTAGAGTCTGTATATCCCGTTATATTAAGATCGAAAGAGGTACGAATAGTATTAATAATTATAGGTATGGGGAAAATCAAGCCACAATCGTAAAAATAAATAATATATATTTATTTTTTGCTCAGAAGTACCTTTCGGGAACAATATTTTCCCATCCTCAGTGGGTCTCTAACAAAGGGAAAATTGAATGATTAACATGAAGAACAGTGGTGTAAAGAATAAATTGGCAAAACAAGTGAATGAATAATACAATAATAAAATTTTGAAAAATAATAAACAACGTAAAATAACTTACTGCCCAAGCAACATGGATAACACCTAAACATTTAAAATGAAACCGGATAAGATCCAGTGATGAAGCACTAGGGTGGCGGCCATCTTGTGGAAAGGTGGGAAGTGGAAGCCCACCCACTAGTGGTGGAATGGGGGGGGGGACTGGAAGAGAAAGTAAGTCATAAAAAGGTTTAAAATAGATAGCTTTTTAAAATTACGATGTGTATACTTAATATGAAATCAGAATAAGGAAGTTCTAAACATTTTTTTCATTCTAAAAGTTTTTGAAAGTTTTTGGATATGAACATGTGGGAGGAAATCTTATACAACGAAATATATATATATATATATATATATATATATATATATATTACTTTTTTTTTTTATAATTCACTAAGTGAAGAAAGAATTAAAGTTGTATTTAAAGACAGTTGGGGTAGTCAAGAAAATAAATATAAAATGATAATGTTTTTAAGGAATGTATATCAAGGTTGTATTAAACATTTTTTAAAAAAATATTTGATTTCCTAAATGTACAAATTTTATAAATGACTTAGTGTAGGGTAATTAAGAAATAAAAGTCAAAATAATGTTTGGGGGACTAGTCGATAAAAATATTTAATATGGGACTGCTTTTAATTAAGGATTGTTCATTCAAGATAGAAAAAAAAGGATTTTTTAAGTTTTAAAATTTCTAAATTTTCTAATGTTTTCATTGTTTTGCCTTTGTTGACAAAGTGATGTATTTTAAAATTTTGATTAGGATCAAAAGAATGGTTAGATTGAATCAGATGATCAGCAAAGGTGGAAGAATCTGGAATATTTTGATTCCAACATCTCATATGTTCTTTTATTCTAACAGAAATTTTCTGCCTGTTTGGCCTACGTAGGCAGAATCACAGTTATTACAAGATATGTAATAGATGCCACTCCTTTCACTGGGGGAATAGGTGTTTTTGAACTGGGGAATAAAGATTGAAGAGAGTTTGATGTTTTGTATGATACAGATATATAATGTTTTTTAAAGCATTTGCCTATGCGTTCAGATACAGGGCCTATGTAGGGGATGCAAATAAATTTCCTACATATGCCCTTTATTCTTTACACCACTGTTCTTCTTTATGTTAAGCATTCAATTTTCCCTTTGCTTGAGACCCACTGAGGATGGGAAAATATTGTTCGCGAAAGGTGCTTCTGAGCAAAAAATAAATATATATTATCTATTTTTACTATTGTGGCTTGATTATCCCCATACCTATAATGGATTGCCACAAGATATCGGCTACCACCACGTAATTTATGTATTAATAATGTTACTGTTGGCAACACGCGTGTGATGTGACGTAGACAGTAGCTTCGTCTCCCCACACGCTATGCTGCGAGACGACACGCGAGTAGTATGTACGAGAGACTTAATGTTATGACTAGTGGGAACCCGTCAAAATTTGACGGTGAGATCTGAGATAAATGTAAAATACTGTGCCTAGACTAATGTTAATAAAGCAAATTCTTAAATAGGAAGAAGAAAGACCAAACTTATCTTATTTAATGCTAATTTTTTCATCTCTGCAAATATTCACATTATGGTCTGAATGATTCGATATTATGCAGCACAAAATCAATTGTTTTATATTCACACTTACACAATTGAACACACATGGCTCATGATCAGGTGGCTATGTAAAATGAGCACCGAATGACATAAAAGACAGACTATAGGTATAATGACGGATATTATTTTTGAAGTTTTTTGATGTCTCATCATCTCCTATAAACAACTGTTTAATTTCTTCTGACATATTGCTAGAAGGAAAACTTATTTTTACATTTAAACAACACAAAGTGATCTGGTTTGCAGAATTGCTCTCGCACAGGAAGTACACAGCAGAACAATACAGACATTACATAAGACCCAACAGTAAACGAAATTACTTCACTACTTCAGTAAAATCGAATAAAATGCACTGTCCGAATTTCTCTTCAAAATACACCACGAAAGCAAATTGATGCCAACACAGTCACCACCAAAATGAAAATATTGCTCCTGAAACAGAACCTAGACGAATTGTAAACAATACACACATCAAGCGACGAGGACGTACATCTATCGATATACTCATATCTATCGATATACTCATATCTAGCGATATTGAAATACAGCCTTTGGAAGAAAACAAGTGACTACTGAGAATCGTAGTATTAAAGAATTATTATTTAATTAATTTACACCGTTAATGCTGGTGAATCACCTCAAACAATAACTCATAACATATGTAGGGATCACATTTTTTAATTTAAAGGAAAAATAAATATAATCGGTTGAGGAGAAGCTCCAAATGATGCCGTGGAAGAATATCTTATTTTTTTAAATATATAGATATTGCCCACCGAATGTTCTGTGAGAAAAGGTGAATATTTTTAGCCCCCCTTGGCGTTCCCCCCTTGGATTCATGGCGTAGAAATGTACTTCATTATTAGAGATTGGAATTTTTAAATGTAATTGAGTGTAATTCAGTTGCAGTTATTTAAAAACAAATTAAGATTATCAGTGTAATAATTACAACAATAATAAGGGAGGCAAGCAATATTCACGTCCTCGTCCTGCCCCCCGGGACCGTCCACAGGAATGCTATGCATGCTAACGGACCTCTGTGAAGACCAGAAGGAGGCAGAAGAGGATTATTATTATTATTATTATTATTATTATTATTATTATTATTATTATTAACCCATAACATCCCCTAAAGGGCAAAGGCCTCCTGCTTTAGCAGGGTCACAGTAGGTTGATATTCAATTTCACTAAAGTTCACTCAATTTCACTAAAATCGATTAATAGCACTGTGGATCATCATCTTCTTTTTGCTGTTCATATCCCAGTTGCCTGTATGTTGTTCTTGGGACAGTCTCGTCCAGGGGGGACCAGCTGCTTTGAATAGCTCGTCTGTCCATCTTCTCCTGTCTCCCTTGGATTCTCCACCCATACTGAGGGTCCCAGGTTGTTGTAGTGAATGCCCATTGTTGCTGGTCTTGCCTTATAATATGTACTCCCCAATGCCATTTGCTTATTATAAGAAGAGGATTACATGATCCCAACTGTTCTCGGTGCAGAGGAACATACCTCTATAAAATAACCTGGGCTCAGCTGACTCCGGCTGTCAGTACCCAGCAAGGACCCCTGGCTAGAACAGACCCAGCAAGGGCGCCTGTCTAGAATTACAGATGAAGACGGCGAGGGTGGCTTTGCAACCATGAAGTCTACTCCCTAAGGGAGAAAACCCCAACAGAAAAACTCGGCCGTAGGGTTAAAAGGCAACCCATTGCATGATGTAATCTTCGAAAATTTATAATTTGAGGAAACCGACGCTGCCTGAAGAGCGTCAGGTCGCACTTGGACCTGGTGATGAGTGCGATAGCATGCGAACCACCAGAGTAGAAACTTCGGAGGAGGATCCAGCGACTTCAACGGATATATCCGAAACTAATCCGCTGAGCACTGAAGTGGAGTCCCCATCTGTTAGTCTGCCTCAGACGCCTGCTCGAGGCCCTAACAACACATCAACGAAGTCCCGTTTTAAATTGCTACATAAAGATAATTGTGATGTTTTACGGGCGTATTATAGCAACAGGGTATGGGTAACATATCGATCCAAGATGTACCCCGAAGTTATAAAACTTCGATCAGATTTAGGACAATTCACTAACAAAACATCTGCGACAGATACCGTTATATAATTAATAAATCTAATAAATCTGTTAAAGAACAAAACAATATTAGTGACGGAATACGTCAAAGATATTACGAAAACAACTAAATGTTCTTCCAAACCAGATTTTTGATCACCATGATAATCAGTACAGAGGATCCTGATTTTAAAGAAAAATTAGATAAACATACCAACACACTGAAACAGAAAATTGCAGCTCTCGGTAAGAGGCTGAGGCGCTATAACATATAAAACTAGAGTTGCAACAGAATGGCACAAGAATTTATCGTAGCAATTTTCTCTAATTTTCTTGGTGTTGACTGGCTTTAAGGTCTTGCTTCATTCTCTGGCCAGCTACCATCTACAGTCGCCCAAACTACATTTTTTGACATTTTCTCAACGTTTTGGTTTTTTAATAGTAGAACCGAAATATTACTTCAAGAATATTAAAGAAAAGTCAAACCTCGTCCTAAATGACAATTTTCATTGAAAAATTCGGAGCTGTTTTTACGAAAACGGCGTCAAGCGTTACTGAAGATGCGAAATTTGCAGCTCTTTTTCACAAGAATCTATTGAGTTTTCGGAAACCTTCATTTATAGTCATTTGAAGCCCGTCAACTTACAAATGCAATAATGTTTACAAATCGATAAAAATGTGCATATTAACGGTGTGAGAGATATTTAAAAAAATTATATTTGTTTCATTTGTGAAAAAACAAGATAATACACCAAAATGAACTTTACGTCGTATTAAATAGTATCTAGCACAATTAGCACTATCAATTGGAAAAAAAATAAGATAAAATTTGGAGGTATTTTTGAGAAAATTTTGAGAATATCTGGGGAGCTTTATGTACAGTACCCCCAAATTGTAAAGAATGTTTTTCAAATTCAGAAAGCTTGAACTACGGACAGACAAACATACGGACAGACAGACGGACAGACGGACGGACGTTTTGAAAAAAAAATCACTTTTTTGGTATCAGGAGACCCCAAAACGCGCATTTCCGTTGAAATCTCGAAATCGATTTTCTGCCGCATTACATAACTCTCTATACTACGTATGTTACTCCGTATATACATATGTTTACGAGAAAGTAAAAAGTATGTACAAAATTACAGTTAAACCCCAATGCAATAATCATGAAATCGCAAATATCGGTCATTTTAGAAACATGTCGAATAGTTGACACCGTACTGAATTTATCATGGGCTGTATGTAGTAAGGCAAGTATGTAGTTTGCCAATGTTGGCCCCACACACCTGAGAAAACCGGATAATTTCCGAGACAAGCCAATAATAATAATAAGAAGAAGAAGAAGAAGAAGAAGAAGAACAACAACAAATACAACAACAAATACAACAACAAATACAACAACAACAACAACAACAACAACAACAACTTAAGATTACGCGGCTAGCCGAGATAGCCGACATCGCTAAGGACATGGTTGTGTTTGTGTATGTCTGTATGTGTGTGTGTCGTGTATGTTGGCGTTGTCCGAGACGGCCTATTCGCGAACAAAAAACAACCAGTCTTCGACAGAGCAATCATTTAGCAGCACCTCCTAGCTCAGGGTCTCTTGAAGCGCTGACTTCTATTCGTCGTCGCTTCCCCCCTTCTCGGCAGGTGAGGGGTACCTGCCGCACCTGGCTGCCGGCTGCCCCGACCACGACTCTTGTGGAATGTTTTGGACTAGACGACTTGATGTGCGTTGTTTTGGAACAGAGCTGCTCAAAGAGAAGAAATCGCGGCAGATCGCTCACAGCTGCGATTCACCGCGTGCCGCTCGCCTTTCACTCTGGATACCCAACGCCTCCCCCCCCTACCATTGGGCTCAGCCGATAAACAGTGGGCCACAAACAATATGTATATCATTTATTCGTATTTATACGCTCATCGCACATACGTCGCTTATACGTCATGATAGACATATATATATATATATACACACACACGCATACACATATTGTTTATCTCTTTTATGTTTCAAAAAGCTAAATTACCTCAATAGCTCATAAAATACAAGTGATAAAATAGAAATGAATACATATATCAATTAGTCTCATTCCCTCATGCACTTCTGTGAAAACAGCATTGCAATAACTTCAACCGTTCAAAACCTGCTGGAGGTGCTAAAGTTACGTTACGTGACCCACCCTGAATATAATACAATAATAAACAATTTACATGTTTCTGGCGGGTTTCTAGGCTTCTGCAATGCAATTTTTTTGTCTAGAAAGACGTTTTTCAAACCAACGTTTGAATGCTTATTGCGATTCAGAATATCCATGTAGATTATTAGACAAAATATGCTTAAAATTGTCTGAAGAGCTCATTTTATAATTTTGGACTTATAATTTTGTAACAAATGAACTGTACTGACATTCGTGTGCTGACAGTTTGTTGTCATTGACTGTACTTGTTTCACGTAGCGTTCTATATATTTCGGGCATTTGCACTACAGATTTCTATCACTAATCGACTGTTCGCTATTGTCGGGGTATTCACGGATTTGCGAATACGCTTTCTGCGTCGTCCTCTTCATCCGTCAGTGCATTACAATCTGTTCGCTAAACTGTAATGAATGGACAGCGACATGCATCGTCGGAACCCCGCCTGCATGAAATATATTCTGTGGCAGGCCTGGGGCCGGACTGAATACGGTTTTCCGTCGCCGCTAATGGAAATGTCCGTATTTATTATCTTTCCTAAACTTTGATAGGGTGGAATTGAAACTGGAACAGGAAAAGGATTGGGTAATGTTTTCTGCTGTGGTCACTAAAAGATACTATCGAATTAGGAAGGAACAATAAATACGAGATTGTTCCGTTCTTTGTTTCATTGACGCCTTTTCGTTGGATCGAATTTAATCAACAATTTAATTACTAAACAAGTGTCTGGTTGAAACATTTACAAAAAGTAGATTTATTACATTTAGAAAGATTTTTCTATTGTATTATAATAAACAAATTTAGTTAATTAAAGATTATTTTCCGCTTAAACCACTCTCTCCCGTCAGATATCCCATTCATTATTTTTAATCTCAGAACTTAAAAAATACTACCGTGAATACATTGTGTATCAGCATTTTGCACTTTTAATTATGAATTATTATTAATTTAAAGGAAACACTGCAAGAGTCAACCTATCGTTGGTGTGCATGTTGAACTTACTGAGCTATTGATCTAAGCTTCATTTATTTTCATTTTACATTTCATACCGTGAGAATCGGCAAACCCTGATACTTTCACTCCTGTTTCAATTCTTGTCTCAAGGCGTTTTAGCGCTTTGATGCGTAACAATTTGTAAAAGAATATCACACACTCCAATCATTAACACCTACTGAACATTATTCAGTGACCGAGTTCCTTAAAATTATTCCTGGAAGTAAAATATAAGATAGTCGTATGCTTTTCATGTAGCAAACGGTATTTGCTAAAGGCTTGATATGATGCGATGGGATGATGTCAAAATGGAATTAAGTGCTATCTAGAACTTCAATGAAACATTCAGTATCAAATTATTGTGACTAAAGTGAACTACCATGAAAATCAAAGTCTGGATATTTTTAATGGAAGATATAAATATTCGAAAACGAGACATTACAAATGGAAATTCAAACATTACATTTTCAGCACATGGTTTTCATTGATTTTAAAACAATGACAAACATTCACAATTATCAATGTGGGAAAGTTGAAATGAATACAAGTGCAACTACGGCATTCATTTTCGCAAACATTCGAGTATATTTACAAAGCTTGCCTACCGCAGATTATATTTTTCTTAAATTTATTTCTTTTTTTTCAGTACACAAACTTTTCAAGGGTTTGAAACAAAGAGTAATAATCACATTGGTTATTCATTGCACTGTAGGAAACACCGCACTGATCCGCCCAACGTTTATGGTAAGTGCTTTTTACTTTCTCGTATACATACGTATATATGAAGTAATATACGCGGTATAGAGAAAGTTATGTAATGCTGTGGAAAATCGATTTCCAGATTTCAACGGAAATGCATATTTTGGGGTCCCCTGATACCGAAAAGTGTTTTTTCAAAATGTCCGTCCGACTGTCCATCTGTCCGTGAACTTTACTAGCGCATAAACCACACTTACGATCCTTTCCAAATTGAAGAAACCCCGGGCCATCTGTCACTAGTTGAAGCTTTGACATTACGTAAAACAATCTTTAAAATTTGGGGGTACTTTACATGAATACTTTACACATCAGTAATACTTATTTTAGAAGCGATTTCTTCACAGTATTTTATTTATGAGTACATGTGCTTTAAATAATGTTAAATAAAGTTTCTCAAAAACAACAGTTTTCTGTTAAAATGAACTCAAAATCCCGTATTTTCAGAAACACTTAACCGCCTTCCGCCAAACGTTCAAATTTTCTCAAAAACGGCTAAAAATTGTTTCTTCCGAATTTTTCAAGGGATAGTGGTAATATCACTTTTTTTAAAATGATGTAAAGTTAATTTTGGTGTACTCTTTTGTTAGTTAAAAAATTACACAAATGTAATTTTTAAATATCTCTCTATACATAAATTTCAATGGACTTTATATATATATATATATATATATATATATATATATATATATATATATATATAATTGCATTTGTGAGTGGAAGTGCTTCAAATTACTTCAAATGCATTTTTTCGAAAACTCAATAGATTCTTGTGAAAAAGAGCTTCAAATTTCGAATTTACAGTAATGTCAGTTTCTTAAAAGCGGCTACTGGGCTTGGGTTCTACTACTTGGAAACCGAAAAGTTGAGAAAATTTCAAAAAAATGTAATTTGGGCGTCGATGTAGATGGCAGCAGGCTAGACGGAGGGACAAGACTGTAGAGTACCAGTCCACAAAAAGGAAATTAGAAAACTTTACTACGAAAAAGTCTGTTCCATTCTGTAGCACCTCTAGTTACTTTCTCGTACACTAAGTAGTTTAGATAAAATTGTGTAATGACGCAGGAAAAAGTGCCAATTTGTTTTGTTGGTTTCTTCTTTTGTATGTAATAGTATTTTCTATAAATGTGCAGATGATTATGGTAACCAGGGAATGTCGGAGTAGTTGATATTTCAAGGTCTTCTCCAGGTCAAGGAACCTTAGTTGGATAAGTATATGTTCACCTTTTGTTTTTCTAATTATATGCAAATAAGAGGATGAAGAGAAAGGAGCACAGAAAAGAAATATTGCACTGCAGATCCTCCTCCCATTGCAAATAGTACAAAGTAAGGTTCTGAGAAACCTAGTAAAAGGAACATTTTTACAAAGTTTTTAAAATCGTGACACTTCCACAACAGTCGTGTAAGTGGCACGATTGCTGGCACTGGAGTTCATTCAGAGGTAATCACGATTGCTTTGGATTTTATCTGTAAATTCCAAAGCACTAGTGGTATTTGAGAGGATGATTGGCCGCGATGTCAAGATCCTCTGTACAAATTAGCCAAAGTGAAATGAGAACATAATGACAACTATACAAACTATTTATTTCTTAAATTAGTAACAATTTTTTACGATAATCGATAGCTCACAAACAAAAAAGTCCGTGGATTGTAAAACCTATATTAATTTTATATTTAATTCAATGAGCACTCTTAAAATGCACTTTTGTTGAAATTAAACGTAGCTGAATTTTATTTCATTCTAAAGCTAAACTTCTGATTTCTGAAATGCAGTTTTTATTGAGAAGTGAAGAATTGTGTTCCTCTTTGAATTGCAGATACTGTTTTATAGAGTAGACATTCGTTTGACCTATTATTTTTATAGAATCTTGTTCTTGTACTCCGAGGTGACTTTTATGCGAATTCATTGTCGAGCGTCTTGAATGTTTCCTGAGCAGAAATATTGGTTTATTTAGATATTTCATTCCATTCTTATACCGCGTGTTAAATTTAAGATAAGAAGGATTAGAAGTGAGATAGAGGTGATCCATTTTCACTAGCTTACCTCGATTTTCCGTCAACAATTTGTAAAGACATACTGGACACTTAAGTAGATGTTGATAGAAGTAAGTTGATGTTCATTTGGAATATTCTCGGCTCTGGAAACAAGTGCATGTCGCGGCGATAAAACGAAAACGGTAAAATTGCACGGGTAAAATGCCTCTGCTTGGGCGAGAGAGATGTCATTCTTACATTCTATTGGTCAAGAGTTTATTGGACATTTCATTGGTCATTGGTTCATTCAGTATCTCATGAGTGAAATAACATCAATAATAAAATTCCCAAATAAAGATTCTCCTTTTATCCATAAAGTACTTTAAATGCTTACAAAAGTAACGCATCTCACAGAAGTTTACTATTACTATTTGCAATATACGGAGGATATGCAGCGTTCGTTTTTCAGTTCCAGCGCAATAGTGGGCTGCCTGGCGTTTCTACCAGGATTGAAACGAAAACGACGCACGACCTATTAGCACACATGATATAATTGATCAACAGAGAAGGAAATGAACGTATATGTCCTAGAAACCAGGATAGAACCTGATCTATTATTGATTCCAGAAACGATCTTTTTAAACAAAAACGGCAATTAAGAAATGTTTAATTAGTTTTAGTCCGCTTCATACGTTTTAGTACATTGTGAAACAATGATGTAATGATGGGTATTAATACACGACTCTGATATTACGATACGAGCGAGGAACGAGTGAGTATCTTAAACATCACACAAATGTATTAATATTTATTACATCGATTTTCATACGGTACTTTTCTACGACTTATGGTGACTTCTGTAAGTTCAATTTTACATTGAATCGTTTCGTAGCAGCTGACGTGCAGGATTCAATCGAGGTAACCTAGCGCACAGATCCCTACCCTATACTGCGACAGGTGTCTTTTGTTTACCCCTGAGCTAGTCAAATAGGATCAAAGTGCAATGACGATTCCATTTATTTTAAATAATATTCCACGTAAAAATGACTAATAATACAAGAAATTGCAACTGACAAGCAAAATATAATATTAAGTACAATTTTAATGTAGTACTTAATCGAACGAAACATTTACTAGAATGATTCTCAATGATTAATTAAGTGTCGATACTTGCTTTATAAACGTCTCTGTGATTAGTCCTGTATCATAATGAAATGTGTATCGTAATGAGTATCATTACGCAACGGGTTGCAGGCATCAAATGTCACAATATTCATTGGGAGTAGAAAAAATATTTTATCTGCTTTTGTTAGGTAAACTGAAACACTATACAATTGCAATCAGTTTTGTAATGCAGTGCTTTACCGCCCTAGTGAGTACTTCATTACGACACTAGGGCGATAGAGTAATGGCGTACTTTGCCACTCTTCTTTTGAAAATATTTTGGACATCATTGTCTTGTATTTTCCCTTTTCCTTTTAAAAATGAATAAAGAATTACTGACATCAATATTGTCATTAAGTGGCATTGCACTCTTTAACATAGAGTAGTGAGTCGACAGACTTCTTGGTTTCTCCTTCTCTGACTTGCCAGAAAAGGAAGCTATTAATTTTTTTTCGATACAAAATAAACTTTTTTTCGCGCAAATCTTTAAAAATTAAATACTCACGCTCAAATTTCCTTGTTGATTTGCTGGGTAACAATGTTTCTATAGCAATAATTGCCGCTATTTCTTTTTGCAAATCAGAACTGCAATCACTCACGTCGGAAAGTATACTCCAAGTGTGTTTCAATTGTTCTCCTAACTGTATCGCCACTTACAGGAGAAAAAGAATAGAAAATGAAGGCGTAAGATGAAATTTCACATTAAAATTAACAAATGTATACAAAGTGGATGAAACGTTGTACGATATTCGTGTCGTAACATCTGATTACAATACTCAATTGGTTACCAAACTCGGCCTAATGGCCTCGTTTGGCAATTTTCCAACCTTATATTGTAATCAGATGCTTTACTATACTTATATCGTAAATAACCATGAACTATCTATAAAAGGAAGAATAAAACATTTCTATTTAAATACCTTCACCTACATTTTGGAAAAGAATGATGGGAACTGTACTGATCATTTTCCAATGGTATGTATGATTAGTAATGTGGTGTTTTGATTCGAAATGTAGAGAATAAAGGACTGACGTTGTAATTATTATAGAAGTCAGTGAGCTGTCTCATGTAAGAGTAAACTTAAGTTAAAGAACTTTCGTCTGGAAAGTTAGTACTACTGAATTCAACTTCTGACTGCTGGTTGTTCCATATTTGTAGTTACATAGTAGTTGCAAAATTAATTAAGCAATATACAAAATGTATACATATACTGTTTGCTATTGCCGTTGCAAAATAACCAATAGTAAAAAAGGAATGACTTGTAGCAAGAAACTCTTCTCAACTGTGGAAACACATTTAAAATAATAAAACAATTACCAGACGTATATTAAAGAACTGAAAGAGGAGATTAAAGGGACAATTTTTCTGTTTTACTTAGAAAAATACAATCTTTTCATTTGAACCTAGTTACAAAATGTGACATAGACATATTATGTAGTACTTGACGGATTTTTATGTTCGTAATTATGAGGGACAAAATAATGTTAAATATAAAATCAAATTTCAAAAATGTTGCACAAAGTAAAAAAAACACAAAAGAAAATTTCTAAAAGACAAATAATATTTTTTCAAACAAAGTCGACATGTTTTTTCGAAGCATGTTTTTATCAGAGTTAACCTTCATATAGCTACAGTGATTTTCTTTAAGAAAAATAATTCTAAGGAATAGTTCTTGATGGAAACTCTATATTAAAGTTGTGAAAAATTTCAAACAATCTCTATGAAGAGTAGACCATTTGGGTATGAATAAAAATCCTGCTATTGCGTTGCTGCCTGAATAGTCCAGTCATATGGTAGAAAATAAAGGAAATATTTGAAATTGGTTTCCTATATATTTTTTGGGTTGCTGCACATAAATATAACGTTTTCCAACAAAACTTTTGCCTGAAAACACGTTTTTTGAACATAAAAATGTATAAAATTCACGCCTTTTAACTTCTTTTTCAAAATAACTCAAAAGCCATCCATTTTTTGTATATAACTGTCTCACACGAAAAAAAAGAAGATGAACATACCAACATTTAATGTCATCAGTTTTCACCGACACGTAGGAATTCGAATGCCCTGGTTTTTAGAGATATCTGCAAAATAGAAAATAATGGAATTAAGGAGCCTTTTATTACTATAACTCTTATACAAATTATATTGTTTCTAATGAATGGCATTATTTTATATCTTGATGAATACCCAAGTCGTCTTCTATTGGTTCGCCAGGTTCTATGGCTTCATCTTGGGATCCTTGTTCCAGCTCTTACTTCGCGTTTTTTTTTAGAAACGACTGTCGTTGCAACACTTTTCGCACTTGGCACACAACTTAGATAATTTTTTTCTTGAAAACGTGTTTCCAGGCAACATTTTTGTAGACAAACTTTATATTCGTCTTCAGAAAACATTTAGGAACCAAATTTTTAAAATACACAAAATATTTCCGCTATTTGCACTTTTCAAGCACCATTTGACTGGACAAGTAGATTCTGTGGTGACATACATGCATTTTCATGCACAGAGTAAAGAACATAAGAAAATTCAGCGTAATCAAGTACAGTAATACGAACGACATTGTAGTGATTGGTTTCACTGCATGTGTATATTCAACCATTAAACTTTGATCAAATTTCATATTTTATTTAGATCCTATGTTAATAATAAATCGAATGAGACATTTTGCAGCCTTGGAGATACTGTAGATTCATTACAACTAGCATACCAGTGCGAGAATTCTCGCAAGTTAAACCCCACGCTCTTCCCTAGTTTTTCATTTCCATATTGAAACAATGGCGCAATTTATAACAAATGCAGCCCCACTTGGCGTGCCATTTGAAACAAACTGTCTGATTTATTTTTTAAATTTAATATTTCCTCTGCCCTTCTAATATTTATTCAACGTAACTCGTTCCAAATTTATAAAAGAATATGAGCGCCAGGAAAAGATTACGTTAATTCAATTATTAAAATTACTCTTCAACCGCTATTTCCATTAAATTAATATCCGGCTAACTGGGTCGATGGGTCTTATAAGAAATAATCGCTATTGCCTACTCATAGCCGATTTTTTGATCTGCTATCTGTACAGAGTGGCCGAGGAATCTGAAAAGCAAATATACATTTCTAGCTACTCATTTGCTGGAATTGGCTAAATGAAAATCATCTTTTCTATTCACAGAAACTTGTAATTACATTCAATGTTCCTTGTTAACAATACGAAACTTTTGGTCATGACCAGTCTCAAAGCTTATATTGCAGTACCCGTCTTCTCATGCTCTTGAACGATGTCGCCGCGTAGAACCATTTTCAATCTTCCTCTGTGTCGATGGCTCCAGGCCCAAATACCATCTTCTTTTCGTCTGTTCTGGCACAAGTGTACTCAAGTCACTGATCCTCACCGCCTCATAAATTGATAAGACTTAATGAATTCTCCTTTTAAAAGTTCCCAGTTCTTTCTACTCGTATACTTAAAATATTAAAGTTCAGTAAACTATATCTGCATCAAATACTCCCAGTCCTGTTGCCGATAAATTCACCTAAGTTCACAATTCTAGCTGCTGCACTCGAAATATTTCTAAGTTCCAATTTCCGCGCCTTCCATCGATATTCTAAGTCCGACAATCATACGCTCCAAAGTAAATGTTCACAATTACCAAACTCCCAACATCAATTGTCTACACACGATCCGCACAGCACCACGGCATAAGTCGGAATGCCTCCAGATTCCACTCTTTCAGCCCTTTAAAACTCGGTTCATCTATCTACTGTTTCTTGTCTGAAAAATTCCATTCCTAGACAATCCCTCAATTACTTACAAATTCAACTAGCCGCGCCCCAGACTGTCATTGTTTTCTCGGCCAATCCCCAAACAGTTTACTTTGTCAACTAGCCGTGCCCCGTGGTTCAAAGTAATTAAGTTTGTTGACCTTAACAACTCGTCTACCGTTGCTATGCCGCCATATTTGCCTATGTCTATCCTTACCATTCACCCTGTTAACAATAAATGTCACTCAATACAAGGTCCCATATATTGGTATGTCACAATATTAAGTCTGTAATAAATCATTTTCTTCAAGACCCTCTTATCTTCCGTCATTTGTTCTATATGTCTGCTTGTAATTGCTAATACAATACTCCCTTGTCAACTCAAACTATTCCTATTTAACGTCATTTCCGAGCAGAGAGTTACACCCGTGTAATTCAGACGCGTAGAATATCAAGTAATTAGTTCAATTTCACATATAGTTGCAGATTCTATAGGCTCTGAACAGATGGGGTAGAATAGAGAAGCCGCTGAACCAGGAAAAATGTAATACAATGCCAAGAACATCTTGTAGATTACGGTATGAGGAACATTTCTTTGAGGCCATTGGCCTCAATATCCCATCTTTTAAGGCTCTAAAACGCTTCTTTTATGAGTTATTTAACTATATGTTTAAGAACGTGACTGACTGCTGCAAGTTGCATTTGACACGAATATTTAGATTATTTTTAAACAAATCCTTCAAAGTTTTAAACTCAAAATTAAATTCGTCACATCTCCATGAAATTCTCTTTCTTTAGAGACCTCATTTATAAATATTAGTGGCGTGTGTGAGCCGCAAAATGTATCTACACTACTGAAATAATACAGAAGACGATCTTGGTTACTAGTATTCATTGCGCGCAGAAATTGAAAGACAACTACTATGCAGCCGCCGCCTCGTGAAAAGTGTGTGCGCTTTTGTTAGATACCCAGGAACTCTAGAAAAATACAAAGACAATTAAACCGTTTTTGACTGAACATGCGTAAATTTAACTGTGTTATTTTGCATATTCCCTTTCTGTGCATATTGATGAATTCTCATACTCAATGCGTCACTGCTTGTGATGCAGCTGACATCATGAGACACCAAGGTTCAAATGAAGGGGTCGCCAGCCATTAAATATTTACTATGCACGTACTGAATTATGGATCAGCAGATTTTTGATGTTCTTGATAAATAAAGAATTGTTGTAACTTGTATCCATTATACTGTTATTATTAAAGATATATGGATACGAGACCTTTTTGTTAAAGTATGTAATACACTAGTTGAATGTAATGTCACCGACGCTGTATCCTGTTTTAAAAGTATTTTCATGTGTTGAAAATTTATGTCATTCATAGCTTTGTTCAAATACGTTCTTACAGTTTCTGGCTTTGGACACACCAATGAATTGTAGTAGCTGATAATGTGTTACTCCTGTTCAAAAATTCCCACCATCCAATGGCCTTGAATGTTACCTCCATAAAGGATATGAACTGGTAACATTGCGATTCCAAAATTATAAACGCCATAAAAAATTCTATCAAGTTGAAAGAGGCTGAAGAATTAGAATTTAGTACAGCTACATTTTTACGTTTATTTGCCAATACACACAAAAACGTACAGTCTGTAAGCTGGTCTTCAGCATTATTCTCTAATAGGATAATTCTTAATTAGTTCCGAAAATTCTGTAGAAGAATCTTCTACAACTAGATTTAATTCTTCCCCGAACTTTCTTAATTTACTTCCATATTTTTGTCTTCTAATGTTTTGAAGAGATTAAAACTCCACAAAGTCAATCTAATTGAGTTCACTTTTGCAATTGCTCTTTTTTTTTTGGAAAATATAAACATTAAAAGGCGATTGTTTTGTATGTTTATATGAATAAGGTGTTAGTTGCGTTTTAATAATTTGTTAGTCACATTCATTTCAAAATCGGCATTTGCACATTAGAATATATGTGTGAGAGGTCAAATGTAAGAACTTAAATGTGCTGCTAGTATTTCTCAGTTTGGATTTCTCCGTATTTTTACTTGAAGTTCTTAAAGTTCTATAATTTCCAAGGCAATACTTTTCATAGGTTACTTAAAATAATACTTTAATAAGAATGCAAGTTAAATGAAATCTGCCGCGCGGCGTTTCACTTGTCGCTTTCAACGTCACCTACATACATCTATGTGGGTGGCGTTAGTTTATTTCCCGGCCTACTCACTAAGATGCTAAAACACACGAAAACACATTTTTGGAAATTTCTTTGAATTTTCTGGCTGGATCCGAAAACAGAGTATTATTTCCCTACCAGGAGATCGAGACGCCTTGAATGACACCTTATGTCTTAATTGGTGTACGGAAGATGGTCTAACCATCGGTGATGGAAACGCCCATACTCACTCACGTTCACTCCCAGTTACTCAAATAATGTATAGGAATATTACACTGATAAGTATTTGTATTGCTGCAGAACACCCTTTTACATAATTGACAGAATTATATATAATTCATTTATGTGTTTGAACACAAGCGATATAATACGGAAAGTGTGCATAAAAACACCAGCGTATTGCGCATTCAACCCACCCACACAAAATTATCACGCTACGCCGCCTTCGTAAATAACATGTTTATCTTCTCCCCCCATCTCCAATCTGAAAAAATATCTGCAGTGGGTAATTTCAAACCACGGCCTTCTATACGGGAAAGTAGATTGCCTGTTCATTTGAGAGAAACGATTTTCCTGGCGTAGGGCTCACGGCGTTTTAAAGCGATAGAGGGGAAACGCGATCTCAGTCGACCTTTGAGCGATCAGCTCCAGAGCGCACGACCCACCTCTTGTTCTTCTACTCGGAGCTCCCTTTGCGCTCGCGCTCTCCACCTGTGCGGTATTCTCTTGTTTTCGACGTTTCTCGCGTCTCCTCGAGATATCCACGACTCCCATTTTTGTGGGATGTTTGTCGACTGTGAACCACATATTGACTTGAGATTTGGTATTCTATATTTGTAATAAAGTTATATTCTTTCTATCAATTGATAGGAATGGCAATCTCTGTGTTTTTTTTTTTGGTATGTTTAAACTAGTTATTTTTATATTAAGTGCGTGTATGTTTCTGTCATGGAAGAGATTGAATTTTTTTCCGAGATCATTCGTCGAGGCCAAAAAGTCAATTTAGATCACGAAAAAAAAAACTATCACTTTGCTCACGAAATATAAACAATATTTTTTCTACCTCTGCATAGTAGTTATAATATTCGAAAAAAGTTTGTAATTTTTAATTGGAATAAGGTGTTTCATGTCTCGGGATATATCAATATATTATGTCGGGCTACAAATGCGGAAGCATTACTAAGGAATACGTCTGTTGCTGTTATATTTTCGTGGGTTAAGTACTTTTTTCACAGAAACAATACAATCAATTGTTGGCAACCGTTTTTAAATGGATATTTCAAAATGAACTACTTCACATACTGATAGCATTCGGCAGAATCCACATTTTTATTCAGGTTAAGAATGAAAGCTTTTTTAGTCAGCTAATACTGAATGTGGTTCTTTCAGGTTATTCTAAAAATGGCCAGGGCGTGCTAGAAACGAAATGATGTTCAAGTATTCTGATAAATCTGTGAATGCAACAAAAAAAAACAAACAAAATACTTTCCTACTCGCAAAATAAAAGGTCACCACCAGTATGTTAAATAACTATTTCATCATTAATTTCTTTCAATTCATTCAGACTTACTTCACTCATTCATATTAATTTTCTTTACATTCAGAAACAATTTTGACATATAATAACTGTAGCATACTTTCCTTATTCTATTTTGAACTATTCCAGCTTAAATAATGAAACATTCACTACCTTTTTTTAATCCTAGCTCTCATTTCTTTTTTTATTGTTTTGTTTTTGTGAAGCGCTCTCTATTTTAATTAATTTTCATACCGACGTTATTAAGTAATTTCTTTCATTTTTCATATTGTTTGCCTTTAATGTATTTTCAATTACTACCACTTGATGCTTACCACATTTCTCATTAATTTAATTTATTTTCACTTTCGTAATGACTCTTTCGGCATCTTTTTGCTGAAATAGTTTTCCATATCTAGACATTTTACGTTTCAAATGGTGCTTATTTTGTTCAAAACATTATTTTCAATAGTTATATGTAGTACCTACGTCAATAAAAAAATGAATAGTGTTATAGTGTTGCAGTTTTATTTACGTGCATCCTAATGTATATGTTTTTCATTTGATTTTGTATACTTTCATTACCGTTTTCTTATTAACATTTTTAAGAAAAATTTTTTTTCAATCATCTTCCTAAAGATAGAAATTGTAGAGTTCTATTTTGTATTTCCTGCAATAACCTTAAAAATTTCATTTCACTGGCTTATAGTCTTGTTTTATGTAGTTAAGTTAACCAATTCTCACATACATTTCTTTACATTAATTTCACCTCAACACTCACTTTCCTTTAAGTGAATAAAGAAAATAAGCGAGTTAAATGAATTAAGAAGTTAATATGAAGTGAATTAAGAAACTAAAAACTGAGAAACAATGTTTGGTCATTAACATATACTATAGACCAGGTATGGCCAACTCAAATGGTTTGTTGGTCTATTTTTATAACGCACAACGTTGTAGGGGGTCGCACTTTAGATAACCCAACTTTTAAAACAAATAAATGTTTATTGATATTATATCATTCAATGTAATTAACGCTAAATCCGTCGTCAATCTACGTCTACTTGTGATCATTTTCTTCAACCAAGTGTTTCTCACCAACGGGGCGCCAGTATCATTAAATGCATATAGCACAAGAAAGTAAATTTAGGAAATAACAGTGATAACGAAAACTTCAAAAATTGAAAGAGATGTCTAAAATGAAAAAACGGCAAAAATTAAGTGCATTAACGCATATACGTTGTTGTTTTGGAATGATAATTTCAAATCACCAAATTTGAAAATAGTAACCATAAAAAATAGTAACTATTTTGTAACTTTTAGGTGAAAATACTTCGGCGCGGTTTGACGGCCTTCGTAATAACTTACATGAAGACGATTGGGGGGAACGCGATCTGAAACAAAATCTATTTTCTGTGTCGAAGTGTGGCTACTTTTGCAAGGGAAAAGTGTGTCAACAGTGAGAATTACTCTCATTCCTGCCCCTTCTGCCTCTCCTTCTGAATCCATCTTCCGATGGTGGCCAGGGTGTATTTATTCGGCGACGATTCGATTTTCTATAACCGTGGATTTGCCTGTATTTATGCCGGAGGGAGATATCGGTGTAGAGCAAAGTGAATCATCAACTGATAAGGCCATTACGTAACCCCTAACTGCAACCCCCAACTGGGCACTGCCCCAACCGGGACAAACTCAATGCTCCTGACTGCCCGCCCAACAAGTATGATAGTGTAGTGAATGTGAGTGTGTCTGTGTGTAAGGAAGGGGTGAGGATAGGAAACAGATACGGAAGGAAAGATGGCGTACAGTCCGTGGCCGGTTTTGTTAGGGTACTGCTCCGATATTCGGCTGGCGTTGATCTGGAGAAACCATGGGAAACTACCGATCAGAGCAGCCGGATGCTAGAATTCTCCTTCAGACAGCGGATGAATTCGACATTGTTGACAAGCTACTGTCGAAAATCCTGCCACCGTCAAAACTCGAACCCTAGAACCTCCCGGTCAGAGGCACTGCAGTGACATCAGCTGATGTCGTGAGCCACCTTTGTAGGTAGCTTTGATTGATTGATTTTTTCGTGTTTCCGGGCGCGTCATTAGTCCCGTTTGTGGAGTCCATGTTCTTTTCTCGGGAGGTGGCGGTGATATTCCCCCGCTGGATGGTGAGATCCGGCGCCGACCTACCGTCGGCTAGTGGGGTTTCCCCCTAACCAGGACTCTCCCACCAGCGGGGCACCGCCCCAGCCGGGACAAGCTCTAAGCTTCCGACCGTTCTCCCGGAATATGTGGTAGTGTAGTGCATGTTAGTGTGTGTGTGTGTGAAAGGGGAGAGGATAGGACAAGGACGAGGAAGGACAGATCGCGCGCGGTGCGTGGCCCTTTTGGTAGGGTACTGCTCCGGCAATCGCCTGGTGTTGATTGGAGAAACCACGCAAAACTACCGATCAGAGCAGCCGGCCGCTAGAATTCTCCTTCAGACACAGACTGAATTCGACCTAGCTGAAAAGCTAGTGTCGAAAATCTTTCCACTGTCAGGACTCGAACCTAAGACCTCCTGGTCACAGGCGCTGCAGTGACATCAGTTGATGCACTGAATTACCGCTCCCGGTTTTGCAGGTAGCATTTGATGGGGCACATAAAGCTAAAGTCTAACGGTTTTGCGATTTTTTTAGCTTTAGAGCCTCTAGTAGTAAAATTTAGCAGCAAAAGGGCATTACAGCAATAAAATGCGAACATATAATGGCCCTACGCTCACGGACGAGACAATGAGAGCTCACAAGGTGCGGCATATTAATTTGACCGTAAGTGAACTTTTTAGGTGAAAAGGTGAAAATACAATACTTTTTCCACCACGCAACGGTCTTCTTGAGAATAGATATGACGTCGCTTGGGCGGGGAACGTTTTCTGAAACAAGATCTATTTTCTTTGGCGGATCGAGGTTACTCCTGCAAAGACAGAGTACCCCCCTCCACTCTAGCTGGCCTCTCGGTTTCCACGCGCTTTCCGCCTGCCCTCCTTGGCGCCATCTGCCGCTCGCCCATCGTCCTAGAGAGCAATCGAGGGCCAAAGAGATTCGGAAATAGCATTAGCGGCGATCGATTGCTCACTGTGGCCTTCTAGGCGCCAGCTGGGTGACTCGGGCACGCCCTCTAGTGGACACAAATGGAACTTCCCCCATTGGGAATAGTCAGAGTGCGGATACTTCAGCGAATCGTCAATAGCTGTAGTTATCTATTGACTGTCAAACAAAAGTTAGTAAAGAGGTACAGTAAGTAATTTTTACTTTCTCGCCTTGCTGTGTAAGAAAAATTCTAAATACCGGGCCCAGGTAACGAAAAAGTGGACAAATTCTGTTCTTATATGAAGTAAATTACTTCCTCTAACATATTCCCTCTAGTAATTAAGGGGCCGGTGTTGTTGACGCATAGGCGGACGGACAGACAAAGAATGGTGATTTGAAAAAACATTACTTTTTCGGTTCTCTTTTTTACTTTAAGAATATTATAGATGGATAAAGTCGGTTCTATACGCATATTTTTATTAACAAATTAGGAGCCGTTTTCAAGAAAATGTCAATAGAAATGCATTGCTAAAAATGTGAATTTTGAAGTTCAATGTAACAATGAATTTCAAAAAATTAAATTTTTAATATTTTCTTGGAAAATCAAATGACTACTTTAAAATTACTTTTTTGTCATGTTATTTAGTGTGTTTAGTGCATCTCAGTGCCCTTCACGTAAAAACATTTTAAGACAAAAATTGTTAGCGTTTTCTAGAAATTCGTGTTCTTTATATTTTTTAATATTGCCAACATTTCACTCTATATTGCGCAAACACTACTAATATTTAGAAAAAATGTACATGCCATTAATTAAAGAACTAATAGTGGAAAACAAATTTCAATTGAAGAAAAATCTTGGTATTCAATAATGTAGTCTCACGGGGAGGTTCACTGGCTTAGGTGGCTCAGGGCGTCAGTTGACGTCACTGCAGTGCCGAGAGGACCTAGGGTTCGAGTTCCGACGGTGGCAGGAGTTTCGAGCCCTGCTACGCAGCTAGGCCAAGCTCAGACGTTGTTTGAAGGAGAATGCTAGCGGCCGGCTTCACTGATCAGTAGTTTTCCGCGGTTTCTCCGATCAACACCAGGTGAATACCCTAACAAATGGGTAAGGCCTTCAATACCGTAAGTTTAGTGCATGATTTTTATTATAGAAAATCTTAACACGCTGGATGTTGAGACCTGGATCCAGCCCACACGTCGGCTAACAGGGCAATATCCTAACAAATGGGCCAAGGACCGCGCACGATCTTTCCTTCCTCTTTCTTGTATTATCATCCGCCCTTACTTACACAGATTTACCCTCACATGCAGTACGTTATCACACTCATTGGACCAGTCGGAAGCCTAGAACTTTCTCCAGCTGGAGCGGTCCTCCGTTGGGGCGAGATATTTGGTTGGGAAAACCCTGCTAGCCAACTTGTGGGTTGGCGCCAGGTCTCACCATCTAGCGTGTTAAGATACTTCAGAATAAAAAGCATGCACTGAGTTTACGGGACTGAAGACCTTAGCAGCTGACGCGCTCGGAAACACGAACTAATCAATCAAAAAGAGGGACTCCAAAAAAATCAATTTTCTGCATTTATTCGAAAATCCCTGGGAACAGTTAATATAGAACCTGTACCATCATTATAAGTCTATTTTTATTCTTACTAGAAATTAAATTAAAAATATAAAATTTAATTTTGAGAGAATTTTGCAAATGTCTCAGGGGTGTAGTGTGAAATACTCTTAAAATTTAAATAACTCTTTCCAGAATTACAAGGTATGACGGCAGGCCAGATCGGTCCAGGAATATTCATTTCGGTAAAAATTCTACGAATAGTTTCGGTTCTAGAGTTTTTCAGAGACGGACAAAAGGAAGGGTATTTCGAAAGAAAAAAAATCAACAATGTTTCGATAACCACAACCACAGAACCACTAGAATAAAAAATTGTGGATTCTGACTCAGCTACGTATTAGAGAAAGTAATTTACTACATAGAAAGGGAAAAATCCTTATTTGCGTTATCGGTGAGCCAAAAAACCAGTTTTTTGCTGTCAAAAAATAGCACTTTTTGCCGCAGCATTACTTTTTCCATTCCATAGTTATTACTATGTACACACATACCTATACAAAAAAATAAAAAAACAACAAAAAAGGAACAGAATTTTTAAGTTGGCTTCGTTCGAAACAGTTACAAATACATTTGAAGTAATTGACTCAAAAATAATTTGGTAGGTAGAGAAACCCGAAGATACAAATAATATACATAATAATTTTGATATTATAGAATATATAATTTAAATTGGGTAATTTTAGTAATCAGTAAAATATTTGCAGTGTTCAATATACACAACGCGATATGAAACATGTGAAAAACGAGAGCAAAACAAGCACGCTTAATAGTGTTTGTTTTATATTCATAAATACGTTCATTGTCTACTAAACCTAAATAATTGGTTAGTTCAAGAAAACACGCTAAAATTGGTCAGCAAACAATGCTTTTCTAATTTTTACGCGTGTTTCTCTCTGCGCCTCGCAAAATGTTCACCTCCCGGGTGTCGGACCTTTGAAGTGGTATCCGCACTCTCTGAGCTTATGTGCAGCCGCGGGTGCTCCACCCGACGATGTCGCCTCTAATTAAGGAACTGCTTCTCCCCTTAAGCTCCTGGGGCCGCTTAGTGGGTGGATCGTGCCGGACTAAGATCGTTAACGAGAAACCCTTTGACGAAGCCCTTGGAAATCGGGGATGGTGATTCGGATAAAATAAATGATTAATTTAATTTACAGTAGTACACACTAGCTCCTTTCATTAAGCTTTAAACGATGGCAACCGAAATGGAAAGATAGAACAAAGGAATGCATTAGGAGCAGAACTCTCATTTTCCCGGTGTTGCCAGGAGCATTATTTACAATTAATATTAGTGGTATCGCCGCACCAGTAGGGGGCGTTAGTCACTGCCCCTCTTACTCCCTGCGGAAGGGGGGCAGTCGAGTTCTTTCCCCCGCCTGGTGATAAAAGCCAGGTTCAGCAGCGTACTGACCAGTCACCGCCACAAGCCCT
The DNA here is from genome assembly GCA_964035755.1 of Teleogryllus oceanicus. Lineage (NCBI taxonomy): Eukaryota > Metazoa > Arthropoda > Insecta > Orthoptera > Gryllidae > Teleogryllus > Teleogryllus oceanicus. Next base: position 19,813,995 of record CAXIVR010000006.1, read on the forward strand.
GCGAACGTGAGCGCCGCTCTCCGCACGCCTCCGACCGCCCGATCTCGCTTGCGGGGCCGTCCTTACGGGCGCCGTCCTTACGGGCGCCGTCCTTACGGGCGCCGTCCTTACGGGCGCCGTCCTTACGGGCGCCGTCCTTACGGGAGCCGTCCTTACGGGCGCCGTCCTTACGGGAGCCGTCCTTACGGGCGCCGTCCTTACGGGAGCCGTCCTTACGGGCGCCGTCCTTACGGGAGCCGCCCTTACGGGCGCCGTCCTTGCGGGCGCCGTCCTTACGGGAGCCGTCCTTACGTGAGCAGTCCTCACGGGCGCCATCCTTACGGGAACCGTCCTTACGGGAGCCGTCCTTACGGGCGCCGTCCTTACGGGCGCCGTCCTTACGGGCCGTCCTACGGGCGTCGTCCTCACGGGCGCCGTCCTTACGGGCGCCGTCCTTACGGGCGCCGTCCTCACGGAGCTGTCCTACGGGCGCCGTCCTTGCGGGCGCCGTCCTACGGGAGCCGTCCTTACGGGAGCCGTCCTTACGGAGCCGTCCTTACGGGCGCCGTTCTTACGGGCGCCGTCCTTACGGGAGCCGTCCTTACGGGCGCCGTCCTTACGGGCGCCGTTCTTACGGGCGCCGTCCTTTCGGGAGCCGTCCTTACGGGCGCCGTCCTACGGGCGCCGTCCTACGGGCGCCGTCCTACGGGCGCCGTCCTACGGAGCTGTCCTACGGGCGCCGTCCACGGGCGCCGTCCTTACGGGCGCCGTCCACGGGCGCCGTCCTTGCGGGCGCCGTCCTTACGGAGCCGTCCTTACGGGAGCCGTCCTTATGGGCGCCGTTCTTACGGGCGCCGTCCTTTCGGGAGCCGTCCTTACGGGCCACCCGTCCTTACGGGCCATCGCCCATCCGTCAACCAGCGCGAACTGCCACTCTCCGTCCGCCGACCGCCACCGAGAAGGTTACTGCCTTCACAGCTCTTTTATCCATGGAAATAGAGGTAAGGCAATGGAAGTTGTGTAAATTAAAAGAGAGAGATCTGTTATAAGAACCGACTTGTTCTTGTTTATTAAAGGGCGAAGTTTGAAAAGTGTGGTGTATGCTTTATTCAAAATGTGGGGTTTCCATATTACTGTAGTGTCTGGAATAATTACTAGATATTTTATAGGTTTATGTGGAGGATTCCAAGGGACATATGATTATTAATGTGTACATGTGGGGGGTTGTTAAAGCGCCGTTGTGTGAATTTTTAGCTTCACGGTGGTCTATGGCCATGGGAAGCTGCGAGTGTGTTGAGTAGATACCTGTGTCGTCAACACCGTTGTGTCAAGTACCGTTGTGAATCTGCTGTGAATGTATTAACGGTCAAGCGGGAAACCTTGAGGAACCCTTGTGTAGATTATTGAGAGGGATTGAAATAAAAATAGTTGATGGATAATGTGTTATTCGAAATGAAGCTACATATTATAATAAATAAATAACCAGGCGTTCTCATGCGTCGCAGCTTGAGTAGTAAACTTTGATGCCAGACAGAATCAAACTCCTGAGAAAATGCAGAAATAGGCTGCTGGAAGTTTTTTATCGTGAAAGGCTTCAGCAAGTCATTTCGGCGATTCTGGTTACTTTCCAAAGGCTCTGTCTTGTCGTGTGTGAACATTCTATAATTGCCAGTAATGGTTAAAATTATAACAAACAAGTAAACTAGTAAAAATTATTTACCTTACATTACAAAGGAGCCCCTGTTACAGTAATGTAATCCAATACCGTCTTCACCATATTTTAAAGCTCACTTGTTAAATTTGAAATACTCATCTTCGTTCATACCGCAGTAAAACACACATTTTAAAATCTTTACAGTACTTTACTAGGAATCGTTTCATACTCTTTAGAATCTTTTTTAAACTGCCTTAAAATTGAAATACATTCATTCTGAAACCCAACTTCAAACACCCCCATTTGGCCCTGACTGCGATACATTAAAATGTCTCGGTTTTGTCCTTATCCTAGGTTTGTCCTTATCCTAACATCCTTTGTCCTTATCCTAACATTTTACAATTGCTAAGCGTTTTATTAAAAACCCGCGATTAAATTCCACAAAAAATCAAATAGTTAATTTAATTTTACACGTATTAAAATATTTTTACACGTTTCTGATCACCGTGCTTGGGAGGGAGGGAGAATATCCAGCTAAACCTCTAGGAAAGGAATAGAATTGTCTACTAGTGCTACAACGTGGCAGAGATTTTTTTTCGTACCTCGTATTTGTGAGGTAAAGTTCTTGTAATTATATTGAAAATTAAAATAATATTATTTCTGCCATCTCTTGCAAAACTTCCGTGGTGCTACGATCATAGCATAAAACAGTCGAACTTAGTAAGCTAAGTGGAATGTCAAGGACCATAGGAGCTTATTTATCAAGAGTTTGAGAAGCACACTGCGTGCGGGAAACGAATTTGATCCCACAGCTGGCTCGCAACTTCATTTCACGATCCTTCTACGAGGGTTGGGGCAGAAGTCATGGCATGTATTGATTTTTTGTTTAATTTGAACTACTACTAATCCTCCCGTTGCATCCCCCCTTACCGTTTTTGAAATTTTATCTATCTGTAACTAAATATTTTAGAGTTATCCATCAATTGTAATTTAATTACTTTTTTCTATCTTATTGTGTATTTATTTATAAATTTTTTTTGTATCTTTCTGTGTTCTGTAGACTGACGATGACGGCAAAGCCGTCGAAAGCCGGCTATCTTAATAAAGCTGATATGTTGACGAAGATGACTTCTTTTATTTCTTCTTATAAGAACGTCAACAACATCCAATCAGAATTCCCACAGAAGTCATGGCAACTACTTTTTTTTTCTCTAAAAGAAATGTTGTCGAGTCAGACAATTTTATTTATCGTGTGAAAGAAATGCTGTTCTAATGCGTGAGCACAACACATGACTCTGTGAATATCACTATTTGCACAAAGAGCACTGTGAAGTCAGTTGTCTGACTACCGCCATGCGAGATGAAAGTAGCCCGTTTCGGGCCGCGACTGTACACAAAGATAGCAGTTGTCCATGGGAGAAATGCCTGAGAATGTCACAGGGAATTGGTGGAAGCTCTTAGAAATAATGTCATTTCATACCGGCCAGTCGCGAGATGGGCAGGAGAGTTTCTGCAAGGAAGCGTAGCAACCAATAATCAGCAACACACGTGACGACGTGTGTGTGTTTGCGTGTGTGTGTTTGCGTGTGTGTGTTTGCGTGTGTGTGTGTTTGCGTGTGTGTGTGTTTGCGTGTGTGTGTGTGTTTGCGTGTGTGTTTGTGTGTGTGTTTGCGTGTGTGTGTTTGCGTGTGTGTGCGTGTGTGTGTTTGCGTGTGTGTTTCGTGTGTGTGTTTGCGTGTGTGTGTGTTTGGTGTGTGTGTTTGCGTGTGTGTGTTTGCGTGTGTGTGTTTGCGTTTGTGTGTTTGCGTTTGTGTGTTTGCGTTTGTGTGGTTTGTGTGTTTGTTGTGTGTTGTGTGTGTGTGTTTTTATGAGTTTGTGTGTGTGTGTGTGTGTGTGTACGTGTGCAGGCCGATGTGGCGCGTTCGTTAATCTACCATCTGTCTAATCGTGTATGTAATGATTAAGAACTGGTTTGCAATGCTTTTGAAATGATGTGAACTTGTATATGCTAAAATGCTTTGAAACCAATACTGTCATTTCAACATGAGGTTAATAAACATGAGAACGACATTTTAGGAGTATTGTTAAATGCCCATGCACTTAGATAATATCTTGTCCTTTCATATGTGCATTTCACATTTTCCACCCGTGCTCGTATTCTTAAAAAAAAGTCGTCCTAACTTATGCCCCAATCCTCTTATAAGATTTCTAAAATATATGAATAGCATCTTAAAGTTCTGTGTGTTTTAAATTCAGTTTGGTAGGGCTTGCAAAGTGAATTTATTAATTAAGAGAAAAATGAAAAGTTCGGACTGCCTTTGACTGTAGTCGAGAAGAGCCACCTGACATATATCCATTCTTTAAGATGTATTTTATAGTTTCAATTAATTAAAATACATTTAAAAGGGAAGTATTTATTTCATAGCAATTAACTCAAAGGTGGTGGCCAACTCTTTAAGATATACCCCTCCGGATAAAATGGTAAAAAGTTTCCCTAAACCTAATAACATATAAGTAATTACACTATAACTCTAGCATAAAAATAAGATTTTTGATAGGTTTCCTAGCCCCCGTCCCGTAATTTACCCCTCTCTACAGCCAGAAATGATTGTTTTTAATTTAAAAACATTCCAACTTAACACTATTTTATTTGATTCAGTGAATATGAAAAAGAAAAAATATATTTATACTATCAGAAAAGCATTTTTTGATGTTATTCAGAGCCATGCTTTCTCGCATTAGTTTTCTAATTTCTTTAGTCTTGACTAACTATTCCAACTTGCCACACACTTTCGCCAGCTGTCATCTGACGCCGTCCAAAGTACATTTTCTCCATTTTTCTTTTTCCTAATAACAGAATGGTATATTAAAAGATAAGTATATTAAAAAAGAGTAAAACCTCGTCCTAAATGGCAATTTTCATTCAAACATTGTGAGGCGTTTTTAAGAAAATGACGTTTAAGCGTTACTATTTATGCGAAATTTGAAGCTGTCTTTCAAATTTGAAGTTAATTATATGCATTTTAATATCAATTTTCAGTAATACTGGAATTGTTTCTCTCGTACAGTACGGTGCCTCGAATACTGTAAAACGCATTTTGGGGATGAGTATTCGCAGGTGGGTGTTACTTTAATCTAATTATCATTATATTAATAATAATAATAATAATAAAATAATAATAATAATAATAATAACCAAAACCACGATCTGGAAAATACCTGGCAATCTATGGAAAAAGAAATACTGTCATGGAAGCAGAAATCTTTACACGGTTCGTATCCCCATCAGCTTCAGGATACAAATGTTGACAGCACATTTTCGCATCTTTGGTTAACTGCAGGTAACTTGTATGGAGAAACCGTTGGATTCATGATGGCCATTCAGGACAGAGTCATTAGCACACGAAACTACAGAAAATACATATTGAAAGAAACACTGAACGATAAATGTAGGTTATGCTCAACGGAGACGGAAACAATTGAGCACATAACTGGGGCATGTAAAATTCTTGCTGGAACGGAATACCTGCGACGACATAACAACTTTGCAAAAATCGTTCACCAATCTCTGGCTGTTAAAGAACATCTTAGTGTGGAAAACGTACCATACTATCAGTACCAACCTCCCACCGTCTTGGAAAATGAATCCATGAAGATGTACTGGGATAGGGAGATTAGAACAGATAAGACCATCACCGCAAATAGACCAGACATTATAGTGCTAAATAAAACCAAGAAGGAAGTCATCATCATCGATATTACGGTACCACTGTCACATAATCTCCACTCCGCATACACGAACAAAGTCCGAAAATACCAAGAGCTAGCAGATGAGATAAAGAAGATTTGGAAAATAAAAAAGGTTCAGATCCGTCCCCTGGCAATTTCTACAACCGGAATAATACCAAAATCCCTCATCAAACATCTGCAAGAATTGAATATAAAGTATATACTAGGAACAGTACAAAAATCAGTCATTCTAGACACCTGTCACATTGTCAGAAAAACTGTCACTGATGTGTCTGATATGTAGTGTTAGAGGTCCTGGAAATAAATGAAGATCTTGCTCGTTACTTGCTCTGAGCCGTACGAGTGAGCCTAGCCACAATGACATCTGTGGCAGGTGAATGTTTCCCCCCCGCGTGGGAGAAGTGCAGAAGTCATAATAATAATAATAATAATAATAATAATAATAATAATAATAATAATAATAATAATAATCTAGTGTTTTACAGTTATAATGACCGTTTCTCGAGCCCTACACACCAATGGTTTTTATTCCACCAAGCTATTCCACCTTCCTCTATTCTTCTTTTCACTGTCGAGTCGATGAAAAGAAAGACTTCCAAGATTTCTTGGCCTTCCTCGTTTTCTTCTTTCAAAAGGGATCCACACAAAGAGAATTTTTGGTATTCTGTCAGCATGTATATTCAGCAGGTATTCTGTCAGCATGCCTTGATGGCCATATCATGGTAGTTGTTTGGATTCTACATTTTCGATCACTTGTCTTTTTATCTTCATTATCTGTCTAATCTCTTCGTTTGGTATTCTATCAAACAGGGTATACTAAAACTTCATTTCCATAGCATCTATCTATATAAGAGTTTACTGCATCTTTTTTAACCCAAATTTCAGATCCGTAGGTCACACAACTCTCTTCCATTGTCTTGTATATTTGTCTCTTAGTTTGCTTTCTAACATTCCTGTTTCAAAAAATATTATGAAGTCTGCTAGTAATTGCCCTCCCTTTGCTTATTTCTTTCATGTCATTATCATCAGATCCATCGAAACTAAGTCACTCCAAGATATTTAATTTTTTTTACCACTCGAAGTATACCTATTTCTGTTTCTAGATCATTCCCAAATTTCCCTACAACCACGTATCTTGATTTTTCATTATTTATTACGAGTCTCCATTTTTTATATTTCTATTCATTTCTTTAATATATATTCAATATAGTCCTGATCATCAGCTAAAATTACTTGGTCATCGGCAAAAAGGCGATAATAAATCTTCTCGTTTTCAACAGTCACTCCCATATTTCTTCATTTTCTGGACCATTCCCTAAGATTTTTGCCAATAAAAATCTTTAACATAGTGAAAGAAGATATCTATCTTGTCTGAGACCATTATTTACTATAAATCCTTCTGATACTTCACTTTTTATCTTAAATGACTTCTACTGTTTTCATAGAGACTCTTTATTACATTTATCAAGGCATGGTTTACCATTACTTTTGTTAGTTCCCACATTTTATTTATAGGAACATTATCATAAGCCTTCCTTAAATCAATAAAAATTAAGTTTTAATTCTCTGTTCGTTGCGATTTTCTTTTCACTAAGTTGTTTAATATAGAATATATCTATAAAAGATCTTCCTGCCTTGTTCCTCAATTTCATTGACCTCCATTTCCAGTCTTCTAGTCAAAATCCGTCCATACAGTCTACTCATAGTAGCTATTACACTAATTCCTTGATAGTTTGAACAATCGTTCCTGTTTCCCTCTTTATGAATGGAACTAGTCCATGCATTCTTTAGGCACACAATTCGTTAGAATACATCTATTAAATAACATTGTCACATAATCTAAAACAAAGCTTGGTGCATATTTTAATAGATCGATAAGGAAACCTCCAGGGCCAGTTGACTTATTCCCTTTAATTTTTTTAGAGGTTGTATAACTTCTTGAGTTATGATGGATAACATTCTGCATATCTAGTGTAACTAACTTGGCAGAATTCAGGTCTATCTTTTGTGAGCAACTTACAGTAGTGTACTTTCCATTGCTGGAGACTAATCTGATTCAGATTTTTACTTTCATTAAAATTTTTATTTAATTTTAAAATGGTTGTCCATGCGTCGCTTGATCGTGAGCTTCGTATGTATCTATCTACTTCATTAACAACTCGGTCCCAATATTGATTCTTTGCTTCATACACTTGCTTTTCGACGAAGTTTACTTCTTTCATATAAACAGTTATGTCCAAGAGGTCGACAGCGATCTTTTAAACAAAGATTCTTTTTCCTGCACCAATGGTTCCATATTTTCGTTCCACCAATAATTATTACACTTTTCGTTTCAAGGTTTCTTTCCCCTATTGCTTGGATAGCTGCTTGTTGAAGTTTTCTTTTCAAATTCTCATACAAACTCCCTACATCTAAATTTGAATCAATTTCTTGCATTTGCGTCAGCCTCAATTTGTACAAAATCAGTTTTCATACAATTATTATTCACAATGTGTTGGGTTTTCGGACTGTCTGCATTGTGTATTTATACGTATACACATGAATAAATACTGAGGTAAGGGAAAAGTGAACTTTTTCCGTAGTCTGAAACAACTACAGACGTGAGAGCGTAGGTTTCCTCGGCCAGAGTGAGGATCTAATTGGCTGTCCGAGAGACGCCGTGTCCTAGGCCCAGGAGCCAACATTTCCTCTTGAAGGAAGGTCGCAGATACACGGGACGCGGCATCTCCCGGACAGCTAAATAATTAGCTACAGGTGACTTCATGTTTGGACTACGGTCCAGATATTGAAAAATCTGAAAAATTTCACAACAGGTGTCTTGAGAGGAAGTTTTGAGATTTTTTCTGGCATGAGCCAGTGTTCTAAGACACAGTAAAACAGTTCTCGGATATTCGGATTCTCCTTCATTTCCCCACATGTCCCTACTTATCCTTTACCTCTGCCCAAATTAGTGTTTGGCAGTTTATGATAAACGATCATCATTCCTCAGCGTGTGATTGGCAAAAAAACTTTAAAAACATGATCATTTGTAACTACGTTCGAAAATCAAAATATTATTGGGTTCTACACCTACTTAAACAAATATATAATAAACAATTAAATAAATTACTGCAATGCCTCGGATCGGGAGGTCGTAGGTTTGAGTTACGACTATAGCAGGATGTTCGACACTAGATACGTAACTAAGGCGAATTCAGCCGCTTTCTGGAGGAGAACTCTAGAGGCCGTCTGCTCTGATCGGGAGTTTTCCGTGGTTTCTCCGAGCACATCAGGCGAATGCCGGAGCAGTACCCTAACAAACGGGCCACGGACCGCGTGCGATATTTCCTTCCATCTCCTTGTCCTATCCTCTGCTCTTACACTTAACATGTACTTCACTACCACTCATGCCGGGTGGCCGGTCGGGGGCGGTTGACCGGTAGAGCAGGCTGTTCCAATAGATCACCAAATAGCATACGTTTGAAACAACTTTTACACTAATTTACCCTTCATAAAGGCATCAACTCACTGCAGACTCGGAAAAGATCTCAGATACAAAACCAGAATAAAGAAGAGATTCCCGCTCCATTCTTCTCTTCACATATTTGCAAATATTGACGAATTTTGTTGATGTGCTATTTGTTTCCTCTCCCTATTAAAGTTTGTTTAGTACAATTTTAAACTAGATTAAGTTGATTAGATTAAGTCATCATACAATTGCAATGTTTCACTTGTAAACTGAGCATTGTAATTTCGACTAAACAATAAATTAAATTTAAAAAACGGCTGTTCCACGTCGGCCTCTCGCGATCAAGAGCGCGTGCATTCGTGGCTCGCCCAGGAGGAGGTTGTGGAGGGGGAACAGCTCTAATATCGCTTTGCTTTTCTTGGGAGCAACATGAGTAGAGCGATGGCTAGCAGAAGAAACCCCAACCCCTTTTTCGGTCTCACCTGATCCCGTGCCTTCGCCGATGCAGTTGGAGATAATAGATTTTCGGAACTTCGGAGGGATAGATGTTTTAATACCCTTAATTTGTTACGATGGTATCAGAATTTACATGTGGAAATCTTACCCAAGCTTCATAAAATGATGATAATAATGATAATAATGATAATAATGATAATAATGACAATAATGACAATAATGATAATAATGATAATAATGATAATAATGATAATAATGATAATAATGATAATAATGATAATAATGATAATAATGATAATAATGATAATAATGATAATAATGATAATAATGATAATAATGATAATAATGATAATAATGATAATAATGATAATAATGATAATAATGATAATGATGGTGATGGTGATACGATGGTGATGATACGATGGTGATACGATGGTGATGATACGATGGTGATACAATGGTGATACGATGGTGACGATGATGATGATGATAATGATTCGGCTCCATTGTGCCGGTTGACGGTTGCGGCAGCCACCGTCTGTGTCGAGGGGGCTGCAGGTTCGAGTCCTGCGTAAGCATCGCCATATTTCTGATTGTCCCTTCATCATCTTCTCCTCCCATGTCTTACCAACGGATTCGGTCGAATCTCCATAACGACACACCCTAAACTCTCCGAGATAAATATGGCTGGACCTCGGAAGATAACGCGTAGCGTAGTCATAAATGTTATATATACACGCATATAATGTTAATAATAATATATTAAAATATGACAGAAAAGAGTGAAACATAACAGAAAGGAGAATAGTAAAAGAAGAGAGATAAGGTGAACAAGAAGACGGTAATATTTTCTAATGCGTTTGTGAAACTATTGTTTTTCCTGCTTTTCCAAGAAAGACAGGAGACAAAAAATAGCGTTGTACAGTACGTAGGGTATACATTCACTTAAATCATGTTGAAACAAACTGGTTGTATTTTTAAATTTAATATTTCCTCTGCCCTTCTAACATTATTAAATATAAATTCAACGTAACCCGTTCCACATTTGTATAAGAATATGGTCGCCAGGAAAAGATGACGTTAATTTAATTATTAAAATTAATCTTCAACTGTTATTTCCATTACATTAATATCCGGCTAATTGGGTCGATGGGTATTATAAGAAATAATCGCTATTGACTACTAATAGCCGATTATTCGATTTGCCATCTGTACAGAGTGGCCGAGGAATCTGAAAAGCAAATATACATTTCTAGCTACTCATTTGCTGGAATTGGCTAAATGAAAATAATCTTTTCTATTCACATAAACTTCTAAGTTTATTCAATGTTTATTGGTAACAATACGAAACTTTCGGTCATGACCAGTCCCAAACCTTATATTGCAGTACCCGTCTTCGCGCGCTAGTGACCGATGTCGCTGCGTAGAACCATTTTCAATCTTCCCCGGTGTCGATGGCTCCAGGTCCAAATACCATCTTATTTTCTTCCGTTCTGGCACACCTACTCAATCCTCCTCTAAATTCCAAAAAAATCCAATTTCCAATTACATCAATATTCTAAGTCCGACAACGATACGCTCCAAAGTAGATGTTCACAATTCCCAAACTCCCAACATCAATTGTCAACACACGATCTGCACAGCACCACGGCAAAAGTCGGAATGCCTCCATATTCCCCTCTTTCAGCCCTTCAAAACTCTGTCCATACATTCTATTATTTCTTGTCAGAAAAATTTCGACCCGCTTCCGTCGAAATACATTGTCATTCCATGCCTAGCCAATCCCTAAATTACTTACAAATTCAACTACCCGCGCTCCAGACTGTCATTGCTTTCTCGGTCAATCCCCAAACAGTTTACTTTATCAACTAGCCGCGCCCCGTGGTTCAAAGCAATGCAGTTTGTTGACCTTGACTACAACTCGTCTACCGTTGCTATGCCGCCTTATTTACAAATGTCTATCCTTACAACTCACCCTGTATACAATAAATGTGACGCAATACAAGGTCTCACATATTGGGATGTCCCAATGTCTTTGAAGTAATGGAAGTAATAATGATAACTATTTGAATGTGATGTCGCCGACGCATAAACTGTTTTAAAAGTATTTTCATGTTTTGAAAATTTCTTTCATACGTAGCTTTGTTCAAATATGTTCTGGCATTGGACTTAACAATGAATCGTAGTAGCTGATAATGTTTTCTCTCTTCAAAACTTCCCAACATTTAATCACCTTGTATGTTACCTCCATACGGTATATAAACTGGTAATATTGCAATTTCAAAATTATAATCGCCTTGAACAATAGTTGGAAGGCATTGATGATGCGAATAGAGTTAGTACAGCTACATTTTTTACGATTTTTGCTAATGTGCACAATAATGCATAAAGCTTACCTGTAAGCTATTCTTCTGGTTTACCCTCTAATCATAATATAAGATCATTCTCAATTAGTTACGAAAATTCTGTCGCAGAATATTCTACAACTACATTTGATTCTTCCCCAGATTTGCTTAAAACTTTCATATTTTTCTCCCCTAGTTTTTGAATAACTCCATAAACTTAGTCTAATATGTTTTTACTTCCCCTTCTACAATTGCTGTATTAATCTATTAGTATGCGAATCTAATAAAACATTAAAAAACCAACTATTTTGAATGGTTATGTTAATAAGGTGTTAGTTAAGTCTAATAAGAATACGCTCTGGGTCTCATGCATTTGTACACTTAAGAACGTAAAAGTGAGAAGTCGAACGTTCATTCATTCTCTAACATTACTCACAGTTTTGTTTTCTCCGTATTCACTTGAAATTCTTCTAATTAAATAAGTTCCAAGGCAATACTGTTCGTAGGTTTTGCAAATTTATTTAAAAAAATATTGTAATAGGGTTATGGATAACTTAAAATGAAATATGCCGCGTGATTTACTCTTTTGTTTAAATTAACTTCACTTGTTTACTTAAAGATGAACAAGACAAGTGTTACCATCGTCTTGAAAGGAAATTATGGTGTATTGAGGCAAAAATACTTTTGGGTACTGGAGTTTAATCAATGCCACCTACATTGATCGATTTAAATAAATAAATAAATAAATAAATAAATAAATAAATAAATAAATAAATAAATAAATAAATAAATAAATAAATAAATAAATAAATAAATAAATAAATAAATAAATAAATAAATAAATAAATAAATAAATAAATAAATAAATAAATAAATAAATAAATAAAAAATAAATAAATAAATAAATAAAAAATAAATAAATAAATAAATAAAAAAAAATAAATAAATAAATAAATAAATAAATAAATAATAAATAAATAAATAAAATAAATAAATAAATAAATAAATAAATAAATAAATAAATAAATAAATAAATAAATAAATAAATGTCTTTATTGGTGGCGTGGCTCAGGCCTTTTAGCCTGCTCTTCCGCCTGATCACTTTCAGAATTTATATTACAATAGTACATAGTAAAGGAAGTCATTCAATGAAAAATACGCACGCAATTTGGATGAAGATTTTCACATGGATGACAGGAGTGAAAGCGAGGGAGGACGAGTTTGATAGGAAATCGGAAAAGAATAGGGATGAATGGAACGGTAGAGAGAAATGAAAGAAAAAGAAAGAAAAGGAGAAAAAGAATCAGTGAAATGTTAATAAGTTCTGTTAATTGGTTCATTGAGGTTTTCAAGAAGCTAAAATTGCGTACGTATTTTTGAATTACCCCTAGAAAAACTAGAAAGGGAGGGAATCTCGTCAGCATACAAGCGAAGACATTTCAAGTCAAGAGTTCAAGCCCTGAGAGAAACTGAAAACATTGAGATGATAAATGATTTTGCGTATAGTTCCTAATATTATTAATAATTATTATAATATATGATAAAGTGTCGTAAAACTATTTGGTTTTTAAATAGAGTTAAAAAAATTAAAAATGTGGATATAATCAATTTACTTTTAGGAAAAGTTAACAGTTAAAATATTCCACAAACTAGCAAATTAGAAAATTTTAAGAACTTAGGAAATTTTTACCGTTTAGAGTACTCCCAAGACCCAACATCTCTCACCCGTAAGCCAACGATTTATTCTACCTTTATTCCTGGGACTGCAAGCAAGGGACCATCCCGGCATGCGCCTTAAGGAATTGAGTAAACCCAACCCATTTAGATGGCGTTGGTTTAATTCCCGGCTTAGTCGCAAAGATCGCGGAGCCAGAACACCCAAAAACACATTTTTGGAAATTTCTTTGAATGTTCTGGCCGTATCTGAAAACAAATTATCAGTTCCCTGTCAGAAAACCGAGATGCGTCGGTTGACACCTCATATGTCTTGATTGCTGCACGGGAAGTGGTCTAGCCTTGAGCGACGGAAATCGCACATCCGCACATCTGCACACTCGAGGAGTTACTCAAACACTGTATAGGGATTATATAGAGGAAACAACGAATTCTAAAATTGTAATTCGTAAATTCCCTCTCGCTGAACGCCAGCGGAAACGCGAATTTTTTTAACCTCTCTATTAAAACGCATTCTGCGCTGGACGCTTCTGCCGCTGACGCAATTGTAATCTGTCGGCGCCGCGGATTAATTTAGCTCGCCCAGCGTCGCGGCGCGTCGAGGCGATCGGCCCGCGTGCCCGCGCGGAGTCGATTCCGCTCCAGGCGCCGCGGCGGCGACGGCGTTTGAGAGATCTCCCGGAGCCGCTGCGCGCCGACACGTGCGGGGGCGGGGGGCGGGGCGGGGCGGAGTGGGGCGGGGCGGGGCGGGGCGGGAGGGGCGGGGAGGGGCGGGGAGGGGCGGGGCGAGGCGGGGCGGGGCGGGGCGGGGCGGAGGGGGGCGAGGGCGCTTTGAGGAAAGCTCGCTCTCTGCCGGCGTCAGAGGAGCGCTATGCAATTCACAGTTCCACTTCGATGGCAGTTTGTAGTAGTCCGAGGAACGAATGTGCGGGAAGAGCGACTCGGTGAGATTCTGTATTGCGGTTGATAGTTCAATATTCATGACGAAGGAATAGTATGAGACAAGCTTATGGGCTAATCGTCACCACTTTCCACCGATCCGGGTCCGGTTAAGATCCCTCGCCAATTGGATGGAATATTTGGTAGACAATCTCGAAGCCGGTTTTGTCGATTCACCCATTTCCTCTGACTTTCCTGTCCATTCCTTTCCCTTTCTCATTTCCTTTCCTTCCTTATATCTCCGTCATCCCGCGTTTTATCATCATTATCCCTATAATCTTTCATGGACTTCAATTACTTTAGAAGGTGAAGGCCCCCTAATAATAAAATAAAAAATAAACGAATTTTATTTCTTTTTGAAGATCGCGTTTTCGTATTTTGTACTCAATCTTTGAAAGTGAGATGACATTAAAGATTTTATCGCGCCTTTGAGGGAATTACATCATTTAAATTGCTTTTTGTATAATATTTATTTACGAAATAAAAATCGTAAAACATTACAATAATAGATTGATAGCTAACTGAATTACTGAGAACGAGTATACGACACTGTGGAATTAACGAATTAAAATGTTTGTGTAATTATAATTTAATTTTACTAATCATTATAGAAAATGTGACATACTGATGTTAGTATATTTAAAATGTATTGTTTTTCTTTTTAAAATACAAAGCCGGCAAACAATATGAATTTAGAAAAACCATTCGATTTTGCTGAATTTTGAAAATTTAGTTTCCTTGGCTATCTAACCCCAAATTCACTGAAAGAGACCGAGAGCGGCAGCTCAGTGCAGCGCCTCTGACCGGGAGGTCCTAGGTTCGAATTCTGACGGCGGCAGGATTTTCGACACTAGCTTTTCAGGTAGGTCGAATTCACTCGCTGTCTGGAGGAGAACTCTAGCGGCTGGCTGATCAGTAGTTTTCCGTGGTTTCTCTAATCATTACCGGAGCAGTACTGTAACCAACGGCCACGGATCGCGCGCGACCTTTCCTTTCTCTTCCTTGTCATATTATCTCCCTTTACACACACACACACACACACACTTACACTAACATGCACTACAGTACCACATATTCCGGGAGACCGGTCGGGAGCTTAGAGCTTGGCGGTGCCCCGCTGGTGGGAGAGTCCTGGTTAGGGGGAAACCCCGCTAGCCGACTGTAGGTCGGCGCCGGATTTCGCCATCCAGTGGGGAAATATCAACGCCATCTCCCGAGTAAAAAAACCCACTACACTTACGGCACTCATGACCTAAGCTGTTGACGCGCCCGGAATCACTATCCAACCAACCAACCAACTCACAGAAAGAGCGAAAACGAATTGAGTGCCTCGGAAATCCGAGTTGTATCGCCAAATATTCAAATATCATCATATTTTATAGCGACTCGGTCCATTTCACTTTCTCGCCTACTACAGAGGGAGTATAGAGAAAGTAATGTAATGCTGCGGCAAGAAGTAGGGATTTTTCGCCAGAAAACTATTATAGCCCCGTATGGCAAGAAAATGTTACTTCTTGTTCCATTAGTTGTAAATCACTTCATTTAAGAGATTGTGTTGTCAAACATCATTTTTATGGGTCCGTGATACCGAAAAAACTTGTTTACAGCAAAATGTATGTCAATATGTCTGTAAACAACTCTATCAGCTAAATCATATGTACGATTTTCATCAAAATTGATAGTAATAAGTACACCTAATAACATGTAATAAGCAATATTTATGTATTCTTTTGATTTTTCAAACATTGTAGATGAAAGGCTTTGGATTGTGGTGAAATTATCCTCATATATTGGTATGCCTACATCGACAGTGTTCTGCATTTTACAAAATGACTTCTAGATGCACAAGGTTTGTGCAAAAGGAGTCCTACAGGTTTTTTTAAGAATAGTATCAAAATATTTCAGAATTTAGTGTAAAGATGTTTAGTAAATTTTAAACAAGATGTGAAGGCGGGCGTAACAATTATGGTTTCTTGTAAATAATTGTAGAGGGTAAATTGTTTATTTAAGAACTATTGGGTTTTATTTCTGAGTTCAATGCTGTTATTTGAGTGTATTATTTATGTATTTTGATGTCAGATTTGACATATTTATTGAAGTAAATATTTACAATTAAAAGTATACGAAATTCTTTTCGTATTTAAAAAAACACGTAACTGCCATATGAGTGCAGTAATGGCATATCCCAGTCGCTTTTATAATCCCAATACTATAGTAATTGAATCGTTGTAAAATCCATATTGGAAGAATGGATCATTGGCTCACGAGAAAAATTTCTATGAAGTGCATTTAAATAAGTGGTCAGCATGAACAATAAAAATTTAAATATATTTTGGAGGAAGTATACGGACAGTCTTAATGGCAACCCAACGCCAGGCGAATTTAAATTTTTTAGTAAATAAAATTTGATTGAGCAAAAGGACGGTCGTAAGGAAACGCAACAGATTGTTGACTCTTCTCGAAATGCGAAAACTTCTAAGAACAGAGGACATAATCTCGATCGATATACACGCTCTTGGATTCCAAGAACGCAGTATGCCTGAACTACTACAACAAACATCAGAGGAATTAAATTTGATTATTCAATGGGATACGGCATCCTGTGGTAACAGATACAAATAGCCGTATTTTCCTCTGGTCAGGGTCTCCCTAAATTCATTTCGCGGTTTCCTCGAGGTCTCTACTATTTCAACAAAATATTCTACTCTTCATTATACTGAATTATTAATATGATAGTTTGATTTCGTCTCGTCATTTTTGATAGATTACCTTAGACCTAGTGACGAAGAAAAGTTCAGGCAGGAGAAGTTTGATAGTTACGGCGAAGGGACTACATCATGTTTCGTCTCATGTCGCTCTTACCCTCATGCATGGGAATTTAACTGGGCCCAGGCAGGAGAGCACCGTTAACTGTCCGGCAAAGTCGGACTGTCGACCCAAAATGCCAAATACATACCTTTATTGGTTGTTTATACTCTTTATTTACAAATAATAGTATACGTAGCTTGATATATGAAAATTTATATTTTATTTAAGAATTTACTGTCGAACTTTTACGCACCTTCTAAAATATACTTACGTGTAAATCTCGCAATAAATTCCACTTTCTTCATTGTAATTGAATTTCTTGATTTCAAACTGGTGATGAAATATATAAATATACTGTAGGAATGTGAAGGAGGAGATGGAAATTCGTTTGTAAGGTGAATGCTTAGAAATCATAATATACTGTGGTTAGAAATGCACTATTTCTTTCCAGTTTTCAAGAGCATATTTTAAAACTGATTGCAAAACAGAAAAACTTGGAGTTCAGGTTGAACTGGTGGCGTATCTAATCCGGAGAGAAAGCAAACCAAGCATGCTCGTGTTACGTAGGAATTTTGGGGTTGCGAAAGTGCTGTGTTAGAAGTCGAAGGGCTTCCCAAGTTTTCCCAAGGAAAAAAATAAATCTAAAGTACTCGTGTAGAATATTTCTGCACATTTATTCAACACCACGAAAATAAAGAACAATTTCACAATTTTTATTCATTTTCATGTACACAATTAACATATGAATAGATTATGTAAAACATTAAGAATTATACTTTTTCGTTTCTATTGCGTTGGTCAGAATTCTTCATTCACAAATTATCACAATAATGACTCGCTGTTAAAGCTTTGTGATAGTGAGATTAGTACCTAAAATGAAGTGAACTTGCTTAAGAACGCGCAAGGTACTTAGTTTTATTGATTTAAAATACATACTTTATAATTTCATAATACATATTTCAATTGCAAACATTATTTTTCAATTGTCCAAATATCTTAACGAGAGATAGAAATTGGGAGATATATAAACTGCTTTTGTATTTTTGATAAAAACACAATTAGAGACAATTAGCATGGGATTTGTTTTACTGACTTCGCAGTGAAGTTTTAAAAGTCGTGCTGATTTAACAAAAGAATCGATGTGGTCTAGTTTGACAGGGTGTGTGATCAAATACATACCACGTTGTGTACATGACACCATACCATTGTGTACAAGACAATAACAGCTCGTTCTGTTCAAAGATTATTTGCTGTACGTTAATATGAACTGTAGCTTCATCATGTGAACTAAAAGAACATAAAAAATATTGTAAAGTTACATTTTAGTACGTAAATCATTTACGTTTTGGAATTTTAATGAAATAAATTTGTTGTGCAATGTGATATCCTGAACGATGGTACAAGACGCTTCGTTGTTTAATTTTATTTTTAAAATATTTTAATATTTTTAAAGGAACTCATCTTTTTATAAAAAACGATTGAAACTGCAAATCTATGAGCAGTTTTCTGGACAGAATGTCGTGATAATTTTTTTGGTGTATGGCAGAACTAGGTCCAGGTAGTGTTCACACTAAGAAAACCGACTTTTTTCAGTTCTTGAGAATGTTTGATAACTACTTAATTTTAAATTTTAGGTCGATGATTAAAAGAACAGTTGGTATTGATAAGAAACTTTCCGTTTCTCAGATATGCAATGTATTGAAATACTCTTCGTACTTTAGTCTGCCGTTTTTTTTTATTTATTACATCACAGAAATGTATGTAGTGCATGTGGAGATGAACGGAACTTGAAGCATACAATGTAATGCATTTCAAGAAAGATTAAAAGATAAAATGCAGATAGTCTTACATTTTTTCAAAGTTTCATCTTGAATTTTTTCGGCAGGTCATGTAAGTGCACAGGCAAAGTTCACATTCGATTTCTGTTTTTTTCTAATAAACATAAACAGGCGTGTCCCAATCAGTCGCTTCAAAATATTACTTCTTTTGAAATTCACAACTCTTTTGAAGAAAGATTCTGTCCTTAGTAATGTAATATTAATATGATTGGGTTGAGATTGAGTGACAATCATCTGATGTTTTTATAACCCTCCTTTATTAAATGTCAGGAAATGACCACAAATATACTGAATTTACAATTTTTTTAGAATAATGAAATCTGGCCTCCAAGAGAAATGTACTTACCGTAGGATTCTTAAATTAATGGAAGAACTTGATAGACCACAAAGAAGGAAGTGGTTTAATGAATTCAGAAACTTTTTCTAAAATGTTTGAAACTATTATAAATTTAAAAAAGTACGCAGTCATTAATCATGTAACTGTAACTGTAATCATACAGCTATGACTTCAGTACCTGGCATTGACATTTCCTTTGAATATGGTGGTTCCGTTAAAATATGTTTTTATATGGACGTTATTATGTTTCACTTTACTTACAATCTTCGTTAGCAGGAACAATAGAAATGTTCATGATCGATTTTCTTCTTCGTTTCCGATCTGACCAAGGAGTTAAGTGTCACTAATAAGAACTGAAACGGTTCTGACACATTCTCTTTCTTCGTGATTCATAAGGGGGATTCACAGAACTCTTAGGTTTCACATTATTTCAATGCACGAAATGACTTCTCCAGTATTCCATTGCTAACCTGCAAACGCAGTATGACAACTTATGAGATTTTCTTTTTCTCGCTGTTACGGAGAACACGTAATTAGCATTTCTTCATATTCCGTTACGTTCTATATTAATTCTCTAAGAACGAATTTCTAAAGTTGGTGGTTTGCACACGTAACTATTATTGTACTGCTGGTACTGATAATAATACCAGGTGCGGAAGATCCCTCGGAAGTGATTCGTTGGGCCGCCTTCACACGGAGCCACTCGGCGGCGCCACTGAGTAGCGCTGGCCCCTTCACTCACTGGTGAATCCCTTCACACGGAGCCACTCGGCGGCGCCATTGAGTAGCGCTGGCCCCTTCACTCACTGGTGAATCCCTTCACCAGCGCCACTGAGCCTGCGAAAGGAAGTATTCGCGAGTCACCACCGTGGCTGCATGTTAACAGCTCAGTGGCGCATCCGAAAGGCTTAGTGTGAAGGCTGCCATTTAGAAAAGCCACTAACCACCGCAACTCCGCCGCTCGTGTGGATACTTTTCTAATTTAAATCAATGCTTTGCCAGTAGCCGCGCCACTCTCAAGTACTACTAGAGGACTCCCTACAAAGGGACTCTTAGAGGCGCCCGCTTCACAGCATTTGCTGTTCTCTTGTTAGTGAGCTCCTGAGTTATTTCTATCCACTGAAGTGCAGTTGGCAATAGTATTGTACCTTCCATGTTGGTATCCGTTGCATGTCACGCTCCACGGTAATCACATTTGCTTAAAACAAATACCGATAATAGAGAGTTCTTCAATATTAACAGGTGACCTGGGGAAACGCCTTGTTCATTCCACATGATTCTGCCCTGAGAACGTGTTACGAATTATCATGATTTCATATCCCGGCAGGTACAGAGGGAAAACTGCTGGTGTTAAATTTTTACTTGTTTCCCATGATGCAGAGGACTGAGACATGACCTAGAGATCGCTCATGTGTGTTGTATGTGGAGGACTGAGCACTGATGCAGGAGCAGACGTGCAAACCACTACGACGAAGTTGATATAATTTTGTGGAAGGCGGCCAACCTTTTCATTACCTTTCTTCGTGGTACATGACTTCCATGTCACTGCCGAGGTAGATTTTATAACGAAGCTGTAATTAACATTGACTAGGAATTCATACTCGCTTAGCCATCGACGTTCAGGTTGTTGTCATACTCTACAGTTCCCATAGTGGAAATATGTTTGTCAGTCTTGAAAACGACTTTTTCCGGTGACTTCGTTGAATTGACGTGTATTATCGATCGATATTAGCTTTATTTGTCAAGCTGCTAAGCATACCCAGAGATGCAAGGCATATATTCACGAGGTCGTTGGTGTAAACGGAATTACGCAATAATGCTGGATATGGTGCAACTGCAGCATCATCAATTATGCCGCTGAACATGACTAGAAGTACTCATGTAAATGGCACGAATCGTAGTGGTTGATATTACAACTTCGAGTTAGCCATGTGCATCTCGACCTACGTCACTGAAACACTGTGCATATTGATCAAATTTAGTATGATCTATATTCCGCTGACATGACTAGAAATATACTCGTATATATGACAGAAATGCTAGTGGTCGCTGGTTGACTTCAAATTAGCGAGGAGTTTCTCACCCAACGACATTATAACAACTTGCATATCAATTGCCAGAAGCATTGTCGGACACGCCACTGAGTATGACTAGAGAAATCACATATCCGTTATAGACCGCCAGTTGATAGGACGACTTAAATTAACCTGACTTTCCTCATCCTATGCCAATTCATAGATTATTACCGTTCGACGGCAATTTTATCTATTATGTCGCTGCGCATAACTAGAGGTCATTCACGTACTCTTCCTGGCAATGGCACTAGAGGTCATTGATGACGGTGGCGAAGGTCACGGAGCAATAAGCAAGACCTGATACGACACCTTAGAATCAGCCAGACGTTTCTTCGCCTACCTCATAGAACGGACTTTATCGGTTGTACCGAAGTTATCGGTTATCTGTAGTATCGATCATGCTGTTGCCTATAACTGGAGATGCACGTTCTCATGCACGGCGGGCGTTCTACAGTCGTTGATGTTGGTAAGCAGGGTTCTGATAAAATAACTTAGTCCTGCTTCCTCTGGAATACCTTCTCCAGAGGGCGCTGCTTAGAATCAGTCAGGCATTTCTCCATCTGGCTCATTGCACCGACTTACACGATTGATCATGCCGCTGCGCATAACTGTAGATACTCGTCCTCGTTCACGACAGGCGCTCTAGAAGTTGTTGGTAACCAAGTCCTGATTAAACGACTTGAAACAGCTCTCTCAGGAAAACCTGCTCCAGAGGGAGCTGCTTAGAATCAGCCAGGCATTTCTCCGCTTGGTTGATTGCATCGACTTACACGATCGATCATGCCACTGCGCAAAACTGTAGATACTCGTCCTCGTTCACGACAGGCGCTCTAGAAGTTGTTGGTAACCAAGTCCTGATTAAACGACTTATAACAACTCTCTCGGGAAAACCTCCAGAGGGAGCTGCTTAGAATCAGCCAGGCATTTCTCCGCCTGGATGATTGCATCGACTCACACGATCGATCATGCCGCCGCTCATAACTGTGATCTCGTGTGCGGCAGGCGCTCTAAGGCGTTGGTAACCAAGTCCTGATTAAACACGGAAATACACGATCGATCATGCCGCTGCGCGTAACTGTGAACTCGTGCGCTTCAGGCGCTCTAGAGGTCGTTGGTGTCCGCGGCGAATCGCGCGGAGCGTCGGTGGCTGCGCGTGCTGGCCCTGCGCAGGCGCTCCGTCTCGGCGACGCCGTTGCCCGCCGCCGCCGCCCCCGCGCTCGACGCCGAGCAGAAGGAGAAGCCCGAGTCGCGCGCGGGGCTGCGCGAGCGCAGGCGGCCCACCACGGTGAGCGAGCGCGCCAGCCCCGGCGCCGACGAGCTGCCGCCGCCCGCGCCGCCGCCGCCCGCGCCGCCCAGCGACCCGCCCAGCCGCCACTCCGCGCCGCGCCGCCCGGCGCAGCACCAGCAGCAGCAGCTCGCGCGCATGCGCCGGCCCGCCAGCTGCGAACCACAAGCTGCTTTGGATCGTATACACAGTGCCTGGGAATAAATGTTACAAACTTCTAGAGATTGTTGAGAGGTGGAAGATGATCACTTTGTGCCAACTGACATGTAGTGGAACATTTTGTTTTTAACGAACAAACACGCGACCTTTGCCTTTGGTTATGAGGCAACAACTCGTGCACTGGTGTTTGGTAGGTCAAGTTCTTTGGGTGGATGTCTTAGAACAAATGTTACAAACTTCTAGAGCTTGTCAAAGGCGATCACTTTTTAACTGTATATTATTCTGATTGTCACACTACAAATTTTATAAATAAAAGTTTAAAAACTTTATTTATAAAAAAACTTTTATAAATAAAAGTTATGCCCTCATGTTACATTTTAAACAGTGATTAATGGTCAAGAAACATCAACACATCAAATATTAAAACAATTATTAAAAATAACGATTTTTTACGTTTTTGGCGTTCTAAAACACCATGCATTATGAAACGAGGAGGTAAAAAAGCCGATAGGCTTTAAAGATATTCAGGAATTTATAATAGATATGCTTTTTCAGTCTTCAATTACAAGTAAAATTCTAAAGAAAAATAGAGTAATAGTAAACGTACATTTGACACCAATATAATTTTAAATTGAAATTAAATTCAGTAAATTTTCTTGAACATGTTTGTTGTCAGGGTCGCATAAAAAGAAAGGGAAGAACTCGGAGGACTTCATTGTCCCAGAAGACGATGATATAAATATATACATATAAAAATGTAACTTACTTTGTTAACTAACATCTCAATTCGATATGTTACAAATAACTCTAAATCTAACAATAAACAAATTTATATTCTGTAGAAATGAAAAATTCTTAATAAGAAAACTTCAAGTTCTTGAAAAATGTACTTATAGCCCCTCCCTTTAAAGAAAATCCTCCTGTTGCGCCTCATATTTATTGAATGGAAAATTAAAATGAGAACAACAAAAAAGTAAATATACATTTCACGTCTATGAAATATCCGCTTTTTGAAATTTGAAATTGAATTGTTTAAATAGAAATTATATGAAATTTAGGTTAGTCTCGCTTGAATCACGAACGTATTTCGAAATTTAAGGGGATGATTGCGGCATGTAGGATAAAGAGTAACTGCTAATTATTTCGATATTATTTACAGCATTTCATACTTTCCTTCAACCCTATCCGTTTATTTCAACTGTGCAATCGTGTACTTCAATTTAAGAAATAATGTATTGAACATTATGCCTGGTAATTTGTTAGTTGTACAAGTTATGTTCTTCTCTGAGATAGATGGTTTTCTTGGATATAGTTAATAACAATCTTCTAGATAAGTTTTGCTTAGATTATTTATTGATGGAGAGAAACATTACTTTCAAATTATTTTCTTATTAAATATAACATTGTCGCAGTGTATTTTGGAACGATCGTGACCGGAGTTATGAAGATACTATACTATTCTGTATGCACTATCAGAGAGTTTCAGCTGAGTCAATATTGCTCGTTCTCTTTGTGAACATAATTACAGAGATGCTGATTCAATTAACGCTTCAAAATCTTGCCTTTGAATTTGCAACTGCTACACTTGAAATCCGAGACGAGACATCCGTAGGATGGTGAATGTAAGAGACAAGCAATAACGGCGGGAATTGTATTCTGTAAGTAGTGTCAGGGAAAATTATTATAATAAGGCAGAGCAATTGATTAAATATGTAAGCTTACTTTTTGCCACATTGAATGTGATTTCTTCCTATAAAATCACCTTCTCTCAAAATGACCCTTCCTTTAGGATTCTATCAAAATTCCTGACATTTTGAGGAGTTTTAATAACAAGGCTTTGCTAAAATATGATAAGTAAATATCAGACTGTCTACACTTGCTCTGTTTCCGCAATTCAGTGAAGTGGGTATTATATCCGTGCATTAAAGTTGTAAAATATAATCATTTATCGTAGTACTACTTCATGCTCAAGTTTCTTGACTTTATTAATGTGGCATATTTACCGCGATTACAGTAATGAATAACTGAAGTTTTATATTTATAATCATAATTAGTAAAAAATATTGTTAAATACGCTGTTAAAAATGATATTATTTAACACTGATATAAATATGTTTATTGAAACATTTTAATACACCAATCACAGAATTGTTATTGATGACACTGGATGAAAATACTGGAAAGCTTAAAAAATATGTGAATTATAATAAAATATCTTGTAATCTAAAATATAATAATTAAGAAATGTTTACAAAACGTTTTATATTTAAAATTAGTTCAAATAGAATTAACTAAAGGATGACCTCACAGCATTAATTATCTCGTATTCATTGCAAATGCCAATAGATTCTACAGTGATTGTCATATCAAATTAATTACTGATCAGTAGCGCTGTGATTTATATGCAATAAAAACAGCGAAATATGCACATATATATGTAAATATATTTCGTAATATATACAATATAAAAAGTAAAATATGCAAAATTTTGTAATGTAATGTGCAAGTGGAAAATAAAATAAAAGTGTAGCGTGAAAAATTTGTTTACAGCAAAAAAAGATACACGAATAATATAAATTGTTACAAGCGACAAACATTCAACAAGTCCAGGGCTTATACATTCATTTCTTAGGAAAATAATGGAATATGCAGTTAATGTACATTTCACATAATAAAAAATATAAGTATTGCAACAAAAATATATTTCCTTTCAATTATAATAAAATCTGGTAACCACATAGGACGTGGTGAGAGAACTGGCAAAGCCGCTTACACGCCCACGGAAGTGAGATTGTTGGGCTTCTTTTCGCGGATAAGGGACAAATCATGCAACAAAAATATTCAAATATGGACCATATATACAATTTATTTCGCATATATGAATATGCGAAATAAAAACAGCTGAAAGTGATTCTAAATGCCTGAAAACGTACATATTTTAAAACGGGATGTTTCAGTTAACAGAAAAAAATGCAAATGCAAATAAATCGCAGTCCCACTCATCAGTGAAGCTGAATATCGCTTAAAAATTAAGAACGGTCTACAGAACGAATTGATGCAGCAATTTCTAATTATAATTTATCAGACTATTCAATAAATGCTGTACTTACTGTGAGCCACTTTAGTTCCATTAGTTTCATTGGCCAGAAATTTAAAGGACTTAACGTCAACCCTCAACATAATTATAGAGCTTCCGCGAAAGCCATAACTCTCGAATGTTTCTAATGAATTTTCGATCGAAACATCCCCCTCGGGGTTAATAGGGTTTATAATTGTTATGACGCGATGTATTGCACTAGGATTTGTGGGGAATAATCATACTTGTTGGCTAGTATATACTTACTGAAAATAATGTCTTTCTGTAACTTTATACTGCATTGTTAGGCTTCCCATTAGTTGATAATGATTAATTAAAAGCATTATTATTAATTAATTACAAAAACGAATTGTACTAATAATAACCAAATCCCACCCACGGGATTCTTGTAAGCCTCTCTTCGTTAATCTAGGAATATTACCATTACCTTGTTTGTTGATTTACGAATCAGTGGCTTTTGTCAAAAATGACTTCCTTAAGAGCGGGAATATATATCTTCAGAAAATGCCGATGTCTATTACTATAACACTCGACGTAGAAGTCATATTAATCAGGTGGCAGTATCAACAGCTCATTACAAAAAATTCACATACAATACATGTACATTATTTTACAACATTAGGCCAGATGACATTAAACGATTAAATTCGATAGAAATGTTTAAATCCCAAGTGAAATCGTTTCTGCTGCATAACTGTTTCTATACAATTAGAGACTATACTGAGCATCACAAGAAAAGTAACATTAATTTTAACCATGATACATAATGCATTATTTACCATTTGGACTGTATAAATGTGTATAAACAACCTGTAACAAGTATTGTATTGCAGCCTCCGGGTCAATGACTCCCATCTCGATCAGGTTTTTCGTCTAGTTTCCCTGATCCATTGAGCAAATGCTGAGATGGCCCCTTGTTTTGCTTCTGGACATAAATGTAACTTCATTTTCTGTGCACGTCTTCTAGAATTCAGTGGGAAATACAATTATTCAAATTATCGTTTCCATGTTGTCGCGGCAGGAAGTATTATTCCGAAGGACAACATGGATAAGAGCCAAAATGTATTGCCTTTTTATCCTTGAAAAGAGATTTTATTACATGGGAGCTTTTTTTACGAAATTTAAGTACTATATGACTTAGTGTAGGGATCACAGATTTTTGAAAATGTGCACACAATTCACTTTTCCCCATAGCACGTCATACGCAGTTTTTAACTGTTTTTTACGTAAAATAAATAAATAAAGTAAAAAATAATTAAAAAAGATTTTTCCACAAAATATCAAAACAGAAGTATTTAATATTTTTAATCTAATTTTTGCATTCATAAAATTAGACAACTGGCAAAAAACGTTGTTTTATTTGATATAACATTTAGAGATAAAAGTTATTTTTTGATCTGTACTAAGTGACAAACAATAAATGTATATATAAAGTTAGAATATTGGAAATCGAGGAGGTTATAGCTCAGAATTCTTCAAGAATGTAATAGCAAGAATGATTAAAATTCAACTTCTTATCAGCAAAACGATATCTCCATTACTCCTAAGATTATCGTTACAGAAGGATAAATTTGGAAAAAATAGTTGCATTCGTGCTGATTGTCAGTTATATGTATATTGAGAGAACACTTTCAAGATTGCATTGTTTAGGAAGGCTGGAGCCTCCAAATTTGTTCCAGTTTTCGTAGATTAACTTGTTTTACGAGCAGTTGGAAATGGTTCGTTCCAAACTCGTCCTCCCGCCTTCATACTAACTCGGTAGCCCTTCCGAGAAGTACCTGCCTCTTCACACACAGTCACTGCACAGCATCACTGGGCGTTGAAAAAGAATTATTTGTGTCTCACCACTGTGAGTGCGAGCGGCCGCATGTCAGACTTGTGAACAAATACGCGGTGGCGACGATGGTGTAGCGGTTAGCGTATCGGACTGCTATACCCAAGTTTGCGGGTCCAAACACGATCGAAACCGTGGATTTTTTAAGGGCGAAAAAATCCTTCGTACGCCTTCCATCGGAGGCCAGCTGTCCCATGTTAGTACATCAAAATAGCATGTAAAAGATCCTCAAGCCTAAATGATGCCTCTGAGCTAAATTCAAATCGCCTGTTTCGTCGTCCAAGTAATACCTTCTTTCTCTCATGAAAGGGTGAAAGGAGTGTAACAAAATTTACGTGGTCAGACGGAAGAGCAGGCCTCATGGCCTGAGTCTCGCCACGTAAAATAAGACCAATTCAATTCAAATAAGTTCACGGGCGCTTCCGTGTGGCACGGTATGAAGGCTGCCATTTATAACTGCGTGATGCGCTGCTGGTGGTGGCGGGGTGCCACTAACCGCCACAGCAGCGCCTCTGCGCTGCTCTTATAAATATCTCTCCTAAAGCAATGCTTAACCAGCATAAGAGTCACTCGGAAGCGCTGCCGAAAGGTCTCGTGCGAAGGGGCTCTTATTATCCGCGCACGTTTTCTTGGACCCTCGCTTCGCTTGTTTAGCGACGAGTGGGGAGTTTGGTTATTTTGACAAGGAATTTTATATCAAATTTGTAGTTCGTTTTGCGATGCAAAATAGTTTCTATTAGACGGGAAGGAATATTTCTTGTTATCATATTTAGTTCACAATGCTAGTTGCTATCATTTATTCTTAATTCAACTAATGTTGGCGAAGGAGTGGGAATAGGAATTCCGGGGGCTCAAGAAAACGTTGGTGTATATACCAGATCACTTACTTCCTGGCATCGAGCACCCACAAAAAGCAGTCTGCATAAATCAGTCTGTGATGATTTTCGAGTGAGTATTATCCAAAGCGTAGCAAATATATTTCTGCTACAATTTTTGGGAATAAATTAGATTTATATTATTTCTTACAGGAAATAGCCTTTATTTTTCCCCTTTCTTCCGTATTACTTATGTATTGTAGTGAAATTTATGGAATGCATCAGAGAAAAACTGCAATTTTTCGGTATTATGTATTTAGTATTTAGATGTCTTCGGTATCTTGTGTTCAGTGCTTTCATCATTTTATCTTTAGAAAACTTGTTTTTACGTAATCACGTACATATTTGGATGCTGTTTATTCATCATGAGTACTTGGAATGGAAATAGTCTTTACTGAGTTTTGTGTGGAGCAAGCTGTTTGTCGTAAAAATGGGGAAAATAACATCTTGTTTTAGGATACATGTATACATGAACAACATTTGTTGTTGATGTTGAATGTTTGTTTGCGATTATTAAATTGATAAAAGGATAATTACGGTACCTACTGGCTGAGGTCACGCAGTATTTAAATTTTGATATTTGTGAAGAAAACATGTCCCACCTTTAGTTCTGGGAATATAGGGAGCCGCCTACCTTAGATTCCTGGAAAAACAAAACTGGTATGGTAAAATACGACCAATGTGAAGCTTTAGGTGTTATCAACTCCCCCTCCCCCAGAAGCGATGTGTTCTGGTAAGTCAAGAATTCTAGCTCAACGCTCACCCAAGTCAGCGATTTCGGCAGCCCACTTTATGTCAAAGGACCTTCTATTGCATTATGAACGTCAGTACGATTTTTGGAAATCTCCAAGAAGTAAAATCGACGCTTTGTTGTCTTAACGCGTTGCCTCACCTTGATCTCGTTCATCCGCGCCGCGTAGATGATGGGGTTGAGCAGGGTCTTGAGAATGAGCAGCAGGTTGCACGTGCTGTACACGTAGAACATGAAGTGCGTGACCGGCGGCTGGCCCAGGGGGCAGTCGGTGCACAGCAGCACGTACACGGTGACGGCCGGCGCCCAGCCCATCACGCACGACCCCACGATGAGCAGAGTAGTTCGCGCCGCCTTCACGTGGCGCGCCACCCGCTGCTGCCTGCGCATGCGCACGTGCGATTGCGAACATCATGTCCCTCGGCTGCTCCTTACAGGCAGGTAGACTTTCATTTTCTCTTCGGACTGGCTGAGTTATCTCAGGGAAAATCTGTTTTTTCTGCAGAAACTCCGATTGATTGATTGATTGATTTTTTTCGTATTTCCGGGTGCGTCAACTGTTCTGGTCATTAGTCCTGTTCGTGTAGTGCACGCTTTTTTTTTCGGGAGATGGCGGTGATCTTCCCCCACTGGATGGCGAGATCCGGCGCCGACGTACCGTCGGCTAGTGGGGTATCCCCCTAACCTGGACTCTCCCACCAGCGGGGCACCGCCGCAGATGGGACAAGCTCTAAGCACTCGCCCGGTCTCCCGGGATATATGGTAGTTAGTGCATGTAAGTGTGTGTGTAAAGGGGAGAGGATAGGACAAAGAATGAGAAGGACAGATCGCGCGCGGTCCGTGGCCCGTTTGGTGGGGTACTGCTCCGGCATTCGCCTGGTGTTGATCGGAGAAACCACGGAAAACTACCGATCAGGGCATCCGGACGCTAGAATTCTCCTCCAGACAGCGACTGAATTCGACCCAGCTGAAAAGTTAGTGTCGAAAATCCTAGCATCGTGGGGAGCGTAACCTAGGATCTCCCGGTGAGAGGCGCTGCAGTGACATCAGTTGATGCAATGAGACATCTCCCACGGATCAGGGGGTCGACACCGATCCCGTTGGGTACCCCTGCTCTAAAACATCGCATCCCGTCTGGCGCACCGGGAGCGGTAGCTCAGTGCATCAACTGATGTCACTGCAGCGCCTCTGACCGGGAGGTCCTAGGTTCGAGTCCTGACGGCGGCAGGATTTTCGACACTAGCTATTCAGCTATTCAGTCGCTGCCTGGAGGAGAATTCTAGCGGCCGGCTCTGATCGGTAGTTTTCCGTGGTTTTTCCGATCAACACCAGGCGAATGCCGGAGCAGTACCCTAACAACGGACCATGCGCGATCCTTCCTTCCTCTTACTTATGCTATTCTCACCCATTACACACAAACCCACTAACATGCACTACACTACCACACATGCTGGGAGACCGGTCGGGAGCTTAGAGCTTGTCCCGGCTGGGGTGGTGCCCCGCTGGTGGGAGAGTCCTGGTTAGGGGGAAACCCCACTAGCCGACGGTAGGTCGGCGCCTGATCTCACCATCCAGCTGGGGAAGATCACTGCCATATCCCGAGAAAAAACATGCACTACACCAACGGGACTAATGACCAAAGCAGTTGACGCGCCCGGAAACACGAAAAAAAACGAACCAAACCAAAGCGTGTGGCGCTGGGTGGTCCGTCTCACCTGCAGACGCCTCCTCCGCCTTCGGTGACGATCTTGGGCGGGGTGCGTCCGTTGGAGCGGACGGAAGCCTTGAAGGAATGGGCGTTGAGCGCTCCCCCCGCCCCGCCGCCGCCCGCGCCGCCGCCGCCGCCGCTGCCGCTGGCGCTGCCGTAGTGCGTGAAGGCCGGCCCCACGCTGTGGTGGCGCGGCCGGCACGCCTCGTGGCGCCGCACCAGCGCGAAGATGCGCACGTAGATGAAGAACATGGCCACCAGCGGCGCCGACACGATGCTGCACACCATGGCGCGGTACTCGAAGTGGTACATGAACCTGCGAAATCGCATTCGTCACTCGTGATTATACGGTTAGGACGGCAGCAGAGGTCGAGAAGGCATGAGTGGGGCAGGTGGAGGTTATTTTATAGACTGTACAATAGGACGTTTCGGTGGAAACGTACAGTCAGTTTTAGTCAGTGTTTTTATAATAATGTTAAAAAATATCTGAAATATTTTGAACCCTAATTTTGATTCCAAATTCATAAATAAAATTATCATGAACTATTTATACTTTTAGAACTAATTTTAAGTAAGTAAAAATTATAAATTGTATAGTGCGTCTATTGCATAGTGGAGGATTGGAAACAAATGATTTCCAATGAGTATCATTCAATAAATACCTTTACTTGACTTTTTTACAATATTACCTGGGTAGGCGCTTTTTGGGAAATCAACAAAGCATCGTGAATTATACCATGAATTTTGAATGGTTTTTGTTTAATTGTTGCATATTCATAGTCGGCATCTCTCCTCTAGCACACGGCGATATCCGAAAACGTTCAGATATACTTCCTTTTGAAACAGTAAGTTCTTTCAAGACTACGAGCGAATGACAGAGGAAAACAAGTGTCATCCTATCGAGAGTTTCGATAACAAAAATTGAAGTTTTTTTTCTGCAGAACAGTATTTTTTTTTTATTTAACTGAGTGAGCTGATTATACAACGCTCAGCCTTATGGCTTTTCATTTGTTCGGAGCGAGCATTTTCAGACGAAAATATGCGAAGGGGGTGGCTACGGCCACCTCCCATTAAACATATATTGAAGTAGTGCGAATGATAAAAGTGGAGGAATACATATTGTTGACTTTTTACGGGAGGACTATTTATTTCATTATCTTATATCAGCCAGTTTCCGGAGGAAGATGTGGAAGGGGAGTCGGTTGCCGAGACGAGTTTCTACAGGATGCTCTTTACCTATGTTGTAGTGGGAAGCACCGGTAACTGAGGGTAGATTTTGGAAGAATGATGCAGAAATTGACGTCCTAACGAAACACGCTATTGAATGTCAGTGTCCCCATCAACAACCAGCTCGTGACATTGAAAGGACTTCCTGTTTTATAATCTGATTTACACGGAGCTGCACTTCAAGGTCACGAGGTAGAAGAAGAGGGGGACTTTGTTATCCAATAGGGAGCTCCAACACAAAAAATTTAAGACCTATCGAAGCTACCGATTGGATGACAAAGTTCCCCTCTCCTGAAGTGCAGTTATGTTTTAATCGGAGTATAATCGAAGTGTAGCTGATCGAAGCCCCTTCGCCCGCCGGCCGCCGGACTCACGTGACGGGGCAGTCGGCGGCGCGGAAGCCCTGCGTGGGCAGCGAGGCGAAGTAGGCGGCGAAGAAGGCGGGCGGCAGCAGCCAGAGCGCGGCGATGGCCAGGGCGCCCGCGCGCCGCAGCCCGTCGCCCGGGCGCCGGCCAGGTAGCGCCACACCATCGCGCCCAGCCGCGGGCCTCCAGCGCCGTGCACGCGTCCACGCGCACCAGCAGCCCGCGGTTCAGCAGGCTGCCAACATCGCACACCGCCACCGCCCGTTAACCCTCCCTGCGTTCATACGGATGGGTCAACTGCTAAGGGCATTCGTTCCCGAAATTTAGTGTATTGTAACATACCAATATGTGGGACATTGTATTGCGTTACATTTATTGTAAACAGGGTGAATTGTAAGGATACACATATGTAAATATGGCGGCATAGCAACGGTAGACGAGTTGTCGTTATGGTCTACAAACTTCATTGCTCTGAACCACGGGGCGCGGCTAGTTGACAAAGTAAACTGTTTGGGGATTGGCCGAGAAAGCAAAGACAGTCTGGGGCGCGGCTAGTTGAATTTGTAAGTAATTTACGGATTGGCTAGGCATGGAATGACAATGTATTTCGACGGAAGCGGGTCGAATTTTTTCTGACAAGAAACAGTAGAAAGTATGGACCGAGTTTTGAAGGGCTGAAAGAGGGGAATATGGAGGCATTCCGACTTATGCCGTGGTGCTGTGCGGATCGTGTGTAGACAATTGATGTTGGCAGTTTGGGAATTGTGAACATCTACTTTGGAGCATATGGTTGTCGGACTTAAAATATTGATGTAATGTGCGGAAATTGGAACTTGGAAATATTTCGAGTGCAGCAGCTAGAATTTAAACTGTGAACTTAAGTGAATTTGTCGGCAACAGGACTGGGAGTATTTGAAGCAGATAATAGATTGCTGAACTTTAATATTTTAAGTATACGCCTAGAAAGAACTGTGAACTTTTAAAAAGAAAATTAAATAAGTGTTATGAACTTATGAGGCGGTGAGGATCAGTGACTTGAGTACACATTCGTGCCAGAACGGAAGAAAAGATGGTATTTGGGCCTGGAGCCATCGACACCGGGAAAGATTGAAAATGGTCAAGACGACGGCGACATCGGTCAAGAGCGCGCGAAGACTGGTACTGCAATAGAAGGTTTGAGACTGGTCATAACCGAAAGTACGTTCCGTATTGTTACCAATGAACATTGAATAAACTTACAAGTTTCTGTGAATAGAATGATTTTCATTTAGTCAGTTTAAGCAAATGAGTAGCTAGAAATGTATATTTGCTTTTCAGATTCCTCGGCCACAGACGGCAGATCGAATAATCGGCTATTAGTAGTCAATAGCGATTATTTCTTATAAGACCCATCGACCCAGTTAGCCGGATATTAATTTAATGGAAATAGCAGTTGAAGATTAATTTTAATAATTGAATTAACGTAATCTTTTTCTGGCGCCCATATTCTTTTATAAATTTGGAACGGGTTACGTTGAATTAATATTTAAATAAACAATACTAGAAGGACGGAGGAAATATTTATTTTAAAAATAAAATTAGATAGTTTGTTCAGTATGCTTTCCTAACGCGGGAATCTTCCCCCGCTGAGCAGCCGGCCGACAGAATTCTCCTCCGGACAGCGGCTGAATTCCACCCAGCTGACAAGATAGTGTCGAAAACCCTGCCATCATCCGCACTCAAACCCCAGGGCCTCCCGGTCAGAGGTTTTGCAGTGACTTCAATGGAAAGTTATGTCGGAAAATAGATTTCGAGATTTCAACGGAAATACACTTTTGCTGTCCCCTACTACCGAAAAAATGTTTTGTTTTTCAAAACGTCCGTCTGTCTGTCTCAGTTAACTCTGAATTTTCTTGGTTAAATCTGAATTTTCGAAAATTGCAAAAGTTTGAATTTTTTCGGCGTCTTCCTACAACTACAAAATTGAAGACATACTTTTCCTTCAAAAATGTTCTTGTCCGTAAATAGTTCTTTTGCAATAGTGCGTGCAATATTTGCAATTTTAAAAAATGATGAAAACAAGATTTTCTCAAAAATACTCCAAGTTTTTTATTAAATGATTGGTAGGAGTAGAGCCAAATGTACCCTAAACGCTCTATTCTAAAACGTTCTATTCTTTTGTGTGTTTTGTTTTCAAAAACTACAAAAATGGAATTTTTTTGACTTGTCTCTCACGTCGGTTATATTTTCATTAGAGACAATTTCTTTGATTTATTGACACATTATAATTTGAGTACATGTACTTTAAATAATGTCAAATAAAATTTCTCGAAAACTCAACATTTTTGTGTTAAAATGAGCTCAAAATTCCGCATTTTCAGAAACGCTCAAACGCTGCAATTTTTTCCTCAAAATTTTCCAATGGATACTGGTAATTGCACTGTTTAATATGACGTAAAGTTCATTTTGGTGTATTCTCTTGTTTATTCCAAAATTACACAAATGTAATTTTTTAAAGATATCTCTCACATTTTGAATATGCACATTTCCATCAATTTGAATACACTGTTATATTTATGAGTAAAAGTGCTTCAAATTACTTCAAATAAAGGTTTTCAAAATTTACGTAATGCTTAATCCCATTTTCATAAAAACGGCTTCAAAGTTTTCAATAGAAATTGCCATTTAGGAATATGTTTTACCTTTCTTTTATATTCTTAAAATAATATTTCGATTCCACTATTAGGAAACCGAAAAGTTGAGAATTAAAAAAAAAAAATTGCGCGACGATAATTGCGCAGCTAGCAAGAGGATGGGTCCGTAAAGCCATGCCACACCAAAGAAATTAGAAAAATGTGGCACGAGAAAGTGTGTGCCATTCTGTAGCACATCTAGTTATATTTACCAAACGCACAGTCACACGAATAAACAGAGAGTTTTCGAATGAATGAACGAAAACTTCGCTCGAGTAATCACAGCTTCAGATTGCAGCGGAAACATTTTAGTCGCAGCGGCAGACAAACTTGTTATTCGCGCACCGGAGTGAACGGCGTCGGTAGAAAGATATGACAAGCTCACACAGAGTTATAATTTGATAATAGAGCGGCATAGCGAGTAGCGACAAAAACGTTTGATCAAACAAAAAGATAACGAAAATGCGTTGTTTTTCGCTATGCAAAATGTATTTCGATTGCTTTTAATAAAGCTTTTAATCTGTAAAAGTTGTTTCAATGTTTAATTTGTGTTTCGGAAATGTTTTATTTAAGTTGATTAGCTATATTGTTATTACCACTCGCCTAATTTACAACCCTTTCCTTGAAAAAAATTTCACGTTTGAAACGAGTAAATTTTCCTCGTCACTAGTAACGAGCGATACAATTCAAAACTAGTATTTTCAACACTAGCTGGGTAGTTGGACCTCATCCGCTCTGTGGAGAAGAGTTCTAGTGGCAGACTGTTATGTTTTACGTAGTTTCTCCGATCAACACCAGACGCATGGCGGAGCAGTACCTTAATAAACGGACTACGGATGTAGTAATATTGAATTATTTATTGATTTTAACAGAAAATTTGTAAGATATGCTATTTAGGTGTTTATTGTAAACATGTATTGTGACCTAACGTCGCGCCCCATCAGGTTACAAGAACATTGTTCGGTTATATTGAAATGGATGATTACTGGACAAATTTTACGCTGGTTGGGTACGGTGAGTTATATCGAACTAGCTTGCTATTCGTCTACAAAAAGGAAAGTTAAACAAATATAGGACTGAGGTTTTCCATTGAGAACCTAGTATGAATGATTTTGTTGTAATTTTAAATGATTGTTGTTAATTGAATTTAAATGTGATGGAGTTGATAGTTGCTTAATTATTAATAGTAGGTTCTTGTGAATATTTACTGGTGTGATAAAGTTAAAACTTGAGAGCATTTATTATTAACTAACACGTTGGCTAAAATACCATTCATATCTTTCCAAGTGGTATTAATTTTAGAAAACTGTGATCTTGTAAAGACTTAGGTGGCTCAGGGCATTAACTGATCTAACTGATTTTGACGGCCAGTCCTAAGCTTCTAGTCCCGACGGTGGCAGAGTTTTCGACACTAATTGAAATGATTTAAATGTCAACTAAAACTCACCACTGAATCAATTTTCGACATTAACTAGACAGCTAGGTCAAATTAAGCCGCTGTCTAGAAGAGCATTCTAGCAGTCGACTGCTTTGATCGGTAGTTTTCCGTGGTTTCTCCGATCACGAGGAAATGCTGGAGCAGTGCCAAAGAAACTGGTCATGGATCGCGCACGATCTTTCCCCCCTCTCCCTTGACCCTTACTTATACACACTTACTCTTACATGTAGTACATTACCACACATCTCGGGATATCAGTCGGAAGCTTAAATATTGTCTCGTCTGAGGCGGTGGATGTTGGGGACAACCCCACAAGCTTATGTGTAAGTCGGCGTTGTATCTGGTCATTTATCTGGAAATGATCATCGCCACCTCCCGTGATAAAAACATGCTCTACAGTTACGGGACTAATGACCACAGCAGTTGACACGCCAAGAACGAAATATTCGAAAAAATCAATCAACCAACATTTGTATTTATTCTTAAAATTTTACCTGTTGATATTTTCGAAATCAAGGGACTCCTAGCAAGAGGATAGTTGTAGTATTTTCCAGATAGAAGGGAAACTTGATAGAAATATTTGTCCCTAGACTCTCGAAATTATTGATGAAGAGTTGCCGAATCTCAAATTTATATCTACTACCTTGCTTGCAAATT
Source organism: Teleogryllus oceanicus (assembly GCA_964035755.1). Lineage (NCBI taxonomy): Eukaryota > Metazoa > Arthropoda > Insecta > Orthoptera > Gryllidae > Teleogryllus > Teleogryllus oceanicus. The sequence goes on from CAXIVR010000006.1 coordinate 19,851,366, forward strand.
AAGGAGAATGGCTTTATACAACACAGTTTAAGTCTGTTAATATGGAGAGACCAGAAAATGGAACTATTTTAATATCACTACCGAACTATTTTTCACAGCCGAGTAATTTATCATCAAAGAAACTATTACCTTAAAACATGTTTAGGGAAATGAACACAAATGTTTCATTAAATTCCTAACTAACTTTGCCACGCATCTTTTGTTTATTTCTTTACAATGTATAACTTGTTAAATTTGCAAAACCAATATTTTTAATCTGATCTAGGCTAATTATTTTTGTTTGCATTATCGAAACGTTTTTGTATCAGAGCACAATGGACTACAACTTTGAAGAGAGACTTTTCGAATTTTATCTTATTTTTCTCCTTGAATGAAGGTACCAAAGGCAGAGGCGAAGACGTTTATTGGAAGAAAAAAGAATGTAATGCTAGTACCTTATGAACATATTAAGAAACGAAAAGAATGGAAAGACATACATTACCCTTCTCTCCAAAGTTTTTCGAAGATGAGCAATACCATGCAATTTTCTAAAGTGCGTCGTTTGGGTATCTTCGGAAACATAACTTGGGATGGTGACGAAACCCGGTTCGATCAATATTGCCTCTGGAAACGGTTGTATTATTTTTATTAACATAGTTTACGATGGTGAAATACACTTTCTATGTAAATGAGTCGTTGCTTAAAATAGGGATGAATCTTGATTTTTTTTTGCCTAAAATAGAATCAATGTTAAAACTGAAGCCTGAACAAATGTAAAATATTTTTGACAACGGAACAGTTTATTATTGTTATTGTTATTGCTGTTGTTAATGTTGTTGTTATTAATGTTGTTGTTGTGGTTAATGTTGTTGTTGTTGTTGTTGTTAATGTTGTTGTTAAGCGAGTATTTTACAGTTCTAGTGACCGTTTCTCACACTCTACACGCCAGTGTTTTTTATTCCGCCAAGCATCTTCCTCTATACTTCAGCTCTTGATTGTCGAAACGATGACGGACTTCCAATATTTCCTTGGCCTTCTTCGTTTTCTTCTTTCCAATGGGATCCACTCAAAGACAATTTTTGGTATTCTGTCAGCATGCATTCTCATTAGATGGCCATACCTTTGGAGTTGTTTGGATCTACATTTTCGATCACTTGTCTCTCTATCTGCATTATCTGTCTAATCTCTTCGTTTGGTAGTCTATTGCATATATCGAGAGTTGATTGCATCTTTTTTAACCCAAATTTCTGATCCGTACGGCACACAAACCTCCACCATTGTCTTGTATATTTGTCTCTTTGTTTGCTTTCTAATGTTCTTGTTCCATAAAATATTATGAAGTCTACTACTAATTGCCCATCCCTTGCTTATTTTTTTATAAAGTCATTGTCATCAGATCCGTCGAAACTAAGAGTCACTCCAAGATGTTTAAATTAATTTACTACTCGAAATATACCTATTTATGTTTCTAGGTCATTCCCAGATTTCCCTACAACCACGAATCTTGACTTTTCATTATTTATTTGGAGTCATAATTTTCTATGTGGCTATTAATTTCTTTAACTTGCGTGTATTCAATTCGACCTGATCATCAACCGAAATTACTTGATCATCAGCAAAAAGATGATAAATCTTCTTGTTTCCAACAGTCACTCCCATATTTCTACCTTGTTTGGTCCATTCTCTTGGAGATTCGCAAATAAAAATCTTGAACAGAGTTGGTGAAAGAGGATATCCTTGTCTGAGACCCGTATTTACAATAAATCCTTCTGCTACTCCATTTTTTATCTTAACATGACTCCTACTGTTTCCATAGAGACGCTTTATTACATTTATGAAGGCAGGGTTTACTTTTACTTTTGTTAGGATTTACTTTTGTTAGTTCCAACATATTATTTATAGGAACACTATCAGAAGTCTTCGTTAAATCAACAAAAGTTATTTATAAAATTTGTTTGATCTCCATTCCCAATCTTCTAGTCGAAATCCGTCAATTCAATCTGCCCATAGTAGCTAATACACTATAAGTAGCCTCGATAGTATGAACAGTCGTTCCTATTTCCCTTTTTACGAATGTAACTAATCCATGCAATCTTCCAATCTTCAGGCACACAATTGATTAAAATAAAAGTGTTCGATAACATTGTCACATAATCTCAAACACGGCTTGGTGCATACTTTAATAGCTCGGTAGGTAAACCTCCTGGACCAGTTAACATATATCTTTTCATTTTTTCCAGAGCTTGTATAACTTATTGAGTTATAATAGCTAACAGAGGCTGTGTTTCTGCATGCCTAGTGTAACTAACATGACTGAATTCAGGTCCATCTTCTGTGAGCACAATAGTGTTCCTTCCATTGCTAGATACTAATCTGCGTCAGAATTCAACTTTCATTCTGATTTTTATTTATTTTGAAAAAGTTGTCCAGGCGTCTCTTGATCGTGAGCTTCCTATGTATCTATCTACATCAATACTAACTCTGTCTCAATCCGGAACCTTTGCTTTACATACTAGGTTTTTGACGAAGTTTACTTCTTTCATTTAAGCAGCATTTCATATAAGCCTTCTGTCCAGGGGATTATGGGTCGATCGTCATCTTCCCGCCCACCCTCATGGAAAATGAAGGTGTAAGTAAAGGACAGCCATTTGAAGAGGAGAGAAGAAAGTAGGCAACGTTTCAGGAGAACGAAGAAGATAAAACGAATGACTCCCTAACCCTCGAAAACTAATAGCATCGTGGTCGAAAAACACAAGGGGTGAAGATAGAGCAAATAGAAAAGAAAATAGAAGCGTGTCAGCAATGCCGCACTAGAGACCCTCTTCCTTTGGCTTGGGACCGGCAGCGTCCGCTGTCGCCGCGCTGCTCGACCCACCCGAAACGCTATATTGCGACGCAGGTACGTCGAGCAGACCAGCACAAATTCCAGCACGCGCGCGGTCCGTGGCCCGCTGGGTATTGCTCTGTCATTCGTGTGGTATTGTGACTTACCGAAATATATCTTTTAGATATGCCCGATTTTTTATGATACATGAGCACAATAAAACACACCAGTTCCCAGGACATGGCCTTTGGAATGTTTCCGTACGGAAAACATCGGGCGAATTTTGTAAAAATATTTCAGATAATTACCTAAATTACTATACTGAAAAATACGTTAAACGCTCCTGTGTTGAACAAATAGACTTATTTTATTCCTTTATTTAAACAATAAAATTAACAACAGAAACTATTAATTCTACATCAAAAAGTCCCACTCTGTTACAGGTCTTTGATTCTTCTTTCACTAAGAATACAGTGTTTAGTTATCCGTGATATAAAAGGGTAAATTATTCATTTTTCTTTCTTCTTCTAAGTTGTTTCTAGCTCATGCACCACACAAACTACAACGTCCACACTCAATTATCTATACCAATGGTTCCTTTTTAAAACGTAGCCAAAAACGACTTCCTCAAACTTCACTTTTCCATATCACACTGCTTTTTCAAAGCTCCCTTGCCTCTTTTAATTTTTTCTCTTCTTCTCGCGTAGAAATGTTCGCAGAATTTACACATACATGTAATATATGACAGTATTCATCGGAGAAACCACGGAAAACTACCAATCAGAACAACCGAATGCTAGAATTCTCCTCCAGATGGCGTTTGAATTCTACCTAGATATACAGCTAGTGTAGAAAATCCCTCACTGTGAGAACTCGAACCTGCCTGGGACCTCCTGGTCAGAGTCGCTGCAGAGTAGGCGACAATGATGGTTCTGAGGTAAACTCAGAGGGTAAACAGCGAAAGGAAACTACTTTTTTTCTATTTGGTTGCTTTTTGGTTGCTGTGCTTATGAAAGTCCGCTGTCGATCCGTTTGTCGCGTCTAATGGCCGTGAGTATGCGTTTTTGTATTTGAAATGTAAATGACATTTTAGTGACCAGGCTTTTCAAAGAATCCATTGAATGTGTCAACAAATTTTTAGTTCCTCTTAACGGATCATGATATGAGAGCGCGTGTACTGGTCCGGTAATTGCACATGTCAATACGTGTCATTTTATACAGCCGACTCGCTTTGTGATTTTAATGGGTGTGAATTGATCAACGAAAACAGTAAACATTTTCACAGGTAGGAATTTTTGACTTTTTTACTGGAAATAAAAAAGTTACTCGTATTGCTTGAAATATTCGTCGCAGATTGTTAAATTATAAAGACGTTATGAAATTTATAGCGTAGCAACTTGGGGCTAGGTTCCAGACTTCAGTTGTTCGAGCTCAAAGTTTGGGCACTAAACATTGGATTTGAGGTGACTCCATCATTATTTGATCGATCATCACTACACAGCTTTACAATTTTTTCACAGCATTAATTATCTTCGGCGTTTATCATAGTTTGGCATTATTTTATTAATTTTATTTGATAACATATTTTTGTAATACAAAATGTTTTAATTTTCTTTTCCTTTCATAATATTGGTTGTGATAATACAATTTACAAATAAACTTCAATTAAAGTGTTTTTACTTGTTTCTTTGCATTTAAACACACTTCAAAATAAAAAATAATAAAATTAAATAATGGCGCAATAAAATCAATTGTACAAGGAAAAAATAAAATATAACTTTAAAATTTGAAAAGAACAAAAAGTGTAAAAGTTTTTATACTGAAGAGGTACTTTTAGATAATTGTATGTTTTAGTAATTGATTTATGGATATTACGTGAAAAAGTTGGTGGATTTCACATATTTTCAGTGCATCTGAAGCAGGATTAAAATGAAAACGGTGTCCAACCTTCGGATTATTGAGAGATTTGATGGGCATGCTTGTTACGCCTTTTCTGGTAATGGCGAATTTGCAAGCCCGGGTCGTTTGGGTCGTTTCTTGTTTGTAATAATTCAATCATTCTGTTTTGTTTTTTTATTCTTCCCGTGTATTCTCCATCGGCTTCAAATAGTAAGTGTCCAGGGCAAACAGAACAGATTTTTATTAAGAAATTCTTTTGTTATTTTTATTAAGAAATTATGTTACTTTTAAAGCTTTGTGACACTACACTGAGTCGTGAATGAGATTCAAATTATTGTTCGGGAACCATTCTTTCACATGAGAAGGGAAATTTTCCTGTAGCACCTTGATGTATTGGTCCCGAAAATGGTTCTTTGCCAAAAGCAGATCCTTTCTGACTTTGCAGCTAATTATGTCATTATGCGTGCGTTGAATAGACGGTATCTTGTTTTGCAAGATCAGTTTGAACGACTTGTCAGAGAAGCAAACTTACAATATAATATTTTTGGTCGTTTGTGTTCTCACTTACGGATTTTATTTTTTAAACACTTTAAAAACCTCGATGAATCCTTCTACTGATATTTAAATCTTTTTTCGTCATTTCAGGTGAGAGTTTGGGTTTTTAGAGGGATCGTTAATATTTCCGATATATTTCTGGAAACCTTATTCTCAGAGTTTACTCTTATAAATGCTCTCCAGATTCTTTAAAAATCATGTTTTCAATTTTTTGTTGATTCCGATGGTTGTCCAATGAAACAACATTAAATCGTTGAATAAATGTCAATAATCCAGGTCAGGTATTACTTCAGAAAATGCATTTGCTTTCCGGAATAACAATTCCGAACATTAAAATAATTTACAACTTACTTTACTAAACAACTCAACACATTATACAAAATTAACATAAACACAAATCAGATGAATGTAAAAATAATAATCAATAATTAAAACATTGTATAAATTAAACAGTGAAATATGAAGAATAATGAAATGCAATATTCATCATTCAAACACGAACATTCACTAAGGGGTTTAAAACATCTCTTCAGAAGATGTGGTTTTTAAGAGAATAAATCATGATTTATTATATTAAATTAATTATATTAAATGAAGTGTTAAATTAATTTAAATGTATAATTTAATTAATTTAAGTATATAATTAAATTAATTCTAAAGAAATGTCTTTTTCGTTATTCTCTTTAAAGTGTTCTAAATGTTTCCACTGCTGCTACAATAAAATGCTTTGGAAGCCATCCTCGCTAAACTGCTACTTCTCTATCATCACGCGTCTTCCTGATAATTTGCCAATTCAATTGTTATTGATAAATGTTTATTCATTAGAATACACAATTCCCTGCACCGCAAACTAACTGCCAGTTAGCCAAAATACATAATGAATCGCCCGTTGTATCTCGCTCTCAGAAAAGATACAACTAATGTCAATTTGAGCAAAACTATTATGAATGTTAGGATTTCGAAAATAGAGGATCGTTGAGTAGTGCATACTATTAATTGTAGAAAGCAACCAGCTATCACAAACCCTGACATTTACATTGTGTTGATCGATGGAAAATGGAAATTGCGACTATTGTTAAAGGTCGTAACATATTTTTTTAGTAGAAATAACTGAAGTTATCCAGTCTGTAGGATGATGTAGAAGATAGTAAGCCCGTCTGAGGTATTTGAACAATTCATATTTGGTAAAGGTTTTCGAATGATACAAGTCTATTTAACTTATTATTATCATTTGAATTCGAATGATTCGAATCTCTTGGAATTAAGATTGATCTGTAGCTCAAGCTATCAAAAACCTAGAACTATAAAACAGCTGGAACATATAAATAAACGTGGGTTTTTCTAATGTGGTATCTGTGGGTAGTATCTCCAGGAAGCAATTCGGCATGACTTTTTGCGACGTTCTCAGTCCTACCGCTAGAGTCGTTTGATCTGCAGCACTGCTTGATACAATCGCGATCATGCGACATCTTGCGGCAGGACCAAGAAAGGCGCAAGTCGTGCCGAATTCCATCTCGTAGATACTATCCACAGATGCCACAATAAAAAAACAACAAATATAGGTCTTCCAATCTCAGAGAAGGGATCAAACTGACTTAAAAGTAGTGGTGCTACAACAGTACATACTTTCGTGTTTACTTCTAACTTTTGCAATTTTCGAAAATTCCGAGTTCAAAGAAAATCAGACCTCCACCGTTTTTTAAGCGTCCCTTGTTCTATCCGTGAAATAAATTTTAAAAAATTGGAGCGGTCTTTTTTAGTAAATTTATTTTTCTATAGTTTACATTAACTTCCGGCAGAAATTGAGGAGATCTGCTGACAAAGGATCTATCGGCAAAAAGGTAGTTTTGAGAAAAACGCAATTGAAAGTGTGTACCACTTTTATTTTATATAATTTTCAAGTTGAACATCAAACTGAAATAAGTAGTGATATAATGAACACATTCACAAAGTATGTATTAAGTCATTCTTGCGACACATGCATATTTCTACATATTAAACATACTTTACAATAGTCTAAAATATCCGTTTCCAAAGAACACAAAATACCTTGCAAAAAAAGCGAAATAATAATACTATGGAATTCACAATATGAAGGAAAATAAATATACTTAAAGAAAAGAAACCTTTGGGTGCAAAACACATTTACAATGAACACATTTACGAGTAATTCATTTGATATTCCGCCATAACACATTGAAGTAAATTAGTGTCTGCCGGTGATATGAAGACAAGAAGATACGCAATATTTGAGTAAGTTGTTAATTAATCAAGTAATTTAAGTAAATTATTGTCTGCGGGTGACATGAAGACAATAAGATCCGCATTTTTGCTGGTTCCATTATATGGGACCTTATTGAATTGAATATAATTTTGAAAATGTTGAGGCTTCATGTAAATAATCCCCCAAAATCAAAATATCTTTTTCCAACTCGCAGGGACTTATTCGCCGTTATCCGGCACCTTCTTCTACGAAGTTAGGTTGAGAAAGTAAAGGATAACTCTATTGATTCAGTGGTGAGTTGTAGTTGACATTTACGTAATTGAAATGATTGAAGGCGTTGTCATTGTCAACAATAGTATTTATTTCAAAAATAGCAGCTTTCGATGGCTTAGCCATCATCATCATCATCAGTTTTCTGCTGTCTGGGAGCCACAAAAACGACTACCTAGTAGTCGTTTTGTTGACAATGACAACGCCTTCAATAAATTCAAAGGATAACTCACTAACGATAGCGGAAATTTTAAATACTCTGAATGAAAATTATAGACGGATGCTGTATATCCCGCTGCACAATCTGCAGCTGTTGCAAATCGAGTCTAATGTAAAGGTTGCTTCGGGCGAAATTTTTAATGCTTTTCAAAATAAATATGAATAATACATTCTATGAATAATCAAACAGCTATGTAATACATGAATTTTAAAACTGCAACAAGAACTATTAATGATATCATACAAAAATATTAAGCAAATGCAAAAAATTAAACATTGTTATCGCATCTATCCATTTTTACCTACCACGAAGGGATTTAAAGAAAAGTCGCCCCAATAATTTGCTGTACTTTCTGAATGATCAGCCTTAGAGTATCATATCAATTTCCCCAACGAATACTTTCAAGATTTCCGAAAGATAAATTCCATTCCCCTTAAACTACATTATATTTATTAACTTCCTCCCTCATTAAAAAAATCAACATATAATTACAATTTTTACCACAATATAATTTATAATTTTAACATAACATTATCAATAATCCCTTCGTCAGGTTCCCTGTGAGATCCAAATCAACAGCCATGTCAATTTGTGATTTGAAAAACCCTGAAAGACATTTTTGTCGAACATGCAGAAAGAAATTTTAAAAAAAGCCTTAGAGTGCTGTAGGTTTCTCAGCTGATTATCAAACTTTATCAAATTGTGATGTATTAGCCAATGAGTATATCGACTCTATGAGATACACAAAACAAACTGATAAACTTCCACTGAGAAATTATTAATACCTAAATTCTATTAGTTTATCCGCCTTCGAGACACTCTAAGGGTCTCGACGGGGTACAGCTGGTCACTGTTTATCCGATCATTGATTGATTATTAATGATTCCTAGCACGTAAACTGCTTAGTCATTAGTCCGTAAGTGTAGTGCATCTTTTCCCTCAGTGAGTGGCTGTAATCTTTCCCCGCAGAATGGCAAGAGCCAGCGCCGACCTACCGTCGGCTAGCGGAGTTTTCCTCAATCAGGTATCTCCCACCAGCGGGGCACAGCCTCAACCGGAACAAACTCTATGGTCCCTACCGGTCTCTCAGCATGTGTGGTATTGTGGTGCATATTAGTGTGTGTGTGTGTGTGTGTGTGTGTGTGTGTGTGTGTGTGTGTGTAAGTTTGAGATCAGGATAGGACCCGGAAGAGAAGGAGAAATCGCTCGCCGTCCGTGGCTCGTTTTTTATGTGAATGCTCCGGATTTCGCGTGGCGATGATCGAAAAAAAAAACAGGGAAATCTACGGATCAGTGCAGTTAGCCGCCAGAACTCTCCCCCAGACAGCGGCTGAATTCGAACTAGGTGACAAGGTAGTAGTCTGAAGCTCTGCAGTGATTGAACTGAATTGAATTTGCCTTATTTTACGTGGCGAGACTCAGGCCATGAGGCCTGCTCTTCCGTCTGACCACACAAATTTCGTTACACTCCTTTCACCAATCATGGGAGAAAGAAGGTAATACTTGGGCGACCAAACAGGCAATTTGAATTTAGCTCAGAGGCGTCATTTAGGCTTGAGGATCTTTTACATGCAGTAAATGTACTAACATGGGACAGCCGGCTTTACTTCCCCTCCGAAGGAAGGCGTACGAAGGATTTTTTCGCCCTTAAAATCCACGGCTTCGATCGGGTTTGAACCCGCAAACTTGGGTATGGCAGTCCGATACGCTAACCGCTACACCATCGCCGCCGTAAACCGCATTGTCGCCGGCGCTGCCGTGATATCAATTGATGCCCTGAGGCACGTCTCCCGGTCGTACTTTTGTCTCTTGTCGGAGATTGTCTTGAAGCAATCTCTTGTCGGAGATTGTCTTGAAGCAATGTCTCTTGTCGGAGATTGTCTTGAAGCAATGTCTCTTGTCGGAGATTGTCTTGACGCAATGTCTTCGGAGATTGTCTGTGCTCTGTGACGATACCGTCGTCTTCGCAGCACCTTTGGCCAGGAGATTTTAAACATCGATGCGATGCCAATTACGTGTTCAAAATAAAACATCGTGTTAATAAAGCATCGATCAAAACCACCTATGTTTTTAAACATCGATGCGATGTTTTAAAAGTGGTTTAGTAATCTCTAAAATAAAATTCATGGGCAACAAAATTTAATTTTTCAGTGACCGTGTTTATTAATTTATAATGAAGTTAAACTGAAAACAAACTAAAAAATAAGAGCAAATAAGAGCAAAGAAAAATTCTCAGCCTGAAAGCATGAGCGCCCGCAGTAATTACAAGAAGTCACAACTTCCTGAGTTCGTCTTACGCCCACGGTGTACGCCGCCTCTTCATTTGCGAAACACCAGAGCATCGGGGCCATCGTGAGAGAGAGAGTTGTAAAGAGACCAATGTTATAATAAGCATAACTGTGCTCAAATTCAGGGCACCAGTGGGAAGTGCCACTTGACTGCAATAGGCAAGCCATAAAGAATACTGTCTTACTAGTGACAGAATGTATGTCATGTACAGCGAGAAGAAAATCCATTAAAAACCGTTGTGTGGCATCTTTTGTGTCTTGGTTTTGAGTAAATCAGTTGTTTTTTTTGTTTTTTTTGCTTAAATACTGTTCTATTCTGAGGCCAACACCTTGACTTCTCAGATACCAAATATTCTTTCAATGTGAACTGTGGTATAATCAAATCCTGAGTGTCACCTCTCGAGGAAAGTCCTAGACGCCATCTGCTTGTGTGTATGTAGAGGCGGCCCCAGCAGGTGAACAGAACTGTTAAGTATTGCTGCTTCTAGCCCGATTGACAACCACTTCATACTGGATGGCTTACAGTACTTGTACATTAGCCTGTGTATAAAAATCTATATTTACCTACTCAATACTTGTATATGATTGTATTTCAACCCAGTGTTTTGATTTCCTTATGAGTATTTGAGATTCTAGTTACACAAACGGTTTACAAGTAAAAAGATGGTTCTTATTTGTAATACTAATACAGTTTCAATGTACTATACTGTGTGTTCACGTAATTTGAATCATGTTACATTGGCAAGAATGACTTAAATGTATGGCGGTATTTGTATGACTGTAGTGCCCAGATTGGCTTGCCAAATATATCATACTATTGTGTATGATTCTCTGGTATTTCATTTGTTTTTAAAAGATGAAATCATTAACGACAAGAACAACAATTAACACAATAAAACTTCCAAGAGAGAGGGGGAGAGAGAGAGAGAGAGAGAGAGACTGCTCAATGATGATAGTGCTATTAGCGCACTCTGTGGAGCAGAACGTGAACTACTGTGCCACTTTTCCTTGGCACCGTGGAATACATAAGAGCCGCATAGAAACCGATTTAGCGTACTTTACGCAGAGTTAAATGGGCAGATATCGCGCCAATCCGTAGGTGGCTCAGAGGTTCAGGAAGAAGCCGACAGATAGCATTACGCTCAGTGCGTGTGAAGAGAACACTGATAGAGCATCGACTGAGTATGTGCTCGTTCAATGAATTACTATAAAGAAAAATATTTTGAAGAAACAATATTTTATACAAACATGTGTGGTGAAAAATTTCTTTTCCCTGCTTTTTGTCGGTGGTGCCATGGCAAACTGGCACTACCCAATAAGCCGCCACTGGTGGCGCGTTTTCCATATTATCAGTGAAAGGAAGCAGGGGTAATGGGACCCAGCAGTAAATTATCGATAATGAATGTAAACAATCCGTATTGAAAGGCACAAACATGTGATTCTACTTTCCATCAGTCATGATAACTACAGCCAGTTGATCGCCGCAGCCAAAGAGGTTTACATGGACAATTATCGCGTTCGTACAAGGAAAGTGAGTTGTTGATGTTAGAAAGGGCTTTTAGAAAATAAAGGTCTTACTCATGTGAACTTAGAAATTTCAGGAAGAATTAAAATTTGGAAAAGAAATTCTTCAGCAAATCATTTTATATGAATTTTGAATAATTTTAAAAAAATATAAATTTTGATGATCAGCTATAGCCAAAATATACTTGTGGGGTAATGGTGGTCAGTAATTCTCATTACAGGGTGACTGCCATGGCCCCAAAGATAATAATTTATTGATCTGAACGAGTTTGCCTGCTAGAAAATGGCCACAAATCGCAAACGAACGAATGAAGTAGAATGATCACAAATCTCCTACAGCAATTCAAGCAATTGAACGTGCAAGGTCCGCAGAGCTGCCCGAGTCCACGGAATACCATTTTGTTTGTTACAGAACAGGTGCAAACTTTTGAATGTGCATCCATCTCGTATGGGATGCAAAAAAAATATTGATGAACGCGGAATCCAATGATATTGAATAATGAAACTGCTGATACATAAAAAAAGCATGCAAATGTTTTATGGAGTTACGATCTTGGAATTGAAGATATGTCTCATGATATTAGGCACCTATAATTATTGTAAAAAAATAATACTCTTTGCAGTACTAATGTGTTTATTTTGCTTCAGAATAGTAACTCCCATTTATATTGAAAAAACGAAAAATGACCCTCTTTACCCCCGCTTCTCCTATACAGCGAGGTCGAATTCAGCCGCTTCCTGGACAAGAAATTTATCCGCCGGTTGCTCTCTCCTAATCTAAACTCCAGTTGAATGCTACAGCAAATGGGTCGCTTTTGTGCGCGATCTTGACTTCCTCTTCCGTGACCTATCCTCACCTCTTACACACACTTACACTACCATGCACTACACTACCACACATGCCGAGAGGTCGGTCGCGAGCGTAGAACTTGTCCCGGTAGGGGCGGCGCCCCGCCGGTGGGAGAGTCTTGGTTGAGGAAAACCTAGCCGACTGTAGGTCGGCCCCGGATCTCGTCATCCAGCGGGAGATCACTGCCACGTTCCGATGAAAAAAATCTTGCACGAGACTAATGATCTCAGTAGTTGTCGCCCTCGAAATCACTAACAATCAATCAATCAATCGACCCTAAGTGGATGAGGAAGTGGCCTTAAGTGGAAGTGGATCGCGTGGTGTTGGTAGATGGTTGGGTACACTTGCGCAGTTGACATCCGCCTGGAATTGATCAGAGGAAAGCATTGAAACTCCTCTTTGGACCTTGTGACCTCTACAATTCTCATCCAGGTAGTGAAAGGCTGTAAATATAGTATTTAGCAGAAGTAGAACTTCTACTTGTATTACACAAGCAGAGCCGGGTTTATCTTCATATCATTGAATTTTGTAAGGGACCCACTTCAAAAAATTCTCCAGATTCACTACAAGCTCTAATTATAAGAGATTGTGTAAATTACGGAATTGTTTGAGTAATTGAAAATATTTTCATTTAAATAATTTTTACTTTATCGTACTCATAGGTATATACGGAGTATATACCTGTTGTTGTTTTTTTCTTCTCAAATCGTCCGTCCCAACGACCGTCTGCATGTCCGTCCGTCTGTGAAGAGACCACTAATGCCTAAATCATACGTAATTTTGTTTCCAAAATGGATATTCATCTTTCGATCTCACTGGACTACCAACTTTGCAATACTTTACTACTACTGCAATACTTGATGCCCCACGGTCATTTTCAAAAATTTCTCAAAAACGGCTCGACATTTTTTCTTTTTTTTTCTTGTCTCCTTTTTTTTGTTAACTCTAAATTTTCGAAAATTTCAAAAGTTTGAATTTTTGCGGTGTCTTCCTACAACTTGAAAATTGAAGACAGAGATTTTTCCTTCAAGTAAATTTTTTCTCCATATTTAGTTCTTTCATTAAGATCATTTACATTTTTTAAAAGTTTTAGTTGTTTTCATGCAATATTGCTCGCAATATGTGCAATTAAAAAAAAAAATTTTAAAATGGCTGCAAATTTTTTCTTTAAACGTTAGGTAGGGATAGTGTTAATTGTACTCTATATGGTGATATAAACGTGTTATTGCACTATTCTTTCGTTTTTTTCTTCAAAAATTCAAATAAATAATTGTTTAGAATTGCCTCTTATTGTTGATATTTACATTGTTGGCGTTTTGTGTGTATTATTATATTTACAAACGCATATACTTAAATAATGTAACATAAATGTTCTCACTCTTTTCAGTTTTCACTGAAAATGAGCTCAAAATTCCGCATTTTTAGAAATCTCAAATGCCTTTTTCTCAAAACTTTCCCAACGGATAGTACTAATTGCTCTATTTAATATGACATGAAGTTCATTTTGGGATATTCTTTTGTTTAAAAAAATGCACAAATGTAATTTGTTGAAATATCTCTCACACCTTTAATAGGCACATCTCGAGCGATTTCTGTAAATGATAGCATTTGTTAAATGGTTCAAATCACTTCTAATAAAGTTTTTTGAAAATTTAATAGATTTTTGTGAAAAAGAGTTCCATATTTCACATTTACACTAGAGCTTAAACGATATTTTCTTAAGAACAGCTCCAAATTTTTCAACGAAAATTCCCTTATAGGATGAGCTTTTACTCTTCTATATTATTCTTAAATTGTATTTCCGTTCTACCGCTACGAAATAGAAAAATAGATTTTTTTAAAAAATGAACATTGAGCAGCTATAGATGACAGCTGGCAAGCGAATGGACAAGAATGTATAGCTAACTGAGACCAAAGAAATTAGATAGCGAACTAGTACGAGAAAATCTGTGTCATTCTGTAGTACCATTAATTTGAATATTAGATGATTTTTCGGTGCCAGTATTTTCCCTGCTAATAGAGCTCTTGAGGGGTGGCTTTTCTTTGCTGGCCAGTTCAAGGTCAGCCTCAGAACCTGTTGAAGAAGAAACACGTCTATGTTCACCGATTGAAGTTCATCTATCAAACTGTTAAAGGTGGAGATAGGATGTGACCAGCTGTTGACGAGGATCCTAAGAGGTTGCAGGAAAGCAGGGCATGATTATGCACACCTGTTGAAATGTATCCCAAAATACTGCTTGAAGGTGGGTCACGGATGTACTCACACAAAATATTAAAAAGCTGCTACAGGTGGTGCTGAAAGTTGAACGTATCTCTGTTAACCTGTTGAAGGGCAACTTAAGAGACTGCTGAAGGTAGGGCACGAAAATGCTCACCTGTCGACGAGTATCCCAAGATATGGCTGAAGATGGGATTTGGACATACTTATCTGTTTGTAGAGCTCCACCAGAATCTGCAGAAAAAAGCGGGACTTGTTCACCTATTCACCTATTGAACAGTGGCCTAAGAGATTTTTAAAGTCCTATCTTTTCTCTGCTCACCTGTTAAAGTACGTCTTAAGATATTTATGAAGACCGAAATTGTATCTTCTCACCTGTTGAAGAGCATCCTAAGAGATTCTGAAGCCCGCTCTTGGGTCTCCTCGTCTATTGAAGAGCAGGCCGAGGCCGGATCGGAGGCTTCTCAAGGCGTGTTTGGGCTGTGTTCACCTGTTGAAGAGCAGACCAAGGCCGCCGGGGATGCACTAGAGGTTGATGAATGCAAAACGTGGCTCATCTCCCTGTTGAAGAGCACGCTGAGGTCGCCGATGACGCACCAGAGGCGCTTAAGGCGAGGATTTGCTATGCTTACCAGTTGAGGGTCATCCAAAGACACTTCTGAAGACCGATCTTGTGTCTGCTTATCTGTTGAAGAGCATTCCAAGAGACATCTGAAGATATGACTTAATTGAGCACCCCAAGAGACTTCTGGAGGTTTGACTGGGTCGAACTCACTTGGAGCTCACCCACGAGACATCTGCGGCCGGTTTACCGTTCCGGGCCTTGTGTGCTCACCTATTGAAGAGCATTCCACCAGACGTCTGAAGGCCGGCCTTCACCTGTGCTCACCTGTTGAAGAGCATTCCACGAGACGTCTGAAGGCCGGCCTTCACCTGTGCTCACCTGTTGAAGAGCATTCCACGAGACGTCTGAAGGCCGGCCTTCACCTGTGCTCACCTGTTCGAAGAGCATTCCACCAGACGTCTGAAGGCCGGCCTTCACCTGTGCTCACCTGTTGAAGAGCATTCCACGAGACGTCTGAAGGTCAGCCTTCACCTGTGCTAACCTGTTGAAGAGCATTTCACGAGACGTCTGAAGGTCGGCCTTCACCTGTGCTCACCTGTTCGAAGAGCATTCCACGAGACGTCTGAAGGCCGGCCTTCACCTGTGCTCACCTGTTCGAAGAGCATTCCACGAGACGTCTGAAGACCGGCCTTCACCTGTGCTCACCTTGTTCGAAGAGCATTCCACGAGACGTCTGAAGGCCTTCACCTGTGCTAACCTGTTGAAGAGCATTCCACGAGACGTCGAGGCCGGCCTTCACCTGTGCTCACCTGTTGAAGAGCATTCCACGAGACGTCTGAAGGCCGGCCTTCACCTGTGCTCACCTGTTGAAGAGCATTCCACGAGACGTCTGAAGGCCGGCCTTCACCTGTGCTCACCTGTTCGAAGAGCATTCCAACGAGACGTCTGAAGGCCGGCCTTCACCTGTGCTCACCTGTTGAAGAGCATTCCACGAGACGTCTGAGGCCTTCACCTGTGCTAACCTGTTGAAGAGCATTTCACGAGACGTCTGAAGGCCGGCCTTCACCTGTGCTAACCTGTTGAAGAGCATTCCACGAGACGTCTGAAGGCCGGCCTTCACCTGTGCTCACCTGTTGAAGAGCATTCCACGAGACGTCTGAAGGCCGGCCTTCACCTGTGCTCACCTGTTGAAGAGCATTCCACTAGACGTCTGAAGGCCTTCACCTGTGCTAACCTGTTGAAGAGCATTCCACGAGACGTCTGAAGGCCGGCCTTCACCTGTGCTCACCTGTTGAAGAGCATTCCACGAGACGTCTGAAGGCCGGCCTTCACCTGTGCTCACCTGTTCGAAGAGCATTCCACGAGACGTCTGAAGGCCGGCCTTCACCTGTGCTCACCTGTTCGAAGAGCATTCCACGCGTCTGAAGGTCAGCCTTCACCTGTGCTCACCTGTTGAAGAGCAGGCCGAGGCCGAAGCAGAAGCTGCTGAGCGCGTCGGCGGCGGCTAGGCTGATGCTGAGGCGCAGCGTGCGCGAGAGCGGGCGCCGGATCCAGCACACGGCCGCCAGCACGTGCGCGTTCACCAGCAGCGCCGCCGCGCACGCCACCAGCAGCACGGGCCCCACGCGCACGTACAGCTCGCGCACGCTCGCATCCGGGCCCTACGCACACGTGCACGCGCACGCCATCACAACTGCACTAAATGGAAATGTGGATCTGTTTACGTGTGAGAAAGTTGAGTGGAGTGAAGGGTTGTGATTGTTGACAAAGCATTGTTTGCTCGTAAATCGTAGTCATTGTTGTCAACTATTGTTATCTGTGATATATTGACTACTGTAGGCATCTATACTAATGAAAGTGAATTCTATGACGTGTAACCGAAATCGATACAAAAAGTGATATCATGAATAGATTCGGTGGTATAAGCGGATTCGGTGGTATAACGGTCAGCGTACCGGACAGTTGTACCCGAGTTGGCGGGTTCATACTCGATTGAAGGCGCGGATTCTTAAGGGCGAAAAAATCCCTCGTACGCCTTCCGTCGGGAAGTACAGCCGGCTGTTCTATGTAGTGGATTTACTACATGTAAAAGATCCTCAAGCCTAAAAGAAGCCTCTGAGCAAAATTGAGATCCGCCAGTTTCGTCACCCAAGATAATACCTCCGTTCTCTGCTAGGTGGTGAAAGGAGCGTATCGAAATTTGCGTGGTTAGACGGAAGAGCGGGCCTGATGGCCTGAGTCTCGCCACGTAAAATAAGGCATAAACTAAACCAATAGATATAAAATTTTTGCAGGTTCGTCTTCAGGACTGTCGCAGTGTCCTTGCAAAGTTTGGTAAAGACTAACACAACCCAATTGCGGAAAATAAATAATTTAAATCATATGTTTGCAGATGCGCTGCGACCATTATTTGCCTCTCGCTTAGGGCACGTGGTGCCTAATATATTCCGCCGGAGCTCAGTAGTGCTGCAGCAAAACTGGTTCCTGATTTATTCGTTAGAGTTCAGTATTGGTGCATAAGACTAAAACAATTCTTATAATAGCAATGTGTTGTAAAATGAAATGATAGAAAATTATAGTATTTTATTAAAATTTGAACCAATTACATTAAAAATAAGAATCTTAAACACCGTGGTTTATATAGATATTGATCTTTTCCCTCTTTCGCAGGGATTGAATATGAAGAAAACCCCGGCGACGCCGGGTATTTTGCTGGTTATTAATATTTTGGTATCTCCGGAAAGAATGACTCCGACTTGAATGAATGGCAGCGATTGTTATCAATGCCATCTGTGCGGCGTTTGGTAAATTGTATTCGTCATTTTGAACATATCCATGTCAAGGAATTGTCTTATCAAGCCTTGTCAATCTTGTAATATTGATGTTATCAATGGAAGTTGCTACTGTCGACACGTTGTAGGAAGTTGTCTTGTGTTAAAGGTAGACATAATTGAAACATTATTGCATTATAGCATTGCGGCTTCATTTGCTTTGATGCGCTGGTTCAAACTCAGTCGGAGACGGGAGATTTTTTAGAGAAGAAAGCTCGGTCCAGGCCGTGTCGTGAATACCCTCAATTAAAGAAACTTTGACTCTCACTTGTTTATTCCTGACAAACGGCAAGCTAAGCGCAACATCAAAGAATCGACTCGTGATGAAATTAGGAGAGAAAACTGTAACACAGAAAGCGGGCTCGTTAGCAACCACCACGAACACTAGGGACATGACTTCATACCATATACCCGGACTCTCATTGACGTCTCACAGGAAACGGGTAAAGTGTCACGACTCAATGCCAAGACTGAAATAAATAAATTTAAATATAAATAAATAAATAGATTTAAAAATAAATAAATAATAAATAAATTTAAAAATAAATAAATCAAAAGAAATTAGTGAAAAGAAATACACCAATCAAAAAAAAAAAGTAAAAACATTGTTTTTGCTTGGGGTAGTTGATACGAAAGTTTTTTTTCATCACAGTTTCGTATTAGAAAACTGAATTTTGTTGGCTTGCTCTCACAGTCAAGCGGCAAAAAAGTGTCAAGGTTTCACCATTCTTATGTTCTCTTTTTACGACTGATTCTGAAGTTAAATCTATGACGCGTGTCCTAGGAAAAGCAACTTCATTGTTCCGTTTTGCTACATTACTTTTATTCGTTTGCTGTCGTTTTATTTATGACCTATTTTTATATACATCATAATAGCATGCACTACAAACTTCATTAGGAACTCGACGTAGATTACAAAGATTTTGCTCTATCAGCAATATTACTATTTATTGTTGGTCTTTGTACATTAGTCAAGGGAAGATATTCATATTTTATTTACTTTTTCAATAAAAATGTGTCAGAAGGAATGGATAATAAATTATGTATAATTGCGGCCAGACCGACTAATTATTCTTATAAGAGATGAAGATGATTGAGCGTTATTGCAAGTAATTCCAGGTGCATCTCAGTTTATTGTGATAACGACTGCGTCAAATTAACTAATTCATTTGTTCTCATTCAACTTGAAATTATTTGTTTTGTCATTTATTTACTTAATACTTTTATCTTCGTTGAATTGAACGCAAGTTATTGCCAAGCTTGGAAAACGATTGCGATTCAACTATGTACACACCTCTGTTGGTGGCAAGGTGGAATTTCTGCTGATGGAGGAGTTGGGCGCAACGATCGTCCAAAGGTCTTCGTGAACGGTTGTTTCCTCCACCGCCGGGGCAGCTGTTGCTTCCGGCGGTTGCATAGCGGCTTTCTGAAACATCAAGAACAAATCCCATATGGATGATCCCATATGGATAGACCGCGCATATTTAGGTAAAAACTTTTTTTTTCTGGCTACCTTCTACTAAATAACGTTAAATAAGTGTGTGTGTGTGTGTGTGTGTGTGTGTGTTGTGTGTGCCCGCGCGTGTGTGTGTGCGCGCGTGTGTGAGTGCGTGTGTGTCTATGTGTATGTGTGCGTGTGTATATCTGTGTGTGTATATATGTATATGTG
This sequence comes from Teleogryllus oceanicus, assembly GCA_964035755.1. Taxonomy (NCBI): domain Eukaryota; kingdom Metazoa; phylum Arthropoda; class Insecta; order Orthoptera; family Gryllidae; genus Teleogryllus; species Teleogryllus oceanicus. Next base: position 19,871,282 of record CAXIVR010000006.1, read on the forward strand.
TATGTGTATATGTGTATATATATATATATATATATATATATATATATATATATATATATTGTGACCGCCCGTTTTCTTAGATTCCGAAAACGTGTCACATACCGCCCTAAGAAAGCGAGGGAAAAGAATATTTTGAACGCGCCAACGCGGATGGATATTTGGAATGATAATTAGAATTTAGAACAAGAACGCCACCTTATACCAAGGGCGAGACCGGAGGTCGGATGAAAGAAAAAGTTCTTTCTGAAGGTAGCAGCTGAACGGGCGGACGTATGGAAAACGGTACGCCAGGAAGTGACATTGCAGCGGACTTCAGATTTGCAACTTTTTTGAGGAAAACTCTTCTAGAAGACCAGAAGAGGTAATTATTCTATTATAAATTGATTTAAACATAATCTTAGAAGAAAGATAATAAGAAACGTTATGAATTTATAATGGAAGAATTAGGGAAAGAAATTTTGAATAGATGGCAGTAATTAATAGCTTGCATTCATTTCTCTTTCCAGTTTTTTTTTTCTCACATGCTTTTCTTATATTTAAATACTCTCTTGAAGTTGGTGCTCATATAAAAAGGGGTGATCTCTGGATTCATTTTCACTCTGAATATCCAGTTGGTCATTAACTGTAATCGAAAATAAAGTAAAATACATATGAGAGTATTCAAGCATATAAAACTTGAACGAGAAGAAGAAGGCGATTTCTGAGGGAGCAACGGCGTTCTCAACCCGAGGCCACGACGCTTCAAGGCCGAAGCAGCTCGGTGGAAAGGTGTAGAAGGAAGCAAAGTGGACTGCTCTACGCGGCCGAGAACACAGTAAGGTCGTTCCAAATAAAATGTTTTGTAGGGATAGGAGTGATTCAGTTTAATAAGAAAGCTCATTCTGTATCTATCACGTAGAAAGAAAAAGGGAGGGTAACAGATTTACCACGCTTAAAAGATAAGAAAAGTAAAAGTACATTTGTTTCCGACTTCTAATACGTGAGAACAGAATCAATCTTTTCTTTCAAAAAGGATTTCAAGATCAAATATTGTAATATAGTGATTAAGAGTTTGTGTAAGAGTATAATTATAATAATAGTAATTCTCTGGATTTTAGAGAGAAAGAGTTTCCTTTTGTTGTAAAAGTAATGTTAAGGAAAAGTATTAATTTTTGATTTTCAATGTGTGTTTCTTTCAAATTTTGTAAGTAATATTTTAACGATTCTTTCAATTTCTGAAAGTGTGTTTGTTAAACAATTGGGTTGTAGATGAAAGTAGGAAATTGTGTATTGAGTTATTAGTGTGTGTTTTTTTTCAGTCAAGAGTATTCTGTATTTGATTTTTTCTTATGTGCCATTGTATGTATTTGTCAAAGCAGCCAATATTTTAGAATATATTCTGAATTTAGTGAAAAGTGATTCTCACCCGAGTTGTTTGTAATTTTTGCATCCAATCCATAAACGATCTTCACGACCCTGCCCCCCCCCTATTTTTTTTATTTATTGTGTCCACACTGGGACGTCTATACTGAGCTAGTCGACCATCTGGTGAATTGTGTTCGCCACCCCCCCAAGACGTCTCAGGTCGGGTGCTGGCCTTACGGCTTGTACCGCACACGACTGTGGCTCGCAATTGGCGCCCATAAGCGGGGCTCGATTATTGGATGCATTTACGACAAACTCGATTTGGGAATAACTGAGACCAAAGTTTGGTGTAACTAAAATTACTAGTACAATTGAATCACTGTTCACTAAAATTTCTGACAAGGTTGCAGAGTACAAGTGTGTTGAGTAAAAGTGTGTTATTTCAGGAGTTTTTTTTTTGAAAAGGATATTTATTATATGAGAGTTTTATCAGTTTCAAATTGTGTCTGGTATTTCTGTGTGAAATATTTTGTGAGAGGTGTATGGTGTCTGGGAAAAGAATTGATTGATTCTAGGCAGCAAATAGATTCAAAATGGCAGATAAGTATAACGTGGCTAGGAATTTACCTACCGTGGAAGGAACTTCTGAGGAATCAGATAGCGATAGGGAAACTGGGGGACAAGCACCAGGTACGATGATCGGGGAGGAAACGACAGGAGTAGAACTAGGAGCGGCAGGAGAAACTAGTGAGACGTCGCCGACAGAATCACAGCCAACGCCAACACGAGATCAGGATGAGGAAGAACGAAACCTCGAGAGGGCTAATTCAATGATGCAACGGTTAATAGGTCAATTTATGCAACAATTAGATGTGAGGTTGGTCATGCAGGATGAAAAAACAGAGGAAACCATAAAAAAATTAGGGGTTACTTTGAAAACTAAACTAGAGGAGAACAAGGATACTTTGGAAACTAAATTAGAGGAAAATAACTGAAAATAACTCGGCAATAAATGCATTGGAAACAAAATTCACGGAATTCGACACGAAATTAGAAGAAAATAATAGGAAGTTAGAAGAAAATTTAAAAGCACAGTTTACTGAATTAGCGGAGCAGTGGAAGGTCGAATTTAAGAGCGAGGTTCAACAAGAATTAGCACAGAACACGAGAACTTAGAGAAAAATTCACGGAGTGGGACTTGAATTAGAAGAAAAGTGGATCAAGTAACGAAAGAATTTGAAACGAGGATCGAAACACAATCGGATCTTATAACCGCCGTATCCGACAGGCAGATTGAGGTAGAACAAGGAGTAGAAAAGTTCCAGAAATTAGTTACTGAACAAGTTCAGGTTCAAGCTAATAAATTAGATAGTGGAATAAAGGCTCTTTCTGAACAGGATGGCGTTCTACAACATCAAATTAATGCATATAAGAATGAAGTAGTAGAACTGAAAAATCAATTAGAAAATTTACCATCGAGTGGAGGAAGTGTTCAGCCCACGTATGTTTCATTACCGTGTACTCCTAATTTCAGTGCAGTGGGAGATGAAAATCCATGTGTATTTATGAAAGAGGTAGAGAATTTCTTTTCTTTAAATTGTGTTCCGGACAGTAGAAAACTCGAATCGTTTATCAGATGTTGCAGGGTAATGCACGAATCTGGGCAGATAGTTTAGGAGAGTTTCCCAAAACTATGGCCGAACTCAAAGAAAAATTTTATTCGAGATATTGGAATAACGAAACCCAAATCAATTTTAAAGTTAATGTAATGTATGGTACGTGGAAGAAGGGTACGATGTCCATGCAGGAATATGCAACGGAGAAATTAGCTTGTTTCAAATTATGTACTCCGACGATACAGGATGAAGAAATTGTCTGTTTATTAATACGTCATTTTCCTTCCTCGACGCAAAATTTGCTTAAGAATCTCTTACCAATGTCCACTGAAAAATTAATAACGCAACTAGGATTGGATGATGCCACTTTCGTGTATAATGAAAGGTTACAGAAAGCAAGGGCAAATGCTAATGGTCCGGTAAATGGTCAAGATAGCAGGCAGCAACAACATAATGTAAGCAAACCAGAAACAGGAGAAACTTACAAACTGAAACATTACCAAGAAAAACAAACTTATACTAGACAAGACAGGACCTCGTCTAGGGATAGAAATAGAAAAAATTCTATTGATAGAGGGTTTTCCAACCCAGAAATACAGGACCAAGTACATCTCGCGGACATGAGTCGGAAAATTAGAAAGGTTTGTTTCGACACGCCATCCCGCCGCAAACCAAATAGAACAATCTAGTGAAGAAGAGGTGGCGATATTATCAATCGAATTAATCTCATTTGATGATGAACCGTGGAACGAAGAAGAACAAATGCAGATCGGATCCAGGAGGCAGTGTCCGAGAATTAAAGTTAAATGTGAGGGTGTTGATACTTCGGTATTAGTAGACACAGGTTGTGCAACTTCCGTCATAGCTGAAAGTTTGTTGCATGAATTAAAGAACAAAGGAGTGGAGGTACCTACATTGCCGCTCGTGAAATCTTTTCTGATAGGTGCGAATCGGAAAAAATCAAAACCAATAACAAGACAAGTTTATTTGGAAATAGAGATAGGCAAGAATAAGTATCAAGTTGTGTGTCTTGTAGCGTCAGAACTTTTATATCCACTCATACTGGGAGTCGATTTCATGAAACAACACGGAGTTGTTATCAACTTAGAGAACAATACTTTAACTTTGAAACCGAATAATCAGCAGGATCTTGAATTCGATTCATTCACGTGGAATTACTGGGAGGCTAATTGTTTGGAGGAAGAAGATGTGAACCTACAAATTCGTTCGAGTGTGCAGAGAAACGATAATCTCAATGCATATCAGAAAAAACAGTTGACTGAAGTATTGCTTAGGAATCAAAAGGTGTTTTGCAAAAACAAGAATCCAGTAAAGATTTTCAATTCGAAATAGAATTAACAGATAAAACACCATTCACGGGTTACCAATATGTCATTCCAGAAAAACATAAGGAAGAGGTGGATAAGCTCATTGCTACCATGGTCAAAGATGATATCATCATGAAGTCCAAAACCTCTTATCTAAATCCGATAGTGCTCGTAGAAAAGAGTAATGGGAAGATAAGGTTGTGTTTAGATGCAAGGCGATTGAATCAAGTTACCTTACCGTACAGAGACAGACCGTTGCGTGTAGAGGATTTAACTAATCAATTATCTGGCATCAAGTGGTTGAGTTCAACCGACTTCACTGCATCGTATTGGCAAATAGCGATAGCACCTGAATGTAGACAATATACAGGATTTATTCACCGGGGAATTTCGTATGTCTTCAAAAGAATGCCATTTGGACTCAAGAACAGTGCATCTGCTTTTGTACAATGTCTAGACAATATCATTGGCAAGAGATGTCCAGCGATGTTTTTATCTATATTGATGACGTGCTTGTGTATTCTAAGACATTTGAAGAACACATGACTAAACTAGATATTTTGTTGAAACGTCTGATTGAAAATAATTTAAAACTGAATTTGGAGAAAAGTAATTTCTGCACTAAACAAGTTAAGTTCCTGGGTTATGATGTGACAGTTAACGGAGTCAAAATGAATATGGAAAAGATGCGAGAGATAGATAAAATTGCACCGCCAAAAAACACGAAACAACTTAAAAGTTTGTTAGGTTGCGTCAATTATTACGCCAGATTTATTCCTAATTTCGCCATGCACATTGAAATATTTCTTCCGTTGCTGCGAAAGCACACTAGATGAAAGTGGGAAGACAATCGGAAAGTACAATTTCCACAGTTTGCGACCATTTAAAGAATGAAATAAATGGCAAAATGATGAAACAAACAGATAAAGTAACCGACAAGAATCATGTAAAAAGAAAAGAAAAACAAGAGGAGAAAGAAGGAAGAAAGAAGAAGGAAGATGAGGAAGAAAAAAGGAGTAAGAGTACAAGAGGGAAGAGAACAAGATTGCTCGACGTTCTAGAATCAAGAAAAAAAGAAGAGCATAAATTTTAGTGAAAAGATTTTACGGCATATGAAATCAAATCCCATAAAATCTTTTTCCGAAAGAAGGGTTATGTGACCGCCCGTTTTCTTAGATTCCGAAAACGTGTCACATACCGCCCCAAGAAAGCGAGGGGAAAAGAATATTTTGAACGCGCGCCAACGCGGATGGATATTTGGAATGATAATTAGAATTTAGAACAAGAGAGACCGCCACCTTATACCAAGGGCGAGACCGGAGGTCGGATGAAAGAAAAAGTTCTTTCTGAAGGTAGCAGCTGAACGGGGCGGACGTATGGAAAACGGTACGCCAGGAAGTGACATTGCAGCGGACTTCAGATTTGCAACTTTTTTGAGGAAAACTCTTCTAGAAGACCAGAAGAGGTAATTATTCTATTATAAATTGATTTAAACATAATCTTAGAAGAAAGATAATAAGAAACGTTATGAATTTATAATGGAAGAATTAGGGAAAGAAATTTTGAATAGATGGCAGTAATTAATAGCTTGCATTCATTTCTCTTTCCAGTTTTTTTTTTTTTTCTCACATGCTTTTCTTATATTTAAATACTCTCTTGAAGTTGGTGCTCATATAAAAAGGGGTGATCTCTGGATTCATTTTCACTCTGAATATCCAGTTGGTCATTAACTGTAATCGAAAATAAAGTAAAATTCATATGAGAGTATTCAAGCATATAAAACTTGAAAAAGAAGCCAAGTGTGCGAGCCGCTCGGTGGAAAGGTGTAGAAGGAAGCAAAGTGGACTGCTCTACGCGGCCGAGAACACAGTAAGGTCGTTCCAAATAAAATGTTTTGTAGGGATAGGAGTGATTCAGTTTAATAAGAAAGCTCATTCTGTATCTATCACGTAGAAAGAAAAGGGAGGGTAACAGATTTACCACGCTTAAAAGATAAGAAAAGTAAAAAAACAATAGTTTAACATTCTTTCGAATTTCTGAAAGTGTGTTTGTTAAAAAGTATTAATTTTTGATTTTCAATGTGTGTTTCTTTCAAATTTTGTAAAGTAATATTTTAACGATTCTTTCGAATTTCTGAAAGTGTGTTTGTTAAACAATTGGGTTGTAGATGAAAGTAGGAAATTGTGTATTGAGTTATTAGTGTGTGTTTTTTTTCAGTCAAGAGTATTCTGTATTTGATTTTTTTTTTATGTGCCATTGTATGTATTTGTCAAAGCAGCCAATATTTTTAGAATATATTCTGAATTTAGTGAAAAGTGATTCTCACCCGAGTTGTTTGTAATTTTTGCATCCAATCCATAAACGATCTTCACGACCCTGCCCCTATTTTTTTATTTATTGTGTCCACACTGGGACGTCTATACTGAGCTAGTCGACCATCTGGTGAATTGTGTTCGCCACCCCCCCAAGACGTCTCAGGTCGGGTGCTGGCCTTACGGCTTGTACCGCACACGACTGTGGCTCGCAATATATATGTATGTATATATATGTATATATATATGTATATGTGTATGTGTATATATATATATGTGTATATATATATATATATATATATATATATATATAGAGAGAGAGAGAGAGAGAGAGAGAGAGGGAGGGAGGGAGAGGGAGGATGATTTTGAACTAAAACCCGTCAATTTTATAGCCCCTAAAAGAGCCTATTTCAATATTAATGCCAATTGTGCCTATTTTACTTCTAAAAACCTAAACTGAAACTAATTTGCCTAATTTCTTTTGTCAATGGCTACTTTTAACTTTTATTTCTCTGTCGATACAATAGACAAGAATGATATTAATTCGAAGTTGCAGTAATCTGTGAGAGGACAAGGATCTTGCGATAAAAATATCCATGCCACTACTTCCTAACTTCGTGGAAAACTTCCTAACTTCGTGTCCTGCCTCCGTTTCTAAAATAAAGCTATTGAATTTCACGGAAAGAATTAACAGATAAGATACATTCATTTCCTCTTGAAAACTTGGAGAAAATATTGGTAATTTATTGTGAGGCAAAACAGTACGAACAATTCTAACTAGAGGACAAACAATTCAACATGTTCATAAATAGTATTAGCGCAAAATATACAATATTGATTCTATATAATATTGATTATGTTTTTATCTTTGATGAATGCATATGATAAATTGTGAAAATGTGTGTTATTTCTGCAAGTTTCCTGTTTTATTTGTGCCTCTTCTACCATTTAAAAAAACTGAGATGCTGAAAGAACCTGTTTTAAGAGCCTAAAATGCATATAAACCCAAAAATCCCCTGTCTAGACAAGACGAAGTCACCAGTAGCATTGTCAACCAGAGTGGATGAAGGGCTTGCTTATTTATTTATTTATTTATTTATTTATTTATTTATTTATTTATTTATTTATTTATTTATTTATTTATTTATTTATTTATTTATTTATTTATTTATTTATTTATTTATTTATTTATTTATTTATTTATTTATTTATTTATTTATTTATTTATTTATTTATTTATTTATTTAACATCAAAACAGTTAAAACTGCGTATGACGTGCTATGGGGAAAAGTGAATTGTCCTTTAGTCTTACGTAATAAAACAGTTTATTTCCGAGAATATCTTCAATTTTTTTAAACTTTTAATCTGGGAAACTGTTTTACATATGTGGAAGAGGATTTCCTAGTCATGTGGCAACACTGAAAAAGAATCAACATCAATTCAATTGTATTAATGAATTAAATCAATAAAGTTGAAATATCATTCTCTTTATAGTATGCTTTGTTTATTAACTAGTCAATTACGTCAATTATAAAAATAAAAAAAGTTAAATGAAAAATGGAGCCCAGAAGTATTCATAAGTTGCGCGCCTATGATAGCTTTTTTGCCTTTAATGTGCTCTTTTCAAGAGCCGAGCTGAATGGCTGAGGTGGCTAGAGCGTGAGTCGACTCAGCGCCTCGGTCGGAAGAGGAGCGGGTTCGAGTCCCGCTGTGGGCATGGTTATGTGTCTCTTGTCTTTCATGTACGTGAGTTGACGCGCAAGGCCTTGTGAGTCTGCTGACCACAGACCGAGGACCCCGCAAGGGTGTCTACTGTATAAGGTTAATTTGTGTCCTATGAGGAACATGGTGGGTACCCGGCGGGCGCGGGTAGTCGAAATTCGGCAGCCAAAGAAAGAAAAAAGTGCTTTTTTTAAGCGTCTAATAGTTATTTATGTATCTAGGGCGTTAAGAAGGTTGTCACGTTATGTCAAAAATAAGATTAAACTTCGCAACTGAAATTCATCACAAGATTAGATGTTTTTACATGCTTTCCCAAAATATAAAGTGATTCTACCGTATAGTTTAAAAGATAATCACATTTGAAAACTTGCGTTTTAACACGCAAAGTATAGGAAAATGATATCGTCCGACCGTAAATAATTAAATTTGAAACACATCTACATAAGATTACACGAGGGGAAAATATTACAAATGTATATTAAACCTTTCTGAAGAGAATAGAATAGAAATGAAAAGATTTTACCGTGCAGTTTGGACAAAAACGCAAAAAGAAAATAACATCTGTCATCAGTTTTTCGTAAGAAAGAAAAAGTGCGGCAACGTTGCATGACGTACCACTCGGCGGGAATTTTAAATATTGCGAAACTGAGAGGCTAGATTGTAGGCATTGCTTTGTGAGCTGGCATGTGTATACGGGGTCATTCATGATGAATGATGATAAAATGTTGTTTGCGAGTTCTTCAACGTGCACGATGCGGCGACCATCAACAGGAAACATGTCATCGTCTGTAACGTTTTCTTCTCCGTTTCGCGGGTAGAGACAAATTTGTTTTCCACGATAACTTACGTTTCGTAACAAATCGCCCTTTATATCTCTACTGTTCGAACATGATTTTCAGGTTATAAGATCTACAAAAACAACTCAGCTCAACTCAATCACACACTGTTCTGTACGTTCTTGACCTTCCCGAAAACGTAAACCATTGGTACCAATAAAATAAATATAAAGCGTTGCCAAGTTTATTGCCTGAAAGTTATCAGTTCTCTGAAGGAGTAAATTGCGATCTAAAGGTAGTATTCTTGAAAGAAAACATTTACATAATACGTAAGAAATGTCGTACTTATAAGATAACTGGAATTTGAAGAGAAATGCAGTAATACATAAACATTTATTTCTCCAGTATTTTCAGTATTTCATGTTGGTATTTGGAGTCAAATTAGCTTCTTAGCTTGCGTTTGTACAATAATTAACACTTTTTAATACGTCATTTAAAAAATACTCGTTTACCAATCGTCGCAAAATACAGAAATAATATACTTGATACTCGTTCTTCATTTTTTAACAAGCACGTTCCAAAATTACTTCTCGTTCGGCTGACTAGAGAGTAATGTGACAACCTTCTTAAGTAGATGTTTTTGTCCCAAGGACGAATTCCAAACCCGAGGGCTTCTGACTCGATTGATTGATTGATTTTTTCGTGTTTCCGGGCGCGTCAACTGCTTCGGTCATTAGTCCCGTTAGTGTAGTGCATGTTTTTTCTCGGGAGAGGGTGGTGATCTTCCCCCGCTGAATGGCGAGATCCGGCGCCGACCTACCGTCGGCTAGTGGGGTTTCCCTCAACCAGGACTCTCCCACCAGCGAGGCACCGCCCCAGCCGGAACAAGCTCTAAGCTCCCGCCGGTCTCCCGGAATATGTGTTAGTGTAGTGTATGTTAATATAAGTGTGTGTGTGTAAGGGGACAGTATAGGACAAGGAAGAGGAAGGAAAGATCGCGCGCGGTCCGTGGCCCGTTTGGTAGGGTACTCCTCCGGCTTTCGCCTAGTGTTGATCGGAGAAACCACGGAAAACTACCGATCAGAACAGCCGACCGCTAGAATTCTTCTTCAGACAGCGACTGAATTCGACCTAGCTGAAAAGCCAGTGTCGAAAATCCTGCCGCCGTGGGAGGGAACCTAGGACCTCCCGGTCAGAGGCGCTGCAGTGACATCAGTTGACGCACTGAGCTACCGCTCCCGATCCTCTGACTCCAGCGGTTGGAATTCGCCTGAGGGGCAAAAAACGTCTAGTAACGCCCGTGGTGCATACAAAACTTTATGGTTTACTAGTTTCTTGCTGAATCAAACGCGAATTGTAAATATTTGATAATTTTTCTGAAAAGACGCATTGTAACTGTCATTTGTCAATACTACGTCAGATAAACAAAACAGAGCGTTTATCTATGGATCATCCTCGTAATTACTATTACATAATCGTAGTTGGACTGAATTTTTTTTCGTATAATGTATATTGGATTTTTTGAAATCTGAAAGCTTGGGGTTTGGTGTATTTGAGATATATATATCTGTGTGAATTGCGCTGATGAAATGCTACTTTTAGGTTACTTGCCTCTATTGCGAAAAGTAATTTAGAATATTTCATATCATAAAAAAATATTTCGAGGATGTTATTTAATGTGCCTTATACATCTTATTCCTATGAGTAGAACTGCTACTCAAGAAGCATGTCTAAAAACAGGCAACACATAAAAGTATGAGTGACTGGTGGCAATTATAAATTCACGGGAACAATCCAAAAGTGCAATTTTCATATCCATTAAGAATATAAGATTTATATCAATTATTTTACTTATATGAGCATTACACTATTTATTTATTGTATTTGCTTACATATTAACTTTAATAGATTGAATTCATAAAAATGTTGTATTGGTATTAGAGCAGGTCATAAAGTATTCAAAAAGAATCAGAAAGGCCTGCAAAGGTATACCATTGCGTGTTTTATTTCATGTCCGTTACTCGTTTTGTCTCAGAACACAATACCATTACGTATTTTGTTTCCGGTCCGTAAACACACAGCAATGAACTAGTAAAACATAAAAGAGATTTTAGAGCCTGATATCTGCAAGTCTCACCCCTCCTGGAAATCATTCTGTTCTTCATTCCCTCACTCGACGAGCGGCAGCTAGGAAGTAGCTTAGCTTCCGGGGCAGGGGGCTAAGCCCCGGTGTAGGTTGGCGCCTGTAAGCGGGCGCCGCCGCCAGGTTCGCTTGCTTCAGCGGGCGCGGCGCACTCTAACTTCCGCTGATGAGCGATTACGGCGTGCAATTAATTAACGCTGCGGCCGGCGGCGGTGCCCCGCCAATCGACACGCGTCGCCCGCAGAGCGCGCGCGTGCGGCGCACGTGACTTGGGGCTTCCCCGGCAGGGCGCTGCCCGATTTGCTCGCCTGCCAACTTCCATTCGCATCGCGGAGAATAGAACCGGTTGCAAAGTCGTCAAAGATGCATTATACTATTTAATTTATATAATAATAATAATAACAATAATAATAATAATAACAATAATAATAATAACAACAATAATTATAATAATAATAATAATAATAATAATAATAATAATAATAATAATAATAATAATAATAATAATTTGATAAATAAAAAAATTAAGTTAAATTTATCATAAAAAATTATTATAAATTAAAGTTGTCAGGCCCAAAGACTTAGCACATGTTTTTCTACGTATGTCGGCGCTCAGAATCCGAATCCGAAGCAAGAATTGTACCACCACCTTCCGGTTTTATAAATCGATAAAGAACACAGCAAAATTTACAATTCACAATTTCACATTAGTTTTTCGCGGTTTAAAAACAAACTGGAGGGTGAAGACGCAATTCTGGCATCAGATTTGAATTCAGCGCGTCGACATACGTAGAGAAACGAGTGTCGTCTTTGGGTCTCACAACTTTCTTTTGTGGACCTGTGTAATAATAACGAAATATCCTGATTTCAAGTTAGAGCAGAAAATAGTAAAAGTGAGTCAGATGAAGGTGTATCTAAAACAAACAAATTTCATGGGAAATCAATTGAAATTCGAAGACCCCACGTTTTTTAAAACAATTAACAAAAATTCAAATTTGTAAGCATTCAATAAAAAATAATTTTTTTTCACATTGCCTTGTTCAACGAATGTATATAAATTAAAATTGAAACTTCCTTAGCAGTTATTTATAATTTATTAATTGGTTTGATGAAGATTGATTACTATACCACATAGGGACGAGAGATTATTAACTTTAATTTACGTAATTCCAATAATATTCTTAATTTTCACGAACTACTGCAACCACACATATCTTCGGCAAATAATTCACAAATATGCAAGAACCCTCTTGGGCATTTCGGTGACGGAGTTCGTGACGTTACTGTGCACGCGCATCCGATTCCAGCATCGAATGCAAAATTCGATTCCAGCTATTCTCCGATTTAAATGTAGGAGGAATTGACTTTTGATCAGCTAGAACGCGGTTATCCAATCGGCAACTTCAATATAAAATATTTAAGTTGCAATGAAGCTCCCGATTGCATAATGACGTCCCAGTTGATCGCTGTCAATTGCCCTTATATTTAAATTAGGATACATGCGCGGCGCGGCCTGGCGAAAGGGGAAGTAAGACCCCTCTGCTACGAGGCCGCCATGATGCAATTACACTTTTGACTGCTGATCCGCCGCACCGACGATCTATAATATATGTCACTGCAGCGCCTCTTATCGGGAGGTCCTAGGTTCGGGTCCTGACGGCGGCAGGATTTTCGACACTAACTTTTCAGCTAGGTCGAATTCAGTCGCTGTCTGGAGGAGAATTCTAGCGGTCGGCTGCTCTGATCGGTAGTTTTCCGTGGTTTCTCCGATCAACAGTAGGCGAATGCCGGAGCAGTACCCTACCAAACGGGCCACGGACCGCGCGCGATCTTTCCCTCCTCTTCCTTGTCCTATACTCTCCCCCTTACACACACACACTTACACCAACATACATTACACTACCACATATTCCGGGAGACCGGTCGGGAGCTTAGAGCTTGTCCCGGCTGGGGCGGTGCCCCGCTGGTGGGAGAGTCCTGGTTAGGAGGAAACCCCAGTAGCCGACGGTAGGTCGGCGACGAATCTCGCCATCCAGCGGGGGAAGATCACCGACATCTCCCGAGAAAAAACATGCACTACAGTTACGGGAATAATGACCAGAGCCTTTGGCGCGCCCGGAAACACGAAAAATCCAACCAACCAACCAATCTATAATATACAACATAGAGTGGCTGAAGTGTCTCCATCTTTGCAGCAATTTGAAGTCATGTTTTTTCAGTCAAGGGAGCGCTCTCTGGACAGAGTATTCTAGTTTATTTGACATTTCCGAATTTGTAGGCCGTGGTCTAACGGAACTTGTCCAAACGTTTTGCCTGCAACTGTGGTAGGCATCCTCAGTGGCGTTGCTGACGGGGGCGAAGAATTCTACCTGGCAGCACCACGTTGACTGACGTTCCCGCGGCCCAGCAACGCCACTGAGGATGCCTGCCCTACAGTTGCAGGCGAAACGTTTGGACAAGTCTCCGTTAGACCACGGCCTACAAACCTGGATATGTCAAATAATGCAGAAACCGGCTGTGAAAGCCTACACTGTATATTAAGAATATTCTAGTGTTCCGTTTGGCGCTGGTAATAGCGGGGTGGGCGCGGCCCGCTGGCAATATAGTCCTCTTGCTTGATGTTTCACGACCAAAACCAATCATTTAAAACGAAATCACGATATGTAAGGAGAAAATATCGAGAAACTTTAAAAACACGTTGCTTCCTGCATCGGTTATTGTCATCAGAATGGAAGCCTTTGAAATGTTATTATAGTTAGAATAACGCCTGAAAATGACTGTTATTGCAATAAGAAACAAACAGATCACAAGTAAGGCGGTACACTTGAAAAAAGATATATTTTTGGTTTGATGACTTCTATTTTTACAGTGAAATGCCGAACATACTGAAAGCATTGTGAATATCATTATTCTAACCACTAATATAATTTAAATTCTGATGAAGCAATAAGATCTGATACAAATAACACGTCGATTCATTACAACAGTTCTACACGCCACCTTCAGGCACCTCTCATAATCTGACTGCAAAAACATGGCGGCGCTAGTTTTGCGAGCACCTACCAAGAGCGCTGAAACCATAGGGTGAGCTACACTATGTGGTATGGTATATTCTAGCTCGTTGCACCACACCGATTTTTGCTCGTTCTGCGCAGCATCAGGTCCGTCACCAACCACGTGACCACACCACTGGCATTTCGTTTGAAAACCCAAGCCGACATCGCTGGCCACTGTGAGGCATGGCATGCGAGCAGTGTCAGTGAGAAACAGTTCGAAAGAAGTCTGAACTTTTCAATTTACTGCTTTTAACACATTGTATAGCCATAATCTATTTTTTTGGCCCTTAATACCGAAAAATCGATTAATGGAAAAATAACTCTCCTGCTCGTCCAGACTGTCTGACCGTCTGTATATCCGTCAGCCTGTCCATCTATCCGTCACCCCATCTGTCTGGGGTTAAAGCAAATGCCTAAACTGTTCAGAACATTTTCTACAAAATTGATATTCTATGATCGATCTGAAGAAACCCACGACTCGAGTTTATGAGGATATTTTGATTTTTATGGGTACTTTACGAGAAGCTTCAACATTTTCAATTTTTTCTTTCAAAAATGGCTCTTTTTTAATAAACTTTGTCCTCGGATAACGTTAAGAATGGCGCACGTAACATTTTCGTTGTTTCAAAAAACAAAATTTTAATTTTTTTCTTTTTTTCCTTCAACTTTAACTGTTAAAAATTAACATTCACTCGCCTCTTGACCGCCGTGTTGGCCAGTCGCTGCTTCCGCTCCGGGAAAAAAACACTTTTTACAAGAGTATACTGACTCGACGGTTGTTAGTCTCATGTAAAACGGGGTAGAAGTCGAGTTATCGTCAAGGGAAGTGAAATTGTGTTTAACTAAGTGAGAAGGTATTTTCCTTCTTTTTTACTTTTTCGTATACATACGTATATAGGCAGTAATATACTGTAGCGTCGTGTAACTAAAACAGCGTGGGCACGTGGCGCGGTGTGCGCCGGATGCGTACACAAAGGCAGAAGCTATGACACACGGGGTTTTTCTGACAGGGTGTGCGCATCGTTAGGGCGGAGGCAATGGAGGCGGCGGGCAGCGTCGCGAGGGCTATTTAAGGCTAAATGTACCGACATTAGTTCCATTTGTCGCCACCACTTGGCAGCACCAAAATAAGCAAAATTTACTAAACTAATAACGTCTGAACAAATTGTCCGATTTTCGATCTGTAAACGGCATTGAACTCCTTTTTGAAATATAATTCACGCAACGATGCCGTTTCTTAAAAAAATATTTCAAAAAAAAATTTAAAATGATTTCTCATAGTTCCGCGAAGAAATTAAAAAATGTGGGCTTATAGCGCGATGACGACGTGCTTCCTGAATCCAACGCCGTGTCAATCATGCAAATCGGATGAATAGGAGCGGCGTAAAGTGAAATTTCGGAAAAATACCTGACCCTCCCCCTCCCTTCTCACTTCGCGCAGTTGCGTCACTCGACCCTTTTGGGGCTCCCTGGATTGTCCCAGTGCCATATCGGATTTGGAAATCCCGGAACCCCTCCCCCACGGCCACGTTAGCCTAGCCCTTCGCGGCGGGCGCTGAAAGAACGCCCGCCCGGTGCCTAGAGGTTCTCACAGAGTAACAACCTGCTCCATGGTTTCACGATGGGCAAACTGAATGAGACCTGTAGAAAGATTTCAAGATTTTCACCGTGAAATATAAAGATGGAGTCTCACAATTGTTATAAATCTTGGAAACTCAGTCATCGAAGTGAAGATTCGAAGGATTATATAGTACGAGTATATACACTTTACCTCCGATTCTTCTCCATTTGCGTGATTATTATTATTATTATTATTATTATTAATTATTATATTAATTTTTTTTTTTGAATGTTAATTATTCCTGTTGATCCCGTTTTTATATATATAAAATACAAATCTTTTAATATGGTCATGTTGAATTTTTGAAAAGGTGTTTTTTTTGTAATTTGGCCAAACAACCAGCTCCGAATATACTGAGCTTCATGATCATCAGTTAAGAGGGGTTTGAAAGCTATTGCTATTCTTATGAATCAATGATTAAAGGAAGTTAATTTAACTTAGCACTAATAAATTACGTCTTCACTTCGCAAAATTTTGATAACTGATAATGGTACGCTGAATTTTTGAAAGTTAGAAACGACTACTCTTCCAGACTAACGAAATAAACGCAGGTATCCACCACAGGCAATTCCACTAAATTGCTTAGCATTGGACAATGTACATTGTAAAATGTACATTGTAAAATGCTCTTTGTCCTACACATAACGTTAACACAACAAATACGTACATAAATCTTTCGCTTTGTCACATGTTACATAATAAACGTAATGGATAAGAATATTATTTTTTAAATTGCTAAAGCATTAAAAACGAGCTTATGAAATAATATAATCATGTGACAGAGACAATTCATAATTTTAAGTCTTCTTTATTGAATTAAATTTCCACAAAGAAGAAATTTACAATTACGCGAGCACAGAATTTTGCACTTGATATCTTGAGATATCTATCCGCATGCGACGATGCTCAAACTAGGAGTTCTAGGAGATTCTGTCAGCATGTAACGATACACTCGCTAGGCGATCTAACGGCGTCAGTCGGAATAAGACGATGCTCACGCTAGAGGATCCAAAAGCGTCAGTCAACATGTGACGAGTCCATACGGCGTCAGTCAGCACGTGACGATGCTCACGCTAGGCCATCAAACGGCGTCAGTCGGAATACGACGATGTTCTACCGGCGTCGTCAACGGGACGGGAGTTCATAGGGCGTCATTCAGCACGTGACGATGCTCACGCTAGGGCATCAAACGGCGTCAGTCGCAATACGACGATGCTCAGCTCGACGTTCTACCGGCGTCAGTCAACGTGTGACGGGAGTTCATAGGGCGTCATTCAGCACGTGACGATGCTCACGCTAGGCCATCAAACGGCGTCAGTCGGAATACGACGATGCTCAGCTCGACGTTCTACCGGCGTCAGTCAACGTGTGACGGGAGTTCATAGGGCGTCATTCAGCACGTGACGATGCTCACGCTAGGCCATCAAACGGCGTCAGTCGGAATAAGACGATGCTCAGCTCGACGTTCTACCGGCGTCAGTCAACGTGTGACGGGAGTTCATAGGGCGTCATTCAGCACTGACGATGCTCACGCATCAAACGGCGTCGTCGCAATACGACGATGCTCAGCAGACGATGCTCAGCTCGACGTTCTACCGGCGTCAGTCAACGTGTGACGGGAGTTCATAGGGGTCATTCAGCACTGACGATGCTCACGCTAGGCCATCAAACGCGTCAGTCGGAATAAGACGATGCTCAGTTCGACGTTCTAATGGCGTCAGTCAGTTTGTGATGATGCTCGCATTAGTAGTGTCGTCAAGAGTAATGGTCACAGTAGGGAGAGTAATTGTCAATCCGGTGGTCTGTCGGCGAGAGGGGTGCAGCGGTGTCTACTCCTCCTCCACGCCCACGCAGCAGACGCCCAGCAGCAGGCGCTGCCAGAGCGGCGCGCGGCGGCGTTCGGGGGCGGGGGCAGGGCTGCGGCGGCGGTGGCGGAGGCGGCGAAGGGCGCGCATGAAGCAGCACCCACTCACCTGCGGTTGGACTTCTTGCTCCTCCTCCTCCTCTTCCTCTAAGATCGTCCTCAGGCGAAGGGGGATCTCCCGAAGAGGCAGGATGGCCGGAGCGGTGCGGTATTGTTCAGTGGAACACAATCTTCTCATACTATGTTTTCGGAAACGTAATTTCCATTGCTTTCGATATAATGATTCATCGGCTTCGTATTTATAAAGAGCATTATGAATAGACCAATCGATCTGCTGTTCCTCTGAGGCTTCATCTGCTGACAAATCAACACATCCAAAGGCTCTTCGAAGTGAATAGCTTTGAATTTTGTTCTTTTTGCCACTTTCACTGTAGTTGCCTTGATCCGTCTCTTCCAAACATTCAACACGTGAGCTATCGTGATGAAGAGTAAACTCGTTATTCTCATTATCTATTGCTTTCTCCTTCTTTTCATTTTGCAATGTACAATCTTCCACTTCACTTGCCTTGCGTACTTCATATCCGAGTCGAGCAATTTTTATTGCAGGGACACAGATTGCTTTCTTCTCCTGCAGATGGATATATGCCACTCCAAAGGGAAGAACATTACCAAGTTTAGACGAAGTAGTATATAGTGAGTTTAAAAAAGATTTGTAAAGTGATTGGATATGTAAATGATAATAATGAGTAAAAGTTTGAGGTTGCTGCTGCAGCCACATTCTTAGCGAGATTGCCATTTCTTTGAGACGGTGAATTCTTTCAAAAGAACTGCCTTCGTCTACTTCAAGTTCCGCATGTTCATTTTGTAACAGTGGCAGAAATGTCATCTTATTGGAAACAAGGTTCTTCGCATTGCCGATCACGTGTTTCGCAATGAATGCATATCCGTTCCTAGGGATCTTTATAATTTCGCCTGGAACAAGCCAGTTGATATAAGTCAGCGAGTTCATTGCTGTTACCCACTTTTAGAGACCGGCCTGTGGAAACTTGCTTCGTGCCACTAGCCTCCTCTGGTTTCTACGGATACCCTGCATTTCTACTCTAATGAGGGCATAGGAGCTCGGAGAAAGCCTCAGATGAGAGGTGTAATAAATATTTTGAATTTAGTTATAGATTTTTTACAGTGTTCATGTTTTGAATTTCAAAATTAAATTACTTCTATGATCCTCACCTATTTATCAGAACCACTATTTTGTTTTTGATAACGTATCGGTATCTAATTTTTTATCGAATTTTGCCTCCAAATAACGCAAGGAACATAAGAGAATGTTTGTCTCATGTTCGTCTAATTAATAGATTTTTTGAAAATTGAAAACGCACAATTTTTTTGACGTCTTCCTACAACTATAATATTGAAGGTTGATATTTTACCTTAATAAAATTGGATCCTTAAAGACGGATATTTAAAGAAGTTCATGTTCAATTTTTCGAGAATATGAGTAATTTCGTGTAATTTCCATGTTATGTTCGTGTAATTTTGCGTTAAATATAGGCAATTTTTCCTTTAAATTTTCTCCAGATATGAAATAAGGGACGGTAAAAATATAGTGCCAGTCCCATTTTTGACTATTCCGGTTTTCCGAAAAATCCAAAAAGTGAACATTTGAAAACTAGAAAATTGGAGATAGCGATTTTGCTTTAAAGAAAATCTTCAAAATCAGTTCTATAAATAGTCACGAATTTTTTGTAAAACGAGCTGATATCGCTTAATTAGAGCCTGAAATTCATGGAATAAAAAAATTATTTTCTTAAATTCCGTACGACATTTTTCATTAAAGTTTCTCATCATATTTAAAAACGTATGGTAAATAAATAAAAAAAACTAGTGCTATAGAATTGCACAGATTTTCTCGCACTAGTTATCTAATTACTAGTCTGGATTAGTTTTTTTGTTGGGCTTTATTATCTCCCCAAATGCCTTGTTTTGTCGCCCAAAGGACATTTTTTCACATATTCTATTTTTTTCGATTCCCTAAAGCTAGAGCTGAAACAATCATGTCTTGACCAATAAAGAAGAGTGCGGCTGTGTCCGACAAGTGTGGTCGAGGTGGTTAAGGCTAAATGCACCGAAAAATACTTGTTTGTATCAAAATGACGCGCCGGGAATTACTTATTCCAATCTTCAAGTTTATACAAATATAACAGAATCATTTTATATCAATATAACTTACTAAGTAAGCTGGGACATGTCACGATTCTTAATATTATATTTTAATGTTTGTTACAGTGTTGGATTCAGGATTCATCTCGCCTGCGCGCAATTTTACCACTTCTTCAATTATGTCCGAAAGTACGAAAACAGTTTTAAAACTTTACTTGGGAAAACAGATTCATCAGGTGAAGTCTATCAAGGGGACAAACGCGGTTTTGAGATCAAAAATCGAGTCGCAGGATAAAAGAGCTCGGGCGTAATTTCAGCTCATTCTTTCTGGTAGTGGAATGATAACGGAAGATCTTAGAAGTAAAATGTATGTAAAATGAGATGTTAGGACATGGAATATTGGTGATATCTACACAATTAGTTCAATTTTTGGAATCAGTTTCCAAATCGGAATTGATATTTTGAGTAGTGCCTCAAATAACATTTTGATGGTATTCGAAGAAAAACGGAAATATGTGAACAAGATATATAGTTTTATACGACTATTACAGATGATACGAGACCGTTTGGCTGTTACAGCATCACTAGTTTGACACGTGGAGAAAAATATATTGAGACTGAAAGGGACTGACTGCCCAGCTTGCCTGTCTGAAAGTTCGGCCTACCGTGCCGCAGGCCGTCGGGTTTCGGCCGCGTCGATGGAGGGCCCAGACGGGTTGGGTGACGCAGGATCGAGGGGGAGGGGGATCAGGTAATTTTTCCGAAATTTCACTTTACGCCGCTCCTATTCATCTGATTTGCATGATTGACACGGCGTTGGATTCAGGAAGCACGTCGTCATCGCGCTATAAGCCCACATTTTTTTAATTTCTTCCCGGAACTACGAGAAAAAAATTTTAAAAAATTTTGGAAATATTTTTTGAAAAAACGGCATCGTAGCGTAAATTCTATTTTAAAAAGGAGTCCAATGCCGTTTACAGATCGAAAATCGGACGATTTGTTCAGACGTTATCGATCTAGTAAATGCCGTGTGATAGTGCTGCGATCTATTTATTTTTCCTATAAGTATTTTTCGGTGCATTTAGCCTTAAGGGCCGTGAGAACAATAGCTCTTCCTTCTTGGTCCTGGCAGCAGCGGCAGCGTAGGTCGTTCGTGAGAGGTGCGAACGTGGACGCAAGGAGCCGGCAGTTATTGTAGTGACTAGTGAGACATGTAGTCGGTCTCAGGGCTGGTAGTACTACGCACGGCGAAACATTAGGTAGTATGTTGCGGTGTGGTAGCCGTTGTAAATATCTCTCCTAGCTCCTAGGTCTATTTAGTTAGTTAATTGTATACAGTGCATTGGTTATTTGTGACTACGGTCTAAATTGTGAATAAACCTGCTGTTATTACAACCCACTCTCGTCTGTGTACTGATTACACCCGTATGACGCCACAATAGAGAAATAAATTGTAACGAATTTCGCTTTTGGCATTGTAGCAAGCATGCTTAACAGGAACACAAATTCGGGCATGCACCAAATTTCGGGCAGATCGGGTATGCATCAACTTTTGAAACCAATACAAAATTATCGAAGAAATCTCCGCCTATCTTGTGTAATTCTACCTTCTAAAAGCGAACGTTGCCGGGAGCACTATTTTTCAAGACAGTTGGGTTCTTGGTAAGGAACAGATAGCTCACGAATCATTTCGAAGATTGGAAAGACGAGAACAATTTCCTGGAGCGCCCTGACGGGCTTCGGCGAAATACATAACGCAACTCGCACGGTGTCAATTTCTTATACGTCTCTAAGCGGTGTCCCTGCACGACGCGGTACAGGCAAGAACACACAGGGCATAGAGCTTCTCGATCGCAGAAAGCCCTGGGAGATTTTACGTGGTTGTTACTTGTTTGGTAAAAGATTACCCATCAGTGATTTCTCAAAAAATGATTGTAGAAAACAAAATAATAGTCTATAAAAATATTAAAAATGCGGAAAATTCAATATGGAGACTAAATGACGCTCTTGTGATTCAATTAGGCAATTATCTCTAAAATAGGCATTTATAGAGATTATAAAAACATCGCATAAGCCATTTCTTATGTAAACACTGATAATGAGGTAAGTTGCATAAAAATACTTTCAAAGAAATAAAATAGGCAAAAAGGGCATTGCTTGTACTCTAGTTATAACGAATAAATGACTTTTTTGTTGTCCGATAATTGTTTAGCATTTTTAATGATTTAGATTTAGAATTGATGAGAATTCAATTCAACAACTGGAAGGACTTTTATTTTTGTTTCAATGAGGTTCATTACAAGCAAATCAAAAAAATGAACTATCCTTTTATCTTTATCTATATTTGAAGTATTTTAGTATTTCCTTTTTTAAATCTCTGAAATACATGTCAAAAAAATTCAAAACTGCAGTTATTCAAATACAAAATGTATTTAAAATACGCGTATTTCAAATACAAGTATTTAAATACTGCACAACCCTGAACTTCCGTAAAACTGCTTTGCAATAACTGCAATCGTTCAAAAATTACAGGTGGGGCTAAAGTTACGTGACTCGCCCTGTCTTTCAAGATGAAGATAGAGAAAAGATTTTGTATGTTTGTATTACTTACAATTCTCATAAAAATTCCTCATTATCCTAATTCTTTGTTCTAATCAAATGTCTTTTTAAGAAAAGCGAGATCATGTTTAACCATTATTTTTCTCTTATACAGCGTAGAAAATATTATTTGTGTAATGTTGTAATTAAGTTTCCAGGAAGAATAATTCATTTTCACATTCTGTTTTGTCATAAATAAGATGAATATTATTTAAGTGGAGTTTTTGAAAGGGATCGTAATGTTTAATCCACGTCCTTCTCCCAACGCAAACAAATTGTCTGTTACTGTTTTCACGAAAAGAAAGTGTCATCTAGAAGTAGAATGGATGGACATTTCTTGAAGTTTTTGATTGAACTTTCGAAAGTTACTTCGCGTATATAAAGTTGGAGAATAGTCTCCCTCTAATACGTCGATAAAACACCATTCGGGAAACTAATTGAAATAGTTTTCAATATGAGGGTTTAATTTAACTTTGACACTTGAAAAGTAAGAGCTTTCCTGCATAAAAATTGGATGTAGTTCACATTCTCATTCATGCAGAAATTTTAGAATCTCTTTCAATGAAAGAGTTATTAAATATTATTTTTGCGACAGTGTGTTAGTAAGTCAGTAATTGTCTTTTTTCTTATAGAGGTAATTTGAGTTTCTTTGCAATATTTTTATACTCTTACGCCAAACCAATTCTCCAATGATATTTCAGGTCGTAATATTATTTTTTTAAAGAAAGCTGTTAATCTCAGGAAGTGAATGTCATTTTATGGACAATTCCACATTGGCGGATTTTCGTCATTTAGGTATCTCCTGCTACCAGGGCTCCTCCACAGCCGGGATGCGCTCTTCGTTCTCGACTGGTCTCCCGACATTTGTGGTAGTGTAGCGCACGTAAGTGTGTGTCTGTAAGGGGAGAGGATAGCACAAGGAAGAGGAAGGAAAGATCGCGCGCGGTTCGTGGCCCGCTTGTTATAGTACTACTCCGGTATTCGCCTGATATTTATCGGAGAAAGCACGAAACACTACCGATCAGAGCAATTGACCGCTAGAATTCTCCACCACACAGCGACTGGTTTCGCCTTAGCTGTCAAGCTAGTATGGAAAATCCTGCCATCTCGGGGATTCAATCCCTAGTACCTCAGAATCAGCGCCACTGCAATGCCATCATTTGAAATCATGAGCCATCCAAGTCGCTAATATCTCTATTGTCAACCCTATCGAAGCTACTAGAAATATTAATTCACTTCAATTCCTTACAATGGTCAAGGCAATGTCAGCACTTAGATTCACCAAAAACCCTCACATTATCATCCTTTGCCTCGACTCACAGAACGAATCACATTTTCCTTTCACAATTGTCACATTCTGTTGAAATATTGCTTGATTGAACTTGTGCGTGTCACTGTATCTGGCACCCAGAACCCCTTTAGGAATTACATCAATGAAATATTCCACAATATTGATATTTATAAACCTTTTCTGTTCAAATAAAGAGCTATACTTACCAGAGCTATATTTACCACCAGAGCAGAAATACACAAGAGAGTGTATTAGGGCCACTTCTGATCAGTGTATAGTACGACACATCTCTACCCCTCTGTTCTGAATTACACCTAGTCGCTGGCGACACAGCCCATTCCGCATCCGTCTAAGTCATCGTTACTGCAATCGCGGTCTTACAAACCGGCTTAGGTGAACCAGGGCATCAACAGGGGCCACCTCAGTGCCTCTGAGGTCCTAGGGTTTGAGACTCGACGGTGGCAGGATTTTCGTCACTAGCTACATAATTCGAGATCACATTCAGCCGCTGTCTGGAGGAGAATTCTAGCGCCGGCTGCTCTGATCGGTAGTTTTCCGTGGTTTCTCCGATCAACACCAGGCGAATGCCGGAGCAGTACCCTACCAAACGGGCCACGGACCGCGCGCGATCTTTCCTTCCTCTTCTTTGACCTATGCACACACCCTACTTAAACACATTTACATTTACATACACTACACAACCAATCATATCGAGAGATCAGATGGGAGCTTGGGGCTTGTCCCGGATGGAGCGATGACCCGCTGGTGGGAGATATTTGTTGGGAAAAACCCGCTTGCCGACGCGATAGTCGGCGCCGGGTCTCGCCGTTTAGCGGAATATCATGGCCAATGACCGTGATGAAACATGCACTACACATACGAGATAAATGTCCATAGCGGTTAACGCGTCCGGAATCACGAAATAATCAATCAATTAAGCGGACTTACTGTATGCCCTCTCAGGGCTCGACGATTGGTACACAAAATGGCCTAGAGCGTGAGCAGAGAGGTCGTCTTCGTAAAGGGAATAAAGCAGCAGAAGTTTTTACTGGATTTAGGTACATTCACCACTTCTATTCCCTGTCACCTTTCCATACAGTATTTTAAAAGAGTGCCCCACCGTCCGCTAACTTGGATTTATCAAGTCAATTCCATTAAAACTATGGATTATGGAAAATCATTTCGACTATGTTCTTGACTCAATAGATCATCATCATTTAAGACAAAAACATCGTTCTGTTAGACAAAACTATCATTCGCTCCACTTTAACTTACTTCCCTGCAATATGATTTTCAGTCAGTTACTGATATCAATCCCCTTCGAACATTTCAAAATAAATTTCTCCACAATGTCATAAAAGTTCCCTGGTTTGTCCAAAATAACCAATTTCTCCGCCACCTCGGCATTTAATTCCTGAACATCACTCCTAAAACAATTAATCCTCAACTTCTTCTTACGTCTCCTTTGAGCCCAAAATGTAATCACCAGTCCAATAACAAAAACATTCTCACTCTTTACAAGAATTAAGAAACCACATCCCTGCGATGTCATACAATAATAATTCCTCTTCCCCATAACCCACTCTATCACACCAATCAAAAGATGCATTAATTTATATAAAATCCAGTAGACCAATTGGTTTCACCTCAAATAAAAACTGTTGAATAAATGTTGTTTTATACATTGTGTTTGTGTCAAGACATCACAAATAGAATCTTATGTTGGGCCAATGAATAAAAATATATTACAAACCTTATTCTGAGAATATTTGACTATATCACACCAATAACATCAAATATTATTTAACTAGTTCAGTGAATATATTTTTGTGTGCACAACTGGCTTTGAAGTTGGCGCACGCGCGCACGAGACGGCGCTATATTGAAATACATGGAGCAGAGAGGCACTACCTACTCCATCGAACATCGAGCTACGAGAGTGAGTCTGGAGCAGTGTTCCATCGGTATATTACGGGTCACAAAAAGCAGAAGAGTTTGTGACCGACTTGTGGGCGCCTAAGAGACCGTTCTTGTGACAGCTCGTCATCGCCGAATTCTTGGTTTCCCGTCAAATAATTGCAGACAATGCAAAGAACTGATACCTCTCCTGGTGGTTCACAGCTATGGAGTTTGTACTTTCTTAATGGCAAGTGAAACAACTGGTGTATTTCTTATGTAATTGGAAAAAGGTTCATTATAACGCCTGTGAAGCAGAATAAACTGTTTATGTTGAAATCACTCCTCCATTCTTATTCATTCATTTCATATTTAAATGGTTCCAGTAATTTTTCGGCGTTAAGTTGAAGTAGTTGAGGCAGCAAGTCAAGATTGGGCAGTAAGGATTCGAGCATTTCGAGAATTTCGATGTTCTGTACTCGTTAAACGCATTTCAAACCAATGTTTAAAATTATTGATTGATTGATTTTCGTGTTTCCGGGCGCGTCAACTGCTTTGGTCATTAGTCCCGTTAATGTGGTGCACGTTTTTTCTCTTGGGAGATGGCGGTGATCTTCCCCCGCTGGATGGCGAGATCCGGCGCCGACCTACCGTCGGCTAGTGGGGTTTCCCCCTAACCAGGACTCTCCCACCAGCGGGGCACCGCCCCAGCCGGGACAAGCTCTAAGCTCCCGACCGGTCTCCCGGAATATGTGGTAGTGTAGTGCATGTTAGTGCAAGGGGAGAGGATAGGACAAGGAAGAGAAAGAACAGATCGCGCGCGGTCCGTGGTCCGTTTGGTAGGGTACTGCTCCGGCATTCGCCTGGTGTTGATCGGAGAAACCACGGAAAATTACCGATCAGAGCAGCTGGCCGCTAGAATTCTCGAACCTAGGACCTCCCGGTCAGAGGCGCTGCAGTGGCATCAGTTGATGCACTGAGATACCGCTCCCGGTTGTTTAAAATGTATTATCTACATTTATCCACCAGAATTTTCAGAACTTTATATCTATTTTTCTCAAAATTAATAAAGTATGAGTGAATAGGTTCTTCCCATGATTACTTCATTTGTTAAATTGGTTTGTAGCCATTACGTAAGGTAAAGACACTGGACTTCTTGAAGTACTCTGTATGTGACACTGCACGCTGCGGTATGAGAGAGAAAAATAATGTTCCTTGCCACAACGCTCACGGCCGTAGGATGTCAACACTCTAGGTAATTTCCATATGAAAGAGAATAAGCAGTTGCTGGAGAGCAGAGGTTACAACGCGTCTCTTTCGAATGCAGCTTATTCAAGTGTCTTTATCTTTGGGAGTCCTCGAACACAATACAGCAGCAGTGCTCTCATACTTTCAGAGTTGTTGTTGTTGTTGTTGTTGTTGTTGTTATTATTATTATTATTATTATTATTATTATTATTATTATTATTAAGCTGTAAAGCTACGAATTGATTTCAAGAATTTCCAATGCAGTGCGGTATTTAATATGATTATTTCGCGAATAAATCCACTCAAATAAAAGTGAATTAAACGACATTTAACCGACTTTGCTACCACAAAAAGTAGTGTTTGAATAGATACGAAATTTATGCTGGCTCTTCTTCAGGATTGTCTGTGTTTGCATGTGTTCTTGGAAGTTTTGTAAAGATTAATACAAAACAAATTTCTGAAAATAAATAATTTAAACAATATTTTGGTTTATGTAACACGGTCGTTATTTTTTGCCTGTCGGTAAGAGCAGATTGGTTTCTGATATATTCCGCCAGAGGCTAGTAGCGGTGTGGCAGAACTGATATCTAATAGATTCGCTAGAAGCCAGTAGTAGTGAGTGAGATAAAACTTTTTATCCCTTTAGTAAAACATTATGCCATTATAATCAGTGTTGTAATTAAGTACTTTATGCCCTAGTGTGGTACTGTACTTCATTACCAAACGAGGGAGGCAAAGTAATGGCGTGCTATAACCTTAACCGTATTTCAGGGGGAGGTGAAGTTATTCACCTGGTGAAATGGCAGCTCAGTGGACAACAATTGAATATACATAAAAGAAACAGGGATGAGGATCATAGATATTCTCCACTGGGTGTTTACGAAGTCACTCAAGTTTGAATCAATTTTAACACAATACTATAATCTCGATGTACACATATACATTAAATACATAAACGAATAAACACACATAAAAAAGAATAAACACCCTGAAAAAAACCGTCATACAACTAATACACTTTTGTTATGTACAGGTTTGTGGCAAACTAGCAATTTGCCAGCAAAGTTCTATAGTCTTTATCACATTTGACAAAAAAAAAAAGTTTCAAACACATCCTTGTATACTAGTTACTCTCCTCTGAACACAATTACATTGATTTCCAAATACACTTATGCACTTATTATTTTACTTTACACACATTGAATGCTTTGGTCTAATTTTTCAAATATAAGATTTAAGAATGATTGATTCTTGATTCAAAACAACTTTAAAAAATTCTCCACATTGAATTTTCTACGTTTCTTCCTGACCTGCAGAGACTCTGATAAAAGTCCAAAATAAAATTATTCCATCTGGGATGTTATTTGGCCATATACATATTTTGCTTCCAGGGTCATATGGTTGAAACGGCCTCGCGTGGTCTCCCAGCAGCTCCGCAGTACCTTTTGACCTTGAAGAGCCGGCTCGTGTCCGTTATAAAATGTGTAGCCGGGCCGTCGCGCGTTCGCTTGTCCAAGAATTTTACCCAGATGCAATGTAACATGTAACAGCAATTAGTAACGGAACAAAACGTCAAGAAAAAACGATAAAAAAACTGAAAAAATGAGACATTCGAGTATTAGCTATGGTCTGTAAAACTCGTACGAGCCCTCAATTGTTTATGCAAATACTACTCTTGATTATATTCGCAATTAGTCGTATTGCTTTTTAAAATAAACAGTTTACCTCTTCTATTGTCTTCTCCGAAGAGTTTTTCTGGCGCTATTTGGAAACGAATGCTCGTAACGGTACTCTCTCGTAGTGCGATCTGGCCATACGCTTGTCCAGTCGACAGTTCGCTTCCAAAAGACTGTTGCAATGCATTATGCTGACTTCCTTCCTTTCTGCTACATTAGCGAACTCCCCGGTTAATTTTTTCACTACCTCTTTTGTTTTTGTGCGCGCGTTTAAACTTGTTTAAAAACCCCTCTGGACACAGGCAAAGGATGTGACACGTTTTGCCTGATAGGTGGGAAAACGGATGGTCACAGTACTTTGCCACTCTTTTTGTGAAAATATTTTGGAATTATCCTCTTGTATCCTACACTTTCCCCCTTTAAAAACGCTTATAACTGACTAGACGTACTGATATTAATGGTTTCTTGGCTGTCAGGTATATAAACCGGTCGCGCAGCACCGCGGTGACACTGTCCTGGGGAAGCCTCCGACGTCTCAGGCGAAACGTCGACCTCTCAGCCAACAACGCGGCGTCACCAGGACAGCCAAGAAGAGATGAACTCCAGCCGTGGAACGTTTACATTTGATATTAATCTTGTCATTAAGTGAAATTGTACTGTTAACTTAAGTGAAATTGTACTGTTAACTTAAGTGAAATTGTACTTTAATTAAGTGAAATTGTACTTTAAATTAAGTGAAACAGAGTAGTGGGAGCAAAGACTCCTTGGTTTTCCACATCTGATTTGCCAGAAAAGTAAGCAATCAAAACTTTCTCTGAATGTAATAACTTTTTTTTCACACCAATGTTTAAAAATTAAATACGCTCATATTTCTTTCTTGATTTTTTGGGTAACAATATTTCTAAATCAGCATTTGCTGCTATTTTTTTTCCAAATCATAACTATATTCACTCATGTCGAAAATACTCGAAGTGTGTTTCAATTGTTCTCCTTGTTGAGAATAGAGTCGCCACTTACGGGAGAAGAAAATGTGAATACAAATTGAAGTAGTAGAACGGAATTTTACAGTAAATCTAATAAAGTTTTACAAAATGGATAAAAGGTTGTACGATATTCCGATCGTAATTACTATACCCAACTTACAAACTCGGCCTAACGGCTTCGTTTGGTAATTTTCCAACCAAGTAGAGTAATCAGATGCTTTACGACATTTTTAACGTAAATTATTATTAATCGAACAGCAATACACTCTAAAATAAAATGAAAGAAATTTATAGCATTTTATTAAAATCTGAACCAATTACATTGAAAATAATAATCTAAATCCCCGTGGTTTACATAACATTGACCTTTTCTTTCTTTCTCAAAGAGTGGATATAAAGAAAGCCAGGGCAACGCCGGGTGTTTTGCAGGTACTTAGTAAACTACAAATTATTAAATGAACAAATAAGACGAAAACTAGTTGTATTTTAATGCATCAGCTAATTACAAAACGTCTTAATATTAATTTTCCTGTAATATTTTCTTAAAGGACAAATTATACTAAGACAATGAATTCAAAATGAGTTGTTTAAATTCTAAAATACCTATACAGCAACAAGAAACGCTTATTAAAATAACCACCCTATTACAAAAGATATATATAAAAAACTAATTCAATTAACAATTATTGAAATTACCATTAATCCAGTTAATTACAAATGTTTGACTACTCTCACTGTCAGGTTTATGATGAATGTTGATGGGTTTTTTTCTGCACACCTATTGGTAGTCTTCAAAATTCTTTTCCTTCTTTGCTTTCACTTTCTCTAATACGTACGGAGTAATATACGTTGTATAGAGAAAGTTATGTAATGCTGTGCGCAAAAATGGCGTATTTTCGGCAGAAAAAACTCATTACCTGGCTGTAATAACGAAAACGTGGAAAAATCTAGTTGTTTAATTTACAAAAAAAATCCTCTAGCTTGTGGTGTAGTCAAAATTCTTGTTTAGTGGTTCCTTGATACCGAAAAATCAATTGACGGCAAAACGTCCGTTCGTCAGCGAACACCACTAGTGCCTACACCATATGCAGGATATTTTCCAAAATATTTTCCTGTGGGCGATCTGGTTCGACTCGAAGCCCTGCGATTTCAAAATATTCTTAAACTTTTTGAAAATTGCAAAAATTTGAATATATTCCGGCGACCTCCTACACCTACAAAATTGAAGATAGAGATTTTTCCTTCAAATAAAATACATTCTTCATATTCAGCTCTTTCATTAAGGTCATTTCATTTTATGAAAATTTCAGTAGTTTTTACTCAATATTGCGTGCAATATGAGCAATTTTAAAAAATAACAAAAACAAGATTTTCAAAAAACATACTCAATTGTTTCTTTTGCCTTTTGGTAGGGTTAGTGCTATATGTACTGTATAAAATGACGTAAACGACATATTGATCTATTCTTTTGTTTTTTTTAATTACAAAAATTTTAATTTGTTGACTTATCTCGCAGGTCGATAATATTTACATTTGCTACAATTTGCTCACATTATTTATGAGTATTTATTTTCAAAGTAGTTATGAGTACATGTACTTTAAATAATGCCATATAAAGTTTTTCTTAAACAACAATATTCTGTGAAAATTATCTCAAAATTCCGCATTTTCAGAAACGCTCAAACGTAATTTTCTGAAAAATGGCTCCAATTTTTTTCTTCAAACTTTTCGCACGGATAGTGCTTATTACACTGTTTAATATGACAAAGTACATTTTGCGGTATTCTTTTTTTTAATTACACAAATATGATTTTTTTAAATATCTCTCATGCCGTTAATGCACCTTACCAGCAATTTGTGAATATTATTTCATTTTTGCAATTTTCAACAGTATTTCATTTACGAGTTAAAGTGCTTTAAATGACTTCCAATGAAGTTTTGAGAAAACTCAAAAATTTTCTGTGAAAAAGAGCTTCAAATTTCGCATTTAGAGTAACGCTTAAACGCCATTTTCTTAAAGACGGTTCCAAAATGTTCAATGAAAATTGCCCTGTAGGGCGATGTTTTCCTCTTCTTTAATATTCGTAAAGTAATATTGCGGTTCTACTATTCGAAAACCGAAAAGTAGAGAAAATGTCAACAAAATAATTTGGGCGGTGATAGATGGCAGCTGGCAAGCGTATGTGGTAAGTCGGAATAGCTAGCCCAGACCAAATAAAATAGAAAAGTAGTACGAGAAGGTCTATGCCATTCTGTAGCACTACTATTATCTTTAAATTTTCTCCTGATATGTAATAAGGGACGGTAAACAATATGGTGCTACTCCCTTTGTC
This sequence comes from Teleogryllus oceanicus, assembly GCA_964035755.1. Taxonomy (NCBI): domain Eukaryota; kingdom Metazoa; phylum Arthropoda; class Insecta; order Orthoptera; family Gryllidae; genus Teleogryllus; species Teleogryllus oceanicus. The sequence continues at coordinate 19,903,250 of CAXIVR010000006.1, forward strand.
GTCTATTGTTCCGATTTTTTCAAAAAGTAAACATTTGAAAACTACAAAAATGGTGATAGCGATTTTTTGCTTTAAACCATGTCTGTTGTAACAAATCAACTCCTTAAAAAAGGTTATGTACAGTTTTGTAAAAAAAAAGAACAGATTTCGATTATTAGTGTCTGGAATTTATGTAATTTCTAAAAACATTATTTTGTCAAAACCCGCCCGAAACATTATAAACACTACCCATGGGGCCTACTTAGTTTTTCTTTCACCGTGGTTTTCCTAACGGTTCTCAATATTATTATTTCTTGTTCTTACGAAGGTTCTTGCCATACGGCTCTTATGTGACAGTGGTATGGGTGTCAAGTTAACTCTGAGGATATGTGGCCGGGAAATAAATTGTTGCTGGTTGAAATCTCTTTTGCATGTTTATGTAGTATTATAACAGCGGAGGAGCTAGAAATGATGTGAGAAATTATGAGCTTTTGCAGCATCACTAGTTATTTTATTCAATACGTAGTAATTCTTTTTAGAAATCAGATGGTATTGAATGTCAAGTAATTCACCTGGCATTCTGTGGGGTAATTTATAAAAAACTGTTGCGAAATTCACTGCAACCGGTTTGGTTTGGTTTGGTTTTCTCGTGTTTCCGAGCGCGTCAACTGCTTTGGTCATTAGTCCCGTTAGTGTAGTGCATGTTTGTTTCTCGGGAGATGGCGGTGGTCTTCCCCAGCTGGATGGCGAGATCCGGCACCGACCTACCGTCGGCTAGTGGGGCTGTAACCGGAAGTAATGGCTCCTAGGAGTTATGCTGTACAATCATGCTATTGTCATCACCACGTTTTTCTTGGGGTACGAGATAAAACCACTCTAACTTAAAATTTTGTTTTACACACAACCACAAACTTTTGACGATAATTCACTTTCAATGTAACCAATCTGGACTAATATTCAACGCTGAAAGAAAGAAAATAATGGGCGCCGATGTAACGTAACCTGTATTAGGTATGTTAGGGTACTTATGAAACTTATTAGGTAACTTATAAAAAATCCAGCGAGAGATCAAATTTATTAGTAAACATTCGTTTTTGTAGAGCAACTATTGAATATTTTTCTTTAAATTATTTTAAAATAATGATTTAAATGCTCTGTTCATGTTGAAAAGCTGCTATTGTTACTCTGTAGATGTAATAAATGGTCGAGTGTTTGACTAGCGGCTGGCAAGGAGATATCACCTTAAAGTGGAGCAAGTCACCCGAGGGACTTTAATCGCCGATATAAGTTTTGGCTGCAATAGTAACGTTTTACAATTTTTTTGTTTTAAACGAAAAATAAGTTTTTGCACCTAGGTTGTCTGTCGAAAACCTAGGTAGACGATGTTTCTGAGACACCATTCAGCGTAACTTTCTCCCTTCTCTGCGACGTCGACCGTGTGCACAGATTCCTCGTGCAAAGTCCAACTGATGGACACATAACAGTAACCCGATTACAATTCGTAGAATATATAATGCGGTCGGTTCATGAGCGGTTTTTGACACGGTGTAAGAGAATTTCAACTTTACTTAACCCTAAATCTTCTCTTAATTTAATAAATATGAATTTTTATTAAATGTACTAAGTATTCTCGTCTTAAATAATCCAATATTTATCGGCTTAATATTATAATTTCTAGCGATATCAAACAGTTATCAGTATTTTTATCTTCCTGTGAGTCTCTACATAGAGCACTTAGCACATCCTAGATATAGATCCATTGTCGGTGATATGCATAATTTCCAGCACCCACTATCCACTTTTTTAATCAAGCGTGATGTTATTTTTCAACTGAGGTTTTGACCATTATTTTGCTGTATTTAACGTTTTTTTACGTTTCGATTATTACAAATATATTTTTCTTCCAACAACCATTACAGATTACGGATAAGTCAAGATAATATTGATTAATATTATCTTATTTTAATTATAATTTTTATTAGTAATTGTTCAATAAATTATAGTTATTTGCAAAATAAGAATACTTCAGATGTCTTATCACAATATGAATATCATACAACATTTGTCCACTTTGTAAAAGTTATAATGAATATAATTGTCATTGAAATTTGCTATTAACCCAAATGAGACTGATATTGATGAGTTCGTAATAGCCCACAGGTAATTAAACACTTGTGTGAGGAATCTTCCTTTTCACTTAACTAATGATTGCATGATAACAGTAAGCCATAGTCAATAGAATACTTGTTCTGACAATTATATTTAAAAATTTACTCAAATTCGTAACGTTTGACTCAAAATAACATAAGTAATAAAAATGTATTACTATTTATTTTATGTGAAAATCAAATTCTGTACTATAAATGATATTTTGATATCACAACACGTTATCAGAGAAAGAAGTGTTCCTCTTATTGCAAAATGCGTATGCAATTTATCTACTCAGTTTATCCACTACTAAACCACAAGCACGTGTTTCACTGCAATTAAAAGTTGATTTTATTGTTGTTTGAATTTATCTCATTAGAAGAGGTCTGAATTTCGAGTCTACTTTCTGGCAAATACTATTGATAGAAAGAACAAACATAGAGACTGTTTTGTCATTTAGAATTTATATAAAGGGACAACAAGCAAATAGTATACACTTATAGATTTCTTATTATATTTTGTTTCTTCAAAAACTGTCTGGTTTATAAATGAACTTTAGGAACTCTTAGCGTAATATTGGATATGATATATAAGTTACATAAGCTCAAATTGAATCGTATTCGAAACGAAGAGAATGTGCCTTAGATTCAATTTTCCATTATTACTGCTCTCAGAACTTATTTGTTCACTAAACAAGTAGTTCACGTTTTAAAAGGCCATCTCAATCCCTTCGCACTACTGCTAATTGAAATAATACTTAGAACATATTTTTCCTTCAGTGACAATGTGTGAAACGAATTTTTAAAAGTTTAAAAATATGCAAATAATAATATTACATAGTACACTAGAATCATATTTATTTTCCAAAGGCATATTGTCAAAATGTTGAAAAGTAATTTATAATTGATATTTTCTGCCTAATATTTTTTCTATTATTTTCTGGGAGAAACTGCTCTAATGATAAGAATAATTAACATCCCTTCGTCGTCGTATCAAAATTCTGCCCATTTGTAAGATTGCACATTTTTTATTATCAAATGATTTATAAACTCAATGTAGAACGATGCAGTTGAAACTAATTAAGGGAGAAAACCTCGCCGTTGTCTGCTGAGATGCCTGCCTTACTTAAAATAGCAAGTGGTTTTTAATTTCCAATTATCTTGCGTCTGAGTAGTTGTTTTCTCCTCTCATGAAATTTCATATCTAATTTATTACTTTGTCTAGATATTTTGAATGGCAACGAGAATGGAAAACTACACTGTAAACTCAGTTTACCCTAAAATGTATTTAGTGTTTAATTTTTAGTGTTAATGAAATTTAATTGAACGGATAATATTGTATTATTTTGGAATTCATACCTAACAATGAATATTTTGTAGTTACATTGACTAAATAAATCATATGATTTCAAATGCACAAAAGTAGTTAACATTTTCGAAGGCATATCGGTGAATTTTATCATTAAAAGTTTGTTCGTTGACAAAATGATTAAAACCGAAGACGTACATGACCTCTCGCGGTATCCATGTATCTCTCACCAGCCGGGACAAGTAGTAAGCTCGTGACTGGTCTCCTGACAGAACGGTAGTGTAGTGCATGTTAGTGTAAGTAAGGAGTAAAGATATGACAAGGAATTGGAAGGAAAGATCGCGCACGATTCCTAACCTATTTGTTAGGGTTCTGCTCCGACATTCGGCTGGTATTGTTCGGAAGAACCATGGAAAACTACCAATCAACCAGCTATAATTTTCCGCCAGATAGCGGCTGAATTCTACCTATCTAGCTAGTGTCGAAAACCCTACCACCGTCGGGAGCTCGAACCCTTGGGCCTCCCAGTGAGAGGCCCTGCAATGACTTCTGTTGATGCCCGAGTCACCTCAGCCGGCATTAAAACAAATTGTTGTTTGGTTTACAAAATTTAGTTAATGCAAGCGAATTTTATAATATTTATCCACTTTATTATGTACAGTCAAACTTTCCAACTAAGATCAGTGTCGTAGTAAGAGTTATTAAAACACAAGTGTTCTAATAATTCATGGCCAACTATTAAAAGATCACTTTTGTAATGATGTGGAAAAGTTTTCACAAAAGCGTTTAAGTGCATAATCCATAGAATCATAGATTAGAGCGATTAGAACAAAATGAGGTATTTTGATACTGTCGGTGTCAGTATCTGAGCGCGAGTGTACGCCGTGAATAGGAGCAGAAATTCTATGCGCATGTGCCAATATCAATGAGGCAACAGTCACACCCGAAAAAGATACCCTGATGTTCAATGAATGTAATACGTTTCCGTTGTCGTGAGTGTAATAAAGTCACCTCCATTTTCTCGTAGATACACAGTCAACCTATTCCATGAAGATTGAATTCTGCAGGAAAGCGGAACCGACATGATAGCAGCGTAGCCAGGAATAACCAAATGTTAAGGGTTGCGGTCTTCATCGCCACAAGCAAGGTCTGCTGATGAGGTGCTCCCAAGACCTTTCCGCTCTCACATTTCATAACCATCGAAGTACTTGACGTGTCCTCGAACGTTAAGTTCCAGAATAATAAAGTTTAATAAAATTAAATATTTGTCATGAACTATTTGAGATGTTTATGTGCAAATTCGAAAAAGAGCGCTTCCAATCTTCATCCTGCCCTTCTATTATCCTCTGTATAAGAAAATGATGGATAACGACGGAAATGCAAATCTCAAGTGAGAAAGTTTAAATTTCAATAAAAAATACTGTAAGTCAAATAGAAATGTGTCATTGTTTCTCTGCCTATGGTTTGAGGTGGTGTTTCTGTATTTCGAACAGAAAGTTAAGGGAAAAAATTACTTGGCACATCCGTGTCTAATTGACAGAGTCCTCTAGTAATTCATATGGATACCCATAAATACTCACAGTATATTTGTGTTTCGAGCTGCATTTGTGTTACAGACCATGCATTGTCCAGAGATCTGCGCTCGTATACCACTAACGTATTAACGTTATTACCTCTGGGGAGAAATAATAAGCAGTAAATAAAACGGGGAATTAATTTAGCGTAATTCTGGATTACCTAATCGGCTATGAAAACAAACACTCTAAATGAATACATTTTGCAAGAAGGAGAGTGAATAATTAATGAGGAACAATACACACCTGTTACATTACAAAAACAATTTTTATCGGCAATACATTTTGTGGTAACTCAGAAAGTAAAATGAACGTATGAGAATTTAAATATTCTACCAAACGTGTAAAATAATTGATTTATAATATTACAATGATATACATTAAGGTCGCTTTTCTCTTCCAAAGTTACGTCAACTGTCAACACACGCTTTCGTACCTCCCAACAGGTTCCCACATGCCCGTCCGTTTGCTTATACCACCGTATGAAGCACACCCTTCGGTGTCCAAAAGCACCATCTTTGCCAGGAGCTGGACTCTGCCTCACCTCGGGTGCCTGACTCAGACCCGACCCGACCCGACGTTTTCTATTTCATGATGCACCGAGATAGCTCTTCAGCCTATCACAACTATTTTAGGCTTTGATGGGAAAGATTGATTATATCGTTCTTCTGGGTGCTATGGTCATTAGCCCCGTATGTGTGGTAAGAGTTTTCATCAGATGAAGTAATGGTGTACTTTTCCCCGTAGGAAGTGAGGTCCGGTGTCAACCTACACGTCGGTTTGCTGTATTTCCCTCAATCGGATATCCACCATCAGTGGGACAACCGGGACAATCTCTAAGCTTCCGACATATGACATGGTGCAGTGCATTTAAGTGGATGTGTGGGTAAGGGGTGAGGATATAACTAGGAAGAGGAAGGAAAGATCGCGCGCGGTTCCTGGCTCGTTTGTTAGGCATTTGCCTGGTGTTGATCGGAGAAATAATGGCAAAGTACCCATCAGAGCAGCTGTCTACTAGAATTCTCCTAGGTCGAATCCAGACAGCGACTGAATTCGACCTAGCTATGTAACTAGTGTCGAAAATCCTGCCACCGTCGGGGCTCGAACCATGAGGCCCTGCCGTAACATGAGTTGCTACCTAAGCCGGCTCAGGAGAACGAGCGATGATGGTAATAGAAGGAAGAGATTTCAGTATTTGGCAGGATGGTTAAGAAAATTCCTCTATGACACAACAGGCACCTATCTATTGTCTGAGGCCGGATTCGAACTCGGACTCTTCAAGGAGATGGAGTTGAATCGATACCGCCTGAACTTGCTTACAATGCGGACTACTAGTGTCGTCTTACAATGATATACATTTTTTCTTGTGTGAAGAAGCACCACATTCAAATACTGACCAATATTGATAATGTTACTGTATGTAACATTACTTTGTAACTTTGTAGCTTAGATTAACAAATATATACACACATATATAATATATAAGGGTAAACGAGCAAAAAAACAAAGATATAGAAATTTACTTCAATTTTATGAGTGATAGAGGTAGTGACAGTATTATTCTTTTTAAATTAACCTAACAGTATAGTCACACCTAACACCAGGTGTATGCATAAGTCTTTTCCGGTTTCACCTCGAGATGGCTGCAGCAAACAGTACGCAGCGTATGAATTTGGCACTACGTCAGTTTGTTCGTCTGACATTAACCTACCACAACCACACAGAAGTTGAGTCCACCAAACTCTAGCGTCTGTGTTCTAGCGTTCAGCGATTATGTCGGCGTTTGTTCCTGAAAAAGAACAATTGCGGCATGCATTGTTTCTCTTATTGAATCAAAAGAAAAAGGCTGTGGTCATCGTTTTCTGGTAGAAACATATTGTGAACACGCTCCAGCGATATCGTTTGGACAATTTAAGTGTGATTTCAATATAAATGGCAGTACGCGCTCTGGTTGACCACACAAGTGCGAAGATGAGCAATTCCAGGCGTTATTGGATGATGACCCAATCATCAGTATCAAACTCGACAGCAATTTGCAAAAGTATTAAACGTGTCACAAACTACATCATCAGACGTTTACGAGCAGTGCGAAAATCAATTTACTCGGTAAATAGGTCCCACACGATTTGAATGAACGGCAAATGCACAATGCGCCGCCTCACACAGCAACACCAGTGAAAGACACATTGAAATCAGTATTCCTCAGTCTGCCATCGTACATCGTACGATGCACAAGATGGCGTCATATTGGACAATTTCATAATGGTTTTATAAGTGTTTAATCTGTGTTAAAGTGTTTAACTGGAGCCACTGATGATGGGAGAACGCTCCTGAAACACGTGTATGGCCTAATTTTATGTGAAGTAAAATTATTTAGTCTCTATTGTGGTTTGATACCTCATTCATCCCAGATTTTAACATTGAAATCGCTTGGTTGGGACATCCTTCCGCACCCGCCGAACTTCCCCGACCTGGCGCCATCTATCATCTCTTCTCATCAATGGGGCAGGCGCTTGCAGAGCAACACCAGCAGTTTCGAGGAAGTTGGAAAATGGCTCGACGAATGACTAGCCGCAAAGACAAGCAGTTTTTCTGGCATGGAATTCTTAACTTACCTGAAAAATGGGCGAAGTGTATATAAGCCGACGGCCAATATTTTGAATAAAAAAATTTATTTCCCTTGAAAATTACGTGTTTTATATGCAAAAAAAATTGGCAGATACGTGTGCATACACGTGGTATTTGTCAGAATTCTAGTAGCTGCTGCAGGTGTGCCATGTTTGAAATGACAAACAAAACATCAGAATTCTACATAAACCTTTTTCACATTCATCTTGCCATGCTAATTCCTCTGAAGCGTAAAAGTAAAAGGAGAATAATGTTGCATGTCCTTCAGGGTATGCAACATAATGTACTTTGTTAACAGAGCTATTAGATCTTAACATAATTTAGTAAAATACAAAATTCGGCAAATATAAAATGATATCAACAACCTGAAGGGGCAATGTAAAAGTATAATTTTTGTAACTATGTTGGAATTGCTTCTGTGAAAATCCTATACGAGGTACGCGTGTTGAAAAAATTAATCTTCCAAAACTTCCTGTGTTAACATTGTTCATCGTTGATGCGCAGAAACAAACCGTATACTTAGATGTCAGGGCGACCCTTAGAGACTGCTTGCCTTTCATGACTGGGACCCCGGCAGTGTTTCAACTTCTGGGGGCAATCTGTTGTTACAAAAATTGTCACTAATTGAAATCCGTCAAAATTTGACTGGTAACTGATTAAAATGTAAATTACAAAAGTGACATGCATTAATCTTCGCACGTAAACTAGCTATCTATATCACACTCGTAGGCTTTCGCGCTACGTCATGATGAAGATAGATGGATTGGGCTCCTTGTATTAGGCGCCAAACAACAAAGTGACGACTGCATTCTACAGACACATTGCAACTTGCACTTTAAAACAGAGTAATGAACGAATGCCGGCCGATGTGAATCCTATTATTATTATTATTATTATTATTATTATTATTATTATTATTATTATTATTATTAGACCTTATTTTTCATAAAAGAAAAAATAAGAATTCTGGTTAAATACAAAGATCAAACAGTTAAGTAAACGAAAAGCCTTAGTGTACTCTTAAAATCCTTAAATTCACAGTAGATAGGTAAAAATCACTTTAACGTGTTGCCAAATGTGAAGTGCCCAAACCATATAAAGAGGTGAAGAAATAAAACAGGTCAACTTCGTCAACATAATATTTTAATTGAGATAGCCTGCTTTCGGCGGCTTTGCCGTCATCATCAATCTCGCTGCTTTCGGCAAAAGTGCCTGTGGCACAGAACATTAACAACACCGAATCAGAATACCCACAATATAAAGAGATGTTTAAATATTCATTTAAAAACTTCAAAAGAGTGTCAAATTTTAATTTTAAAATTAATTTGAAGATTTGCTACCACCATCCCCCATCGTTGCTACCCCCATCGTTGCTACCACCATCGTTGCTACCATCATCGTTGCTAACCCCATCGTTGCTACCACCATCTTTGCTACCACCATCGTTGCTACCATCGTAGTTGCTACCACCATCGCTGCTAGGAAAGTGATAGTGTTGTTAATATGAAATTTCATTTTGTTACTTTTCTTGTAACTTTTCCCTTGTGAAGGTCTAGTGTACACAATTTCATTAATATCAGAATAAAACTGTAGATTTGTATAAAAATAAACTCACAATCATTCGTCTATACAAATATATTTTTATTTTGTATAATAGTCTAAATTATGTCCGACAAAACAGTCTGGATTTTATTGAGTCAGTTTCTTCCAGATTACCCGGATAAACACAGTCGTACCGACAAACCTGCAAGAGACAAAAGAAAAACAATTGAAATTGATTTTATATAACGAATATGATCGTATGAGTTATCAAGACACTTACTTTGACACCAAAAGTCAGGCACTGCAATTTTATTTATATAAATTTTATTGTTGTGTTTCATTTTTTAAGAATGTTCGTCTCGTCGGATTTTTTTATCTAGTTTATAAACTATTAAGTCCATCTCGTTTTGTCCCATCCTCTTTATGTCTTACTCAATGGCTCTAAGAGAGTTCTTGTCTTCCTCTCTCGGCTAACTACCTTATATTTCCAATCTGTTTTCTAATTTCTTTATTTACATTGTGAAATGAAATGTGTCAAGACGAAGTAAGAGGGTTGCGTTCACATTAACTTTGCATGTTACGTGTCAAAAGACTCCTCTTTCTCATTGAAGAATTGCCTGAATCTGTCAATTTCTTTTCTTTCAGAGGCGTTGTATAACAGTCACAGACACTTTTCCAAAGGAGTGAGTGATTCTTTAGTATTTCTGCTTTGCTAAACGACCTAAGAGATTAGACGTAAGTGTAGTTCATGGCGGTGTGCTTCCTCCGATGTAATTTAAGATCTGCAGCTGATATGAAAGTTGTCTTCCGAGTGCTCCCCCCTCCTAAGAATCTCTCTCAGCGGGTCACAGCTACAACCGAGACAAGCCCCAATCTCCAGTCTGGGTCACCCGACATGTGCAGTAGTACTGTGCATGTAAGCTTGTGTAACTAAGGGGTCAGTATAGGACAAGGAAGAGGAAAGAAAGATCGCACGCAATCCGTGGCCCTTTTGTTAGGGTACTGGTCCGCCATTCGCCTGGTGTTGTTTGGAGAAACCTTCGAAAACTACCGCTCAGAGCTGCTGGTCAAGAGAATTCTTCTCCAGACTGGGGTTGAATTGAACTCGGCTATATAGCGACTATCGACAAAAGATTTGAACCCTAGGACCTCCCGGTCAGCGGCGCTACAGATGCAATGGGTGTTACCGCTGAGCCATTCCAGCCCACATCTCTTCCAATGGAAGGTGAGAGTCAAAAATCTCTCCATAGTGACAGGGCGTCTCGTACGAGACTGTGTTGAGAACAAGGCCACATCTAGTGGTGGACTGCATCACAGAAGTCCTCATTAATTGCAGAAATAAACGTTTTACTTTTTGAGCTTGGTACTAACTTCATGGATTTCTATCTAATATAAAATTTTAAATATTAAAAATTAAACTTTATTAAATATTAAATATTCATCTACTTAGAAAAATGTTCATTAAATAGAAATCACTTGTTCATTATTAATCTATTGAAAAGTAGTAATGAGCAAGTAATATGTATCCTGTTTGAAAAGCAAAGAAAGTAATTACAATATATAGGAATTACCATAAGTAATTACCATATACAGGAAGCTGTTATTAAAAAGCTATTAATATTACCATATAACAAGGAAGAAATATATTAAACCTTGGATACAATGTCGCACAAAATGAGCTAATAATGTACTGATACTGATACACTGAAGATAAACGATTACTTGATAAAATATAATATTGTTAATATCAGTAATTTGTATTGTTAATGGTTAAAATGAAAAGATCGAATTGAATTTTTTGATAGTTTAATGGTTTTTCCCATTCTTCATAATATACTCAAGTATTGTTTCCTGCTGCTTTCATCCAACCTGATTTGGAACGTTTCTTTATTCTTAACTAATGTCATAATAATCACGGGCACCTCCCGACCATCTTAAGTGGCTCAGGGAATTAACGGCTGTGACTGCGGAGCAGTTTTCAATACTAGCTAGATCGATTTCAGTCACTATCTCGAGTAGAATTCTAGCGGATGACTGCTTTGATCGGTATTTTTCTGTGATTGTTCGGATCAACACCAGGCGAATGCCGAAACAGGACCCTAACAACCGGGCTAAGGACCTCTGCGCACGATCTTCCATTTCTTATCCTCATCCCTTACTTACACACCACTAACATTTACATGCACTACACTACCATGACATACACTACACATACCGGGAGCGCTAGCTCAGTGCACCAACTGATATCACTGCAGCGCCTCTGACCGGGAGGTCCTAGGTTCGAGTCCTGACGGCGGCAAGATTTTCGACACTAGCTTTTCGCGGTTCAGGCCGGCTGCTCTGATCGGTACTTTTCCGTGGTTTCTCCGATCAACACCAGGCGAACGCCGGAGCAGTACCCTACCAAACGGGCCACGGACCGCGCGCGATCTTTCCTTCCTCTTCCTTGTCATATCCTCTCCCTCTTACACTCACACTTACACTAGCATGCACTTACACTTATCATATATTCCGAGAGACCGGTCGGGAGCTTAGAGCTTGTCCCGGCGGGGGCGGTGCCCTGCTGATGGGAGAGTCCTGGTTAGGAGAGAACCCCACTAGCCGACGGTAGGTCGGCGCCGGATCTCGCCATTCAGCAGGGAAAATCACCGCCATCTCCCGAGAAAAAAACATGCAGTACACTAACGGGACTAATGACCAAAGCAGTTGACGCGCCCGGAAACACGAAAAAAACAAACCAAACCTACACTACACATGACGGGAGACTGGTCGAGAGCACAGAGCTTGTCCCGGGTAGGGCGGTGCTCCGCTGATGAGAGGTCCCTTCTTAGCGAAAACGCCGCAAACAGGTAGGTCGGCGTCGATTTCACCATCCAGCGGGGAAGGAACACGGCCATAGGGCGAGACAAAAAGCATGCACTACTCTTACGGGGCTAATGATCATATAATGATCAGTTACTGCTCCTGAAAGCACGAAATAATCAATCAACAAGGCCATTCCAGCCCTCATTCCCAGCGCCCGCCGGGGGTCGTTTAATGTCGACGCGTTGCACTTTTTTCCAGGGCGGCGCCGACACGAGGCGCCCGCTTTGTGGGCGGCTGTCGCGCGATTCGCTCCGGCGATCGCCCCCCGCCCCCGCCCGCTGCGCCATGCCGGTCGACCGGCTCGCCCGCCCACCCAACCACACCCACCCACCCGCCCAGCCGTACACACCCACCTGGCCACCAACCCCTTTGCTTGCCTGCCCACCGTCCGCCTGCATTCTACCCGCCCCACTGTGCCCGATCCCAGCTGGTCGGTGACTGCCCGCCAGCTTTCTGCCCTCCCGGCCTGCCTGCATCTATCCGCCTAGGCGTACCTCCTTCGCCTCCCGGTCCGATCTATCCCCTTCGGCCTACCTTCTGGCTGCGACCAGCCCTTGCTTGGTATACACTTCGGCCACCACCTGCCTGCGACCACCCTGCCGACCAGCACTTCTTTCCATTTATCGCCTTCGGCCTACCTCTCCTGCACCAGCCCTGCTTTCCCGATCTATCCCCTTCGGCCTACCTCCTGCCTGCCACCAGCCCCTGCTGTTCCGATCTATCCCCTTCGGCCTACCTCTTGCCTACGACCGCCCCTGCTATTCCGATTTATCGCCTTCGGCCTACCTCGTGCCTGCCCGACCAGAATATGCTGTTCCAATCTATCCCCTTCGGCCTACCTCCTCTTCGCACCCAGCTTCTGCTGTCCCGACATATCCCCTTTGGCCTATCTCCAGCCTGCATCCAGCCCCTGCTGTTCCGATCTATCTCCTTCGGTCTACCTCCTGCCGGCGACTAGCCCACATGGCTAGTCCGCGCTCCACTGCCTGCCGGTGCACCAGTGCGGATATGTATTTGAAAAATGTGGTGTTTACGCTGGTGGAGATTCCGGTTCTTTCGCGCTTGTTTGCGATTGCGTGTTTTGTGTGCCTGGCGAGTTGGCGCTACATTGCTTTTGTGGGACTCCGTATGAATGCGCTGTGTTTGAGTGGAAAAAACGGATATATTGCGATTTTCGTATGTTTGTTAGTTTGTCTGATCTTAATTCTTCAAAAGGTTTTCTAGGAAGTGATACAGTATGTGTGAGATCCAAATGATGCAAATGACTTTGTTGGTAATTGTGCTGCGTTAGTGCCGGTTTTAAAACTCGTAAACAAAATATGATGGTTTTCGTGTGGTGAATCGGCGTAGGTGGCTCAGATCATTAATTGATGTCACTGCAGAGCCTATGATCCGAACGTTTTGAGTTCTATGGTGGCAGGATTTCCGACACTAGCTAGTTATCTAAGTGGAATTCAGCCGCTGTCTGTAACAGAATTTTACCGTCTGGCTGCTGTGATCGAAATGTTTCCATGGTCTCCCTCCAACACCAAGCGAATACAAGAGCAGTATCCTAACAAACGTGCTACGAGCAGCGCGCGATTTTTCCTTCCTCTTCCTTGTTCTACCCTCGTCCTTTATTTACACAACCACACTTACATGCACTACACTATCACGCAAGACTAGACGGGATCTTAGAGTTTGTCTCGGCTGGGGCGGTGCATCGCTGGTGGGAGAAACCTGATTAGGAAAATCCCACAAATCGACTGGTAGGTCGGCGCCACATCTCGCCTCCAGGAAGATTACCGTCATCTAACACAATAAGAAAACATATACTAATCTCCATCTCACGCTACATACTCACACGCTACTAATGGTTTTTGTAGTTGACGCGCTAGAAATCACTTTTAATCAATCAATAATGTGGTGAAAACAACGTAAAACGAATTAAAGTAGTAAGAATACTACTATAGAAGTAGTAGAAGAAGTAGTAGCTACCATGAGAGTGAGGGCGATACCCGCAGAAGAGCACAATTAAACATTAAATTGCTACCATTAAATTGCAATAATATTAACGTTTTGTTTAAAACTAATGTTTAAATGTAACGCGTAAATGAGGAGTGACTGCTATCACAAGATTCATCTATTCTCATTGTTTCGAACCGCCTCCTCTGGTGAGCGAAATTTTTCGTGCCAAAGGAATGGGGACCGTAAACTTTCGCTTAATGAAGTGGTATACGTGTACCGGAAAAGATCCTAAAAAAAGCATTTGTAGAACAGAAGAGAATAATTTATTCCAGAATTTTTTAGTAATTGAGAACTTGATAAAAGACTAGAGGTACAACAATATATTGCACAAGTTCATAGTGCATAAATTTTCTTCATAACTATCCAATCTGATACAGCTTTGATTTGTTTACATCGGACTTCTTTATTCGAGATAGTTTGTGAGAGAGTGCCGTGTCATTCTTTTAGAACAAATTGCATTGCTTCTGCATTCTACTCACGAACATACATCCACTCCCCTTTTCATCTAACAATGCCACGGCTACAAACTTGCTTTGGAATTTTGAAATTGTGCCAAGCGTGCACTGCTACTACTAACAGCTGTGCTCACTTTTGTGATGACGTCTTGTCACAAAACTATTCCTTCTCTCAAACGACTTTCTTTTCATATTTCTATCTGGAAAACATTTTGTGCTCGTTGAGATTTTTCTCGACTTCGCCGCTTAATATGTATCATTAAGCTCTCTTGATTCTACATGACTGCTGCACCTTCTTGACTGTAGAGCTGTTTTCATTGTGAATGAATGTGATATTTGAGTGACATTTTTCAATAAATTATATCATTGAAACAACTATATAAAAAAGGTAACATAATGAATTGTATTATTTCATTATTATAATTATTGAAAATTAATTCATTTGACTCTACAACGTAATTATTACCTTTACATATTTTTAAAGTATTTTTGGAAAATTAGCTGTGTTAAAATCATTGTATCTATCTAAACACTCAACAAATTATCTGCGTTTAATCCCATAGACCGCGCTAACAGAATATGAGATCTCATTTTCCTAACACTTATCTTTTACATTTAACAGAAAGGTAGTGTGTTTGTCACTGATATTCTTCCTTTCAATAACATTTCAAGTTACCGGATGGCAATGTCTCCAAAAATTTGTTTAAAATATACAAACAAAATAAAGTACGTCTGTTACTGAACATCATCTGAAATTAAATAGGTTGAACTTCAAAGTTTTATATTTTTATTGCTTAGTAATGAGGTGATATTAAGTAGTTGCGTGATATTTTCAATTATAACATACGAAAAAATGTCAACATTCACTAACAACTGTTGCTTATTAACCCCTCAAGACCTAAGGATTCAAAAATTGTTCTTAAAAATCTTCTGGATTCATGGAAAAAATCTTACGTTCATCGTAATTGAAAGAGATTATGATTTTGTTCAGTTTTACTAGTACTGATCACAACCTAGTTTTGTAACACAGTCTCTTTAAGCACAGGATCAACCTATCATAAATTTCGAAATTTAGCAACTGCTTCGAAAGGAAATCGCTATATAGCAATTCTCATTTGAAGTGAGAAGCAGTTTCCTCATAAGTATTTTCTTTATAAAGAATAGATTTTAAATTCTGAGGTTTTAATAAGCAACAGTTGTTAGTGAATGTTGATATTATTGACAACATAGTCAAAACGAGGGGAGAATCCCGTAGAATTGTGCCTAGTGCATTAGATTTCTACCGCGGAATTCCGGGATTCAAAAGCTGTAGCGCTCCTGGATGGGGAGGGTCCTTTGGGTATAAGCCCTACGACACACGAGCGTTATGTTGACGCGCGTTACCTATTGCTGATGACATCAGCTCATTTGTCAATGCCCGTCGCTGGCGGATGTCGCGCGTTGAAAGCTAGAAAATGCGCGTTTTCTTGACTTACGTTGTAGCTTGAGCTGTGAGCAACATCGCACCAAAAGCAATCATGCAACGTTTCGCATAAGATACTGTGACCATTCAAATATTCGACATACGAATTCGCCGCCGCCGCCGCTGACGACACCAGCTTCTCCAGCAAGAGGGGTATAGAGGAGCTGCGGGGGGGGGGGTCTCCCTACCGTCCGTTGTGACGTCACGGGGGCAGGAGGGAGGCGAGAGAGTTTTGTCGTTCATCAGACGTCGTGGAGTAAGGTTATCTTGAGAAAAGAGGTATTTGTACTGTACATTTTTTTATACATTATAGATTGTGATCAGTGCTTCTGTTGATAGAATGTACGGTGTTGGAAAGACACAGCTTCTGTTAAATTGAAACTATAAACATTCAATAGAGATGTTTAAAAGAAGACAGTGCAATAAGCTTATGTCAGTGCTAATGTAATAGTTACTACAATAATACACTATTATTTATTTTTGATAAGCAGATTCTGGCACTTACAAACCGAGTTGGCTTGTGCAATGACACGTGGACCAGGTGATCTGCAACACAGTGTGCGCAGCCTTCCCAATTTGAAAGCTCGAGGTAGGGCAGTCTTGTTGGACGAATCGTGGTGCATACAATTTTTTTTGTACCATTCTAAAGTGTACAAGACTAGATGATTTATCATGTTGTACTAATCATGTAGAAGCTTTGGTATGATATAAGAGTCAGAATGTGTTACATTTCTACATTTATTTCAGCACAACATTTAAACACTTGTAATTTTAAGAATAGGTTCATGTTGATCTCTGAGGTGATAACATGTGTTTGTCAATTGTAGTTTATTTTCTAGTTTAAGTGTCATTGTGGTGTTGACACGGAGACTGAACAGTGTTCTGAAGAGATAGTCACTTACTTCATTTTTTGTCCTCAAGGTGAGATGTACTTTGAGGGTCATTTAAGAGAAAAAATAACCTGGAATGAATACTGCACTTAAAAAAATTAATAATTCAATTTGTGTTTTTAATGCTTAAGCACCAGTTTGATAGTGCAATAAGGAATGTGATAATATTGATTAAACATTACATCACTGTCATGTCATTCTTTACTTTTTGAAGTCTGATTAGTGCTAATGTTCAATTTTGCTTTAGTAATAAGAAAACTAGTAAATAGATAAAATGATTGTCTCCAGAACAAAAGAAAGTTTTTTATATTTGAGAAACACTTGTTTTTTCTTGGGTTATTTCTTGATTATTTAATATTGTACAATGTTTGTTCTTTTTGTTATGGGTGTTTATGGTGTGACATTCTGTATCTTCGTAAATGCTCAAGGAAACGTCCAATTATAAATGTTCTGTGACTACGACTTCGTCTTATTTTTTTACAAAATCTTCAAAAGGGAGAGCCCCGAATCCATTAACATTTCACACCCAGCCTGAGGTCACAATACAGTGTTAAATTTACGACGTAGTTAAGTGATTTGTGTGCACAGGTATCTGCTTGCGACCACACAGCTGATGTCATCAGCGTTAAATGACGCGCGTTAACGCAACGTTCATGTGATGTATATTTTTCATGTGCGTGACATATGCAGTTTTGCGCAACCTTCAAATTTGTTCCAGATTTTCTTTATAAATTAAAACAAACACAAATTATTCCGGGAAACTCCAAATTTTTACGAAACTGCAAGATTGTGGCTGAAATATTTAACATAAAATTTGAAGTGCGCATTTGTTAGTCCATCGATTGACCACCATAATTACTATGTATATTATTTTTATCTCATTTCCTCTCTCGGGTAATGTTTATTACTTTTTTTTGTAATTTAAGGTCGCATCAACATCTAGGTAATGACCTAGCGACCACTATTAGCGTTAACGTTATAGTAACTGTGAAGATGAAACGATATGGGGATTACAAGGGGTGAAAGGACGAACACAAATACAACCATGTCCGAGGCGGCACTCGTAACGATCTCGGACCAAAGGGTCGCGGGTTCGGCACTACTGCCTTAGCGATCTCGGCCATCGGATCGGCTGCTTTTTTAAGTTTAATTATTGTAAGAAGAGAGGGTATTGTAATCGTGCGCCGGAAAAGGGGAATTTCTGCAGAAAAACACTTGATAACGAAAAAGTGGATAAATCGTGTTCCTATATATAGAAAATTACTTCCTCTAACACGATGTGTAATCAGAATCCACGTTTTCTGGGTCTCATTAGAAAACGTTTGAATGGATAAAGATATTACATTCTTGGCTGTCCGGGTGACGCCGCGTTGAATTATCTGGTGCCGACGTTTCGATCAACATGTCGTGATCTTCATCAGGGCTCGTAATGATCGAAACGTCGGCACCAGATAATTCAACGCGGCGTCACCCGGACAGCCAAGAATGTAATATTGACTCTAGCCGCGGAAGCCTACGACTTCGGATAAAGATATATCTACTTGTGGATGAATAGTCAATGTGGTTATTTTAAAGTATAGGATGAATAGTCAATTATTTGAAGATAAATTGTGATACGTGTATTTTTTTATGTTTTTATGTGTTCATCGGTAGCGTTAGCGGCGGAGTTACGATAATATAGTAAATGGAGTATTGTTTATTCCATGGAAAATAATGAAATAATATACGGAATTGTAATCAGAAAAAAGGGAAATTATAAATATTTTGGAACAAGTCAATGTGGTTATTTTAAAGTATATCGGTTCAATTACTGTACATAAAATGTTACATCCTGAAACGCCGTATTAATCAGATCAGTCGTCCCATGCTATATAATTTTTTCTTCGATTAATAAGCGATTCCCACTCTAGGATAGAAGTAGGGAAATAGAAATTTAAATAGTAAATGAATCAATGAACTAAGAACGTACCGGTAAAGTTATTATAAAATACATTAAATAAATAGGAGTAATGATACGCCTGGTATCAATGTGAATGGTTTTCGTGTAATTTTGCATTATATTTGTGTAATTTTTAAACAATTATTTTCTCAAAAACTGCTGCAATTATTTTTTTATTAAATTTTCTTCTCGTGTACAGTTTTTTATTTACTTAATAGGTAATTATTACTTATATAATTGTATAACTTGATACTATGTGGCTAGCTCGAAGGCCTTTAAGCCATTACAATATCTATATCCTGACGCGTTCTAACCTTTCAAATTCTGTTATTCACCCGAAATGGTCTCTCCATCGCATCAAAGTCACAGAAAAGAGACCATAATACACGACTAAAGAAAAAAACCTGAAGGGGAAAATCTGCCGTCAGAAGACGAGTACATGGTTATCTACCAAACTTTTTTGCAACTATTTATTTATTTTCCGCCGAAGACGTATGGATTCTCCTTGCAGTCTTTGCCCTCCTCAGCACCTGAAATCAAACAGCGCTACAGAAGATCGTCCGGAAGATGGACGAAGCATAGTGACTTCTCCCAGAATCGTCTGCACATTTCGATATGAGGTAACACAGGGTAACTGAAGCTTTTACCTGAAGAATCAAGCGTTTCGGCTTTAGGACGGTCACTTCGCAGTAACACGGAATGAAGAATGACCCGGGGAGGGTGGTAGGAATAGAAAGCGACGGTTTGGAATAGAAATCGATGCAACATCCCCCAAGGCAGGCATGATTCTGAAAGAATCGAACATTTCGATTGATTGATTGATTGATTGATTGATTAACGTTTCTGGGTGTGTCAACTCTTAATGTCATTATCCCAGAAAGTGTGGTACGTGTACAACACGGTTGGTGACTCCGTTACAGAGAGATCCTGCGCCAACCTACACGGCAGTGAGCGGGGGTTCCCCGTTCAGATGACTGAGGCAGTGGGGCACCGTCCCTCCCTAGACAAGCTGTATTTTTTTTTCAATTACTTTATTATTCTGAATGGTATACATGGTTCAGTTTTACACTACAAACTCTTTCACATGTTTTGATGCTTATGATCTATTTTAAAAAACTAAACTATTGTTACTTTACAGTTATTACTTAGGGAGAGGAAACCCACTGGGCACCTCACAAGGAATCATCTAAATCAGCAAATTGGATGTAAAATACATGTTTAGGAAATCTATTTTTTATTCTGGTGGAGTGTATGGGTGCTTTGCCTAAATTGTAATTGGATAATTGTGTAATTGTTGACATATTATTGTAAAAATTATTGGATAACTTGGTGATGTGGTGTATGATAGGTTTTATTTGAATTTCTTTATGAAGCTGTTTGTTTGAAATGAACCAGGGTGCTTTGGTTATTGTGCGAAGGAATTTGTTCTGTATGACCTGTATTTTATGTATATTGGTTTTTGCTGCACTGATCCATACCGGGCAAGCATATAGCATTAAGGGTCTAATTATGGCTCTATATATGAGTTTGGCATTTTCTATTGTTATTTTGCTGTGGTTGTTTATTAATGGCTTTAATTGAAATAGTTTGACTTTTGTTTGTTGTGTTTTAATGTTTATATGTTCTTTCCAGTTGAGTTTGGTGTCTAGATGCAGACCTAGATATTTCACTGCTTTGTTTTGTGGAGTCCAAGGAATGATGTTATTGTTCAGTGTGATAGGTGGTGGTGTTGAAATTGTTTTTAATGAGAATATTTTTGCTGTTGACTTAGATGGGTTTAATTTAATTTTCCATTTGCTTGACCAAGAATGTATTTGATTTAGATGTTGCTGTAATGTGTTTCTTATTCTGTCAAGTGATATGTTTGAACAAAACAATGCTGTATCATCTGCAAATTGTGCTGTTTTGACTATGTTGGATGTAGGGATATCAGATGTGTAAAGATTAAATAATACGGGTGACAATGGGGATCCCTGAGGAAGACCAGCATATATTGGTTTGGGGTTTGAGAGATGATTATCTACTGACATTGAAAAGGTTCTATTGCTTATAAAGCTATTGATGATGTTGGTTAGGTATTTGGGTGTGCCATTGATTCTTAGTAATTGGTTGGTTGATAACTTTTCTGTGAATCCAAATTGGTGTCTGGGAATGATGTCATTTTTATTGAGGTAATTACTAAGTCTTTTCTGAATAAGTTTCTCTAGAATTTTTGATAGGGAGGGTAACAGGCTGATTGGTCGATAATTTTCTACATTCGATGGGTGTTTGTTTGGTATTGGAATTGGTATTATTATTGAGTGTTTCCATAATAGTGGGAAGTAACCTGTTCTTAATGAAGAGTTATAAATATTATTTAAGAATGCTATGGCTTGATGTGGCAAATTTTTTAGGATTTTGTTGTTTATTCTGTCATGTCCTGGAGCCTTCTTATTAGGGAGTGTTTTTATTATGTTTATTATTTCCTGGGGAGAAGACAAGCTGTATGATCTCGACTGGCCTCCCCACAAGGGTGGTAGTACAGTGCACATAAAAGTGGGTATAAATTGGAAAGAGGGAACAAGAGAAGGAGATATTACACATATTGCGTAACCCATTTTTAAGGTACTGCTCCGTCATACACCTGGTGTTAATGCGAAAAAAAGAAAAACTATAAGAGGAGCCGTCAGGTTGAGTTCTCTTTCATAAGCGGTTGAATCCGAACTATCTAGTGCCGGAAATCCTGCACGAACCTGGTCCATACGGTCAGACGAACTGCTGTGCCATCAGTTGATACCTTGACCCAACTAAGCCGATCGAGGAAGACTAGTGGTTTGTAAAAGACTCGGCTGATAAGTAGGAGAAAATGCGGCAACTCACGGAAATATCTCACTCCCCTGCAATATTTATTCTAAGAGTATATCGTAGCTTTCTTTCTCACAGATTCATTACACTTTATGGCCACGGAAGATAAATCTATCTCATCCTTCAGGAAGACGACATATCGTTGCTGATGCTACGAGATTCGCCTGATTTGATTGATCTGATGCTCAAACACGACGTCCTGTAGACACGAGGCTCACAATCGTCATGATGTTCTTGGCGTGGCAGGTAGCTCTGAAGAAGAGCGTGATGTTTCTGCTTGATAAGGACCACGGGTAGACGGTTCTTCCTGTACGACATGAATCTCCAATAATATTTCCGAAATTTTCTCAGAAATAACTTTACTTTCTTATTGCATTTTGTCCTCGGATAGGGCAAAGAACGCGTAAAAAAACGTTGATATCTCTCAATTTTTGAAAATTGCCAAAGTTCAAATTTTAGGCGCCTTCCGCCACCTACAGTTTTGAAGACAGTTTTCGGTAAAATTGTAGACGGGCCTTTAAAAAATGTCAGATACACTTTTTGAAAATATTGTAACGAATATTGCGTCATCCCCCGGCGCCACTCCGAGGTGCCTGCTGGTTACGTCATCTGCCGGCGACCACGAGCCGCCGGTGAGCACGAGTTGCATCACCTGCCGGCGGATTCCTCCAGAACAGTCGCGGTGTCCGGGAGGTTCTGGATTGTCTTGACAGGTATAAATACGCGACGGCCGGCGACCGCGAGTCAGTCTTGAGTCCGCAGTGGAAGCTGAACTGTGAAGTGTGTGCATCGCGGTGAATAGCTGTGCAGTGAGTGTGCTCAGTGAAGTGAACCGTGGTCAGTGCGTCGTATTGTGATCAGTGCAGTGAACTGTGGCCAGTGTTTAGGACTGTGCGAGTGTGCAAGAGGAGTGTAGTGTAAATAACTGAAGAGAAGTGTAGTGTAAATAAAGCAAAAGTGTAGTGTAAATAACTGAAGAGAAGTGTAGTGTAAATAAATAATCAAGTGTTTTCAGTGATTGTGTTAAGTAACAAAATAAACGTTTTTGTGAAAATAATACGAGACTTTTAATTCACCACCTAGAAACGTAACAATTGGTGTCAGGTGTGGGGTTTAACGAGTGGTGAATTAAAACATTAATCAAGATGAGTTTCACAAAAGTTTTACGGGATCTGAAAGTGCCGAGTTGAAGAGAGAGTTAGAAGAGAGGGAACAAGACACTCGGAACGAAAGCAATTACAAGAACGTCTTGCAAACGCGATGAAGGCGGCAGGCGAGGATCCAGAGACTTTTCTCTTCGAGACAACGGGCAACTTTTCGGACCTATCCAGAATTTTAAAAGGAGAATTGATGGAAAATTCCAGAAATTTAGAAGCAAGGTTATCGGAAAATTCCAGAATTTTAAAAGAGGAATTAATAGAAAATTCAGGATTTTGGAAGAAAAGTTAGAACAAAAATAACTCAGAATAATAAATTCAAGCGAGAAGAAATTGAGAAGATGGATGAGAAAATTTTAAAGAACGAAGAAAAAATGGAAAGAAAATTGAGAAGATAGATGAGAAAATTTTGAAGAATGGGGAAAAAGTTACTAAATCTGTTAGAAGAAAAGCTGAAAGTTTTACTTCTAACGGAAAATCAAATAAAACATCGTACAGGAACCACGGGAAATGGCACGAGTGGCCACCGTACGGAGCCACTGGGAAAAGCACAGTAAAACCACCATACATTTGATGGCACTTCTTCAGGTCGAATTATTTCAAAAAATTTCCCAAGGCTGCTGCAACGGTAAATGGCTGGTCGGCAACAGATTGTGCTACGGCTCTGATTTTGGCTTTGCGTGGTAACGCCGTCGATATTCTAGAGACAATACCGACAGATGAACAGTCAAACTTCGAGCAAATTGTCAAGAGACTCGAAACACGGAACGGGCAAGCGCACCGGGAAGACATGTATTTTACCCAGCAAATGAATCGTTTTCAGAAGCCTGAGAGAGTCTTCAAGAACGGGAAGCTGATATTTCGTCTGGCGCGCCTTTCGACCCTGATGCCTCGGAGAGTTCCTGCAACGCACAGCTGTCCGGTGCTTTATTGAAGCGC
Organism: Teleogryllus oceanicus; assembly: GCA_964035755.1. Taxonomy (NCBI): domain Eukaryota; kingdom Metazoa; phylum Arthropoda; class Insecta; order Orthoptera; family Gryllidae; genus Teleogryllus; species Teleogryllus oceanicus. Next base: position 19,926,987 of record CAXIVR010000006.1, read on the forward strand.
TACATGATGCAGAAACACAACAAGCATGAGACTGGCAAGACCGAAAACCTTAGCTGACGCATTAAGTCAAGCACTAGACTTCCAGGTTGCAAAAAGAGCATCGAAACGTGACGGACGAGTACGAGAATTGCAAACCGGCGTCGATACTTATGACGAAAAATATTTTGAGGCAATGGTGGAGAGGTTGGTACGCAATTCTAGTGGCAAAAGGCGACAACCTCGATGTTGGAATTGGGAGAATTAGGCACGTGAAAAGTCGATGTGACCGTCCACTGAAGCAACAAGGAGAGCAAGTCTCTTGGTAAACCTAGCAGCCAGCGGGGAAACTAAAGCAGGTTGATGGAAGGGGCATCCATCGACCTGTCAAACAAGAGCCCCACCTTACGAAATACACGTCAAGTCAATTCGACACCGTTCTGACAGCATTTACGTAGATGCACTAGTAAATGGAAGACCATGCGTCTCACTTTTGGATACTGGTGCAACCAAGAGCATTATACGAACCGATTTTGCCAAATCATCTCATCTAATGCCGTCCAAATGGAAGCTTCGAACAGCCACTGGTGACTCGGCGAATGTTGTAGGAGAGATGGATGCCCTCCTTGCTATTGGAACTGTTGCTTTCAGTCATCGTTGCTGGTCGCTGATATAGAAGAAGAAGCAATTTTAGGAATGGATATTATGACGACATATGGCTGTCAGCTGGATTCACGACACGGCGTGCTGAGACCCAACGAAGTGGAGGTGGTTCTACATTCACGCAACAACATCGCCGTGAATGTAATTACGGATGACGACCTAATCTTGACGGAGCGTAGCGAGATGTTTATAGAAGGAGCCCTGGGCGACGTTCCAGCTGGAGAGATTGCTATTCTGGAACCTGAAGTCACGACGATGACATTGGTCGAGGAATTCTAGTGGCCAAAGAACTGGTCAGAGTGAATAGAACAATACCTGTGAGAATAATGAACATTAATCACTATCCTGTTGTTGAGAAAGGAACAGTGATTGGTAATTGTTCTACGGTATCCTCGGTTTTGCAGAATGGAACCGTACCGAACCACCACCTAAAGGAATTCCTGAACGACTGCAGAATCTGGTTACAGAGGCATGTAAAGGTTTATCTCGGGAAGAGTGTCATAAGGCTGAAGACCTAATACGGCGCTACCAGCATTTTCTTTGAATGCAGTGACGGTGTAAAGGAAAGACTGATATTGTTCGTCACCGAATAGACACCGGAAACGCCACACCGATTCGCCAAGCTGCTAGAAGATTACCTCTGTCAAGAAGAGAAGAAGCAGATGAGATTATTAAAGAGATGAAGAAGGATGGCGTAATCGAACCATCAAGCAGTCCGGGGGCTTCTCCGTCGTATTGGTAAAGAAAAAGAGGGGTCGACTCGGTTCTGTGTCGATTTCGACAGCTCAACAATGTAACGAAGAAGGATAGCTATCCATTGCCCCGTATTGACGACATGTTGGACACGCCTCTGGGGCCAAGATCTTCTCGACACTTGACCTGAAAGCGGATACTGGCAAGTGAATTAGATCCCAGAGATCGAGAGAAGACTGCATTTACCATCGGATCAGGTTTGTGGCAGTTTACAGTGATGCCTTTCGGACGTGTAATGCCCAGCTACATTCGAAAGATTGATGGAAACGTGCTTAGAGGTCTGTCGTGGGAGACATGTCTTGTCTACCTCGACGATATAATTGTTGTTGGAAAATCTTTCGAAGCCCTACATCAATAACCTAGAACAGGTGTTCAGAGGTTGGAAGGAGCGAACTTGAAACTCAGCCCAAAGAAATGCCATTTATTTCGGAAGCAGGTGAATTACCTGGACATGTAGTATCTGGCACGGAGTAGAACCTGATCCGGAGAAGGTTAAAGCCGTAAAGGAATGGCCGGTCCCAAAGGATAAACATGAATTGAGAAGTTTCCTGGGTCTATGTAGCTATTATCGCCGCTATGTTTTGGGATTTGCCAACATCGCGAAACCGCTGACTCAGTGCAGAAGAAAGCGTTTGTTTCAATGGGATCAAGACTGCCAACGCGCTTTCGAAAGCTTAAAAGCGCCATGCTGAGTGCCCCTATATTGAGCTATCCACTACCTCAAGGGAATTATATACTTGATACTGACGCAAGTAACGTTGGTATTGGAGGGTATTATCAGATACAAGATGGACGAGAGAGAGTAATCGGTTACTATAGTAAAGTGCTATCAAAGCCAGAACGCAACTATTGTGTAACCCGAAGAGAATTACTTGCTGTGGTGAAATCCGTTGAACACTTTTACAACTTTCTCTACGTAAAGAATTTTTTTGAGAACGGATCATGCTGCTTTGAAATGGCTGCTGAACTTCAAGAATCCGGAAGGTCAAGTCGCCAGATGGATTGAAAGATTGCAAGAATTACATTTAGAATAGAACATCGAAGCGGAAGTAGTCACCGGAATGCCGATGCTCTCCAGAAGACCGTGCCCTGAAAACTGCAAGCATTGTTGTCATGCGGAAGAGAAGATGTGTCCTACCTAGGGTCACGTCAGTAATGACCAATGGCAACCCAGAGAACTTCAGAAAGATCAGAAAGAGGACACGGAATTGAAACATGTTTGGAAATGGAAAAAAGCAGGACGGAGACCAAGTTGGCAAGAATAGCTCCCTGTTCTTCAGCAGTAAAATCATATTGGGCGCAGGGATTCGATTACTGAAGAGGAAGGTGTTCTGAAACGAGTTCTGGAAAGTGAAGACGGCTCGCAGAAGAGGACGAGATATTGTTACCGAGAGTAAGGGTCCCCGAAATATTGAGAGAATTGCATGATGGAACTTGGAGGACACCTCGGTATAACGAAAACCTTAGAGAAAGTGCGCGAACGATTTTACTGGAGTTAATTGCAAGCAAGATGTAAAGATGTGGTGACAAAGTGTCAAGTTTGTGCTACAAGCAATGGGCCACATAAAAAGAAGAGCGAAGATGAGGCAATACAACGTTGGGGGTCCTTTCGAACGAATTGCCATTGACTTGGCGCCCATTTAATGTCAAATGATGAAATAAATACATACTCGTGGCTATGGATTATTTCAGCAAATGGGTTAAGCATATCCCTACCCAGCCAAGAGGCCACTGCTATCTCCGAAGTACTGGTTAAGGAATGAGTGAGCCGATTTGGTGTACTGGAATTGCATTCAGACTGGACGGAACTTCGAATCCGCAGTGTTTCAAGGGTGTGTGAACTTTGGAATAAGAAAAACAAGAACGACAGCCCTACATCCGCAGTCAGACGGAATGGTGGAACGCATGAACAGAACAATGGGAAAATATTTAGCGAAGGTCGCAGATCACCAACGCGACTGGGACCAATACATACATCTTTTCTTCTAGCCTACCGCTCATCTGTTCATGAGACAACTGGGCAAAACCCGCTAATATCCTCTTCGACCGGGAACTACGTCTACCATGTGATCTACAGTTTGGTTGTAAAACTAATGAAGAAATAGCCGGTGAAGACTTTGTAAATGACCTAAGACGGAAAATGGACGTAATTCATAACCAGGTGCGTAAAGAATCCAAATCGCAAGTGACAGGATGAAAGACCGGTATGACATCAAAGCTGAAGGAGGAGGTTATCAACCTGGAGATCATGTCTGGCTGTTTAACCCCCAACGTCGCCGCGGTTTGTGTCCAAAATTACAACGACAGTGGGAAAAATTGCCAAATGGAAAACCACGAGTCGTTCATTCGAATCGGCTGGCCCCGTACGAGTGGGAAGGACCGTACGGGTGTGAAGGGATAAATGATGTGTCTACCGAATTAAAAAATTGCCAAATGGAAAACCACGAGTCGTTCATTCGAATCGGCTGGCCCCGTACGCAGGAAGTAATGAAAATGATGAAGAAAAGACCGCACGAGTTTGTGAGCTGGACATGCAAGAGTGCACATTTCACGAGTTTATGTCTCAGTATAATGAAAGCATCAAGCGCGTTATGGGGAACAATGGAGGGTGAAACGGATCTGTTTGCGCTACCCCAGGAATATGCATTGGCGCATTGTGTCGCCCAGGATTTAGATATGACCAGAGGTGTTGCTACTGTATTCAAGAGAAAAAACGGAAGGATAGAAGAATTAAAGAACCAACAACCAGATATTGGGAAGGTTCTGCATCTGCACGACGTCAGTCACTATGTTTATTACCTTGTCACAAAAGTAAGTCATATCCAAGGCATCCTATGAAAATCTTTGGAAACTCTGATTGAATTACGCCAACAAGTACTGCAAGACAACGTCCAGAAGATTGCCATGTCAAAACTGGGATGTGGTTTTGATGGACTGAACTGGAGAATAGTGAGAAGCATGTTGGAAGTACTGTTCCGGTACACTGGGGTTAGCATCTTAGTCTGTAGCTACCAATTCTGGAATGTCGTCATATCCAAAGAAGACAATTGACTGCCACTTTTCTTAACCTCCAACTGCACTAGAGGCTCCAGCTGCAAGTATCGGCATGATTTCACTAAACGCGCTCGAGACGGATCGCAACTAAGGAGGGGGTAGTGTAACGAATATTGCGTCATCCCCCGGCGCCACTCCGAGGTGCCTGCTGGTTACGTCATCTGCCGGCGACCACGAGCCGCCGGTGAGCACGAGTTGCATCACCTGCCGGCGGATTCCTCCAGAACAGTCGCGGTGTCCGGGAGGTTCTGGATTGTCTTGACAGGTATAAATACGCGACGGCCGGCGACCGCGAGTCAGTCTTGAGTCCGCAGTGGAAGCTGAACTGTGAAGTGTGCATCGCGGTGAATAGCTGTGCAGTGAGTGTGCTCAGTGAAGTGAACCGTGGTCAGTGCGTCGTATTGTGATCAGTGCAGTGAACTGTGGCCAGTGTTTAGGACTGTGCGAGTGTGCAAGAGGAGTGTAGTGTAAATAACTGAAGAGAAGTGTAGTGTAAATAAAGCAAGAGAAGTGTAGTATAAATAAAGCAGAGAAGTGTAGTGTAAATAACTGAAGAGAAGTGTAGTGTAAATAAATAATCAAGTGTTTTCAGTGATTGTGTTAAGTAACAAAATAAACGTTTTTTGTGAAAATAATACGAGACTTTTAATTACCACCTAGAAACGTAAAATATCATTACTTTTCGTGTAATGTTGCATGAAATGTAGGAAATAGAACAATTTTCTTTGTTTCAAAATCGTATCAAACTTTGTTTCTTCAATTTTCTTCTCAAACGTGCACTTTTAAAAATGAAAAAAGTCCTATTTTCAGTGTCCTCTGCATTTTCTAAAATTGCGAAACACTTCATAGCATAACTACAAAGTTGATGCCAGATATTTTTAACTTAATAAAGTATATTGTAAAAAGGCGTGTCTGTAAATAATGTCATGTACAATTTTTCAAAAAACGAGTATTTTTTCTCATTTTTGCTTAAAATAAATGCAATTTATATTTTCCCTTCAAACGACAATTCTATTTTTATATATCCTCGACCAGATAAATTTAAAGCTTTAGGCTAAATGTTTAAGCCGCATTTTCGCCGAAAACTGTTGTTTTCGATAATTGTGTTATTTAAACTGCCAGAAAGTTTGTAATGTTGTAATACCAAACATTTCGAAGTTGAAATGACATTTTAAGAACATTGACAAATAATCTTTCTGGCAACATTGAAAGACCATGTTAGACGTTGTTAGACATTTGTATAAAAAAGGAGCAAATATTCCCATTCCACGTGTCTGTGTGTGTATTTACGTAGTCAATGTAAATCACCATACATAAAATATTTTCAATTAAAACCAGATTAAATGACAATAAATTACATTTTATTAGGCTTTTCAGAAAAAAATTACCAAAGACAAGACTTGACATAGTCATGCACCGCATAATAATCAAAAAGGCAACCAGATTAGCAGTAAGTTTACTCGAAAAATTCAAATAAACCAAGCAAAACAAGTGTTCATTTTCATGATTATCTTGAAATTCCGTTTGACTTTACGTTCGTAAACGACATATGTTCTTCTCTGCTAACGTAAGTGCAACTATTTTAAGATCACTCAAATTTTGAAATTTGCTTACAATAACTTTGTATTTGTGATGAAGCCAATCAGGTTGAATTGCATACAGATCTTGATTTCATCTCAAAATAGCATATAAAAATTACAATTTCAAACAATCACATGCTGTCCCTGTAGAGTCAGCAGCCGTGGTCATCCCTCCCTTCACAGTAGGATACAACAAAACAAAGTATTTAGGGAGCGATGTTCACCGTATGTTTTTCCGTCTTATGATTGCCCATTTGCATTTGTACACGAAATCACCACACAGTGTTTCCGTAAGGCAACGTAGAGCCTGATTACCAGGCAGGTTCCAAAGGCTCATTGACCTTTGTGTTTGGGACACCAACTCTTGTGTCTCAAGTAGCGAAACATTAAGCAGGTCTTTGCGCCGAACGTGAATCTATCTCGAAGTGACCTATTGGCCATTGTGTTTCAGACTGCCAAATACTGCCTATGTGGGGCTGGCAGAGCGCAGTTACCCCGCCTGTTCTTAAAATTGGTTATGTGCAGCCTGGCAGAGCGTTGTTACCCCGCCTATTCATTATGAGAGAAATAAAGTTGACCTTGTAAAAGAGCGACAAACACCGTATATGGGTCCGTTTTGGAATGGTCACTTAGCTATTGTTTGGGACAGCCACATATTGTCCCTTTCTAACCTAGTAAGACGTGGTGCCCAGACCAAAGCTCCGCAGACCAAAGCTGAGATAGTTTGCGTAATTAGATTCCACCTTCAAATGGCCTACGGGCCTACGTGATTGTAACCACCCCATATTGTGAGTGTGGGGCCAGGCAGGACGTGGTTACCCCGCCAGTTCCAGTTGCGATGAGCAAAGGTGAGCTTGTTGTGCGCCTTATGTGATTCCGCCTTCAAATGGCCTACTGGCCTAGTGTTTGGACCACCCATATTGTGAATATGGGGCCAGGCAGGGCGTGGTTACCCCGCCAGTTCGAGTTTCGATGAGCAAAGGTGAGCTTGTTGTGCGCCTTATGTGATTTCGCCTTCAAATGGCCTACAGGCCTTAGTGTTTGCGACCACCACATATTGTGAGTGTGGGGCCAGACAGGGCGTGGTTACCCCGCCAGTTCGAGTTTCGATGAGCAAAGCTGAGCTTGTTGTGCTCCTTATGTGATTTCGCCTTCAAATGGCCTACAGGCCTTAGTGTTTGCGACCACCACATATTGTGAGTGTGGGGCCAGCAGGGCGTGGTTACCCGCCAGTTCCAGTTGCGATGAGCAAAGCTGAGCTTGTTGTGCTCCTTATGTGATTCGCCTTCAAATGGCCTACTGGCCTTAGTGTTTGTGACCACCACATATTGTGAGTGTGGGGCCAGGCAGGGCGTGGTTACCCCGCCAGTTCCAGTTTCGATGAGCAAAGGTGAGCTTGTTGTGCGCCCTTTGTGATTCCGCCTTCAAATGGCCTACTGACCTTAGTGTTTGTGACCACCCCATATTGTGAGTGTGGGGCCAGGCAGGGCGTGGTTACCCCACCAGTTCCAGTTTCGATGAGCAAAGTTGAGCTTGTTGTGCGCCTTATGTGATTTCGCCTTCAAATGGCCTACTGGCCTTAGTGTTTGTGACCACCACATATTGTGAATGTGGGGCCAGGCAGGGCGTGGTTACCCCGCCAGTTCCAGTTCGATGAGCAAAGGTGAGCTTGTTTGCGCCTTATGTGATTCCGCTCAAATGGCCGGCCTTAGGTTTGCGACCCCCGGGCCCCTTTGCTTGTTATGCGCCTTATGTGATTCCGCCGTCAAATGGCTATTGTGTTTGAGACCGCTATATTTTGTCATTAGTTTCAGGCAGGGAGTAGTTTCTCTGCCAATCAAATTTGCTAAGAACAAAAATGAGCGTTGATAAATTATTTTGTACATGAATATATTACATATTATTGAAGTACATAAATTTGTGGCGATTTAAAACAGAAGAACAAGTATTCGAAGTATTGGAGGTATTTCTGGTACCAACAAGGTGACCACCCTTGCTAATTGCTCTATTAATTTAATTAGCCGGAATTTTGTATCCACTATACTCCGAAATAAATAATGTGGAACTTGAAGGTCACAAGGTTGACGGAGCGGGTGATACTGTCATTCAATGCGGAGTTTCGTTGTAACATATAATGTAGCTACACGAGCTCTCGATATGATAATGATTCTCTCTCCTAGTTCGTGATCTCATAGTGCTACTTTGTTTAATTTGGAGTATATTGTGTTGTTACCATTTGTGGTTTTTGAATTTGATAATCGATTGTGAATGAGTCGTTTTACTCAAAAATGAAAAATGGTTTTTTTTAATCTAATTTTTTTTGTTTGCTATTTAATTTTCTACTGGATTTTTAATTAATTATTATTTTTTTTTTTTTGGCTTAGTAATTTTCAAAAAGTGTTAATTATTTCGTTCATTACACATTTTTTACGAAGAAAAAAATTGTAAATAAAATGTTTGATAATGGAATAGAAGATATTATTGAATTGACTACACTTCAAGCAAATCATTACCATTTTAACTTGTATTTTCTCTCAGCTACTTTGATAAAACTTTACACATGTGTAATATTTCCATTTGGAATCCAAAAATTTGTATTTGACTTTATTGCGAATTCAATTTTAAAAAATGCCATTCAAAAGTATAAAATATGTCGTAATGATAAAAAGGGATATATGTATATACGAATTGTGACTCACTTGTGATCATGTAGCCTGGATGTGTCGTGGCGATATGAGCTTTCTGACAACTTTAGCCATCTTCGTGCTTTGGATTCACCATCTTGTATTTACATTAAATGAGGAGGTGGTGTGATCGAAGTTTCTCCAATAATGCTCATTATCTTTTATTTTCAGTTACCAATTGGTGGATAGTGACAACCTGATATCTTAGCTTTCTGTTTGATCATTTAGTTGCCTGGTGATGACAACACTAAATTGTACAGAAGTGTGTATTGTACTTACAAATTAAATTTCGTTTCTGAGGTTATTTAAGCAAGTGATATTGTTGTTAAAATTTTCATTGTCACCGCGTATGTGTTCCCGCTGTCTGTGGTGTAGTGGTGTAGGAAATATCTCGTAATATGTACATATATTAGGCTGTATCGAAAAAAATAAAATTCAATGGCGTAGAGAAAAAATTACTTTTTGATGTAAGTATAACATATGCACCAATAAACGTTTTTAATACGGATTTTGAGGTGCCACAACCACATAATCCTCCCATTTTTGGCCTTGTTTAATCATTTTTCATGTTTTTATTCATCATTTTCTTGCTTTTAAAAATTGGCGAATACATTTTATTTTATGGAATTATCGACGAATTTTTGGGTGCGGTGGTGCCCACATTATCCCGTAACAATTTTATCAAACATTAAACATCAAACATTTCTTATTTGACTCAAACAATATGCTACATTAGTCTGATTATGGCCAAATTTACTTTAAAACCATAGAAAATGACACTTTTCAAATGGCCATAGCTCCGTAAATGGTAACCAGTAATAAGATGATGAAAAGTTCCCTTAAACCAAATGGCGTGCGAGTGGTTACATTATAATTCTAACATAAAAATAATATTTTTGAAAGGTTTCTTAACACTCGTCCTACCACCCACACTCATCTACAGGCAAAAACCTCTTTTTTTAATTTTAATTTTTTTTGGCAAGTTAACACTATTTTATCTGACTGAAAAATATGAAAAATAAACAATTTATATTATGAAAAAATTTTTTAATTTTAATTCCTTGTTTTGAAAAAAGTAACAAAAAATAATTTTCATTGTCTTAGAACCATGAAACTTTTTTGACATTTGGGCTGCAGTTAAAAAAAACTATTTTCTGCCTTTAAATCACCTTGACTTTAAGTAGACTTTGAAGATGACTGCAACAGTTCTGAGCATTTATTTTGGAATATATTATACATTGTTGTTGTAATAATATTTTGAATTTGGAAGGTAGTTACAAATTATCATATTTTTAATCTTTCTAATCCTTTGTTTAAGCACATCAAAGGGCAAGGAAAGACTATAGTTTTGGGTAGTTTATAAGAAAATAATTCGGTCACAGGTGAAGGATAATGGCTATAATGTCTATGATAATGGGGAAGCAGGTGAGGATAAAGGGAAACAGGTTGAAAGAGAATTTGCTAGAACAGTTTTATTGTGTCTTAGAACTCCGGTCCAGGCACGAAAAAATCTTAAAACTTTATTTCAGAACACTTGTGAATTTTTCACATTTTTTAATTAGTGAGCCACAGTTTAAAATAAATAAGGCTTTAGTAGTCAAGTATTTGGCTGACTGGTAGACACCGGTCCTAAGTACAGAATGGCAGCAGAAACGTTGAAAACTGTGCCTAGGACGCGGCATCTCCCGGACAGCTAAGTTATTACTCAGTCAGTGGATGCCTACGCTCTCACATCTCTAGCTGTTTCAGCCTAGTGAAAAAGTTGTCTTTTCCCTTACCTAAGTATTTATTCTTGTAAACATATTACGTGTTCTTGTATATGTATTATATATTCTTGTATTCTTGTATATTCTTGTATAGTATATATTCTTGTATTTACAATCCGGACTCTGCGAAAAATGTGCCATTTGTAAATAATAATTGTATGAAAATTAAAAATTGATTTAATGTAGCACCCACCTGCGAACACCCATCCCCGAAATGTGATTTACAGCATTGGTGACTGGTACTGTGCGAGAAAGCCCATTCCAATATTGCTCAGCAATGAGATAAAAATTCACAGAATATAAAATATTTCGTTTAATTTTATCGTGAAAGATAATTTCGGTATTTTCCTTGAATTTAATTTTCCAATGATTTCGCCTTCTCTTTTCTGACTGCCCATGCTATGGAGTGGGGGTTACCCAAACAACTAAATATTCAATATTGTAAAAAAGGACTATCATAAAAGTCATATTTTGTAGAATACTACCGAATATAATGCGGATCCAACCTTTCCCCCTTGATTTCTCCATTGTCGCCCATATATATTTTAACTTGCACCTGAACTGTTCCTCATCATTTCCCCATTTGTCATCTACCCGTCCTCCAAAACACGTCATTATTTGAATTTACTTGTTCTCAGAAAAAGGTGTGTATCCCTGAGACACGCAAACCTAGTGTATAAGGCTCAGGAGGCTTATGCGCTTCCGATTTATTCGCGATTGTAATATGTGTTGCAGTAATCTTTTTTCTTGTATGTCATAATCTGCAAACTTTCATTGTTTCTTCTGAAATAGTTTCGATGTATGATGGGGTGTAATTCTGTATCTACCATTAATACACTTACAAGGTTTTGAGTCGATGTTTTCTTATTAACTGCCAAAAACTGTCGTCTTCCCTAAGCGTATGATATACTTATGCAAATGATGAAAAATATTTTAAAAAATGATTTGCAACTACATTCCGAAGTCAAAATATTACTGGATGTTACGACAATATATACAAATGTATAATAAGCTCTAAAATAAATGCACAGAACTGTTGCAGTCGTTTTCAAAGTTTATTTAAAAACAAGGTGACTTAAGTGCGGGAAAATGATTTTTATTTTTTTAACTGCAGCACAGCTGTCGAAAAAAATCTGGAATAAATTAACAACAATTTTTGCTTTAAGAGGAACGCTTGAGATTTTTTGAGCCTGTCCAATGGTTCTAAGACAATTAAAATTATTTTTTGTTACTTTTTTCCAAACTATTTTTTTTTAAATTTGGATCTGAGATAATATCAAAAAATATGTTTCTGGTATTATAAATTGTCTTCTTATTTTTCATATTTTTTCAGTCAAATAAAGTGTTAATTTGCCGAAAAAAAATTCTCTCTGTTTTTCCGAACGTCCATAAATGAAAGTCCCTCCCTCACTCATCCCTCATCCCCACGTAGCATTGCCGGCACTAGTTATGTTCTCGACCCGCATTTCGTTCACTTCCGCACTCCCCTTCTCCCATTTCGGCGCACAGCTCCTGCGCCTTCCCCCCGCCTCGAAAGGCTCAGCGCACCGCCCTTGCCCCCGCTTCCCTCGCACCGCGCCTTCCCCCCACCCGCACCTCGTTCATCACTCTGCCAGCGCTCTGTATGCACCGGCACGCCCTTTCTGCGCCTTCGTTTTAATACCAGGAGGATCTTTCGGACATCCCTCTCTTCCCCTCTCCTGACACCTCGCCCTTTTCATTTGCTTTTCTCTATCCGGCCATAATCATTCCTCTGCCTTCTATTATATCTGTGGTTACGTTATTTCTAGACATCTCTATTGTTACTCGTCTCAACTGGTACTCGCGGGATTCTTTTATTTTATCTTATAATTTTCTTTTGGTTTTCCCCTATTTTAAATTCTCCCACCGGTTTCAATTCCCCCACCGCCTCTGTAAAGTCAAATGTTGCCGCTGCACTGTCTCTGACCGGGAGGTTGAAGGGAAGGGGTCCCGACCGTGCCGGCTTTTTGGCACTAGATGTGTAGCTAGGTCGAATTTAAACGTTTTTGGAAGAAGAATTCTAGCGGTTACTCTGATCTCCAGCTTTTTGTGGTGTCTTCAATCAACACCAGGTGAACGCCGGAGCAGTACCCTAAGGAACAGGCACGGACCGCGCGCGATCTTACCTTAGGCCATGGTATTGTCAATAGAATTTGCCAAACACATTCACAACCGAACTCTTTGGAGGAACTTTCCCACATGCCTTACGATTTATTATTAAATTCAAGTCCCAAGTAGAACCATGACAGAATTTATTTTAAAAACTCCTAATACCCAAATAAGACTTCAATTTCAGTTCAACTTCAATCAATTAGCATAGTAGGTTGGTTGGTTTTCCCAGTTATTTATTTTCTTTTGCTTCAAAGTTATCCTCATAGCCAAATTATCATACGTATTAAAATTTTGGTATTAAAACTTGTGTATTCAAACTTAATGTACTAAAATGTGTGTATTAAAGCCTACCATATATATATATATATATATATATATATATATATATAAATTTCTAGCGACAGTTAAGATGAGGGAAGGAGGACACAGGCAATGCCTGGGTGCCTCCGACTCTCACCTTTCTCACGCTGCCGCTTACAACGTTCCATGCTACAGGATTATGAATAATACTCGCGCGCGATCTTTCCTTTCTCTTTCTTGTCCTATCATTTTTCATTACACACATACACAACTACAACCGCTACACTACCACACACGACGGGAGATCAGTCGAGAGCATTAAGCTTGTTCCAGCATCGGTGATGCCCCGCAGGCGAAAATATCTTAATGCGAGAATCCCGCAAACCCACGTGTAGATCGCCACCCGATCCCACATTGTAGCGGGGAATGAGCACCACCTCCTCCTCGCTGTAACATGCACTACAACGTCGGGACTATTATAAAGTAGTTGATGCGCCCAGAAATACGAAATACTGATTTCTCCTTCTTTTGAATACACCCTGTTTTTTTTAGTTGTTTCATCTTTCCGAACCCACATGTTGTTTTCACAAATTAGATTCTTTCTACCTCCTACGGTTCCCTTTTTTTCCTCTTTTCGACCTTTTTCATCCCGTGCAGCGAGTCCGTACGCTCCGTCCAACCGAACGCCCAACAGCCTGTGTCGGCGGGCAATTTAACCCTAGACCACAGCGTGTGTCGGATTGGCTTTGTCACAGCTGGCTTTCAACACTGACCTTTTTGCCTCCCGTAATGAATTCTATGTGATAGAAACTCTACTTGGATACCAAATGACTAACTTTACTTTTATTATTGATTACGTCGTGAAAACTATGAGCGAACCTTACAAACATTTCTTGCAAGTTGGATCAGGAAATAAGACATTGGAATAAATCTAAGCATCTTTGTATACTTGGGGTCGTCACTACCACAGATAGGTCGACGTATTACTTTTTGGAGGGTGCAAGAAACACTATCAAAATGAATGTTCAATGATTTAATTAAAAGACTAGATGTAGACACGTTGATCACGTTTTGTCAAACAAAATGTCTATTAGGATAGTGTCAGTCTGTAGCTTTAAAACTAAATATGAAATTTTCTCGCTACGAATAGCTTAAACGTACCGATTGAAGAACGGCACGAAGTTTACAATTTATTGCACAAAGAAATATAAAACTTTAACATAAATAAGTGAATAATAACTCTATAATTAACTAATCATCACAGGTTGGTTAACACATTTCAGGTCAAAAGTTAACACATTTAAGCCAAGAGTCAACTTCACCTTTTGAACTCAAGTGGAGGTTACTTCTTAATGTCTGTAATGTCCTTAATGTCCTCCCCGGAAAAATCAACCTCGGGAAAAGTTTAGCTATTAAATGAGAAATTAAGAAACTAAAATGAAAATAAAATTATTAGAAAACTATTAAACTTTTAAAATATTAAATCTACTCGTTTCATTTGTGCATACCACCGGTGCAATTTTTGAAGACAATTTTAGTTTTATATGCCCGCTTAAACGAAAAATAAATGTTTTTGAAATGACTCGTATCGTGGACTATCACGAATCCGTCCGTATCTGGTTTTTGCGGGGCAATGGAAGTTTAAAACGAGTGATAAAACCGGGAGTTGGGTGGGACAGCCCTCTGCAACTTTGTTCCACAGAATCAGCGCCTACAAATATCAACGAAGCTAATAAAGCCTAATCTTTATCTGATTTCATAAATTATTCACTTCTTTGTTATAGTTTTTAAAATATCTCTTAGTTTTGCGTGAGCACTATTGTATCTTTCGTTATCAACCTATAAGTTGTTTAATCCTTGTTAGACAAGGATTAAAATTCCGACGCGTGCAAGTCTGTCATGCTTTAGTTTTCTTCGTTCAAGAGTATTTCGAAGAGGTAAAATTATGTGATAAGTTTGGACATATGGATACATGCCTCCTAATTCGCAATGCACCTGCCAGCACTGCTCTGGGCGTAGAAATCTTAATGACTAAATTTGAGAACAAACAGCGAATTTCCTTCATGTTTTTCGGGCAAGTTTATCATTACTTTCTTGTTTTTTTGTCATCACACTAACCAGGGAGACTCGTTATTTATCGGAGTGTCTCTTCGGGGGCATCGCGTCCCCTTGTAGCATATGATATTCCAACATATAACTCGAAATGCCGTCGGAAGGTAGATACTTTTTGAATAGATACGTTTCTACTTTTGGAAATATGTCAGGATTGACATAAAAATTTATATTACTAAAATGGTAGTAAGTAATAGGTAAGAATAAAAATATCAAAAAATTGTTTCATTTTATGCAGGTGGTTGGCAGAGAAGATGAAGAATGCCAATAAGTACCACACGATTTTTTTTTTGTTAAAGATCCTTTCATAGGTAGGAAGAGAAATGAAAGCAAGCAGTCTGATTCACGCAAATCATGAGCTTGATGGAATATGTCAGCTGCAGAAAAAGAGAGAAGCAAAATAGAATTCATCCCAGTATTTAAGGAAATCATCAATGAGCCTTGAAAACGTTACGTATCAAGCTCAAAAACGCATTTATAAAGGTTCAATCATTGTTGCACTCGATTATAATGAGACATGTAGGAAATTGATTAGGTTCTGAAGGTCACGTAACATGAAGCTAGAAAACTACATGACAGGCGTTAGAGTATGAGTGCAACTAGCCCCGGTCTCTCCTATTGCGTTCACACATATGCGTGCTCGCATACGCTGATAGTTTGTGTACGCATCATGAATGTCAGAACACAATGTTATCAAACAATTAATTTCCATCTTTGTTTAAAATTCAATCTTTGTTTAAACAATGTCACAATTGTTGTATGAGATCAGCTATAAATTTTGCTAATAGTATTGTTCAGATTTGGCATGTAGAAGAGTAGTAATTTTCACATGCCAAATGAACCTGCGCCATTTTGGCGATGTTAATCTCTGCTGACAGCAAACAATAGCAGAGCAGCATCGGAATTCTGGGTCGAAATTTTGAACATTGTTTCTGTTGGTGTTTTCCAATACGCTTTTTAAAGGATAGAACAATTTAATTTCTGAAACAACAATATACTGACAGGCTCATAAATCGTCGACGTTTCAACGCATACTCTCGGGATTTTGTCAGGTTTTATGCTCCTCTTCTTGTGTACTGAAGTACATCGCAAATAATTCAGTTAATTTAACGAAATCTCGATTAAAAAGCCAATAAAACTTTGTTTCTTTCATCATGGTTCCTGCACATCGAAATTGCTTTTGTTTAAGTTACTTTGACAGTACACGAATAAATATTTAAATCGTTGCCGAATAGTTGAAAAAATATAAAATGAGACGACTATTCCTAAAAGTCACTTCAGAAAATAGACCTCAAAATGAAAATATGTGCGCTTTAAAACTCTACAATATTATTATTTAAACTGATAATATATGCACAAAAATAAGACACAATTTCATAAATATTGTACACAATGTCACATTGGATTTTAATATATGTTTTCTTAAACACTCGTTTTTCTTTCTTTCAATATAAGTTGATTTTCTCTGACAACATTCCACACCGCTTTCCTTCAACAACGTCTCTCTTCGTCAAAGAATGCCCAACTGCTTCCTTATTCCAGCAACCTTTGCATCACTCTGCTCCGCCCACGGCCTGTTGTGTTTGCTCAACAAGCCCAAGCGTAGTGGGACGTGAATATTCATATCCTCTGAAAAATGGCTGCCGATAACTGCTGTGCGTTTTCGACCCGCCCCAGGCCGCGTCGCACGCGAAACGGTACCGCGGCAGGCGATCACTCGCAACGTGCGACGCCAATTGTGGGCTAAACAGGAAATTTAGAAAACAAAATCCAAAGAGTGAAAGAAAAAACAACAAAAGAAACCTGACGGCCACAAAATTTACTCAGACACTAAGAAAAACCTAGGTAAAAAAATAGACTATTTGATAAAGAAGTTAAATTATTTAGTAATAAATTACAATTAGAAATTAAAACTTGTAATAAAATTGAAAAATTGTAAAGATTAATATAAAAATATTAATTTAATTGTGTAAATAGTTAAATAATAGTGCGCCATGAAAGTCTCTCCGCGCTGGCCCGAGTCAGGGCCTCCTATTAAAAATGACAATGTTGTTGGTAGCAAACAGATCACAGGGAAATAAGTGAAGGGGCCAACACTTCCAGCATCTGTTATAATTGTGGTGAGTGCAGAGTTTACGTTTTATTTTGTTGCACGCTGCTACCAGCATAATTTTTGTTGCAAGCACGAAGGATCCACCGCGTAGAAGCTTTCCTAGCGCGCTGTTTTACACAGAGATGTAAACAAATCATGTACACTGGTATATTTTTTTAGTGAATCGTTATAGCTTATTGCCTTCGATACGGTCCTCGGAATACATTTACGTAGATCGAAAGGATAGTGATTACGAGGGAAATATGAAAACAGTTGAATGATGCTACATGTTCTCCTATGGGGGGAATTATGAAAGGGAATTGTTGAAGGGAAATATGAAAAGATAAACCGAGTGAAGTTAATGACTATTTAATTAGTAAATAAGTAAATCTGAACCAACCAATAAAATAAAGTAAAAAAATTATATATATATATATATATATATATATATATATATATATATATATAAACGAGACTCGGTTTATCTTATATATGTATGATTAGTAAGTATAAAGTAAAAAAATTTCGGTCTCGGGCGACAGAAAGTCGTGGGGCTTTTTGTCGCCGCTAGATCGTTAGAACATTCGTACTGTCTTTGGTGTAAAAATATCTATTAATATAACACACATAGCAGACAAGACGAAATGAAACAAATCTGTCTATCCAAAAAGAGGCCGTGAAAATGCCAAGGGCAAACGCAAGCTGCTGTTCTAATTCGCAAGCTGCTGTTCTCGTTACATAATGAGGGTGTCGAGCAGTGTTAACGCGCCAGACTCATTCATTTTCTTTTGTATAAAGCAGAGATGGTGAGCAGGCAATGAAGTTAGATACATATTTGATGCTGAATAAACTCGCATAGTAAACGTAAGAAGTACAATTCTCTTCAGTACAGTCTATCCTAGTGGAACTCTTTTCAGCTTGCCAGTGATGATGATGATGATGATAACAACAACAACAACAAAATAATAATAATAATAATAATAATAATAATAATAGTATAAAGAAAATGAGATAATTTTCCTGGAAGTCCTTGATTCATATTATAAATTGTATTTAGAAACGTACAGGGCAAGTCAATTACGGCACCAATATGTTGTTTCATTTTATTACGTTTGTTCCCAAAAGTTTTACGTATCGAACCTGCTGTTAACGCTTATTGTCACTCGCAACCAAGAATGTTTCTATGCTGTTTACATTATCTTGCTCATTGTTATTTACAACTTTGAAATGTTTTTATTTAATACAATTGTGTAGTAAGTATTATTGTAATTCTGTTGGTCTATCTGTGAAGTTACACAATATTGTACCTGTTTGAAATATTGATATTCATTTCAATACCTGAAGAGAAGGGCGTGTAAGCACCCAAGAAAAGGCGAAATTTAACGTCTTGGTGTCGTAATTTACTTCCTTCTAAGATCCAAGAGGTCAATTAATCATAGTAATCGTGTTAATAGTAATAGTAAAATGGACGATAATAATCCTCTTTTTAGAATAATTATTTTGTATTTAGTAAAAACGATTTACAGTAGTATTCATACACAATTCTAACTTTCTCATCACTATTTACGTAGAATTGAGAATGTAATCCTGCGGCGAAAATCGGAAAATGCATGCAACATGCAAAACGCATATTGTGGGTCCCTGATACCTAAAGGAAGTAAATTACTTCCTCTAAAATGTTGTGTAGATATCCACGTTTCCAAGAATCCACGTATTGTGGGTCCTTGATACCGAAAACTTGGTTTACGGGAACACGTCTCTCTATCCGTTCGTCTCTCCGCTCATCTATGCTCGTCGGGCTGTTAGTCAACAGCATTAGAGGCTAAACCGTTGGCAAGATTTTTATCTAAATTGCTATTACCCGATCGATCTTGTTGATAGGTCCTTTGAATTTTGAAACGGACGTTTTAACTTTTGAAGATATACACACACACGCACACGCACACACACTCAATGACATTTTCAAAAATTATTCCAAATGGCTTCAATTTTTAACTTATTTTTTCTCGGATATTCGATTTTCTTCTCGGAGGTTTGAGTTTCGTTCAACTCCCTAAATTATCAACAACTGCAAAAGTTACAATTTTGTCGACGTCTTCCAATAAATACAATATTGAAGATACCATTTTTAATGTAATTGTTCTTCAAAATTATGTGTTTAAATACATTACATAATTTTTTTCAAAATATGAGTCGTTTTGCGTACTTTCGTGTGAAATAAATGCAATTTTAAAAATGATATTTTCTCAGAACGGTTCCAATTTATTTCTTAATTTTTTCTCGGAAGTGGGAAGTGCGCTTATAAATATTAATTGGTCCTATTTTCGTAGATCACTGAATTTTCGAAAATCCGAAAAGTTGCAATTAATTAACCCGTTGTAAAACCAGTAGTTTCAAAAATGTTCTGGGACTATTTCACAATATTTGGCAAGTGACCTTCACTCAAAGTAAGTATGTTAATTTAATATACATTAAATGTGTTTTAGCCTCGGTTTCATTAATATTATATTTTTTTGTATTTATCCTGAAATATTTATAATTTTTTATGACGATTTATACACAACTTTTTGTTGACGATTGTGGGCGGAGCATATCCTTCGAAATTGGTGAATGTATTCAGCAATTAAATTGTTTTATTTTCGCCACATACTTGTGCATTTGGTACAGTAATAACTAGGGATCGGATTTTCATGTAAATACATGTTTTAACACGGACAAGATACCTACATTCACAAATATTTTTTAGACGTAACACGTATTCCTAAAAGAATTGGAATAATTTTTATTTTACATATTTTGGTATAATTACGTATTTTTACATATTCTACTTCTACATATTTCGGTAGATTTTAATATATTTATAAGTAAAAATAAACATTTCACTTGCGCGTTCGAAATATGCTACTTCAAAACTTTGTCACTGAAATATTTGCAAAGCCATGCAATGCGCTAGTATTAACCATGCTTTACTCGAATAAACAAACATTTTTCAGATCATTGTCTTATCGCTTTTCTGGAGTCGGGGTGGGGGGAGGGACGTATTCTCCCCCCTTTCTCTCTCTCGCTCTCTCTCTCAAGAAGAAAGAGAAGAAGACCAATTGTTGCGCTTGTGACTCATGGGTCGAGTAGATCCCTCCTCTGCAGTCTCCTTCCCTCCACCCAGTTACGTAAAGCGTTCCTGGAGATGGTCTAGTGTTGACCGTAAAACATACTCGGTACAAGTCTTTGAACCCTAATTCGAGCTGTGGCTCAGTGCCGAGTCAGGTGTGACGTATCTTTGTGTCCGTTTACTTTGCCTTGGTGGCCTTCTCCTTCGTTTGCTTTTTTGCCAGCAAGTGCACTTTTGTGAATAAACCTCTAAACCCTGTCCTTTGGGAGAGAATGTTCATGGAATATCCTGACAAATGAACGTCCTCATTTAAAATATAACCCTAATATTTGATGTTTTTATGTTCGTAATTATTTGAACAGAAAACTACAACCAATTAGCAGTGAAATGTTTAATGATATGTATGTTTCAGAATCAAAAAGACCTGTTTTTTCTCTCGCGAAAGCCACGGGATTCAAATTAGACATAAAAAAGTTCTGCAGGAAGAATTTTGGAAGAATAATCTTTTTATTTTGAAAACAGCGTAATGGTTGCAATGAGAAGAAGATCGAATGACATTCGAGAGCGAAAAAAAAGACAAACTGAGCCTTTGATCTTCTTGAGATGAAAAACGTGATTTGTGGTAGGAGTATTTCAGGAAAAGCGAGAGTAAAAGCAAGGATTTACCGAGACAAAACACGTTCGACCGTGTACAGCATATTTCCTTTCATTCAAACGTCGTTCTGGCTTTTATAAGTTAATATGCACTCTGAGAGTCTGTTACTTCATGTTGTCAGCGCCATACGCAAACTTTCATTGATGTTTCTGCGGTCGGTGTGTTTTGTTTAATATCCAGAAAATCATTCTATTACATTTATCCAGAATAGTAACTAAATAAATAAGTAGTTCTGTTATTATGTTGAAAACAAGACAATCTTGTCAGGACAAAAAAAATTAAAATAACGGTACTTGATTCGTATCGTGAAACATATTCTGGGATCGAACACAAGAATCGGATGACAAAATTATTAATGGACAATAAAGCAATGGGAAAATAATATAATGCTTTAGCATTCGAAACCTTATAATTTGAAAGCCACCCTTGCTATGAAATGAAATTTTCTTCTCAATTCATTAAAAAGAATTTTAATACTGCTTGGTACGAAGGCAAGAAGTAGTCTAAAGAAAACTAGTTATGCTAAATAGCTCATAGTTTCTCGCATTATTTCTAACTTAAACAAGATACGAAAATTCAGAGAGTTCAATGAAAATGAAACCTGTGCCATCCTTTCAAATATCCCTTGCTTTATACGTGTAAACAATTTAAAGAAAAAAAATTGAACGATATTTGAGTTTTTTTTATAAATCCATAAATTCCAAATTAGCAAAACTTCTTGTTTTTCAAAAAACTGTACATACCTTTCTTAAAGAATTGAGTTTTTAGAACAGCTTTCATTTACAACAAACATCTCAACCTTCAATATATTATTTTTGCTATGTTAGCATTTTCTCACTTTTGAAAATACAGAGAGTTTGTCGAAAAAAATTCAACATTTGTAATTTTTAAAAAAATCAAGAATTTTAACGAAAATGAGACCTGCGCCATTTTTTAAGTGCTCTTTACGCTATCGAGGACAAAGTTTAATAAAAATTTGCAGCATTCTTTTAGAAAATATTAAAACGTAATTGAAGCTTCATCTAAAAACCGAAAACGTTTGTTACAATTTTGCAGGGTCTTGAATTCATTTAAATCGATTGGTGAATATGTTTTGAAGAAAACAGTCTCAAAGGTCTAGGCGCTAGTGTTGACCAAAAACAGAGAAAAGGATAGACGGACGAACAGACGTTTAGCTGTCAATCTATTTTTTTATAGCAAAGACCTTCAAAACGTAGAACCTAACTACACACCGTGTTAGAGGAAGAAATTTACTACATAGGAACAAGATTTATCCCATTTTGCGTTACCAGGACCCGATATTAAGAGGTCTTTTTCTCAAGAAAAATCTCAGTTTCCCTGCGCACAATTAAGTTTACACGAAGTAAGGCACAAAGTAAAATTAAATGAACCACTAAAATAGAAGATTATGATTATGTTTTTTGTAGTCTTCTTAAGAAGTTTTATTCAAACGTTACTCGCACTACTATTATTTTCATTTGTTCCGGCAAGGAAACCACAGTTGTTATATAAAAATTAACTCCAGGCAATAAAGAAATAGTGCTATTTTAACAATTGCAGTCCATTAAAGAAAATTAAATGTAATGTGAAGAATAATGAGGAGTAAATTTGATAACAAATTCATTCGTAAGAATGTCGCCTAGAAATGTTTGAAAATTGCAGCGAAATTTCGTGATTACCATTGCTAATGGCACGCCCATTACTGAAATCGCAGTGGGAAATATAGGACATTTGCTATTCAGAGGAGCAATATTCCACCATTGTCGTCGAAAGTTACAACTGTAATTGCCTAGATGTTCAATTGGTTAAACTTTAAGAGCCCTTTCCCATCTGGCAAAATTTTATGATCTTCAGTGAGCTTTTAACATGAGCAATTTTCAAATTGAGATACAATTCGGAAGGAGGAAGTAGGTAAAGGCAAGTGTAACAAAAAATGAAATAAAATGTTTTGCCTTGTTATAAATGAAATCTTGTAAAAACAACAACCAAATTGTTGTTATGACTGGTTATGACTATGATAATTTGTAATGTTTGTTTATGTCAGAAAAGATTATTTTCAATTGGTGAAAAGATTGGTTGCTTGGTGACGGATTTTTTTTCAATTTGTTTTAAAAAATTCGCAAATTACATAGATTTATGTAAAACATGAAGTAGTAAAATCTTGACCTACTCTTTAATGATACATTTTATAAAAGTTAATTATTAATTAAACTTTCTAAAATGAACAATTGAAAGTCGATATGGAATGTCTAAAGTATATGTCTTGCAGTCGTCTGGTGAGTACTATTGTCTGTAAGTTGATGCTAGAATATTGGATGGTTATGTAGTCTTTGTAGGTATTTTGCACTGGTCTTCTTGATTTCTTTTTTATTGTTGGATCTGAAGCTTTGTGTAATGTTGCATTCGTTTCATACAGGAGTATTTACAAATTTTCTTAAGGCTATTGACTGGAAGCGTTGTAATATTTCAATATTAGAACTTTGAGCTGTTCCCCAAAGCTCAATTCTATATGTCCAGACTGGTTTTAATATTACTTTTATGCACGATTACTTTGTGTACGATCATTTTCTTTCCAGTAGCCAGTGTAATCTTCTAGTTTTAGGTTAATTCTTTTCTTTTTTCTTGATATGTTTTTTCCATGTGAGTCTTCTACCACAGTAAGTCCGAGATATTTTGACGAGTCATTTTGAGGAATAGATTGCGGTCCTATTTTTATAGGTGGACATGGTTTCGCGCTTCAGACTGAAGGGGACTTGGTCAGACTTCTTGTTGCTGATCTAGAGGCACCAGCGTTTCTGCCACTTGTGAATGGATTGCAGATGTTCTTCCACGAGACGAGATGTTTCATCTGGATCTTCGAGCTAAGATGGCTGCGTCGTCCGCGTAGGTTGATGTCAATGCGTTGACAGATGTTGGAATGTCGGTAGTATATAGTGAATAAAGTAAAGGTGCAAGCACACTTCCTTGAGGTACTCCTGACTTTGTAGGGATAAGTTTCGAAGTTTCACACTTAAAGTTTCACCGTTAAAAAATGTGAGTGATTAGATATGTTCCGGAAATGATACAGGATATTGTAACTTCGAAGTAAGTATTAATCGCACAACTTTTATTGAACGATGGCTTGAAGAGATGCCGGTAGAATGGGGGTATTAGTTACCACGTTGTTCACTAGATTTTATGAAGAAATGCCAATCTGTGGAATATCAGTTATCCCTTCGCAACGTTATCATTAAATTGAGTTCTAATACTCTCAGGATCTCCTGCGATGGATCTGAATCTGCTCTGGTCATTTCTTTAGATACTGTTTAGAAAACTACGACCAGGAGTTATCGGTTACAACAGTAAATAGATTTTATTGCGCGCCAATGAAGATGTGTTTCGAATGTTATCATCAGTGCGAGCTTTGGTCTCCAACTGTTTATTGCTCTAGGGAAGGGGAGGCAAAATCAACGTTCAAGAAACGTTGCGCGGGGTAATATGGACGTTGGGTGGCGCGACCCATAACGATGGGATAAGAACAGCAAAAATCAACAACCACTTCTGTGACAACCTGTGATTTAGTCGTGTCAGTCAGTCGAGTGATGTCGTTAAGTGGAAGACTTTTGGTCAAAAACTTATGCTTTAATAAATTAGAAATAATCTGATGGTAATAGGATATTTCAATTGGTATTTATTTCTAAACTTAAATTGGGCATAATTATTCCTGAAGTTGATGTGAGAACTGAAGACGACGAATATTCGTTGACGAAAATTACTGTTGGTGCATTGTGCACGATATTGCTTCTTTTTTATATAAGTGTTTAATGCAAGAACATTCACTATTGTTAACTTATTTAAAAAGTGCAAACCTAAGACATTGGAAGAATTTAATAGTAATATAAATTGAATTAATTTTGTATTTAGTGTTCTCCATCAGGTTCTCAAAAACAGCAGAAATAAAGAAAATCTATCGTATCTAAAACTAAATAAGAAATTTTCATTCCAAAATAAAAAAAACTTCATGTCATATATTGTGTATTACAGCATGTCTGAGAATATCGTAAGTTTAAAGGGAATGGTTAACATAGCGGTATCAGAAATTGATTTCCTCACAGCGTGTCCTGGTTAAGGAATTTTCGTCACAAAAACACACTTCACCTCACGGAATGCAGCATCACCGAAAAAATGTACTGTATATTTAAAGTGAGTGGCTTGCAAAGCTATAGGGCCAGGAATTGTTTCATCGCAGCGCGTCCATGACTCGGAAGTGAATTACTAAACACTCTGCGCGTTTAGGGTCTGTGCTCGCCAACGCTCCGGTTATTCCTCATTTCTATCGCACACGCGCAAGGCCGTAAACGCAAAAAATTGCCTCCGCAGTGCGTCGCATCCTAAATCACACGAGACAGCCCAGCCCTTCGCGCAGACTGTGGGAGGAAGCCC
Source organism: Teleogryllus oceanicus (assembly GCA_964035755.1). Classification (NCBI taxonomy): domain Eukaryota; kingdom Metazoa; phylum Arthropoda; class Insecta; order Orthoptera; family Gryllidae; genus Teleogryllus; species Teleogryllus oceanicus. Next base: position 19,952,286 of record CAXIVR010000006.1, read on the forward strand.
TTTACGCTAGAAGGCTGGCGAAGATCCCGCAGCGAAAGCCCGGAGGCGCCCAGGCCGGAGAGTTTGAAAGTTTCCTTGCCTTTTTTTCCGCGTCGTCTGCCCCCAAACCGCAAGCTCTAAAGCCCCTTTTCGACAGTATTGGCATCGGCGTTTCCGACAAGGTGGTCCACGTAATCGAAGTGCTTGGGATGTGAATTCAGCGACTCCCTTGAAAAGGTTTGCGAGAGATTAGATGTGAAAACGTAAATTTCCGTGACCGTCAATAGATTTTTGGCTGTCTGCGAGGCACCGGGTTCTAAGCACAGTTGTTAACGTTTCCGTCGTTGTAGTGCGAACTTTCTCAGGGCGAAATGCATTCTTTAGTCTCCAAGGCGAAATGCACTGTCTTTATCAAAACGCATTTCACTTTGAGGAAGCAGACATTGTGACGACCGAATCGTTGACAACTCAGCATAGGAAGTAGTTCCCCGCACGGCGATGAATCTGCAGATAGTCTAGTGATGGGTTACAAGAGTGTGAATGTTATTTTTGTTTTATGTTGGAAGTCTGTTTGTGTTGTCCCGAATATATTTCAACAATGTTATATGCCTTAATATACCGGGTACGTTATGCATATTGCATTAAGAGTTTGCTTGTGGGAGTGAGAGAAATGGGGGAAGGAGTCAAAACCATTGTATGCAGAACGAATGTCATGTAAGCTACTGCTTTTCTTCCAGAACCAAACAGGAAGTGATACGTTTTCATATTTGCAGAAAACCGTGAACAAATATTCAGATATCGCATATTTGGAACATATTTTATTTTTTTAATTTACTTTTGCGGGGTAGTCAAATACGGTTGGTCAAATTCAGTCTACAGTTTCAGCATCGCTTATTTAATTTTGATTTCATGCAAGTAAAATAGTAATAGACCCTGTTTACTCACAATATCAAATTCATAAATAACTCTACCTGCAATCGCAACACTTTCCACAAAAGAATCTAAAATGTATTTTCTACTCTCACTTCATCCCTTGTTCGCATATCGGCAGTGTACTAAAATAGAAGAAAACGTGTTCGAATCCAATCAGGCGTAATGAGAAATTCAGACCTATAATTTCAGTTGATATGAGTCATTCCCTACTTAACCAACATGATCTGATTATGAATTTTGATTGAGAAACTATTGGTTAAGAGGCTGATATCTGAACGATACAAATGACAGCCTAACAAATGACCGATTTCCAATACAGTCATTTTCCAGGATTAGCCACTTCCGTTGATTATCTGTTGGACTCCGCTCACCCGCACTGCTTTCCACTCGCCTTTCAAGCCATCGCCCATAAAATGCCTTGTCTCCCTTTGCAACCCACTCGGGTCCGCGCCTTCTCCTCCGAGTCCCGGGAGAAGCCCCGCCCCCTCCCTCGGATCTTCGCGGCTTCTTGTCGGAGTGCCGCCCCGGCGCCGCGCGTTTGGAGAAGGCAGATGTCTATTGCGCCGGTGGCCGATTAGATTGCGCCGTCAATCACCCCCGTTGCCCTGGAGACGGGGCGGCGACCCGGCGCCGGCGCTGGCGCCGACAATCCGACGCACCGACGCGGCGGGTGGGCGGGGCGGGGGTCGGGGGGGAGGTGCTATCGGGCGGGCCCGGCGTGAGCGGGGTGGCGGGCCTCGAACTTGGTGGGGGCGGTGCGAGGCGGAACGGATGCGGGGAAATGGAACGGAGGGTCGGATTGATTGATGGTTTGGTTAGTGATTGCGTCCACTGCTAAGGTCATTAACCCTGTGAGTGTTGTATGTGTTTTATTGGTGGAGGTGGCGGTGATCTTCCCACACTGCTGCAGCGGGAGCGGCAGCTCAGTGCATCAACTGATGTCACTGCAGCGCCTCTGATCGGGAGGTCCTAGGTTCCCACTCCCCACGGCGGCAGGATTTTCGACACTAGCTTTTCAGCTGGATGGCTGGATCGATAGTTTTCCGTGGTTTCTCCGATCAACACCAGGCGAATGCCGGAGCAGTACCCTAACTAACAGGCCACGGACCGCGCGCGATCTTTCCTTCATCTTCCCGGCCCTATCCTCTCCCCTTACACACACACTTACACTAACACGCATTACACTACCACATATTCCGGGAGACCAGTCGGGAGCTTAGAGCTTGCCCCCCTGGTGCGGTGCCCTGCTGTGGGAGTGTCCTGTTTAGGGGGAAACCCCACTAGTCGACGGTAGGTTGGCGTCGGATCTCGCCATCCAGCGGGGAAAGATCACCGCCATTTCCCAAGAAAAAAACCTGCACTACTTACGGAACTAATGACCAAAGCAGTTGACGCGCCCGGAAACACGAAAAATCAATCAGTCATCATTTTCACGCTCCATGACGAGATCTGGCACTGACGTACACGTAGGCTAGTGGGGGTTTCCCAACCTGGCGTCTCCCACCAGCGGGCCCCGCCCCAGCCGGACAAGCTCTAAGCTTCCGACAGGTCTCTCGGAATGTGTAGTAGTGGTAGTGCATGTAAGTGTAAGGGTGGAGAACGAGCAAGGCTACAAGGAAGAGGAAAGAATGATCGCGCGCGATCCCCACCGGGGCACCACTCCCAGGGACAAATTGTATACCCCTGACTGTCTCCCGACGTGAGTGGTAGTCGGGCGGCTGTCTTGCTGCGTGGTAGGCCGGGAGGGGGAGGGAAATGGAGGTCTGTAAGGTGGGTCGTGACGGAACGTCTCGGTTGAGATGGGTGGAGAGGGGTTTGGAGGGGTTGACGGAGTAATGGCAGAAAGGGGGAGGAGGTGGGTTGCGGCTTTTGGGCGAATTGGAGTAAGTCGAATCAAGAGATTTTTGCAAGCGGCTAATAATTAAATGGAATACGTGTGTTAGTTCTGTCTCGAGGTGCATTCGAGATTTCGGATTGACGAGCATTGACGATTGCCCGGAAGGCTTTTGACTTCGTACAACCACAAATGGAGAGTGTGGTTGCCAAATTTAGATTCCTAAATCCGGTCAGATCATAAAAGCCAGTGGAATACCTGCGAATTAGCGAACGCCTTTTCCATACGGAGATCTACTGGTTCTCATCCAGGCGGGGAGAAGATAAATTAGTAGCTTCAAAAACAGGTAGTCTTTGAGACGGGATATCGGCTACCTCTTGCTGCTCAGTAAGGGCAGCTGTGCTCTGACAGGTTTTACGTTTTAGAGACAGTTGATGTTTTGGCATTTCAAATTAAGAAAGAAATGACGAACTGACGCAGCTACTCCCTGTTTTTACACATAGGAAAAGCTTATTTTAAGGTGTTTAGAAAGTATCGTTTACGCGTTGGCCGGCGGTAAAGTGAGATGCAGTGTAATGGGTATTGCTGGTTGCATGTGCGCCTAATTTCACAAGTACCCGATTATCTCCAAACTTCGTACGAATGTTTCTTGTCCCAAATCTGTTTGATGCTCGTCTAGTGGGTAATCGATTCTTATCAGAGAGTGGCACGCTAACGTGCTTTAACGATTTCTTACAAATCATAGCTAAATCGTCTACTTTTTATAGCGATTTATACAGAACAATTCACAGTTACTTGCTGCCATTACTTGCAATAGAACTTTGTATTGTGAAGCTGTAGAAGATTGTACTAACCAAATGTGATGAGAATGCTAAAAATGCAACATTTGATAAATATTTTAACAAAATTGTATAGATCCATTCTTATGATTTTCTTTATGTTTCTGAGTTTTAATTTATTTTCTGTTGCATTGGAATTTTGTTGCATTACAGCTTTTGGTGGCTCCGTTTTTAATAATGGGATTAATTAAGGAGGGCTGGACGGGTTGACAGCTTGTTAGTTAGTCAGAATTTATTAAATATGGTGAAAACCTGTTTCCCGCGTTGTTTCAACATTATAAGTTGAAGTTGCAAAGTAGTTTTGCCTTAAGTGATACAAAATATTAAGTATTGAAACTTACCTTATTATTACGTAAAGAATTTAAGGAAATATGACTGATACCTTTTTACAGTAACCATACTTGTCTCTGGCAATTCAACCTACTAGAACACCAAAAGCTTGGAAGTGCACCCTCAATCTTATTGGTTGGAAACAATGTTGTTGGCAGAATTCCAAAAGGTTTGACCAAGTACTTAATGAACCTCCCACAACATTTCACGTATGAAAATTTAAATTACTATAAACTATTCTGGTGAAGTAAACTTTTCAATATTATTTGACAATACTTTAATGAAATTTAAAGGAAATCTATATAGAGCCTTTATTTGTAATGTAAACACTGAAACCAGCATTATGTTTTTTACCCATAAGCATTCCAAGCTGTATTTATCTTATTCTTTCTTCCAGTATTCAAATGTTTATAACTCTTTGATGGGACTTTTAATCATTATTCAACTATCTATAGTAAAAGGGTGGCGTAGAAGTCCTGGACCTGAAGAAAATGTGCACTGAGTATGCTTCTTGCCTATACACCATATACAGGTTTTACAAAAATCAAATCAAATCAAAAATCAAATCAATCAATCTTTGCACTTAATTCCCATCACTAGCGCTCCAAGGGTTCTAGCTTTCGACCCTTTCGAATATTAAGATGTCAACTAACATTTCAGATTTTGATTAAATTGACGTTAAAGCACCATTCCTGCACGCATTCAACTACCTCTCGCGCTACAAAAGTGAATTTACAGAAGCTTTTTACACAATTAGTGGTATGTCCACTGATTGCAGAACGACTGTGTTATCAGGAGGACCTTATCAGACTAACCACTAATTTTCTTCCAATTTAACAGTTCGAAGCTTGTTACCCCAAAGGGTCAATTCGGTGTCCGGTTCCGTATCCCACCGCCACCACAGATCCAACCCACCGGAGAACGAGAGGTGGGCGTGGGAGAAGGGGTGGCTGCCGATGCTCACTCCTCCTTGACGGGCGCAGCTGCGCCGCGCAGATAGCGTCGCGGCGCCGGCTGCTGCGCGCCCGACCGGCGCGACTGCGCGCGTTATCAGCCCCCGTTCGCAGGTGGTCACGTAGCCCCTGAGCCCGCACAACAACTCCGGGAGAGGTGGCTCAGGGCATCAACTGCTGACACTGGAGTACCTCTGACCGGGAGATCCAGGGGTTCCAAGACCAACGATGTTCGACACTATCTAGACAGCTAGGTCGAATTCAGTCGCTGTCTGGAGGAGAATTTAGCGACCGCTGCTCTCATCGGTAATTTTGCGAGGGTTCCTCCGATTAAAACCAGGCTAATACTGGAGCTGTATCCTAACCAACGGTACACGGACCGCGCGCGATCTTCCCTTCCCATTCCCTGACCTACCCTACCCCTTTCTTGCACACAGTCACACTTACATGCACTACACTACCACATATGTCGAGAGACCGGTCCGTCACTTAATTTGTCCCGACTGTGGCGGTGATCTGCTGATGAGAGGTACCTGGTGGAGGAAAATCCCGCTGGCGGACGGTAAGTCAGCGCCGGATCTCATCATTTCGTGCAGAATGTTTACCGCTACCTCTCACATTAAAACATGCATCGGTATCACTAATCATCCAACCAACCAAAATCCAGAGAGAGCTATCTTCACTTTTAATAGGCAAACCTCGGTAATGCAAGCATTGATTACTCAAATTCCCGGTTACAATTATCTAATATCTATTCCAGTATCTCTGAAGTTCTCAGTGATTGATTATTTTGTTTCAAGTGCTATACTACGTCTGTTACGGTGGTTTTCCCTTGCAAAAATCTCCGCCAGCGGGTCACCGCTCCAGACGGAACAAGCTCAAACGCCCGGTTTCACCATCATTACTTAAAATTCTAAGTACGTCTTAAGGTAGACTTGGGAGACGTTTGCGTTTCACCATCACTTTGGAGGCGATCTTAAGTTTGTCCCAAATTTGAGCAAGCCTTTGTCTGCATTTATCCACTTTAAGTCGTGCGTTACTTCTCAAAAGAAGCTCAAATGGTGAGCGTATCGTGGAATGTGGATGTGATGGAGTGAAGACAACTGTGAAGACGAAAGCTTTGAGAAGCCTTCTCGTAGGGCCAGGTGGATTCGTGAACTGTCAGAGTATTTCGAAAAGTGCGATGAAAGGGATTTTGGCTGATGTCATCTATCAAAGTCAACGACACTACATGTTTTGGAGCTAATGAAGACTGACTGGAATTTCAAAGTTTATTTCGTAGTTAATTATTAACGAAATTAACATTTCTATATTTGGATACATAATTGCGGTGCAAGTAAAATTTTGCCTACAACTAGTGTGTTTTAGGTTATGATTACATGGAATCGAATCTATTATTAACTTCCAAGCTTTGCATTCAGTATTTTTGGTCATTTCACTCCCTTTTCACCTTAGCATAACCATTTCCACAACTTCATTTAGTGTTTGTTATACATCATGGGACTCTTTGCTTTAAAATCGCGTTCAATGTTCCGCCAAGAATAATTGTTTATCGGTTGATGCTCCATTTATAACTTTATGTATTCTATAATTGAAATGTAGTTTTTCATACATTTGATGGGCACTTCTTCCTCCGACGATAAACATTTCTCACTCCTCTCCCTTTTACCCACTATGAAAAATCACTAAAAATAATCTCTTTGCACCAGAGGACAAAGAAGAACCGAAACAAACAAGGTCGGTTATGTTCACTGGCTGGTTCAGCAGGGTCTAGGAACTCGCGCATGCAATTAAGTTATAATTCACTGAGCATTGCTTCAAAAAGGACAACGAACAACAAAGCGCGACGTAAAACGCGTTTTAAAATTAAGTATGACTTTACTAAATATAGAAACTAAAGTATTTGTTGAAACCGGCCGATCGATCTTGCGTCATGTGTGATTGTGTAATGCAAGTGAGTTTAGGTGTGTGGGTGCACGGGGAGAAAATGGGACATATAAAATGAACAGTCCGTGCCCGGTTTGTTACGTTACAGCTCCGGCATTCGCCTAGAATTTATCAGAGGAAACACACAAAACACCTGATCACCCGCAGTCTGCCAGAATTCTCGTCCACGTAGCGGAGGAGATTGACTTAGAAATCGGCCACCGTGGGGACTCGAACCCTACGATCTCCCCGTTTTTGATTTAGTGAAATCGGACGCTTCAATAGCTAAGGTCATTATTCCTTGAAGCGTAGTGACCGGAAGCGGTAGCTCAGTGCATTAACTGATGTCATTGCAGCGCCTCTGACCGGGCGGTCCTAGGTTCGAGTCCTGACGGCTGCGGCATTTTAGACACTAGCTTTTCAGCTAGGTCGAATTCAGTCGCTGTCTGGAAGAGAATTCTAGCGGCCAGCTGCTCTGATCGGTAGTTTTCCGTTTTTTATCCGATCAACACCAGGCGAATGCCGGAGCAGTACCCTACCATACGGGCCGCGGACCGAGCGCGATCTGTCCTTCCTCTTCCTTGTCCTATCCTTTCCCCTTACACACACACATACTAACATGCACTACACTAGCACATATTCCGGGAGACCGGTCGGGAGCTTAGAGCTTGTCCCGGTTGGGGAAGTGCCCCGCTGGTGGGAGAGTCCTGGTTAGGGGAAACCCCATTAGCCGACGGTAGGTCGGCGCCAGATCTCGCCATCAAGTGGGGGGAAGATCACCGCCATCTCCCGAGAAAAATCATGCACTACACTAACGGACTAATGACCAAAGCAGTTGACGCGCCCCGAAACACGAAAAAATCAATCATTCAATCAATCAAGTGTAGTGCATGTGTTTCTCGTGCGAGAATACTGTTATCCTCCTCCGCTTGATGGCAAGATCCGGCGCCGATCTAAGCGTCGCCTAGTGGTGTCTCCCCAACCAGGTATCTCCCACTAGCGGGGCTCTTACCCCAGCTAAGACAAGCTCGAATCGTCCGATCAATGTCCCGGAGTGTGTGGTGGTGTAGCGTAAGTAAAGGGTGAGGATAGGACAAGAAAGAGGAAGGAAACATCGCTCTCTCCTTGGCCCATTTATTAGGGCTCCGGCATACGGCTGGTGTAGTTCGGGGACACCACGGGACACTTCCAATCAGAGCAGTCAGCCGCTAGAATTCCTCTTCAGCAGCTGCTGAATTCGACCTACCTATCTCGCTAGTGTGGAAAATCCTGCCGCCATGAACACTCGATTCCTAGGATCTCCTGGTCATAGACACTGCAGTGACATCCACTATTGCCCTGACCCATCGAAGCCGATACCCCCGTTAGAGAGAATCCATCGATATCCCCCGTTAGAGAGAATGCAGCACCATAGTTATTGCATTGAGTCACCTCAGCCGGTTCACTTACTTGTGAAACCTCGGTAATAACTCTGATTTACTGAAACGATTTTCAAATATTGATTCGAATATTGCTGATGTTTGCAAACTCTTTAAAGATAATACTCCTTTGACACATCTCGAAACTTAATGTACTCCATCGGAGACTTACTATACTCACGTAAACTTGGCATCCTTCTCACTATTTTTAAAGGTATTAATTTATAGTGCAACCTGTGTAATGCAAGCATTGATTTCTCAATTTACAATTCAATAATATTATATTGATTCAAAGATATTGACAAAACTATATTAAACCATATTGGCAAATATTATTGATGAATAAAAATCGAACATTGGGTAAGTTACGGTTAATTTTAAAGGCACTGTGAAGGAATTAAATTCGAAAGAAACAGAAAAGAAAATATAATCAATCAATGTTGCTACATCTTACGAGGTGAGTCTCAGGTCATCAGGCGCGCTTTTTCCCCCTGATCTGGCACATTTGGTTACGCACTTTTCGTCATAAGGTAAGGCAGAGAAATAAGATATTACTCGGGGGGCGAAATAGGCGATATGAATTTTGCTCAGACGCTTCTTTTAAGCGTGAGGATCCTTTACATGCTGTAAGTCTACAACATGATACATACATCTTTACTTCCCCTCCGAAGGAAGGCGTACGAAGAATTTTTGCTCTTAAAAATCCACAGCTTCGATCGGGTTTGAACTCTTAAACCTTAATATAAGAGCCGGATACACTGACCGCTTTAAACCACCGAATCCACAACAAGCAGTTTTTACACAACAACAACTGCAAATAGATTCGAACCACACATACTAATTATTCATACATTTATTATCCGCACCGCCGTCTAAAGAAGCAAACTACGATTACAGTTTTAGGAATAAAATACATTGTTTATTCTCAATCCGATCTACGCTTAGTTGAGGCTATTATTATGGCTATTATTTCCTCACTAACAAACTTAAATCTGTAAGAAATTTGTTATTAATGCAAGAGCAGTCATCACATGCTATATTTCAACAGAATTTTATTTCCCATTTGTAGAGTAATAACGTCATAGAAGGTTAACGCTCGAATAAACTGAAGCAGAATTAGAGATACATAAATATATTAATGCTTGTTGGAAATTTCATATTTTCCAGTGCGGTCTATATTCAGGGAAATTATATACAAAATGGAGAGAAAATGTTCATATTTATGTGAGTACAGATAATGACAACATACAATGGGAAAAGTATTTTAGTTTTGCTTAAATGAAATTTACTAGAAGATAAAGCATTTTACAGAATTTCCGTAGAAACGTGGAGATAAAAAATGTTTATTTTTTTCAAATGAGGTTTATTGTCAATTTATTTTAATGCACATTTTTTGGACATTTTCTACTTTCTTCAACAAGCAATATATAAATATTACAAATATAAATCACAGTTATTGTTGGAATTATCATTTCCTTCTATCCGGTTACGCTGAATTCACATGCAGTTGTACATTATGGAATATAATTAGTTCCCACTATTTTACATTTATATTTTACATTATTAGTATTATTATTATTGTTATTATTATTTCTATTATTATTTTAAATATTTCAATTTACTTAAACATTATGATGAATTCACCCAAACTGCTATATTGTGAACAAATTGCAAAATAATGAGGACAAATTTTACTTTATATTTATATCAAAAGGTGCATACAAAAGTTGCAAACAAAATTGTATTAGGCGTACACAATCCTTACAAAATAAAATTCATACAAATTTCAATTAGAATTATTATCCAGAAGTACGTTTCCTGGGAATTAATTGAATTTAAGAGTTTTCCTACAACTAGTATTTCTTTATAACTAAATTATTTATATTCTGAAAAACATTGTTAATTTTTAAATTTAATGAGTTCTTAGAGCCCCTTTAATCATTTGAATTGATGTTCCTTATTTCTTAAAAGCATTATGCATTGCATCCGGGAATATTTCTATAATGAATAGACCTCCTACCGAACTTTGTGAAATCGTTGGATCTCATGATGAATCCGCTTTGTAGCCTTTGCATCAATCATACCAATCAATTAGTACCATCAAAACACCTAATTTATAAATTATTTACAATATTTAAATTAAGTATATAATTGTAAACTTATATATCTTACTCATATTGACAAAATTCACACGTAATATCTTCTGCCTTTTAAGTTAAGAGTAATTCCATTTCCGCGTTCGTCTAATTCTCAAATTTCTTTACTTGCACATTTTTCTCAATTTAATTTGCTGTTCAATAAATCTTCTTGTGTTAAGTTTCTTCTTGTATTTAAATTGTACGATATAATGCATCTTATTTACAGTGAATTAATTTCTACATCATTTTATTTTTGTGACTTGAAATTTGAGTCCCGCCGAGTTAGAAAATTAATGTATGATATTAAGACTCTTAAGATCTTTTGGGTTGAGTTTTCAATTGGCTATTTTTTGGCTTACCGGAAAATGGCCATTTGAAATGTTTTCAAGTTGGAAGCGAAATATTGAGTTCCAACTGTTAATTCGTCCGTTTTCTACTTCCGGCTATTTATTAGTTTATTTTTGTTCCCAGTCTATTCTCAGTAAACTCGCAATACACGCTTATCTAAATCTGATTTTCTGATTTCAGCCAGAGGTGATCTATTAAAAATGATACTTTTGCTTTATGAAATTGGCTGTATAGATCAGGATAAGCTATAATGACATTCATACAACAAAGGACCTTTCAATTAAATGAATGAGCTGAGCGATAGGTGGGAGTCCATTCATATCGTATCTAGCGAACGTAAGCACTCTTCATTACTAACTGTAATGAATCTTGTTGGCAACGTCCTGCGGCAAGACAATAACCGGCATTTCGTGAGATTATTCCCATTCATCGACATGTCTGTAAAATGAAACATGTGAACCATACAAATGACCGTGAATGAGCAACTCTATCAAATTTCGTACTAAACGTTGCGTTAAAATAGCGTGGAACATTAAACGCTGTCGGTTTCTCTCGCGAAATAATTCCAGCATGACCGACACTCGATTGTGACAGTGGTGATGCCAGAACATCTGACGTTGTGAATTCCTGTAGTATAACGTGCCCTTACACTACTATACGTTATTTCCTTGCAATAACTATGGGTACTACTTCATACAATCGTATTTTGTACGGCTGATATTGAGATTATTTTTTCCCGAGACCGATATATCCATGTAACAAGCCAACAAAATAGTGGGAGAAACAATTATTTACTCATGCATCTGACTGATATAATGGCCCATTAGATTTTAATCGTATGATTAAATTGAGATTAGCTTCTTCAACGCTTTTAAAATTCTTTTTAATTTTGCTGTAATAAATCAATGTACACTTATAAGAATGGCTCAAGGCACATTTCATTAAAATATCTTCGAAAATTACGAAATTGCCAAACTTAATTTTTGTCATCCTTCCACAACTACATTACTGAAGCAGATATTTTTATTTTTTACATTTCATTTGCGAATACAGGAAAATGCCCAATAATATGGTACGGATTCTACAATCATTTCAACTCCTTGATTTTCTAAAACTGCAAGTTCATTGCAAAAAAAGAAAAGTTTGTTTTTTTCTGATCTGTTTTACCCCAAGGCTGTTTCTTCGATTTCAGATGTATCTAAAAATTTACACCGTTGTCACCGCCTTACAATAACCTTCGTCGCCACCACATCCTGAATCTGCTCCACCTGCTTGCGACCTCCGCAGTTCTTCCGCCTGCTCTGGTCGATTCATGGCGGCAGACTCTCTGTCCGGGAGGTTCTAGAGTTCGACTCCTGGTGGGGGTGGGATTTTCACCACTAGCTAGATAGTTAGGTAGAATTCAGTCGCTATCTGGAAGAGAATTCTAGCGGCCGACTACTCTGATCGATAGTTTTGCGTGATTTGTCCGATCAATACCAGTCAGATGCCGGAGCAGTACCTTAACAAACGGACTGCGCGAGATTTTTCCTTCCTCTTTTATCCGAATCTGACACACTTACACTACCATGCACTACACTATCACACATGCCGGGAGACCGGTCGGGGGCTTAGAGCTTATCCCAGCTGGGGCGGTGCCCTGCTGGGGGAAGATACCTGGTTGGGGGAAACCACGCTAGTCAACGGTAGGCCTAATCTCGCCATCCAGCGGAAAGAGCAAGCGCCATTTCCCGAGGAAAAAACATCAATTACGAACTAACGAGTTGACGTGCCCGGAAACTAAAAATCGAAACCACTTGCGTTTTCCTCTTTTTCGCCTTTTCGCCCCTCTCTGCTTCTCGCCTTTCGCCCCGGCCCTCCTCTCCGTTTCAGTCTCCTCCTCCTCCACCCCGTCGCCACATCCGCCGTCGCCCCTCCCTCCTCTTCCGCGCGTAAAACGGAATTAGTCGGGCGGCGGCCTCAGTTTGTGTTCCTTGGCAGCCCCAGGCGCCGTCGCCACTCCCTGCGCGTCGCGCAATCTCCAACCATGCGTTCACCGGGGGCACGAGATCCCCGCTCAAACCTCTCCCTTTCTCCCGCGCCTCACGAGCGCTTTACGACCACAAGGTCCACGGAGAACAGTTGTTCCTCCCCAAGCTGAGTCCTAAATTTGTGCTGAGTGCCGTGTTGTTGGGAAAAAGAAATGTCACAGGTGAAGTAACCGTTCTCTACGTTTCTTAGTATGTAAAACGCCGGTGAAAAAAAAAAAGAAACGATAAAACCAAGCTGTGCTATTTGAACGTGTGTTCCTATGATAGTAAGGAATTAAAGATACGAAGAACTCCTAATCCAGTGATTATAAATAATATTTATCCATGGTGTATAATACCGGCCAAAAGATGTGACTGCGACTTGTGAAGCTGATTTCGTTTATTGATAGATTAGTGGTTCTGTGTGCATCAACTGCTAAGTTCATTAGTTCCATAAGTGAAGTGCATCATTTCTCTCGGTAGGAAGAGGTGATCTTCACCGATGCATGCTGAGATGCAGCGCCGCGTTTCCCTCAAGAAGGTATCATCCACCAGCCGGACACAGCCTCAGTCCGGACAAGTTCTAAGCTCCCGACCGGTCTCCCCGCTTGTGTGGTAGTGTAGGGCGTGTAAGGGGTGAGGTGTGTGTAAGTGTGTGTTAAAAAGAGACAGAATAGGGAAAGAAGGGGAAGAAACGATCGCGCGTGGTCCATGGCCCGTTTGTTGAAATACTTCTCCGGCATTCGCCCGGAAGTGGTTGAAGAAACGGAAAATTACCGATCAGAGCAGCCGGTCGTTTGAATTCTCCTCCACACAGTGACTGAACTTGACCTACCTATCTAGCTAGTGTAAAAATCCTGCCACCGCGGGGACTCGAACTTAGGGCCTCCCAGTTAGAGGAGACACTGCTGTGACATCAGTCGATGCCCTGAGTCATCTCTCCCCACAATGATTTCATCAAATCGCGACTTTCGCATAATTGTTGTAGATATTATGAATAACTATTGGACACGTGTATTAATTAATTAATTACTTTGTCCAGCAGATATTGTTATTATCAATACTGATTTCAGATTATCCATACTCGCTTATTAACTATTAAGGCCATAACATGTACAAAGCAGCAATGTAACAGAATAAATTTAATAACCAACTCACACACTCAGATTTTGAAAGTGTTGTATGTATTTCAAATGAACAATACCAAATAATTTACTTTGTTATGTATATTAAGAGAAGCAGAATGCGGTGCCTGACGGATTAGGCAATTTGCAGCACACGCATGCCAAGGATGTTGCCTAATTGGGCGGCTGGATCATCTCTCTTTTGCTGGATAACGCATAGAAGTCCGGAAGTTGTTGCGTGAAAATCATTCAGAGCGATCCAATAACTCACAGTTATTTCAAATATTCTTCTTTCCCATCACAGCCCTCCGTTTCTTATCGGAAAGGCTAATGTCTTTCTTTTAGTTTTATTAAATTGCAAGAAGTATTGTGAATATTCAGCGAATAAAGATATTTTCTGCACGGTTTTAATATTATTTAAGATAATCCTCAATATCTTGCTTTTTCGGACTTCATATGAATGAATTTTTATTGAGAAATGATGATGATGTTATGTGAATGACAATAGAACAACTGTAGAATGAGATGCATAAGATAAGAGACCACCCGTATAAAACCTGCCGTGAAGGAGCCTTATCCAACATGGCTACACTCGGAGATCATCCTTCAGAAGGAAATCTGTTATATCAATAAAAATGACAAAATATAGCAATACCAACGATATTAGTTGTTCTATTATTGCTTGGCATCATTTGTGTGATGAAGTATTCGGCTGTACTTAATATGATGATGAAAATGGCATTATTTGCAGATCGGCTATGCATAACCTAATAAACTGTGAATATTATATGTTCTTGTTATTCAGCCAATTTACTTTCCTCAAACTATGCTATGACTATCAAATTTACACCTCTAACTTGACAAGAGTTTCCATATGAAGATGTTTCCCTGGATATTCTTAAGTGATGGTGATTTCTTAAAGGTGACGAAAATGTCGGAATCCATCATATATTCCAACACAATTCTTATTCTCAGGTGTATGTACATCAAATAGTGAAACAGAAAACAAATTAATATACTAATTAAGCACAACGATTTTGATTTAAAATAAATGTTTGTACCTTTTAAATTCGAAATAAAATTCTAAATCCATTTCCTGAAATGGATTGGGCCATGAAAACATTCTTTGCAAAATTGCTGTTCACAAATTGATTAGTTCTGAGAATGAAAACGTACGTCATACAATTTATTTGAAAAATTGTCTTACACACAATATTACACATGACTGTGTAAAGACTACAGTAAAATATACACGTAATCTATGACATGTGTATTTTACTGTTTTATTTATACACATAGTTATTACTCTCAACTTCCATTTATATTGCTGTTGTTTACATGTACCAGATATACAAATACGCTGTTGTGTTTGCGTTCGTATCGAGCAAGGTCTTCTGATTGTGGAGCACTCAGGATACGATAGCGCCTGACAAAGGGGGCGTGGTGTTTGCGTCCAATATTTAGGTGAGACTTATGACAGTTAGGCAAAGTTGCGACCTCATATCGCCTACGTTATCAACAGATTACATTACGTCAGAATACTTAAGTTATCAACTCGATAATCAAGGAGAAATTGGGACATGTCACCGCTTCCGAAATTTCTGAAAGATATTCGGCTTAATTGTCTCCTAGTTTTAATAATGGATACTTCTATTACGTAACGCGTGTTAAATGTTTACGCTTTTTTTTTTTTTCATTCGTAATGTAGAATTCAAGTGCGTGCATGTCAAAGTTATTAAAAATTACACTGCAATATTACATTAAAATATTTACTTTAATATATTCAACTTATTGTCTTTGAAATTAATTACGAAATCGTTTATTTGCAACTGTTTTAACTAAAATTTATTTAGGTTTTAAAAGTTGAGCAAAAATGATTCAGATACCTAGTAAAATTTTATATAACTATGGGAAGCAATATATTGTGTATTTAGAGACTTATTCTTATGCATAGCGTAAATGTAGTGTTGATTTGTTACCGCGTGTAATTGCGACTGCTCATAATTGATGAGAGTATTTCACGTTTGCAATTTTTTCAAAATTTTCACGTACTAAATTACTTACAGACATTATTTTTTAGAGAGAATAATGGCAAACTGAATATAAAACGTCGAGTTTATACAGGGATACATTTTTTAAAATCAAGTAGCTCACATTTAGCCAACTCGTGGCTGAGAACAAAAGTCACTTGTCCTCCACCAAGGAGGTCTGGGTTCCATTCCCGGACAATTTCTTGTGAAATTTGTTCCGACAGACGAGCGTGACTGCTTTGCAGGGGCAAGTCCAACGGATGTGAAGTGTCCTAAACTCTACCACTGCCCGAATTCTTTCCCAATTGAAAAAAAAAACCACAAAGCTGTTATTCAACTGTTTTGAATATCGTCTTAGGAGAATCCCCAAGGATTACCCGCGATATATGTGTTACTATTACTAGCTTACATTTACAAAATGTTTCGGTAGTTGATTGAAACACGAAAAAAGAAATAGATGGCAGAAAAAGCATAGTGAAGGAAGCTCCGCGTTTTTACTACCTTACACAAAGAAAGGGTACTCCCAGAAAACATAGTAAAAAGTTCTCTAAAAACATAGTAAATATACTCCAAATAGAGAATCTCAATTTGAACTCGAATGTAAAAATTCACTCACCTTCATACCCTCTACAGCCAAAAAACCTGTTTTTATAATTTTAATTTTTCGACGTCAACGCAACATTAATTTTTCCACTTGAAAAATGTGGAAATATGAAAATAATTTGATTATTCAGAAAAATTCGTAGTATTTTCTAGGTGCCAACTTTAAAAGGAAAAAGGTTTTCATAAAAATTAACAAAAATTATTGTTTACTGTAAATTTAAACACGGAAAAAGTTAGTAACAAATATCAAAACTTGCTCTCAAATCACTAATTGTTGTGATTTGTTTCACTTTTTTGCGATTTCAAGGCCAGAGTTAAAAAATGAAAATTATTTTTACCTTTTACCCACATTTAGAATCATTTATGGATTTAAGTATATTTTGAAAATTTTGTAACAATTCTATCAATTGAATTTAATGTTTATTATTCATTTATATTTATTGTAGAAGACAAGTAACATTTTGACTTTGAATAAATGCAGTGGTGGTAACCGATCGTTTGGCACTTCTCGATATGAATTAAGAAATAATAAAATCACAACAATTCAAAATTTTAATATTTACTTCTTTTTGTCCTTCCGTGGTTAAATGTTATCATATTTTTATTTTTCCATTTTTGTAGAGCCACCAACAAGGTAAAAGTGTTCTTGGAAGTTGGCTTTGGGTATTATTGTTTTAGTAATATTAAAGCTTTGAATTGGTATTGCTTAACTAATTGTTATTCATTTTGACCTTGGGATTTATAATGTATTTTTACATTTTTATTGCTTGAAATACTTTGTATATTATGCAATTTGATAAGTAAAGATGACAGTTGTTTACAATTTATATGAAACCATTGACGCAAAACCATGGGAGTGGATAGGGAATAACCTTGATAAGAATCTCGTGGGAACTCGCCATTAATGTTTCAGAAAGATATAGTAATAAGTGTTTGCTAACAAGAATCGATAAATAGCTTCCGGATGGAAATAGTCAATAATTTATGGGAAAGGAACTTCTGAATCTCCGGGAAGATCAACATATCTTCACAAATTTCCGTAGCCGCGGACTTGGTGACTAATGTACGTGACAAACAATAATTAGTAATCTGGATAACAAGGAAGACAGTAAAGGAAATAAAAATGAGAAAGGTTGGTAAAGAAGTTAAAAAATAGGAAGAGTTACGTAATAAGAGGAAAAACTTAATATTAATAAACCAATAATAAGAATTACGACGAATAATAAACGGTGGAATGCAATGGAAAGAATATCCATAAAATCTTAATCTCAGAGGAAATCAAGGAAGAAGAAAAAAATAGGAAATGTGCTGGAGAAAACACGAGGGAGAGAGAAAAGGGAATGTAGACAAACAGAGAAGAAGAGGGAGAGGGAGAGGGAGAGGCGAGTCAAAGAAGTAAAGCAATGGACCCACCTCTGATCTTCTGGAGGAACCGCGTTAAAGTGACATACGAGCGAAAACTCTGACCCGAGGGACCGGGAGGAGAAAGGGAGCAATGAGCCCTGGCTGAAAGAGCAAAGGGCGCGACGTCTGCACCAATTGGTAGCGAGCGTCGAACTCAGGCAAGGCCGCGTCTCAGCGGACCGCGGATCCCGTGGATTCCAACGCTAAGCCGGTCCGCTCACTCGCTCCGCGGGCGGCCCTGCGGTACGCCCGGCCTCCGCGCGGCGGCGCTGCCGCGGCGCGTGGTGTTGACCGCTGGGACGACCGCAGCCGCGCAGCAGCGTCATCGCCGCCGGCCCACGCGCTGCGTCCGCTCGCGCCACCGCGCCCGCCGAACTTTCATCTCCGTTCCATACACGCTTCAACAGCACCCCCGCCTCGCTCACTGCCGCCTCCTCTCCTGCATTCCCTGGCAGTCATCCCCTCGGCCGCTCCTTCTGCCGCTCCCACTCCATTCCTTTCCCCTCCCCGGTCCTTCTGCACTCCTCTCTGTCGTTCCTTCTGTAGTCCTCTCTGCCTCCCCTGCGTCCCTCTGCCGTCCCTCTCCGTCCCCTCTGCCTCCCCTCTCCTCTCTACCGCCCGCTCCGCTGCAGTCTCGTCTGCCGCTGCTCCCCTGCTGCCGTCTCGTCTGCCATCCCCTCTGCCATCCCCTCTGCCATCCCCTCTGCCATCCCCTATGCCGTCCCCTCTGCCCTCAACGCTGCCGTCCCCTCTGCCGTCCCCTCTGCCGGCCCCTCTGCCGGCCCCTCTACCGTCCCCTCTACCGTCCCTCTACCGTCCCCTACCGTCCCTCTACCGTCCCTCTACTGTCCCTCTACTGTCCCTCTACTGTCCCCACTGTCCCTCTACTGCCCCACTGTCCTCTACGTCCCCTCACGTCCTCTCACGTCCCTCTACTGCCCTCTACTGCCCTCTGCTCACTGTCCCTCTACTGTCCCTCACTGTCCTCTACGTCCCCTCTACTGTCCCTCTCTCACTGTCCCTCTACTGTCCCTCTACTGTCCTCTCTACGTCCCTCTACTGTCCCTCTACGTCCCCTCCTACTGTCCCTCTACCGTCCCTCTACGTCCCTCTACCGTCCCTCTACTGTCCCCTCTACGTCCCCTCACCGTCCTCTACCGTCCCTCTACGTCCCTCTACCGTCCTCTACGTCCCCTCTACCGTCCTCTACGTCCCCCTGTCCCTCTCCGTCCTCTGCCGTCCCCTCTGCTAGCCCCTCTGCCAGCTCCTCCGCCGTCCCCTCTGCCACCCCCGCCGCCACTAACACAGCCCCGGCCGCAGGCGCCCGTCGGCCTACGCACGAGTGAGGACGCCAGTCAGCCCCCTGGGAGGGGATTTCCCACGCGAGGAGGAGGAGGCGGCGGCCGAGGCCGGCGACGTGTTATTGCCCCATCCCACCCTCGCGACCCATGACGTTCAACACACACCATCGGAGTTGCTGACGTCACACGCTGTACTCTTGTCCTGGGGGCAATTCATCTGGCTTCGTTTTCAGTGAAGGCATTCGCGCGTCATTTCCTTCTCACGTAATCTGACGGAACTTTCAGCCGATAACAGAATTCGATCGTTCTTGATTAAGTGTCATGGATCAATGACGTGAATCCCTTTCCCTTCTCCAATGTGAATTAATGAATAAATACATGTTTTGAAACTAGGGATGTTAAGAGCAATTTTCAAATGTGTACGAATCTAATAAAGCAACATTATTCACGAGTTGCATACGGTATTTTTGTATAATAGCATTACAAATGTTTTTATTTATTACGGACCAAAGCCATGAACAACACTTTGGGTTACAAATGTACAAAAGAGTCCAAATTAATTTTGGAACAAATTTCAAAAGCACCTTTGCAGTCGGCAACATACGTACGTGGTATTATGGCATCACGCAGGGAGCGAGGGGGGAGGGGGAGCGGGCAGTGAGCGGGGGGGCAGGAGGCGGAGGAGGCGAACAAAGGTGAGGCGGGCAGTGAGACGGGCAGTGAGACGGGCAGTGAGGCAGGCAGTGAGGCGTGCAGTGAGGCGGCCAGTGCAGACGAGCGCAGTGAGGCGGGCAGTGAGACGGGCAGTGAGACGGGCAGTGAGACGGGCAGTGAGACGGGCAGTGAGTCGTGTAGTGAGGCATGCAGTGAGGCGTGCAGTGAGGCGGCCAGTGCAGACGAGCGCTGAGGACAAACGAAGAGGACAGGCGGGAGGTGGGCGAGGATGACGGCCAAGGAGGTCGAGCGGGCAGGTCGACGGAGATGACGTGTATGTTGTAACAAGGTATTTTCTAGCATTTATGCAATGAATGTCACAAATTGCTCTTTTCTGGACGATTTATTGCAGCGAAAAATGTAGATTTGAATGCCGGTGTACAAAAAATTACACGTGGTCGAAAACAAGTTTTCTGAAAGAAATATGTAATATCAAACAAATATTAGGGTTATGGGGTGATATTTTAACTCAAAAGAATTTGAATATAAAAGTTTTGTATTTGCAAGAATTATAACGAATTCCTAGTTATATTAATACATTTCTGAATCACATTGTCAACTAATCTAGCTGCAAATCTTTTGTAAACTTTTCTCGTTTTTAACGCGAAACTTGTGTTACTTCTGAAAGACATAATTACAAACTCTTATTACAAGAAATATTACACAATTGATAAATTATAGGGCAACATTATTTTCACGAGTTTTTTTATCTAATAAAACTGATATCGAAATAAAAAACGAATAAGCCTATTTCTTCGATTAATCAAGCTGCCATTAAGGAGAATTCTGTCTCAACTTCACTTCATCTTCTTTTTCTGAACAATGAATCTCAGCTCCCACAAATGGAACTTTTATAAATCGCAAGGTTTACATGAAATATTCCCAATAAACCATTTGTCTGCGCTGTCTTATTTTTCTCTCAATACTCGTCACCGTAAATATTTGCAAATCAAAAGCAGAAACTGGAAAATCCGATGATTGAACACAGTAAAACAGACAAACGCTCCCTGCTGATGAGTCTCATGAATGTGACCAAATTGATGAGAAAGTGATATTTTAAGTTGTATTTTAAGTTGTTATTCAGATACATATTTTTTCTCACGTCAAGAACCTGTTTTCGTCTTTGATATTAATCGAATCTTTAAAAATGATTATCATTAGAAACACATTTTCTCCGGTTTTTAACGAAAACATTCTTAATTGTGAAAGGCTCTCGATTTCATGTACGAAATTTAGAATGTTTTCCTGCGCGTTTGGTGTGAAACCGTCCCTTGTGCCCTTAAAGTAGAGAGGCGACATCGATAACAAAACATTGATGTTACCAACCGTTAATATTCTTAATTAAAAATCGGCGTTAATAATACGTCGACCAAAAACCATCGATGTTTTTAAACATCATTGTTTTAAAGCTAGTTTAGTAACCTCTAATATTAAATTTAAATTTACTTTATTTTAAGTCGCATTAACTAAAAAAGGTTATTAGTGACATCTACGCATTTAACATTATTATTTATGTACATGGAATGTTATAGGATCATTCATAAATAATTGTTAGCGAGTTAGTACATCTGTCTTATATTTCACTGGATAAGTTTATTTCCCTTCAAGAAATTGAGAAACCAATTTCATTGCTCTCTGTCCTTTAGTACTCTTGACTTTTAATTATTGACACCATGTCTCATCCGGTCAGCCTCAAACCTGGGGCACAGAAATAGATGGTTAATATACATAGAAATACTACACATTTTACATATAATAGCCGTTTTCCCTGTATTTAATGGGCATGTGTGAGTTTGGCGTGACCTATTCTGGATCTTATTAACACAACCTGGTCAGCTCTACAGAAGGATGTGGCTGGATTATAATAATCGTATTCTCATGTACTTCTTAATTTGCAGCAAGCGTTGTTATTTAATTCCTGTCTGCCCCATTCTTGTAATTTTCTCTTGACGTTGGAGTGAGAGTTCTGTGGTATTATGGGAAGGTTACTTCTTTCATCAAGTTGTGACGCCTCTTTTGCGGATCTGTCTGTCAGCTTATTCTCGGTGATACCCACATGAGCCGGGATCCATCCAAAATCTCTTTACCTTTAATATTCGAGTTCCTTATCATACTTCAATCTCTAAAGCTAGCGAATTTTCTGAGTATAAGGCATTTCCATTTGCCGACAGAGCCAATTGGGAACCTGTTACTACCAGAAATTTGCGTTCACTGTCTTCGAGAATTTGGTCTAGTGCGGTGGTGATGGCATATAACTTGCTGGACAAAACTGAGTACTTGTCGGACTATTTGCTTGAGATAACTCCCACGCGTTGCCTCAAGATAACTCCCACCAGCACATCCCACCAAGTTGCTACTTTTCGAGCCGTCTGTGTGTACTTTGTTGTCGTTCTTATATTTAGCAATTTCTTTTCCTATTCTGGCTCTTATCCTTGAGTGAGGTTTGACTTCTTAGTATTGTTTGTCAGCTCCTCAGATTTAATGTCCAGTATAGTACACGGTGCATAGTCAATGATACTGACATGTTTAAGAGGGGGAATAGTTATAATGAAAGGAACGAAGTTACTCAAAATATCGTTTATTTGAACTGAATCGTCAATGATTACTTTCTTAAGGTTTTGAACTTTGTCTGTCATGATGTATTGGTACGACTTCCAGTTGCCCTTTCTAAATATCCATCTGGGCATATAGGACATCCTCAGGAGTAATCAAATTCTCGTAGTCAATGTTATAGGGTAATGATCACTGTTGTGAAAGTCCTGCATCACGTTCCATTTGAGATATCTCGCCAAAGTGGGAGTGCAGATGCTTAGAGCGATGCAAATCGAATCGTTTGTTAGGGTACTGCTCCGGCATTCGCCTGGTGTTGATCGGAGAAACCATGGAAAACTACCGATCAGAGCAGCCGGCCGCTAGAATTCTCCTCCAGACAGCAGCTGAATTCGACCTAGCTGAAAAGCTAGTGTCGAAAATCCTGCCGCCGTCAGGACTCTAATCCAGGACCTCCCGGTTAGAGGCGCTGCAGTGACATCAGTCACTGTGCTACCGCTACCGATACAAAGAAGGTTGAGTATGACGCGCTTAAAGCTTTCAAATAATGAAAGGTAATTTTTTGTGTTTCGGCCCCCTTTAATATCTGCTTTTTTAAATTTTCAACGGATCTAGTGAGTTATGTACCTTAGCCACAATACACAGAATGAAACTGAGTTTAATCGGCACCACATTCCTGACACACATTTCGCAGAATCTCGAAATACATTTATAATTGAATTGAGTATTTGAAAGTCTCTTTGAATCGCACTCATGTATGTCTTGCCGTGCTGTAATAAACCGTTACAATTATAACAACATTTTATACACGCACAGTAATGGGGATACTTGATATGACTCATAGTTCTAGCCATCTAAACTTAGGGACGAATTAGGTACAGTTATGTTATTAAAAGAGCGAAAAATGTTAAGTTGTATGGTAGTAGCTAGTATTCTATTAATATAGCATCATGACAAACAATTGTGCAACTAAACATACGAACAACGAAAACAAAAGACGGATGAAGCATAGCTCTGTGGCAGTTAATTTGGAATGTTATGAAGTGTTGATGCTCACTTCTTTGTGAGTGTGCTTGAAGGATGTGTTGACAGCTATTTCCATGTGAAATGTCTTTACATTAACATGCATTGTAAACGCGTAAGTCGAAATATACGTCCTTTGAACTTTCCTTTCTACTCACACCGTCTCCAAAACACGGTCACATCTGATGACTGTCTGTGAGCGACAACCACTTAATCTTCGTTTACCTCCGCCCTTTCTTTCACCATATCCAAGCCCACTTTTGGTTCAGCTCCTCTGTTTTTAGTATTACGTCGTCCTCTGTATTTGTATTTGGAGTCATCTATTGTTATGGCATTTGTACTCTCAACTCATTTAAATCTTTATTTCTGTGACGAGTACAACACTGAGAGGAGAAGAATTCTAACGACCGATCTCATTTTGGCAGTTTCCGCGATCTTTTCTTCCCATTCCTTGTCCTATCATCCCTTACTTACACACCTAAACGTACATGCACAACACTACCACATCTGCTGGGCGACCAGTCGGGAGCGTAGAGCTTGTTCCAGCTCGTGCGGTACCCTGCAGGTGAGAGATATCTGGTTCAGGAAAATTCCCGCTTACCGACGTGTAGGTCGCTGCCGGATCACACCATCCAGCGCCACCTACAAAAAAAATCACGTACTACGCTCACGGGAAAATGACCTTAGCAGTTGACGCGCCCGGAAAACCCGAAATAATCAGCCTCTAAATCCTGAATACTGCTGATGTATGGAGCTTCATTTGTGGACTTGCGAGCGGTCAAGCACTGCTTTGCCTTCGGACACCTCCCTCCCCCTGCCCCCACGCCCAGCGCCCTTCTCATCCCTCAGGGCTCCCAACCGCTCCCTCTGTGGCGCGAGTCGCCTGCGCATCGACCTCGGCCTGCGAAGCGACAGCTGCGGCCCCGCCCCCCCTTCTCCCACCTCCCCGCCATTTGCCCTCGCTCCTCTCCTTTGCCCGGAGGCCACTCGCCGTCACCCGCATTTTCGCGCCGGCCCAACCCGTCCTGTTTTCTCTCTTTTTTCCTTCTTTTTCTTAGTTTATTTAAGACAATTAAATACACAGTTTTCTGTTTCATAATAATAGAGACGGTTCTCATTAAAAATAATAACACATTGTTGCTTGTTCAAATACCGTATTCATCATGGGCCTGTGGCTTCAATAAGTCTAATAAATACTACAAAGTTTTATAGAATTCCTCGATGAATGGTCGCTTATCGAAACGAATAGTTCATTGTGGACTTGGTAATGAGTTTGGTCTACAGAGTTTGCAAGACACGAGTTTTTTAGCATTTTTTACATAAGTCGTCCAGGACTTAACCACCGCAAACTGTTTTACAAAATGAAATCTGTAATAGTGAATTCATAGAATAGAATTTTGATTATTAAATATTTACTCAATTTTTACTCAGTACGTTATCATATTACATGAAATAATATCAAACAATCGCGAAACAGTCCTATTGGAATTCTAGAAACAAACTACACCCAATAACTTGAATTTTTACATTCATCAGCGGTTAAACAATATTTCAGTATTTAAAATGCTTAATTTTTTGTTCAGAGAAAAACCCATATAATTTATATTTTAATGTCAAGATGTATTAAAAATCTGTAAACGTACAAAAAAAATAATTAGCTTCGAGATATAAAAATCGTACTAATAAACAACACTATTCTAATTAATTGATAGAAAAATTAAAGGAAATGAAATCTTAGTGTGGATAACTAATTGTCAGTGTCACTTGTCAACCCGAGAATAATGAATCTAAATTCAAAATTGGGAAGTAAAATAGAAGGTACACATAGAGCCCTTCTATTGCATCTCTGGCATAGCGAAAACAATAACTCCACATGAAAGTTCATCAGGAACAAAGATTTTACAAGGCTGATCTAATTACATGGTCATTTTTCTCTTGCTCCTGCTGGTTCCCGTAGTCCATTCATCTTCCTTTGCCCTTTCTTGTCTTCCTGAGGCCAATTAAAGCCCTCGTTTCCCTTTTGTGATCTGTGGCCTCGTCGTGCAGCCGCTGTTGTGAACGATACTGCTGGTTCATTATCTTTCTTCTTGGGAGCGCGAAATTCCTTGTTCCGTGTACTAAGCGCTGTTCGTTTCCGCGTGTGTTGAAGTTGTGCGTTCCGCTAACTTTCCCGCCTTGAACTTCCCAAAGGACAAAGTTTGGTTCTAGAAACTTGTTAGCACTCTCCTGCGATTCCTGTAAGATTAATCCTTTCGTTTGCTTTTCAGTTTTGCCTAGGATTTAGTAGTCTCCTGAGAATCGTGACTTCTAACCGGAAACTATTTTCTGCAGGATGAGTCAACCACAAGTGGAATATCCCTCTACACAAAGATGTAAAGAAGTGCTTGATTTCTGACAGGAGATTGAGGGATCAAATGCAAAGGTAGAAATAAAGATAATGAGGGATCTCAGCATAATTAAAGGAGATATGACGGTAAAGAAGACAATGGATACATACATTAACTTTACTCAACACAAGTACTTGAAATTATAAAAGACTGGGAAGAAGCTGGGAAGAGGTTGGGAAAATGCTGGGATGACGCTTGATTGATTGATTTTTTCGTGTTTCCGGGCGCGTCAACTGCTTCGGTCATTAGTCCCGTTAGTGTAGTGCATTAGCGGGGCACCGCCCCAGCCGGGACAAGCTCTAAGCTCCCGACCGGTTTCCCGGAATATATGGTAGTGTAGTGCATGTTAGTGTAAGTGCGTGTGTAAGGGGGGAGGATAGGACAAGGAAGAGGAAGGAGAAATCGCGCGCTGTCCGTGGCCCGTTTGGTAGGGTACTGCTCCGGCATTCCCCTGGTGTTGATCGGAGAAACCACGGAAAACTGCCGATCAGAGCAGCCGGCCGCTAGAATTCTCCTCCAGACAGCGACTGAATTCGACCTAGCTGAAAAGCCAGTGTCGAAAATCCTGCCGCCGTCAGGACTCGAACCTTTGACCTCCCGGTCAGAGACGCTACAGTGACATCAATTGATGCACTGAGCTACCACTCCCGGTGGGGATGACGCGGGGAGCAGGTAAGGAAGAGGCGGGGAAGAAATAGGCTGGGAAGAGGCGAAGTAGGGGCGAGGGAGGGGCTGAGGAAGAGGCGGGGAAGATGCGAGGTAGGGGGAAGAAGGCGCTGTGAAGAGGCTGGAAAGTGGCGGGGAAGAGGCTGGGAAGTGGCGGGGAAGAGACGAGGCAGGGGTGGAGCCGAGGTGGGTAGCAGCAGGGAGAAGCGAAACTGAAGCAGACTGGTGGCGGGGCAGGAAAGAAGAGAGTTCAAATAAGAGTTTAAGGACGCAAAACGAAGTCTGAGACGGGACTGGACATTGCGGGGCGGGAAGTGGAGAGGCGTGGCGTAGAAGGGGCCGGGCGAGGCGGGGAGGGGGGGGGATTCAATAGAAGGGTGCTGCGGTAGGCCGTTTGCGGAGGCACCCTCGCCACCAGATGGCCCGCGGGGCCAAATGATCCAAACGACCCTCGTTAGCGCAGGCTGCGGGAAGTGCCGGCTGCGAGTACGCGTTTGACGGCCCTTGGAACCACCTTCCGCGCTCCGAGATACACTCCGCCTCAAAAGCGGCAAAGACCAAAGTTCATCTCTTGTGACTCCCGGAAACTCTGAAAGAGAGCAATGATTTATTCAACTCCAACTCTTGAAAGCGAAACAAAGGCTGAATTGATCATATCCTAATTCTTATGGAATTATAAAGGCCGTCCTACCAATTATGTCAATCCTTTCAATGTACAATTTTCGTCCAACAATACTAAAGTAGCAAATGCTAGAATATGCCGCGGAGCTAGTGTTCAGAGGTTTTTTTTTACTTCGCAGAAAATGAATTAATGTTCATTTTTAAAATAAATCTAAATGGTCTTTTTCACCTGACGGACAGTAAGTCCAAGGAAGAAAATGAATATTTTGGGAGGTCATTATACGAGTCACTCTCAGCGGTTGATGTGATCGCGTGTCCAATTCCGAAGAATTTCCGTGTCAGAACATCACGGGGTGGAATGGAACACGACGTACCCTTACTTCTGCCGAACTGGGCCACATCTTATTCCGTCTCAGTTGGACGTTACGATTGTATTACATCGTATGCATTATACAGGATGAGCCACGTAACTTTCGCACCTCTTGTAATTTTTGAACGGTTGACGTTATTCCAATTCAGTTTTCACGGAAGTGATAACATCAACAAAATCTCCTGCCCCGATTGTGACGAACTTTGTGCGTCGTTGCAGAGGCAACTAAAAGGAAATTGCTAGCGCAGCGTTGTTTGTATTTTCAAGTGGCTGGAATATATAATTTTTAATTGAATTTAACTTTTCAAGTATTCACAAAAAATGTATCATTATATTCCTCTCATTATGATATATCCTTTAAAAATGAAATAATATGTGTAGTTCCAATTCTTCAAAAATGAAAATATTACGAACAATAGCTGTATGATGGCTTATTTTCGAGTGTGGTTGGGAGAAAACTGCATTGTCATATTGTGAGCCGTTTAAGCAGGGAACCCATTGGGAGCGGCCCGCCCGGCACGGAGCAGCCCCGCTCGGCACCGCCCAGCCCCGGCCGAAATCTTTCGCATGCTATTCAGTTAGACGCCACCCAATGCGACCTGCCGGCCCCGCCCGATCCCGCCCGGCTCCTCCCGGCCCCGCCCGGAATGCTTCCCCGAGAATAAAATCCGGTGGCGGCGGCCGGCCGGGGCGGCGCGGCGAGTGGCCTTGGGAGGGGTTGACGAGCCCTTCCAGGAACTAAGGGCTGCATGGGTCCTGCAAGCTATTGTTATCGGGTGTCTCACCTTCCTTCCTCATTATTCCCAATGCAGTCACAAATTCTTTGAGATGGTAATTTTAGCAATTGATAAAAATGCGAAATGTAACTAAATACTGAAAAACTAGTAATTGTATGTTTGGCGATCGGTGGAATACATTTCTGAAGGTTTTCAATCTGCGATAAATGCAAAATTATCCGCAAAATCCGAAATGGACGTAAATCTGCGGCACTAAATTGCATTTCATTATTTTCTTCGTGGTCTCTCTCTAACTAGGGATACGATTTCGACAACACATCGATGTTTGAAAACATTTAATTTTGACAATTTTGACATAACATTTAATTATGGCCAACAGTATAGAAGCTGAACGATTTTTTAGTCAATACAGTTTGTTACTGATAGAAGAAATAGGTTATATCGAGCCAACAATGAAATAGGCTCTCAGTTCATTTTTCATTGTTTGTGTTACATATTAATAGTTATTTACATAAATTGATTTCATTTAATAATTAAATTTATTTCTGTAAAGACAGGAATTATTCTTTAAATTTAAAATTTCGTCCTTAAATATTTTTCATAATAGTGAAATTAAATTTTTTCGCTTTTTTCTAATTTTAATAGAAAAATCTAAAAAATACCAGAGTATTTTTTATTTCGAAGAGATCTTCCCTATTAACAATTTTCTCAAAAACTGCTACAAAATGCTAAATCTTAATTTTGATAATGCAATAAAATGCTATAGTCTTCTTTTCTAAATGAGATGTTTTTAAATTTAAAGAGCTAAATTCTACCTCACACAAATCTTAATGATTCATAATGAATATCAAGAGGAGATAATTTTTTTAAGGTGATACATTTTTTCTTCCAATATTCAACCGAGGCAATTTTTAATAGGAGTATACAGGCATACAATAATTGATATGTACAAGCAGATGTCTTACGTTAAATGTGATGTAATTAATAGTTTGGTAGATAGAATCAAATAGATTTCAAAGAGTAGAAATCAATAGATCAAATAGATTTTATACTGGTTTTGGAAAAGATCCTGACGATTTCGGATTTATATTTTTTACAGCATTTGTTTCCGCTGAGTACATTGTCCTCCTTGCTCCCGCCCTTCTTCCTCAGCAGCTAATATCATCAATTCCTCCATCGAAAGTATTAAACTCTTCATCGCT
The DNA here is from genome assembly GCA_964035755.1 of Teleogryllus oceanicus. NCBI lineage: Eukaryota > Metazoa > Arthropoda > Insecta > Orthoptera > Gryllidae > Teleogryllus > Teleogryllus oceanicus. The sequence continues at coordinate 19,981,725 of CAXIVR010000006.1, forward strand.
ACTGGAACAAGTGGCGTCCCGTGCAGTTCCGATCCGTGCCGGGCCGTCCGTAATGGGCAGGCCGAGCCGCGCGGCACCGCGCCTCGCCGGGCTGTGCCGAGCCGAGCCGGGAGCTCCTAGTGGGTTTCGTCCTTTAGACGTTATTGGGCCACAGCTACTGGTAGCTGGTGACCGCTTTAAGAATTCTTTAAGAAATAACTATCCCTTCCTATCCTTTTCATCTGCACTTATAATGTTTAGATATTTTTTCTCCCTTTCCACACACATTCCATCATTTTTGTGACGTTTATTAAATGATTCTGTTTCATAATTTACAATATAAGTTCCCTTCTCTCTTTCCTATTCTGTTTGTGTGAATGTTAAGAATAAAGAAATGAAGGAACTATTACTGACAATACCAATCAATTCACTAAGAATTCCCAACAATCTCAATTCCTGAGTACATTACCATACTTGCCTTTTCCATTTAAGATCTTTGAAATCATGAAAGAAACGTAAGTGATACCAGAACTTCTCCAAGGAAGTCTTGAGGTTGTGTGAAAATGAAGAAAATCTAAAGCAGTTATTTGCTTTTTGTAAATATGAAAAATAGTTTTGTCATTTCATTGAACTGAAGAACAATGGCTCATGAATGAACTCGTTTCTTTCTCAAAACTTTACGTTTGTAAAATGAAATAATGCTTTTGAACCCACTCGTCTTCATGAAATTGCAGGTGCAAGAGGCACAGGAGGCCAAATTAAAATTGAATGCTTTACTAAAATTATAATAGTGCTCTTTTCTTTCAAATAAATATCTTGAACTTCATCTTATTTGCAGGTAATTCAACCGTTGTTGATTTTTTAGACATGCACGGTTGTTAATTACAAAGGTTTTTAATGCGCATTTTTTAAACTAAAACTATTAACTGAAAACATACATTTAAAAATTTAGTTGATCGTTATTTATTAAATGAACATTATCATTCAATATAATTCTGGAATTTTATAAAAAGATTATTTGACAAATCGAAATGTTATCAGTTTGCGTTATTCGCGTCATAATAAATTTTGTTCATTAATCCAATTTACCATTTTCCTGAGCTAATTTATCATGTAATTTCATTGCTACGAAATTTTGGTTGAAAACATACTATTTTAGCATTCGTAATCTGCATTTTTACTGGACACAACCTTCTACAAGTCCACTTTCACCCAATTTCATAATAGCAATTTTTCAGGAAACGAAAGCACGAAGTAATTAAATATACTATTAAATCATTTTGAAGAAATAATAGAGTGTATGTAACTGTAAAATAAACATAACTGAAAGTGACCTTCCATAAATTAATGTTCTGCAATCAGAAGAGGGGATTTTTTTCTTTGAAAGTGGAAATATCTCCATCTGAATAGACCCTCCACCTATGAAATCCTGTACTTTGACGCTGTGAAAACCCGGTGTTACAGAAATTTAAATTCGTATATATTATTTCCTTTTTTCTTACTGTTGGTTGCGTCCTTTTTTGCTCTCTCCGTGACGAGAGTGATTCTGTTTGACTGTAGGGTAGGAAGGCGAATACGTTCTTTGCCTAGCGGAGATTATACAGAATTATTAATTTAAAAACCTATCTAATGTTTGCCCAGGGCTAAAATGTTTGGGTAATAGTATTAGGGAATAAAATTAAATTCGGTCGAGTACACCAATTAGAAACTTAATAGAAAAATTAAAACTCTGTGAGGTCGGAAATCTGCATTCTGTAGTATCTAAAACATGATAATGCAGTTGGCCGAAAAATTATTCTTCCCGCCAGAATTATGAGCAGGGCACACTTCAAAATTGCCTTTTTAATAACATAAATACGTACAAAACTAACAAACAAATAAATAAAATAAATAAATATGACTTTTAGGAAGAATTTAATTTATTTACAAACTACATAGGCTAATTTAAAAAGGTCAATTTAAAACAAAAACGCCTCACATGCGTACTTCTTCCTTCGTGACGAGGACTGTAAAAGTGATGAACAAGTAAATAAGAGTTCCACATATTTTAAACATTAAAAAGAATTCGGATTTAAAATAGCTGATGTATAACTTTATATTCTTCTCTTTAATTTTGACATTGCCCTTAAAAATTAAATTCTTGATGCCACAATGTCAGGTATTTCAAACTTTTTTTCTGGGCTGGTTGTTAATTATAACTTGCTATGATTTATTTCATTTTGGAACTTGAAAAAATTATTTGGTGTCACGCGTGCTACTTTACATATAGCTGGTAATGTCAGAAGGTATCTCTTCAGAATACTATCAAAAACTGAATCTCTGTTCTTCTATTTGGCTCAGAAATTAAATTGGCTTATTTTCCAAGCAGAAACGAATAGTTTTCATCTTTTTGTTTGATTCATGCATCATTTTCAGAAGATCATCAAAAGAGAAAATAATGCTCCAAGAAAAAAGATTTAAAGCCCGCGAAAGATTCTGGAAAGACTCAGGAAAATGTAAAAATGTATTTTACTTTTGTTTTGACATTCCCTGCCGTGACTATTGCCCACACATTTTATTTTCTATTGTCAGCCTCACGCACACCAATACACGCATCCTGAAGCCGCACGCAACAATACCTTGCCTTGTGACGCAGCGCAGACCACTAGAGCGAGGCGGTGTCGTTTCACACGCCACTCACCGCTCTCTAGCGGCAGTCGAAAAAACAATCCGAGAACCTTTAGTGGCGCCGCGGCATCTCAACGAGGCCCGTGAGAATGCGCAGCGCCGGTTTGTGTCAGAGCGGACCGGCGCGGTGCGATGCCGGACGGCGCGGAGTGGGTTGGCGAGAAGGGACTCCGCGCGAAGCGGATAGGCGCGAAGCGGATAGGCGCGAAGCGGATAGGCGCAAAGCGGATAGGCGCGAAGCGGGTAGGCGCGAAGCGGATAGGCGCGAAGCGGATAGGCGCGAAGCGGATAGGCGCGAAGCGGATAGGCGCGAAGCGGATAGGCGCGAAGCGGATAGGCGCAAGCGGATAGGCGCGAAGCGGATAGGCGCGAAGCGGATAGGCGCAAGCGATAGGCGCGAAGCGGATAGGCGCAAGCGGATAGGCGCGAAGCGGATAGGCGCGAAGCGATAGGCGTAAAGCGGATAGGCGCGAAGCGGTGAGCGCGGAGCGGATAGGCGCGAAGCGGATAGGCGCGAAGCGGATAGGCGCGAAGCGAATAGGTGCGAAGCGGATAGGCGCGAAGCGGATAAGCGCGAAGCGGATAGGCGCGAAGCGGATAGGCGCGAAGCGGATAGGCGCGAAGCGGATAGGCGCGAAGCGATAGCGCAAGCGGATAGGCGAAGCGGATAGGCGCGAAGCGGATAGGCGCAAGCAGATAGGCGCAAGCGATAGCGCAAGCGATAGGCGCAAGCAGATAGGCGCAAGCAGATAGGCGCGAAGCAGATAGGCGCAAGCAGATAGGCGCAAGCAGATAGGCGCAAGCAGATAGGCGCAAGCAGATAGGCGCGAAGCGATAGGCGCGAAGCGATAGGCGCAAGCAGATAGGCGCAAGCGATAGGCGCGAAGCAGGGTAGGCGCAAGCAGATAGGCGCGAAGCAGATAGGCGCAAGCAGATAGGCGCAAGCGGATAGGCGCGAAGCGGATAGGCGCGAAGCGGATAGGCGCGAAGCGGATAGGCGCGAAGCGGATAGGCGCGAAGCGGATAGGGACCCAGAGGAGACCACCGTGGTTTGCCTGAAAGTGGGTAATGGCGAAACGGGTCGGTGCAAAGAGAAGCAAAGCGAGTAAACGCGAGGCCGGTGAATGCGAGTGCTTTGCCTTGAAGGGAGCCGGCGCGAAGTAGGTTGGTGCGACAAGGAGCGGTCCCATGCCAAGAAGCGCGAAGCGGGTCGGCGGAAAGAGGCTCCGCGGTGCGAGGTGAAGTGGAGCGGGTCGGCTCGAAGCCCTTTGATGCGAAGTGGGGCGTAGCGGGGAGGAGGGGGTGCCGGCGGGGTATGGTGCGCCTGACGTGGCGGAGCGGGATGCTGGGGCTGATCCTGTCGATTTTTAGGGGGAGGAGGCTATCATATATTATTGATACTTATTAAATATTTTTTATTATATTGTATATTATTTTTGTAGTGTGTATATGATGGTGGTGATGGCAATGATGATATGAACTCAGTGAACCTCTAAAAGGGTAGGCGCCTCCTCTCAGAACACGAGTGTGTGCTGCTATCTCCTTTGGTGAACCAGTTCTTAGAGACTTAGTGTTACCACTACAGTACTACTATCCATTGCCAGCCTACCTGTTCATTTTATTATATGCTATTTCAATACTATCTGCACTCAGTTTTCATATACAATCTAGTGTCACTTTTGTTGGTCTCTTTGAATTTCTCTTTGTTTATACATTTACTCTTATTTTATTTTTTACACATTTACTTTAGTATTTACGCGAGCACTTACATTTAGCACTTTCTTTCACTAATGATTTGTGTCATTTATTTCTCTTGAGCCTTCCATGTTTCCCTGCTCTTTGCTATTCTTGACCATATATTACCAGTGTATATATGATATTACACAATATAATTTTTTAAATAATTACATATTCATACATACATGTTTATACATATATTCATTCAAATATACCCATTCATTGCAAAATAAGTATTTAAATCAACTTTACCGAATACAGGAAGGAAACAAATTAAATTTCTATGCCCTTTGGGTGCGGGCATGGCCCTCCTTGCCCCCTCCCCCCTCCCCCATGGATCCGCCTCTGGTGGGGTGGCGAGGCGGGGCAGGGCACTGCGGGGTGACTGGGAGCTCGCTGTAAAACGACCCCCTAACTTTGCGAGAACATTTAGCGATGCGGAGGCTAGCGGAAGCGCTGCAGGCAACTGCGTTCGTCTGCCACGCCCCCGCTGGCTCAATAAAACATCCATTCGTTGGGGAATTATTGGCTCAAAATCGCAGGGGAGTTGTGAGTTCCAAAAGGGATGCTAACAGACAAAACGAATGTGTTACTTTGAGGGCTGCTAACGAAAGTGAGAATGTGCTTGTGAAGAGATTTAATCTCAAAAAATTAGTTGCTTCTACTTTCTTCACGATCATGTACTAAAAAAGTACTATAAATATGAATTAATTTTAAAATTATATTCAGTATTAATATAAATTAAATGTACTATTATCAAATATTATCATTATGTTTCGACCACAAAAAGGTTGTTATATTTTCAAATACTAAGGAACCATTTTTACGATTATAATATATTTCAAAGTAATAAATGGTTTAATGTGAAGCAGACGAATCTCAAATAGACCCAATACTGTAAAACGTTTGGGAAAAAACTTTTATTATTGTGTTAATGCTGCAAGAATTAGTTACATTGCCTCACTTTCATCTTTTAGAGCTTTAAATTGAAACGTATTTGACTCTTTAATTTACATACAATTTACAACAAAATTTACATACAATTTTTCTCTCGGTGTGTTCAGGAATTTTAAATTGCTCGACTCTCTTCCCTTCTTTTTCCTTATTGAAGAGAGCATTAAAATATTTCTTTGTGAGTTATTTCAATTATACTTCAGTAATTTTAATTTACTATATCAGAATAGACATTAAATTTTGCCTTGGTGCTTATTCAGAAACATGGAAACTTACTCATTTAATAATTCTCGAAAATTATTGAAGATTAAACCTGTACGGCTGTACCAGTGATCTAAATTTAAAACTAAATACTTCGATCATCATAGATTACTATTTCGTTGTACGAAAAATGATTTAAGTTTGCCAATAATACTAGTTATGCCATTAGTTTATAATATAAGTTTTGAAAACGAGCGACGCTAGAAGCGAGATTTCAAATTTGTACGAATGCAATAAAGGAACATTATAAACGAGTTTCATACGCTTTTTTGTGTAACAGCATTATAAATTTTTATAAAATGAAACTTCACTTTGTGAAACAAGTTCCTTGTGTGTCGGGCCTTTGCCATTTGTGCGAGGAAACGGAGGTCGGCTGTTCCGGTTACCGTTGCCTTCCGGAGATTCTCTCGTTACGATTGGTTGAATGTTTGATGACCCAATCTTCCGTGCCATAAAATCTAATACGTCATCATTTGTGGCGTAAAAGGCCCTTTTATGACCAATTTTGTAACAGAAAATGTCGTTTATAATGCTGGTACAGAAACATTTTTTAAAGCCGCGCATTTAGTCTTCTTCATTTTTATGTATATTTAATTTTGCAGAAGGGAAATAATAAAATATGGAAAAGATACAAAGAAAATGATGAGGAATGGAAACGACATATTTTACCCGAAGAATGCAATGAGTAACATGGAAATAATAGGCATTCTCTGAGTGGTTAATGAATTTAAAATGAATGCGTACAATTTCGTAACTAGCATTATCTAACTGCGAAGCGGAAAAATTCTCATTCTATTCAACGAGAATTGACTGAAGAATTCTCAGCGTACCCCTCGGTTCGATAACCAACATTTCGTGAGGCACCACCTGCAAAAGTCAGTTTACAAGAGCGGCGCACCGGGAGCTGTAGCTCAGTGCAACAACTGAGGTCACTGCAGTGCCTCTGACCAGGAGGTCCTAGGTTTGAGTCCCGACGGCGGCAAGATTTTTGACTCTAGCTTTTCAGCTAGGTCGAATTCAGCTGCTGTCTGGAGGAGAATTCTAGCGGCCGGCTGCTCTGATCGGTAGTTTTTCGTGGTTTCTCCGATCAACACCTGGCGAATGCCGGAGCAGTACCCTACAAAACGGGCCACGGACCGCGCGCGATTTCTCCTTCCACTTGTCCTATCCTCTCCCCTTACACACACACTTACACTAACATGCACTACACTACCACATATTCCGGGAGACCGGTCGGGAGCTTAGAGCTTGGCCCGACTGGGGCGGTGTCCCGCTGGTGGGAGAGTCGTGGTTAGGGGGAAACCCCACTAACCGACGATAGGTCGGCGCCGGATCTCGCCATTCAGCGGGGACTATCACCGCCATCTCCCGAGAAAAAACATGCACTACACTAAGGGGACTAATGATCAAAGCAGTTGACGTGTCCGGAAAACGAAAAAATCAATCAATCAAGAGCGGTGCCCGCCTGAGGCATCCGAGATGCTTTCGGCTGAGGTGGTGCGAGCAGGTGGGGTGCATGGCGTGGGTTGCTGGGTGTCGAGGGTAATGAGGGCGGCGGGAAAGACGTGGAAGTGGGGCAAACAGTGCGAGCTGAAGGCGTGGAAGTGGGGGGGTGACGGCAAGGGGAGAGGGCGGGAAGGACAGCTGTACGGAAGGGAAGGGGCGGGATATCGGGGAAGCGGAGGGGTGGGAAAAGATACCGGCGCGGTGGTGGTGGGGGTGTCATAGCAGTGGGAAAGAAGTTCGCAGGGGACAGGAAATCGACGAGGGTGACTTGGGTGGTGGGCGCGGCGGAAATATTTTTGGCGGTGTGGCAGTATGTCAATGGGTAAAGCGGGGGCATGAGGACTGTGAATGATTGATTGTTCGTGATTCCGGGCTCGTCGACAACTAGGGTCATTAGTCCCGTAAGTGTAGATTTTCTCGGGAGGTGGCGGTGTTCTTTCCCCGCTGGGTGACGAGATTCGGCGCCGACCAACCGTCATCTATATGGGTTTCCCCCAATCAGCCATCTCCTACCAGCGGGGCACCGCCCCAGCCGGGACAAGCTCTTAGCTCCCGACCGGTCTCCCGGAATATGTGGTAGTGTAGTGCATGTTAATGTAAGTGAGTGTGTAATGGGAAAGGATAGGACAAGGAAGGGGAAGGAAAGATCGCGCGCGATTCCTCGCCGGTTTCTTAGGGCACTGCTCCGGCATTTGCCTGGTACTGATCGGAGAGACAGCGGAAAACCACCTATCAGAGCATCCGGCCTCTAGAATTCTCCTCCAGACAGCGACTGAATTCTACCTAGCTGACAAACTAATGGCTGAAGTGAAAGGCGGTGAAAGGGTGACGGAACAAGTGGCGGTGGCGCGACGAAGGGCAGTGGTCGAAGCGGGTCGGACGGAGGCAGCGGAGCGTAGGGGCGGGTGGAAGGGGGGGTGGGCGGAACTGATTAGCAGTGGCACGGTGGGCGTGCCTGGAGGCGAGTGACGGAAGCGACTCGACGCTAGGTCGCCCTGAGAAGCGAGGCAACGCGCGGCCCTTTTTCTCCTTCCGGTTTATTGAGCGAGGTATTTGTGTTCTCACCGACGCCTGCGCAGTTATCTTCCTTTTTTAGATTCCCTGGCCGCCAAATTGGAGGCGCAATCAAAGTGCCTTGTAATACCTTGAATTCACATCTTGAATCTGAAAAAGGAATGTAGGTTTTGACATTAGAATCAATTAAATTTTTATACTGATATTGATTGTGTCTCTTATTTCAATTTTCCTTTTATGATTGTACTATAGTAAAACTGTGAAATTATTTCTTTTCATGCTCCAGCTAGCTATTTGTGATATTACTTTCCATCTCTTCTCTGATATATTTTCTATTGCCAAATCCGGATACTATTTCAACAAACCCAATATCATGAGGAAGTTTACTTCTACTACTATTGTTAATATTGTTATTGTATCGTTGCCCTGCTAAAATTCACAAATTCTCTCAATGTTAACACTAATTTATTAAATGTATTTCCAATTTAATCATGGGTTCGATATACAACATACCTTACATTACATTCGATATACAACAACCTTACCTGTTGCATGTGGACGTGTAATTTGATACAGAAGTTCTATTGATTGAAACCAATTATTATGTTGATATATATGTAATATAAATTATCAGTATTTTTCAGCAATAAAAATGTAACGTTTATTTTACATATGTTACAAATTCTTTTGATCTCATGAGAAGTATTTGCAATGTGGAACATTAAAACACCGTATGTGTTTGAATATAAGTTCGTAAGTTTACTATAATATCTTGATAGATGACTTCTCGGCTGACTAGCAAAATGTTGTCTATGGAATCCTTGTTGCACAAATTCTCGCACCCTTGCCTAAACTGAAATGTTCCAGAATGTCCGCAACGAATTGCTATTAATGGGAATTAATATTTCCCACAAAATTAATACGCAGTCGCGTCTTTCCCTATCTGTGTTTCGTATGAAACACCTCTCACGACTGACTATATTCAGCTACTTATTGAAAAATCTTCCATCTACGGAGATACCTAATTGTAATCCAAACACGGAGTATATTTTTTCAAAATTCCATCTATTAAATTAATAAAATTTCCAATTACAATTTAAACTATACGAAGATCTCAAACATCAAACTAATCATAACTTCTGGCCTCATCATCATTTAAACAATACCCAAGCTACGCTGAAAATCCGTTCGCATCTCACCAACGGCTTACGTGCGTTCGCTTCAGTATTTTTCTAGGTAATGAATCCTTGCGTCTTTCTAAAAGATCACGGCTATCAATGCCCTCTCCACACCTTCTTCAAATAATGTGTTCGGGACCGTGTTCATCAGCACAGCGTTATGACATCAAGCATGGAATATCACACTTTGTTGATCGGTTGTTCTAACCGCGTATTCTTTGATTTCTGACGCTGGATGCCGGTTCTATCATTAAAACTAAGCCCAGTGTTTTGGCTTATCGCAATATTAATATTGCATTTAATTTCTTAGTATTTATATTGTTAGATATTACACTAGTTACATTTCTAAAGTTGCGTTAATAAATAATTTAAAAAAACATTTAATTTAATGTATTATTATTTTTTAATTGTTTGCCATGTCGAGTAGATTGTTTCACTTCTCCACATCATTATTTTATTTTTTTATTCGGATGATAACAATTGTTTCTTATTATTTATGAAAACGTATAACGATGAGCTGTATACCTCAAAGTTTAATATTTTCATTCCATCTGAATTTTCAAATGCATCTTATACGACAAAAGATACTAAAGCAATGAATTAATATTGGGGCCTCGTTTTCATAAACCAAAGATCCTTTTTAAAATGGGATAATTCGTTTGTGAAATTAGTTTAATGGGATCTCAAGTTTATTTATTTTTTTAATTTAATCAGTATGATGATGAAGATTAGTTTTCTCCACTCCACAAGAACGGATTTTTTCTGAGCGTCCGCAGTCACCGCTTTTGTTTAGGGCTCCATGAAACCGTCACTGCACACTCCGTGGACCGCCTCTCACCCTATCGCTGCTTCGCCACCGGAGTGGGTCTAGGGAGAGGGGGGCGGTTCAACGAATTTGCGGTAAGAGGGATATCGCCTCGTCGACCGACAGGGTGGAAGGCACAGAGTAAACTAGAGGGAGTGAGGGGGGACGCTGCGGTCGGAGGCAAGGGACGTCAGGCCTTAAACCGGACAGCAGAATGGCACGGCCTTAGACCGGAGTAAATTTGATGCGAAGCGGTCCAAAACCTCGGGTAGAGGACTCCTGAAGTCGGGAAAAGAGACGGAGAAGATCGATAGCGGAAATGACGCGTACGAAATGAGATGGTGCACAAGAGATGACCATGGATTTCAAACGCATTGAGGAAGAAAATGAAAAAAGGTGGAATCATTGATTACATTCGCTGGATGGACGAACAAACCTTCATAGGGCGGTATCTGAATTCAATAGGGACTTGTAATCCGCGACGGCAGCTCGCAGCTTGCGCTCGTAACTGAATTTGTTTTGCAGTTCCATACAGTGGAAAAGGCGAAGAAAATTTAATGTTATTTCAAAAGAATCTTCAAAAGAATATGAGAAGAAATTTCCTGGTCATTATTATATCACTCGACAATATTCGAGTATAAGATGAGCAAAGATTGAATAATAAGTTGCCAAATTATCGAGTATTCTGAAACTGAATCAAAGAACGTTCCGAGAGTCGTTGTAAACATGTAATAAAGAAACTCACAAATGCAGTGGTGTATCCCAATATACTCCATTCATTGGTTCTAGAGCTCTGAAATCAACTTGTGAGAGGCAGATTCTCTTGTAGTTTTTCAATTGAGCTTTCTAGTGTTCTTTTGTGAACAATAATACTCATGGAGTTCCAAAATTACCACTTTACTTTCTTAGTATCACACAACAATAATGTTAAAACACAGTAATGTACTTATATAAAAAGAGGATTAATGGTAAATATGTTGGAACCAATCATCGTTTTATTTTAAAGAAAAGCAAATCCTCGAATTAAAGTCTTCTGCAAATGTAGAGGAAGCTGATGTGTAAACCGCTTTAAAATTGAAGATAAGATTATCAATAATGAACGACTTTATTTTTTCCTAAGGTGATCGGTATTCCTACGGTTCTCTGATAACAGAAATAGGCTCCCTGAGATGGTCTAAGGGAGAAATCTGCAGATTATCTTGAACCATCCACTTTTGGGTTGGCCTTAGCTCTCACGAGGCCAAGATCCGAGACAGTGACAACCCTCCTGATAGGCTTTCCTTATTCCCAGAGGAGGCACATCAGCCATTACGTTGAAAACTTGCCGCATCTCGTGCCGTAGTAAGAGTCACCACGGAATAAAAAGGTCAAAGTATTAAGAGATATATTTAGAGCTAAGCAGGCAACTTAATATTTCGAAAGCAATTTTAAAGAAGAACGGTATTATGTAGACAGGTCTATCAGATTCTCTCCAAAGCATAGCTCAAATAATACTTTCTATATCTTAATGCAGTATTTTAGGCAAATGAGATTCAAATGCAACTCGGTTACGTAGTAAATGTCTAATTCGGGGGCTTCGACGGCAACTAGTCAAGACCAACAAACGTTTTTTTATCCAGGACTGGAATTTCCTTTTTTCCCTCTTCGTTTTAGATTTTTAGTTCAGGACTAATAAATTATTCTAGGTACGTAATCATTTCGAACAATATATACTAAGTAATTAATAAAAAAGTATAGTTCATTAATGACAAGTATTACTAAAATATTTATTTACATTTACAAATATTTATTACATTGCATTTACGTTTACAAATAAGAGTATTTATTACAGTACATTATATTTAAATTTACAAATAATTATTACACATAATGTGCCTAACTTTTTTAATCATTCAAAACAAAAATCCTCAAAAACTTCAAAATATAAATTATTTCTTCAATGAATCCTGACACGTTAAAAAATGATCAAAAATACTCACTACTTTTGGTTAATTTATTTAATCAAAATGTATCCTTACTACAGACTCAAAGGTATTAAATAATCTAGATTTTTTTAAATCACATAAATGCTCTATTTAATATATGGAATTGTTTCTCAGTTTTCATTATTGGGTTTTTAATGAAAGTTCTTTTAAAGAGTTCTTCCTTAAATACTATTGCTTCTGTTTCGAGTACGTAAGTATATTTTTCGCCGTATCTTGAAGTTCATTCTTAATTTTTACTTCCTCGCTACGGGGTAGAGAGAAAGCTATGAAATACTGCGCGAAAAACGGCGAATTTTCGGCAGAAAAACTCTTATTTCAAAGCCCTGCAAACGAAAAAGTGGATAAATTCAGTTGCTAAATTTAGAAAAAGAATGCTCTAACAAGTGTTGTAGTCAGAATCCCTGTTTTGTGGGTCCTTCATACCGAGAATAAGATTGTCGGCAAAAACGTCTGTCTGCCCGTCCGTCTGTGAACAAGGCTAGCGCTAAACCGTTCTGACGATTTGCTCCAAAATTTATATTCCCCAACCGATCTAGCTGGTATCGCAGCCATTTGAATATGAAACCGATATGTTAATTTTTACAGGAAGCTCCTTGGACATTTTCAAATTTAAAAAAATACGCCATCGTTTTTTATTAAATTTTGTTGTTGGATAGTGTGAAGGACGTTTAAGAGAAAGGTGCTGGTCAAACGTTCGTTGAAAACCGTGATTTTTCGAAAATTGCGAAAGTTCGAAAAGTTTTCGGAGTCTTGTTACAACTAAAATATTAAAGATAGAGATTTTTCCCTCAATGAAATCTGTTCCTTAAAGATAGATTTTGAAGGAAGGTCATGCATAGTTTTTCTAAAATTTAAGTATTTTTCGCGTAATTTTTTGTGAAAATACGGGTCAGAAAGTACGTGGTGTTTTCACACAACTAGTTTATATTTTATTTTAAGTGAAGACTTACAACCAAACAAATCCAAAGTCTCTCCACAATTAATTTCTTGAAATAGAAATTAAAGCCATAGACGCCCCGATTAGCAGTAATATAACAAAATGATACTTTATAATTTACTTTAGTTTTGTTGTGGTGAGTATATATTTCAACTACCACAGAACATTAATTTGAACACTTATGTATATAATAATATAAATAATAATTTACTAAGTGACAACCTTCGTTTAAATAATTGTGTTTTATTCGATGTATTCTACATAAAATTATATCAGTATATTTAAGAATGCCTTCTTAAGGTGACCGTTTTTTAAGAACAAATATGTTAATGGAGCCAACACCATTCTGAAAATATATCTCTAATTGATCACGGCAAAGCTCGTGATGAATGAAGTTCAGAATTAAATTTCATGATCTCAGAAACCCCTATGTGAAGATATCTTCAGGAAGAAGGTAGGTAAAGTTTTTATTTTAAGTTTACAGATTAACGAATGGTGATTCTGGACCAAGCGACTTAATTTGATAGTTTTCGTTCGCTTCGAGATGCCATGCCGTACACAACGGGCGCCGCAGCTCAATCTCATCTCGATGGTGTGTAGGCTGAGAGCGATTATGTGCATTCTAAAACTGGTATTGCACAAAAATATCATTGTTAATATTATAAACAGTAAATTTCCACACCAAAATCATTAACTGTAAATATGTAATAAGTTACAAGTGGGTACTCTGCAATATCTCCATAACATCATCCATAGCTTACTTACCAACAGAAGCTTTGAAGTCAAAGTAAATAATACACTTTCAAAACAAACAATAGACGCAGGGATCACTCAAGAATTCTGTCTCTCTCTCCACCTGTTCAATAACTATTTGTCAGATATTCCTCAACCAGATACATCAGAAACATCTCTGTTTCGTAATATCAACATCCCACAACGATATCTTCTGCGCACATGGCCAATTACAAAATAATTGAATTAAATTTTCGAAATGGACTGAAAAATGGAAAATTAAAATTAACGCTTCAAAATTTCAAGCAAATATTTTCACACTTCGTAAGCCAAAATTACCTTCCCCTTTACCCATCCAAAACACACTTATACCATGGATACCAAACCACACATCAGTTAATTACCTTGGACTCACATTGGACACTAAATTAACTTGGAAAGCACGTATCAGAAACAGAGTAGACAAAACATACACAATCATTACAAAAATCTATCGCATACTATTTATACTAGCATTGAATGCGGCAAAATAATCTATGAATTAGTAATCAGACCCTCATTAGCCAACGCTTGCCCCGTTTGGATAAAAGCAGTCCATAGCCACATAAGTAAACTTCAAATTCTACAAAAGAATTAGAAAAGGTATACATTCAAGACTATATTCTCAATATTTCAAAAACCTTCTATAATGTACTACCCGAATCACCAGCTACTACAACTCACCATCTAGATAAGACTTACAGACAATCTCATAGAATCAACTCACGCTACCCTAAGGACATTTTCAAGCCTGCATAACCATCTGAAAATATATATATATATATATATATATATATATATATATATATATATATATATATATATATATTATACCGATATGTCACGTTAAAATAAACTAACATTTATTTGTAGACAATATGGTGGAACATGCATTACGAAATATCACGAGAGCTAGAGCTTAGCAACGACCGTGAATAAACAATGTAGTTTTGTTTTTCTAAATGCATTAAGAGATGGCTTGTGCCGAAAGTAGAAACTTTGGGATTGGGCGAAGAAGTTTAGACGATCAAAGTGTCAGCTACACCAAAATATAACGAACGTATGGATTGGCTGGGTGAGAGAGGACGGTCAAATGTTATGAAAAAATGAAGGTAGTTTAATACGAAGTCTTCGAGGGATGAATCATGCAAGAAGATTTCATTCTGCTCGGAAACGCGCTTCTGAACTGATCGTAGGTTCGTGAGAGGGAACGAGTACAATCGAGATAGAATTGGGTTATCAGTGAAATTTTATGGACAGTGAATGATATTGCAGATATTTTCATGTGGAAGCAATATTGATGTATAGATTGGAACTTTGTCGGGAGTGGTAATCGAGTTCGGGACTATGTCATAGGACGTAATCGGACTGATAATTTTGATAGTTTGAGACCAGCTTGGATAGGGGCAGAAGAGGATTTCGTGGCACTTTGGACTACGGCAAGCTCGCAAGATATTTCGACTGAGAAGTCTACGAGGGACATCAACGAAGAAAAGATAAGTTAACCGCGGTATAAATTGTAAATTAAAAGATATCTTGATCAAAGGCCTAAAAATTGTAAATTCACTAAATTGTTTGCTAAAAGCGTAAAAATAAAATTTGTTGAATTTTGTTCTTTAGAAAAGAAAGTGATCTTTCATTTAGTCAATCCAAACAGAAATGAACTAGGAATAGAATCATTCTATTTCAGATTCCCAGCTGCGCTGTATAGTCAGCGGATCCTATAATCCATTATAGAGGTAATAAGGATTATAATATATCGTGACCCATTGACCCAGCAAGCCGGACGCTAAGATCTTTAGCAGATATAAATGTAGACAGAGGAAAATTTTGTATATCTCAATATATATATATATATATATATATATATATATATATATATATATATATATATATCGCACACATAATTGCAACAGTATCAACTAATGCTTGACAACTCATGTTACCTGTAAATCGAACATACCTTCACCGAAATAGTTTGTATTGACACTCAGACTTCAGGATGATTCAGCCTAGAAATTTATATAAACTTTGTATCAGCACCCTTGAAAAGCATAAATGCCGAGCAAGAAGATTTTTTAAAATCTCTACTTAATAATTATAGTATTGTTTCTATAGTTATTAACAATAAACTAAAAATATTTATGATGCGCGTACGACTTCACTCACCTACGTGTACTTTTCAAATTGTAGAATTAACTCTGATCTATTAATAACTGACTAAAATCTCACGCAAATAGATACTGAAATACATCCAAACAAAACGAATACGTATTTGGAAATTCGAATACACAGTTCTTGCGATTGAGGTAACCCCATTATTGCTAGAGACCGAGAACAACAAAACACTCTAAAACACGTTTTATTTTCGCAAATATAAACACTTTATTTTTGTTCTCAACTTGCCTTCAAAAACTGTTCCAACTTTATTCGTTTGTTTTTCAATAAAGTTAAAAAATATGTAATATTAAATTAAAGAATACTCTTTGAAATAAATTTGTAGATATGGTAGTTAAATATTACTCACTTCTAGCTTGTTCTTTTATATTGTGTACATGTGGATGACCGTTTAAATTTGTGGCAAATTCAAATATTTCCACCGCATAGCGTTCCACCGCCTTAAGTTTGCGACTGTTATAATACATTGTTTATCATTTCTTTTTCTACAGAACTAACAGTTATGTTCTGTTATTTTTAGTATCTTATGTTTTAAGACTATCAGTGAAATTATATAATTTGTAACCAATAAATTATTATATAATGTCTAAGAGTTACGTCTTTGCAACTGATCTGCTTGCTAAGCAGAGAGCAATGCGTAATAATTGTATTTGGAGGGATCAAATTTTCAAGAGTTTAATCTGTTAGTTATGTCTGTTACAGTTTTTAAAAAACGGACAATCGACTTACTACTATATTACTTTATACTCGTTGAAATTTTGAAAGTCTGTAATATGGAATGTATTGCTGGTTGTAGGAAGACGCCGAAAAAAATTTTAATTTTTGTAATTTTCAAAACAACAGAGATTTCAACGAAAATGAAACCTGTACCATTCTCTTAAACGCTCTTCTTACTATTCAACAATAAAATTTAATAAAAAAATAATGAAGCCATTTTACTTGAAAGTTTTGAAAATATCCGAAGGACTTCACGTAAAGTACCCCCAGAATTAAAATATCAGTTTGAAATTCCCGGAGCTGGGACACCATCCAGATCGATTGGGTAATATCAATTTTGAAGAAAATCAACTGAACGATTTATGCGCTAGCGTTGTGCATAGACATACACTTTTACAGTCATTCGAGTTTTCGGTATCAAGGACGCGCAAAACTAGGATTCTGGCTACACCACGTGTTAGAGGATTTTTTCTATATTTAGCAACTAGATTTATCCACTTTTTCGATACCAGGGATCGGCAATAAGAGTTTTTTCATATTTAATAACTAGATTTATCCACTTTTTCGATACCAAGGATCGACAATAAGAGTTTTTTATATTTAGTAACTAGATTTATCCACTTTTTGGATACCAAGGCCCGACAATCAAAGTTTTTGGGTCGAAACTTCGCCGTTTCCCGACCCACCATTACAACACTTTTTCTTAGTTTTAAGGTGGTAAGTAAGGGCGAGAAAGTAAAAGTGAGCATAAAAATGAGTAGTTATGATCTGCTCATTATGATAAACTTGATATTCAATACTAATAAGAGCCATTTCATTGTGATTATTCTTAACAATTTCGTTATTTTACTTAGTAACTTTAATTGGAAAACAGAATTCAGAAGTCATTACACTTAGTCTTCTCATCTAGACGCAAGACCGTCTGAATGCACGGCCGCCTATATATTTTCATAGTCGTAATAAGGCCAACGCCCTGTCATTTCTTGGGAATCTGATGAGCATTGGTATAACGAGCACGTTATACCAATAACCTCAGAGACTGTTTAGATGGAATATGAAATGAGAAATATACACATAATAAATGAAATCACACTATGACTTGAATTTATCATATAATAGGTTATATATATATATATATATATATATATATATATATATATATATATAAATAAAATCTAATTGAAAAATTTTATTTAAAAATTTTTTTTAAAAAAAAAATCCCTATGTAAAATATAATTCAGCTCAAAATAAATTTTATATTATTTCCAAATCATATGGTTATATTAATTACATTTTCTCTACTTTTAGTTCGTTTATAAGTAAATAGTAAGTAGATATTTATTAAAATGAAATTACTTTCCAATTGATTGTAATCCAAATTTGAAGATATGTTTGTGTTTGGAAAATAATCAATAACAACAGAGTGCAATTTATCGGTATTATGTATTTCAATTATTGCTTATATCCATATTTCACTATGAATGCTTACGACGGTGCCTGTCTTCGTCGGAATACTTCTAGAATGTAATTCTGTAAAGCGTAGTAAAGAGAAAGTACTAGTAAAGAGAAAGTATTATAACCGTGCGTCTGAACACGGCAAATCTTAGACATAAAAACTCTTAATGTCTGGCCCTAGAAACGAAAAAGTAGATAAAACTTGTTCCTGCAAGTAGTAAATTACTGCCTCTATTTTGTAGTCCGAAACCATATTTCGCATGTCCCTAAAACCCAAAAATTGATTGACGACAAACAACTGTCCATCTGCCCGCCCGTCCAAAGTCAACGATAGAGCTTTTTCAGAGGAGTTTCTCCGAAATAGATATTCCCCTAACGATCTAAATGAACTCAAAATCCCGCGAGTTTGAAACCAATATCTTGATATTTGGGGGTTATTTTTTAGAAAGCCTTAACAGCGTTCTCAAACTTTTCTCACAATTGCCTTAATTTTTTATTAAATTTATCCTGGGAGAGTTTAAGAATTAACTCTTTAAAAATGGCGAATATCTTATTTCGTTAAAATCTCGAATTTTCGAAAATTACAAAAGTTCAACATTTTTTCGGCATTTTCCTTCTACAACTACAATATTAAAGAGAAATTGTATTCTGAATAAAATCCGTTAATCAAAGACAGTATTAGGTCGTATACCGTGAGCTTCTTTGAAAATGGCTCTACAATTAACTCCGTTCGTCTTCCATTGCTTAGTTAGATTGCGAGTGAGAGGTGTAAAATTCATCCATACCGTAGAAATAATAATCAGCATCGTTGTCGTACGAAAAAATGAGAACTTCTCCGATAACTTTTTCTTGCTCATCCGTATGAAGGTAAAAAGATGTTAACAAAATATATTTCTTTGTATAAAAAAGTATATATTAGATTGATTGATTTCTATTTATTTATTTATTGGGGATTAGGGACGATTGAATTGATAAATCATCAGAGATGTAGCATTGTCCACCACAGATATGGATTGGTCGGGGTCGATCCCTGAATCCAGGGGTGGAAAGTATATGTGCTAATACGAGAGTTGTAACAGAAGTAATTTTTTTAAAAGAATGTTATAGGACTACACAATTTTATTTGTCGTGTGAAAAAAATGCTGTTCCAATTTGTGTTCACAACAAAAGTTGACACCGGGAAAGGTGGCTCATGGCATAAACTGATGTCACTGTAGTGCCTCTGACCGGGAGGTCCTAGGTTCGAGCCCGACAGTCGCAAAATTTGCAACACTAGCTTGTCAGATAGGTCGAATTCAGTCGCTGTCTGGAGGAGAATTCTAGCGGTCGGCTGCTCTGATCGGTAGTTTTCCGTGGTTTCTCCGATCAACACCAGGCGAATGCCGAAGCAGTACCCTACCAAACGGGCCACGGACCGCGCGCGATCTATCCTTCGTATTCCTTGTCCTATCCTCTTCTCTTACACACACACACACACACACTTACACTAACATGCACCACACTATCACATTTTCCGGGAGACCGGTCGGGAGTTTAGAGTTTGTCCCGGCTGAGGCGGTGTCCCGCTGGTGGGAGAGTCCTGTTTAGGGGGAACCCCACTAGCCGACAGCAGGTCGGTGCCGGATCTCGCCATCCAGCGGGGGAAGATCACCACCATCTCCCGAGAAAAAACATGCACTACCCTAACGGGACAAATGACCGAAGCTGTTGACGCGCCCGGAAACACGAAAAAATCAATCAATCAATCGAGTATCTGCTTAGCAAGGCCTTAAGAACGGGTATGTGTTGCTTTTGGAATGTTGCGGACTCGTATACTCCAAAATGCTTTGGAACATGAAACCGGTAGTCTTTTCAAGTACGTTAATGAATATGAGAAACACAAATTTGATGTGCTGTTAAATGTTTCTGTACTCAGTTCATACCTTGTCCTTTCAGGTGTAAATTTCACATTTTCCACCTGTGCTCATATTCTCACAAAAAATAATTGCCATGACTTACTCCCCAACCCTCGTTTATATCAATATAATTTTAATTTACCCGATGATTTATAGTATAATCGTCTTTGATCACCCTTTTCGCAGGGTAGGTTCATCCAGAAGAGCCCAATCCCTCAAAATGCAAGAGATTCCAAACGATCTCATTTTGTAAATTATGGCCTAAAGAGCATGGCCTTAGCCTCGAAATTAATGTTTTAAGTTCCTAGAGCGCCCCGCTTCCGAGTTATATGCGATCGATGTGCCAGGAAACAAGGCGTTAAACGGCTTTGTGTTGCGGGTTGCATTCGCGCCAGCTTGATTTAGACGTACTTTTTCTAGTAATCTTGCGCTCTTTATCTACAAATGTTAATTTTTTGGAAAACTTAAAGTGCAATTCATCAGATTTTCGGGAATTTTTGATACTTCTTTATAAATATTACTTGAATATGAGCTGCAAAAGTTATACTACAGGAAGAGTTAATACTCTTGCCCTGCAGCAGCAAAAATCCTGCTGAACAAAAACATATAAAATGGTTTTCCATTAACCAGCACTCCGTTCAAGAACAAAAAAATAAAAATTCCGTATAACGCGTATTAAATTATACAATCTTCTATTAAATATTTTAACAAAAGCAGTGTTCACGAATACTGCAATAACATTTTATAGTTTATTCTGATTGGGAGTACGACAGTTCTTTGCATACCAAGAATGTAAAATACCCTGCCCCACAACGCAAGGTTTTAAATCAAATATTTAAAAGCGAGAGTCCTCTTCCTTGGATCCTTGCTGTTGCATTACGTCAGATGTGTTTCTACGCTGACGAACTGTGTAAAAGAATTAAGTCGGTACGCACAGTACGAGTGTCCAGAATGATGCAAATATTTGGATTTTTCAGTAAAAATCGAAACTATTTCATTGTTTTCATCTTTTTTTTGAGACCATGCCTTGCAACAAAATCACTGATACCCCTCACATGGCCAAAGGTTGTCTGGTTATCTCTCAGTTCCTGTGCGGATACGAAATTAATAATAAAGAAAGTAGGTGATGCTTCAATTATTGCGACCGACCGTCTGTTTTTCTATAGAATTAACACAGCCAACGATGTGCAGCTGTAAGCAAATTTGCTTTAAATGTAACTTGTTGGTAAATCTCAAGTAGTGCCGTTTCTTTTTTAATGGTAGTGGGGTGACGAGATGAGCAGCAAAGTATTAATTTTAATCAAACTTTTGTAGCGTTTGTTCTTCTTTCCCCTAGTGTCTGAATACTCTTAGAATAAGATTGACACTCTTCCCTCGTGCTGTTGGGATTTCAAAGCTTTGCTCTTTCCCTCGGTTTCCGTAAATGAAAACATCGGTGAGTCGAAAGAATGGTCTCACAAGTAATGTTCCATGTAATTTTCATAACCTTTACAACAGAGTTTGAATAATTGTAACAGCGGTTATTACGATACTATTTCATTTCAAGGAAAATGGCTCAATTTTATCTTCTTCGATCTTTGAAGAAGCATGTACACAAGACTTTATCAACGAAGCACACAAAACAACACTTGCAATGACAATCCAAAACACCTCTAAAATCAGGAAATAAGATCATCACACCTCCGAAGTACACATATCTTTCCTTAATATGTCATGAATAAGAGAAGTACAGTGAAGTTTAACAGAAAAACTCTGCTCCATGACATGTCTAATGAGGAGAGAAAGAACTATGCATATAAACCAAATGTCCGTTAACAGTAACTCACCAATTCAATTCTGTAGAGACAAACCAAACAATTCTGGGATCAACAGCGGATTCCAGAATACATATCCAAATAATTGAAAAAAAAAAGTATTTAAGAACTAACAATACATATTTCAACACTATTTTACAATTATTTCCAAAGTTTTTTAAAATATTTCGTTTTTGAGATACGACATGAGCATATCTATTTGAATTTTTACTGTTGCTTACTATTTTGAATTATTTTTTACTTGTAGACATCTCTGCGGGGTCGTAGATGGCCATGTCCTTTCGAAAAGAGCTATTTAAACGTTAACAATGTACCTCCGATTGTAAAACTATTTTCTTCATCTTTTCTCTTCGATAAAATAAGATTGCACAGTGATTATGTGCAGGCCTGTCTGTAAGAAAACGCCGGATTTTCTTCGAAGCGATTACACACGGCTAAGACATCGATTTGTTTAGACACCAAATCAGCATTGAAAAGTAAAAATACCACTTCTAATATTAAAAGTCCTAAACGAAAATCAGTAGCTCCTTACCAAAGGAAAGATTAGTGACAATAACAACACTCGGGTTCGACATTGACATCCCCCTCATTATTGGTATGCAACTGTTAATATCACCGAATTTTCTTTCTTCCATCAACACTTGTCCTTCAACTACCATTGATTGATTGATTTTTTCGTGTTTCCGGGCGCGTCAACTGCTTCGGTCATTAGTCTCGTTAGTGTAGTGCATGTTTTTTTCGTGAGATGGCGGTGATCTTCCCCGTCTAGATGGCGAGATCTGGCACCGACCTACCGTTGGCAGTGGGGTTTCCCTCTAACCAGGACTCTCCCTCCAGCAGGGCACCGCCCCAGCCGGGACAAGCTCTAAACTCCCGACCGGTCTCCCGGATTATGTGATAGTGTGGTGCATGTTAGTGTAAGTGTGTGTGTGTAAGATGAGAGGATAGGACAAGGAAGAGGAAGGACAGATTGCGCGCGGTCCGTGGTCCGTTTGTTAGGGTACTGCTCCGGCATTCGCCTGGTGTTGATCGGAGAAACCACGGAAAACTACCGATGAGAGCAGCCGGCCGCTAGAATTCTCCTCCAGACAGCGACTGAATTCGACCTAGCTGAAAAGCTAGTGTCGAAAATCCTGCCGCCGTCAGGACTCGAACCAGATCCTTGATGTCACATCGGTCCGCACACTCACACGTGTTGCTCATCACTGGTTGCTATGCGACCTTGAAGAACTCTCCTGCCCATTTAGCGACTGCCAGGTATGGAAGGGCACTATTTTCAAGAGCTTCCATGAATTCCACGTACATTAGCGGGGAGTTCTTGCATGGAGAACGGCTATTTAGGCATAGGAGCACTGCTTGAAACGGATTACATTTGTCCGGCACGGTGGCAGTCAGACAATTCATTTCACATCGCTCTCTGTGCTAATAGACATACTCACAGGGCCAATTGTTTGTTGGTCGGTTGTTAGTGATTCCGGGCACGTCAACTACAGAGATCATTAGTTCCGTAAGTGTAGTTCCGTAAGTGCCGGCCGCTAGAATTCTCCTCCAGACAGTGACTGAATTCGACCTAGCTGAAAAGCTAGTGTCTAAAATCCTGCCGCCGTCAGGACTCGAACCTAGGACTTTCCGGTCAGAGTTCAACTACCAGAATTTGGTCTTCATGATTCATATAAAGCGTAATTAATTCCCTCCAACATAGTATCAGTACCATGTTACTACATTTAAAACCTATTAAGGATATTTTTCCGAAATTTAACGGAAGTTATTCGCTCCCCTTGGCTCTCGTCAAGAGGAGGCTCCAGAATTAGGCCGCACAGTAATGAACAAATGATTAACATAAAACATTTTGTAACATTTTCAACGCAGGGACCACACACGTTCTAAATACTACATTTAAACGTTCATTGTTTTACTTGTAATTTTTATTTATGTAAAATATACCAGTTTGTCCCTGACTTAAAGGAGAACGTACAAGCTATTTTCAGGTCCACAGAGGTTAAAGTGGACTATCACAGTATTTGCCCGAAAGTTACAAAAAAAACTGTAAATTATGGATCTCCTTTGCTCGACGAACAGAGAATGACAGCGGTACTAAGGCATTTTGTCACACACAGAGCCATATTAATTCATTAATGGTACGGTCTGGAGTCGGGCAGACGGAAGATGGGCGTGCGGGTGGACGAGCAGACAGGGGACTGAGGACAAAGGACGGACGGGCGGACGGATCCACCGGCGCCGGACCGCGGACCGGGGACGAAGGACAAACAGAACGACGAGAGGACGGGTGGACAAGCAAATCGACAGACTGACGGACCGACAAAACGTGGATTCTGACTACACAATTTGTTAGAAGGAGTTATTTGTTACATACAGAATCAAGATGTATCGACGTTATCAGTATAAGGGGGTTCGAATTTTTCTGTTGCAAATTCGAAGATTTTTACCGCAGCATTACAATATTTTATATCTCTCGCACGTAAGTAGTATGCGAGAGAGCAACATCAGCCTTTCCCTTTGAAACAAATAGTATTATTTTTGGAACTATTTATTAATATAAAATGTTGTTTAACCATATTATGGCTTCTATCCAGTAAGGGCCCCGATCTCTAGCTTTGTCTGCTTGTGCATAAGTTGATCCCTAGTCTCCACAATTAAACAAATCATTCTGGATTCTAACTCCTGCACTGATGCAACACGTACATTTGCCTCACCAGCATAGCATGGCGGATGCAAACTGCAAACCACGGAGACGGGGGCGTTGTGGCCACGCCGGCTGCCACAGAACCACAGACAATCAGATTGATTGATTTTTTCATGTTTGTTTCGTTTCGCGCGACAACTGCTTTGGTCATTAGTCCCGTTAGTGTAGTGCATGTATTTTCTCGGGCGATGGCGGCGTTCTTCCCCCGCTGGATGGCGAGATCCGGCGCCGACCTACCGTCGGCTAGTGGGGTTTCCCCCTAACCAAGACTCTCCCACTAGCGGGCCACCATCCCAGCCGGGACAAGCTCTAAGCTCCCGACCGGTCTCCCGGGATATGTGGTAGTGTAGTGCATGTTAGTGTGTGCGTGTGTGTGTAAGGGGAGAAGATAGGGCGAGGAAGAGGAAGGACAGATCGCGCGTGGCCCGTTTGGTAGTGTACTGCTCCGGCATTCGCCTGGCGTTTATCGGAGAAACCACAGAAAACTACCGATCAGAGCAGCCGGCCGCTAGAATTCTCCTCCAGACAGCGACTGAATTCGACCTAGCTGAAAAGTTGGTGTCGAAAATCCTGCCGCCGTGGGGAGTGGGAACCTAGGACCTCCCGGTCAAAGGCGCTGTAGCGACATCAGTTGATGCACTGAGCTACCCCTACCGGTCTAGACAATCAGTCTGGGCATCAGCAGGGCTGCTCGTAATGACGTCGGACGGGCATCGCCGCCCCGTGCGGCGCTTTGTGCAGGCGGCGGGCGACCGGCGGCCCTTCGCCCACGCCCACGCCCGGGGAATTGGGCGGGCCCGCCCCGCCGCCTATTCAGGAGGCGCGAGACAAAAGGAGCTGCACGAGGCCGCGTTCCTCCCCTTGCGGGTTTGGCAGCGCAGCGCCCGAATGGAATGCACGTCGACGTGCGACGCGGTTGGCCAGAATTTTGGCACCATGAAAGCTAATAATCGCGGACGAACGGGCTAGTCTGGCCATTGTTTATTGTGGGATTTCTCCCATTGGGGTCAGTTTTATAAGTAATAAGAGAAATATTTACACAGACAATAGTTAAATAATAGTAGAAAATACGTAATATTTGATATGCAGAAAATCTATTTCATTGAATATATTTTGTCTTTAAAAACACATTTATTATGATCTGTTCTAATATACATGGTAAACCTAATGTTCGTATTTGGCTAATTTGCGAATTATTCTGTTTATGTTCATTTTATCCAAAATCGATGGATGGAGTCAGAAGTAGAAATACCTTCCAAACATACTTTAATCGCAAAATGTTGGCATTTGCCAACATGGGATGGCTAGGATAGATGAAGTACGGCACGGTGACTAGGAAAATCAAATAATGAGTACTACATAAAAGTGATGACACTGCTGGAGGAAAGTTTCAAAGGATAATGAAAGAAAATGGTGTAGTTTCCAAGACGAGGCTCTGGCCTCCGATCATTGCTTGCTTACTTGATTAGTGATTTCGGGCTCATCAACTGCGAAGATCATGAATTACGTAAGTGTAGTGTACGTTCTTATCGCGGGAGATCGCAAAGATTCTTCCCTCGCTGGATTGCAAAATATGACGCCGACCTTCGTCGGCATGTGGATTTGTTCCCCAACCCGGTATGTCCCACAGGCGAACGAGGTCCTGCCCCAGCCGGGACAATCTCTAAGCTCCTGACTGGTCTCCTTACAAGTGTGGTAGTGTAGGGCATGGAAGTGTGAGTGTGTAATTAAAGGGTGATGATAGGTCACGGAAGAGGAAGGAAGCGCGGTCCGTGGCCGGTTCATCAGGGTCCACGCGACCGGCGCGTCCACGGTTTGCGCCGGCATTCGCCTGTTGTTGATCGGAGCAGACTCCCGCAAGAATACTCCAACAGACAGCGGCTGAATTCAACACATGGAGTCTAGCTAGTGTTGGTTTGTTTTTTTCGTGTTTCCGGGCGCGTCAACTGCTTTGGTCATTAGTCCCGTTAGTGTAGTGCATGATTGTTTCTCGGGAGATGGCGGTGATCTTCCCCGCTGGATGGCGAGATCCGGCGCCGACCTACCGTCGGCTAGTGGGGTTTCCCCCTAACCAGGACTCTCCCACCAGCGGGGCACCCTTCCAGCCGGGACAAGCTCTAAGCTCCCGACCGGTCTCCCAGAATATGTGGTAGTGTAGAGCATGTTAGTGTAAGTGTATGTGTGTAAGGGGGGAGAGGATAGGACAAGGAAGAGGAAGGAAATTTCGCGCGCGGTCTGTGATCCGTTTGGTAGGGCACTGCTCCGACATTCACCTGGTGTTGATCGGAGAAACCACGGAAAACTACCGATGAGAACAGCCGGCCGCTAGAATTCTCCTCCAGGCAGCGACCTAGCTGAAAAGCTAGTGTCGAAAATCCTGCCGCCGTCAGGACACGAACCTAGGACCTCCCGGACAGAGGCACTGCAGTGACATCAGTTGATGCTCTGGGCCACCTGTGACATTCGACCATTGCTATTTATATGAGTCATACCTCCAACGCATTTAAAAAGAAATTCTTAGGGCGAGTAAAGAAGACGCCTCACAAGCGGAAAATTTCCATACTTCCCTTTGGATAATACCAGTCTTCCCTTTGGATAATACGCTGAAATAATCGGATGATATCCGAAATGACTCGTTCATCGCATTTGTACAGCCTTATCCAAAATGTCAGTGTACAGCTTAACCAGCTAAATTGTAAGTTATACGTGCAACACTTACTTACAATACTTAGTAATTATAGACCGGTAAGCCTTACATCAGTGGTATGCAAGATTATAGAACATCTATTTATTTATTTATTTATTTATTTATTTATTTATTTATTTATTTATTTATTTATTTATTTATTTATTTATTTATTTATTTATTTATTTATTTATTTATTTATTTATTTATTTATTTATTTATTTATTTATTTATTTATTTATTTATTTATTTATTTATTTATTTATTTATTTATTTATTTATTTATTTATTTATTTATTTATTATTTACGTCAAAAAACAGTTAAAACTGCGTATGACGTGCTCTGGGGAAATGTGAATTGTGTGCACATTTTCAAAATTCTGTGATCCCTACACTAAGTCATATACTACTTAAATTTTGAAAAAAAAAAGAATTCTAGAAGACGTGCACAGAAAATGAAGGTACATTTATGTCCAGAAGCAAAACAAGGGGCCATCTCAGCATTTGCTCAATGGATCAGGGAAACTGGACGAAAAACTGATGAGATGGGGAATAGTTGTTACAGGTTGTTTATACTCAATTGATACAGTCCAAATGGTAAATAATGCATTATGTATCATTGTTACAATTAATGTTACTTTTCTTGTGATGTTCAGTATTGTCTCTAATTGTATAGAAACAGTTATGCAACAGAAACGATTTCACTTGGGATTTAAACTTTTCTATCGAATTTAATCGTTTAATGTCATCTGGCAAAGTGTTGTAAAATAATGTACATGTATTGTATGTAATTTTTTTGTAATGAGCTGTTGATACCAGGGACCGAATACCGAAATAATAGCGGTAAAGGTATTTATACCGGTATACAAATACCTTTACCTCTATTATACCTTTATTCAAAATACCTTTAAAAATACCGGTATAAGACGTCAAATACCGGTATTTTTAGAGGTATTTTACCTTTATCCGACGTCTATACCGGTAAAATAATTCTATTTAAAGGTATTATACCGGTATTCTTCATCAAAATACCGGTATTTTCATAAGAAAATACCGGTATTTCAGTAGAATCATACAGGTATTTGGGGGAAATTCATTGTGATATTTTCCGCTGAGATGACTCAGAGGAAACAACTACACACGGCTGAGTTTCTGACCGGGAGGTCCTAGGGTTCGAGTCCCGAGGGTGGCGGATTTTCGACACTTATTATAGCTAGGTCGAGTTCTGCCGTTGACTGGAAGTGCGAGTTAATGTCGTCAGACGGAGGGACCAGCCAACGGTCTTGCGCAGACGTCAACACGAGCTCGTTCGCTGACCTTGACCTCACGTCCGGCGCAGAGCTTGCGACACGTGATAGAGTGTTGAAAATTTATTGAATTTCTCCGTATAAATCTTGTCCTTTCTAGTAGCGATAAAAAATGGAGAAACATGTCTTCTTATCCATAAATGAGTCTTCCCACGCATACCAAACTTCCTTCTTGCATGACTGTGTTTATCACTAAATACGATTATTTGCTTAAATTTGATCGTATCACTAACATTCCCGAAAATAATTTTTTCAGTTGGCCCAGTTTCCTTATTCTGCACCATAATTATAACTAAAACAATATTAAAAATTGACATTGAACGCTAACAGACATATTAACTATTCTTACGCGAGGAAACAGATGCGTTATGTTTAATTCAAAATTAATAATTGAAGGATGTTTAATTTACACCCATGTATTATTTAAGAAATTTCATTAAGAAAAAGTATTAATAGTACTATATAATATTAATTAATTTTAATAAATATTTTAAAATATTAATACTAATTAAATTTTAAATGTTTGCATTAAATTTGTGTAAATTAATTTATCATTTTGTTTGTTAATTTATAAATTTAATTCAATTAAATGTTAATTTTAATTGAAAAGTAAAATGTTAATATTAATAAACTCTTTTTATTAATTAATAATGTTAGTATATATTTCTTCTTATTAAGGAAGAAACACTCTTCTCGAAGTGGGCTCCTCCAAATGCATTTTACAATGTAAGGTACCCCGCGTAGAAGGGAACCCTTGCCACATGCAATGTTAATAGCAATAATAATAGTAATAAAAGTAATAATAATAATAATAATAATAACATAAAATTTCTTTTTTAAATTTAATTTTTAAAAAATTAAACCCTTAATATAAACTAGGAAAATAACATTTTATCTTAGCCCTATTTATTAATGTATAATTAAGATTTAATTGTGAAATGAAGTAAAAGGAAATCATTTTTTAACAAAAACAAAACTGGGCCTGAAAGCCTGAGCGTTCGTGATTATCTCAAGGTGTCAACGCTTCCTCAGTTCGCCGAAGGAGGGGTCGGGGAGGGAAGAAACGGTCCTACGCCTACGGCACGGCGCATGCGTTGACAGCCTCTCCATGTGCGAAATACAAAGACACTCTTAGGTCATCTCTCAGGTCAGATGGGAGATAGCTCGATGAAGGACACTAAGAAAAAGGGTTTTCTCAATGGAACCAATAATTATTATTTCACATTTCAACTTTTCCGAATTTTAAATTAAGGGAGGTTTTCAATACATACAACGTATGCAAAACGTAAACGCCCGAACACAAAACATTTACAATAATAAGAAAAATATATATATATTATTAATAAAAAATTTTTGTCAACATGTATGGATGGAAAGCTATATTTCTTCATTGAAAATACCGGTATAATACCGGTATAACCTTTATGGACGTCCATACCGGTATAGACGTCCTATAGAGGTATTTTACCGGTATAAATGAATAAAGGTATTTGAAATAGGTATGGAAAAATACCGGTATTATACCGGTATTTTTTACCGGTATTCAATACCTTTTCGGTCCCTGGTTGATACTATCACCTGATGAATATGATTTCTACGTCGAGTGTTATAGACCGGCATTTTCTGAAAATATATTTCCACCCTTAAGCAAGACATGTTTGACAAAAAAACACTGATTCGTAAATCAACAACAAGGTAATGGTAAAATTTCTAGATTAATGAACTGACTGTGATACAAGAATCACATGGGTGAGATTTGGTTATTATTCGTACAACGCGTTTTTGTAATCTAAAAGTCTGGGAGCTGTGGTTTAACCATCTGAATGGTATAACCACCTGAAGTATTATACTTGATGTCTCAGTGAAAGTAACAAAATGCTCAGATATAACGCTGTTGAAGAGTGTAACCGATTACACAACTTTAATAGTTGTAGAGTAATTTCAGGAACTGAGAATTGGCTTTCCACGTAGCTACTCTTTGTGTATTTTGGCTTTCAAATCAATCTTTCTCCTTGTTGTGTTCTTCCGCCGTAACCTTTCAACAAATTTTACCAAATGACCAGTAAATGCCTGCTCATTTATAGTTTCTGGAAATGGTCTGTCAGCATTCCAGTCTATTGTTTGTTTGCCAAACCTTACTTTCTTTTTCGTTTTCCCCTTCTTTTTCTTCCGATACTCTGTGTTTCTAGTTATTGCAGTAAGTTAATTTCCAAACTAATTTAACAATAATGTTAATATTTTAAGGTATGACTGAAATGTAGAGTAAAATGTGGGCATAGACTCCAATAGCCACTCCTGAAGAAAGAAACTCATTGTCATTATGAATTGAATTGGTTCAATTTATCTCAAAGGTTGTTGTTATTGTTTTGTTTTGTTTTTTCAGATTCTGTCTGTTCACTTCAATAATTTGATGTTGACATTTCTTTCTGATTAGTACGTACCTAAAATAATACTAAATGTATTTTCTTTCGTTTATATTCTTCATATTTTTCCTTCCACATTTCTTTAAAAGACTAAAATTTCTCCTAGCTATCCCAAATTTTTAAAATTTTGTTCCGTTTTGAAGAAAGTGGGATAGTAAGAAAAGAGCAATTTCTATAATTATGATATCAAAAACAGATCGTAGCAAATCATAATGTCATAAAAATAGTTGCAAATATATTATATTTTAAACGTGATTAAAATACGGCTTGAATCGTATAACTTTTTTCGTATGCTAAAATGTGTCTTTACTCCTACCGGGGTTAAAGTGGCACTTTACTCCCTTCGGGATGAAAGTGGCACTTTACTCCCTTCGGGATGAAAGTAACCACAGTCAACAATGAAATAACGCGACACAATGAAAAGTTTAACGAGTAATATAATTATTGTTTGTTTACATGAATATTTATTGCACAAGTATTTAAATTACTAAAACTCAATTCTGGAATATCTACTTTCTCTTCTTTCTATTTATACACTCGAAGATGCCGCAGTTCTCATAGCTACTGAGTTCTTAATTACGCCATTGACGTGTAGAATCTTCTCGTAAAATCCAATTCATCAACAATAGTGAACATTCTGTGGTGGCAGCAAAGGTATTGTGGTAATCCATGATTATTAATTAAGGATTGCAGAGGTACCAACCACAAAATAGTAATTTGATACTATAAAAACTGAACCTTTTTTCCTCACATCGTCAATGGTCATGTCATATAATTCATTCATACTGCATCCACCACCGACTCCCATTCTTGTTACATGCGAAGGAAAGTTTGAATATATCGTACGTCTATGAAACTTCATATAAGTGTTAAAAAATTCAAATTTAACCTTCAACAATAAATACTGATCGAGAAGGCTTTCTGTCGCATATTGTAGAGATTCGTCCATCGTGGCATAGGCGTGCGCAAGAAGAAATATTGTTTAAAATAATTATATATATATATATATATATATATATATATATATATGACACGGAGTTTTGTTAATAATATTTTGTGTATGACACGGGCTTTATCATAGTTTTATTCAGTCGGGAGAATAATGTCCCTCGCGCTGTCGCTCTCAGAAGACAACTATTCTCCATCGTGAATAATGCTCTACTTAAATCCCTTGTAATATAAACAACTATTATATCCTGAAATATCAAGTCTGAAATATCTTTGTTACAATATAAATACACAATACACATCACAATAAAAAAAACTAAAAGGCATAGTTTTCCTTTTATTGTAATAATAGTCAAATTATTACTCTTAGATCACATTTAGAATAACGCATTAATAAATCTGTGTCTTTATCAATAAAAGTATTTTGAAGATAACTTTTTTAATAAATCAAAATTGTATGTGATCGATTTACAAAGATTTTCAAAGTTTTAAAAAAGGTTTATTCTCTTCCGCTAGCCCTTACTTTTATATATAATTATTGGTATTTAAAATTTGACACGTATGGAAATCATGTGATGTAGGTCCTATTCTATTTCAAACATTGTGCCATTAAATCAGGAAGAACACATAGAAATGTTGTAAAGCGAGACAGTATTTTCAGCAAAAATAATGGTATGATTAGCTTTTGTTGCCACCCGACTCTAGTGTCAGAACAGACAGCTCATATAAAGTTACAACGGAAATTTGTTTGCACAAGTCTAGATTAATTTTCCTCGGTACAGTAGTTGTAATAACACTCCACGTTTTGATCACGATGAATGAACATTAGATTCTTTGTTTTTTCGCTTATGCAGATATTGTTATCTGTTAAAAATGATAGTTCTGAAAATTTACTCTAAATCTCGCAAAACCTACGTGACAATATTCATATAAATAGTGAATTAGTTCAGTCCTTTCTTTTTTCTGTTTACCAATGAATGATTATACAAAGCTATCATTGATTGCAAAGCACTAAGGAAGTTTGCATTTCTTAAGGATTGCATCGTTAGTATTGATTCAAAGCTAGAACATTAAGAGATTGTGAATTTTCCAGCATGAAATAGTATATTACTCTACCAGATTATAATTCTGCACCTTTATGGAGGAATAAATAATTCCCGAATGATCCAACCTTAAGAGAGATTTAGGTAATTCGTATTAGTGGATAAAAGTAATATTATTTATATCTTGACATTGCTATGCCTACAAGCAGCAAATAGTCAACCGAGCCTGTTATTTATGTTATATGCCATGTGTTGTTCAATATTTTTTGAAAAACCGTCATGGAAAATCATACAAACAAATGCCAATTCTTGGAATAAGTGGCTACTCACACACACACCATCTTTAACTAAAATTCTTTGTTTTGATTGTTCTTAATTGTCGGCGGATTATTAAAAGCTTAAGGGACGCCGATTGTTAGATTGGCTTTCTATTCCACTACTTGGTTGGTTTTTTAATTTGTTGCATCAACATATTGACGCAACACGTCTCCAAGCCCTTTAAGAGGCGTTGAGCGCAAGGTACAAGGTTGAGGGGGGTTGATTATATAATGCCCGTGCTAAGATGGCAAAATGGTATAAGTCACTTTTTAAAAATTTTCCATGAGAGCAATTTGAAGCATCAAAATGTTATGAACAATTACTCTGTGGCTTTTGTTTTTTTTTACAATTTACCACCATTTGTTTTTTCATAAACTACAATAGAAATGATCGGGAGAGGTAGCTCAGTGCGTCAATAGATGTCATTGTAGTGCCTCTGACCGTGAGTAGTATGTTCGAGTCCCGACAGTGGCATGATTTTCGACACTAGCTTTTTAGCTAGGTGGAATTCAGTTGCTGTTATGAGAAGAATTCTAGAGGCCGGCTACTTTGATCGGTAGTTTTCCGTTGTTTCTCCGATCAAAACCAGGCGAATGTCGGAGCAGCATTCTAACAAACGGCCCACAAACCGCGCGCGACCCCTTACACACACTCTAACATGCACAACAGCACCACATATGTCGGGAGGCCGATCGCGAGCTTACAGCTTGTCCCAGCTAAGGCGTTGCCCCGCTGGTGGGAGATGCCTGGTTGAGGAAAGCCCCGCTCTCCGACGGTAGGTCGGCGCCGGACCTCGTCATCCAACGAGAGATCACCGCCACCTCTCGTGGAAATAACATACCCTACACTTACGGGACTAATGGCGTAGTTGACGCTCTCGGAATTCACTAACAACCAACCAGCCAACCAACCACAAGAGAAATGCGTCTTTTGCCTACTTCTACACATTAACAAATAAGAGTGACTTATGTAATTTTGTGTCTCGTGTCATGACAAAGAGATATACATCATTTTGCAATCTTAACACAGTGTTTTTCGCAGTGCCGTGTTAACGCACGGGCCCGTTGGCCACGGGCCCAGGCCCCCCAATATTCAAGGGCCCCGATAGTTATTAAAAAAATATTACATTTTCAAAATATAAATTAAAAAAATAAAATAATATAATAATATAATATAATATAATATAATATAATATAATATAATATAATATAATATAATATAATATAATATAATATAATATAATATAATATAATATAATATAATATAATATAATATAATATAATATAATATAATATAATATAATATAATATAATATAAAATACATTATTGAATTATACGCAAAAATTGGCATAACGGACTGATGGGTCGCGCATCTTTGGATAATATAAATGATGTGAATGAAATGTTGTTGGTTGATGTGTTTCAATTGTATATGGCATAATTAAATAAAAATAAAAATATTCATTTATTTATTTAGTGCAAAACAGTCAAAATCTGTATGTGACGTATGGGGGGAGAAAATCATCTGCGCACGCTTCCTTGAGTTTCAGAATCCCTTCCCAACTATTTAACTATTAATAGTTGAAAGATGAAAAATAGTAATAATAATATTAATAATAATAATAATAATAATAATAATAATAATAATAATAATAATAATAATAATAATAATAAATTTAAAACAGCGAGAGTTTAAGATTTCAAAATCTAGATATTTTCGCTGCCGAATTATAGAAAACTTATTTGTAACGGTAAACGAACAGATTTGATTTTTCTCTATTGCTAACAAATAGAAACTCATCCTAAGCTCTACTACCACTACAAGCAAAAGGAAAGCTCAACAAAACGTGCGCAGAGTGAAACTACATTTACGTCCAGAAGCAAATCAAGGGGCCATCTCAGCATTTGCTCAATGGAACAGTATTAATATCATAAATATAAAAATAAATATAAATATTATAAATAAAAATAAAAAATAAATCAGATATATAAGTATTTATTTTATACTTTTTCCGTGTGATTATAAATGTAGTATTCTTACTTACCTATATAATTTTTTTTTGTTTTCAAAAATGTTAAATTAAAACACTAAGAAATGCATTTAAAACGTTTTTAAAAAAATACAAAACACAGTGTAGATTCATAGTATTTTCTTCATATTTTAGCATTAAAAGGGAGGGGGAATCGGTGAAAGTAAGAATAGAGGGCCCCCAAATTAACCTAGGTCCAAGGACTCTAAATGCTGATAAAACTGATTTTTCCTATAACTTCAATTTAAATTTATTGATAAATACGTAAGTTTTTCGGTTTTAAGAAACTTTCTGTTGCCTTTTGTCCCCGATTAAGCATCCTCATAGGCTCTGTTCTAAATAGTCTCAGAACTTTTTATTAATTAATTTGTTGTGTTTCAATAAATTTTTTACTTGTACTACCGTTGTAGCAAAATTTCCATATACTATACTGCTAACCAACGTTAAAGTTGCATAAAGCAAAAGATATAAAGAATCTCTAAAAGATATCACTCTAATGAAAAGATATATTCTCAGAATGTTTTTCCGTAAATATCTGTTTTGAATACAACAGCCACACAAAGCTTGGATTATGTGTAGATCTTTTCGTGACATCTCCTCTGTTCGCATAACATGATTAACAAAATTATTTCTGCAAAGTGGTCAAACTCATGTATAGTCTATCACGACGTGAAAGACACAAATTGCTCACCTCCAATCAAGTGGCTTTTCTCAGTGATGACGTCACTCTCTCGTTCTGCCGAACAAACTATGCAAATGAGGATCGATGGATTCCAATCACTCTTCGCGTATACAAAATTCCGGGAGCAATGCTTCAATGATCAACAGAGACGCATCGGATACAGCGAAACAGTGTATTCGCTGTACATCTCTGCCACAAATTCTAGTCCGTCGATGACATTCAATGTTTTGATGGATCAGTCAAACCCAGTTATCGGAGCGAAGTACTTCCTTGGCGTAGGAGAGAAATAAAAACAGAGAGAAGGATTTTAACGCTGATGGCTTCCGTCTATTCCCACGTATGAATTTTAATGAATAAACAATTGATTTAGTTAGAACTTCTGTATGCGAGTTTTTTATTGGTCCGCGTTGTGTATGCAGCTTATTGGCTTGACTCGTTCGTTGTTTTTCTATTAGCATGTGTCTTATTTTTTCGTTTTCTATCATTGATTCAGTCTTTTATTTTATCAACTGTGTTTCAAACTGTTTTCCTCTGTTTCAAAATGCATATTATAATTCCTTTTCTGTTTTTGTTCATTTTTTTCAATTTATTTAGCATTTTAATTACTTTTTATCTCTTGGTTTTGTTCACTTGTCGATTTGTTCATTGCTTTCATTTGTTTTTATTATGTTTCATTCAGTTTTTATGTTTAGTCTCCTTGCATGTTTTCTTCTGTTCTATCTCTACGTATTCGTCCTTCCAACGCCATTCTTTTTCTTGCTTCGTTGAGTACCTATTACTTACTACTCTTCACGATCTACGAATAGTGGGGTCAAAATTATCAGTAAAATTATTGCTTTGTAAACAATCTGATCAAACACTTCGCGGATATCAGGTTATTATACCAGAGAAGTAGATGTTGACATTGAAATTTTCAAGTTATTTAAATGCTAAGAATTTTCTAACTTCTGTGTTTTGGAAATATTCGTAGATGAAAATAACTGAGTCTGATACTATCAAATGCAACGTATGCTTGTGTATCCTCTCTCCGGTTACTCTTTCTATATTTAATCACGCCCACACGTTGGGCGTCCAATGCACCTGGTGCTGAATTCTCTACTCGTCACGTGCACTATCTTTGCCCTGCCCTAGCTCTAACTTACAATTGGGTGCCACAATACCTTCGCTTATCGGTTGCCCGTACCTCTGCTAGCTCGAATCATTATTTATATCCTACCGGGTCGTTGCCCGCGCGCTCACTCCATACGGAGTTGAGGTAAGGGTCCGTTTCGTTCGCGCCTGGGTCAAATTTTATACAACTACTGAATACAAACACATGGATTCACGGCAATTATGAGCCATGTAGAATGCTCATACATTTAATTTCGGATTTCCTTTGCTTATATCCTATCCATATGCACAGTTTGCCCCTCCGACTTGCGAAACATGACAACACAAATACATAAACACGCAGGAGAAGAAAATACAAACATGCACACTGAAAATATAATACAAAAATCTCATACATACATCAGAATGCGCATTCTGTCGTGACCTTTTTATAATCCTATCCTTAACCTAATATCAGGACTTGGTCTTCGACAGAATTTTCCTTTCTTTGGACTTGCGCGTAAACAAACAAAAAAATACAGTAATTGCACAATTCGTGCCACTTCCCTTTTCGCAGCGATGTCACTTCCTGTCAGCGCCCGTCGTTGCTAGTTGTAACGTGCATTTTTCATGCACGCAGTTCCCGTTCAGCTGTCATCAGATCCCAGATGCACTCGTCCATTTAAAAATTACCAAATGCATCCACGATTATTGTTCCTTGCACTAATCGCGTCTTCCCTAAACGTTACTTCTATTTCTCGCGACGTATTTAGCTTTTGCGACGCTCCTGTTTCCTGCGCCTAACTTGCGTGAATACTGTCCATGCGGATTTTTCCGTGAATTTCTAAACAAATTAAATTGAATTTTAGCTCCACTTAATCTGAACAACTGATTTTATATAACCGAAAATAACTTAAGAACTTTCCAAATTCATAGCATCAAAACGCGTGCGATCATCATCAGACCCGAACTCATTCTGTCTGTAACACATTTTACATTGTTGGTCCACACAATCCAAGTGACTGTCTTTTATCAAACACATGCCCATCACCATAAGAAATGTTCGAAAACTTTTACATTTTCACTGTTTTCGGGCATCTTGCGTCTTACTATCTGTTTCATAATTTTACTAACTTTCATTTTGTAATCGTCACATTACCGAATTCCCTTTTCCTGTTTTCCTTTTTCCAAAAACCTTTATTTTCGTCTTCTCAACTCGTGATGACGTCACTTACATCTTCGCTCTTTCAATTCTTTCTTAATCCGCTATGCTATGAAACTGGATAATAATTTATTCCGAGCATTACATAAATTCCCCCGCGTCGTGACTAATTTTGCCCTGATCTAAATATTTTTCTCTATAATTTCTGAAAGTTTGGCCAAAATCCACCCAGGCATTCACTGGATATTCAATAAAACTCGTCTTGTTGTATACTTCCAGAAGTACAACAATGGGTGCAATGTCCTCAATCTTCGCCGTGTTATACATGCAATTTACACAATTTATGATATTTACGGAACCCGTGGGTCGAATAATGTGATTCTTGTTTTAAAATGTTCCTAAATTTGGGTTCTATTCACTGTTCATGACGCATATTTCCGCCCCTTATGTTTTCTATTACTTTCCTAATAATTATTATTACGCGACGCTGTTGTCTATTGTTTATTTCATTCTTAATTCCTCTTTGCTTACATAAAAGTTCCGTGTTCCATGCATTCTTGCGGGCTAATCCCACAAATCATTACACAAGGTAAGACTCCCAATTACATCTTTAGAGTCAACTATTCTGACATGCAGTATGAGGAAGAGTAATATTGCAAAGAAGCATTTCAGCCGGTCTTTTGCTTAAAAAACATGTCGAAACTATGTTGCTTTCCTCAGGATGTGAATTCAAAAGAGTGAGTCTGAGAATCATCTCGTTCTAAAAGCTGTTCCCTGCTGTAAAAGTATCAAGTTTCAAAAACGAGGGACACAATACGTTGGTATTTCACATTTGGATGCTTTATTTTAATATTGGTACAACTCCATTGGCACTCATTGCGAAATATTGAGCTTTAAAATTAAATGATTATAAAAAATCGGGGATGGAGCTTGACAAAAATATTGTGTGTTTTTCTCTTATAAGATATTTACTTCTTCTTCTGAGGATGATATCAATAACCATACTATATGCTTCGCGAAATATTGGGGGTGTAAAGGGCATACTGCAATCAAAATGAGGTTGGTGGGCCACATTGGTAGATGTTCTAAGAAAAGTTTGAAATGAAGGCAATAAGATTAAATATTAATTTTATGTCACTGTTGAGGCATATTCAGTTTTCTTCATCTTCTTGAAATTGTCCTGATCCTCCCAGCAGATCAGTGAAATAAGCGTTTTTAACGCTTGAAATGAATGGAAACAAATCAAATATATCCTGCTTTTTCTCATTAACTTTCCTTTGCTGTGGTTGTAGAAGTAGGATATTTAAGTTTTTGAAAATCTTAGTTCTTCCTCATCCTCTGGTGGTTTGTGTGAAGTGAAGTTTAATGTGTAGAACCCAACGTCTTGTACAACGGTTTGCTTGTACATAATGCTTGATGTATAAAATTTTAGGTCTTGAAACGCTCCCCAAATTATTAATTTAATAATTAAATAAAAAATATAATTTAAATATTGTTTCCAAGGTACCGGAACGCCGTTCTG
Organism: Teleogryllus oceanicus; assembly: GCA_964035755.1. Lineage (NCBI taxonomy): Eukaryota > Metazoa > Arthropoda > Insecta > Orthoptera > Gryllidae > Teleogryllus > Teleogryllus oceanicus. The sequence continues at coordinate 20,021,492 of CAXIVR010000006.1, forward strand.
TCGCGTTCCCGCAGAAATCAAGCCTGGATTGTAATTATAAAGGACTCCTTTTTGACAAATCTAATCCATCTAATGTTTAACCAGTTACAGACACCATTTTGTTCATTTTTCTTCCTTCTTGTTACAGACTTGTTTAGATCTTTTAACGCATAGCCCATCAAGTTTAATTCCGGTATTATATAAAAAATGTCCAATATAATTGCATTTTTTGGTGTTCCTATTACCAAATCTGGATCAAGCTCTTTATCATCATATCATTGCAGACGCTATAAATATCTCGAAAATCACTCACCAATAGTCTTGTAGAAAACCACGTAGCACTGGAGTTGTAACATCGAAATAAGTAGATTGCAATCTCCTGTGATTCACTTTTATTGTAATGCGCTATGTCGTCCACAGAAAGAACTTGGAATTCTATCACTTTCAGAATAAATGTATAGCACTTGCGCGGACCTGAAAATAGAGTTAACTCAATTTCTCAAAAAAGTAGAGTTGTACCAGTATTAAAATAACGCCTCCATATGATTGCCACACTTTCAAATATTCGAATAAAGAATTTCAATTCAAGTAAATTGAAATAGAAAACTTTCTCAAGTGCGTTCTTAGGAATCTGTACGACAATGTTGGGCAAGAAAATACCGTCTTATGTCTTCTATTAACCAAAAGCGATTAGTCAGTTGAATTTTGTCAATTTTATAATAACAGATATACTAGTCTAACAGAAGTTAATCTAACAAAGATTGCCTCAGTTTGACACGCCACTACGTCTATTGATAAAATACTCTGACGCCTCCCATTGTATCATGCTTCACGCTCCATGTCATCTCCATTGCATATAGTTTGTTTAATTCCTTTCTTGATTAATTTTTGAACCTCCTTTCCTGCGAAATGTCGCACGTTGCCCCTCATGACCTATACTTTGCACCAAGTTGTCATGATGGCTTGAGAGCAGCTGCTCAGAGAGCTTTACATGTGAGCTAACTGCTGACGACCATCGATGTGGACGTGAATCGCCCTTTGAGTTCATATGTGAAGCGCCTTCTGTGGAAGAAACTAGGGTAGGGGCGTGTACACAGACACTGCCATGACTTAGAGCCTGGGGCAATTATCACAGTTGATATTTCCAATCCTTGTACCGCATCAGGGGTATAAACAGGAATGTGTTGAAAAAACAATTAATAATAATAATAATAATAATAATAATAATAATAATAATAAATTATACATTTTCATAAAATATGAAATAGTGGTATAAGAGAGGTTATAAAATATTGTAATTTTTAAAACTTCAAAGGTTTTAATAAAAACTATACAATTTGCGTATTCATGCCCCGGCTTTGGTCTTTTTGAGTAAAACCATGAAGGTAAAAGTGGAGTTGTTTTTAAGAAAAAATTGAAAATATCGTATGAGATTCACATAAATTACATTTTAAAGTTAAAAGTTACTTTTGATATTTCCAGAGCCACGAATTAAGCCAGATCAATCGGAGAATATCCATTTATGGAAAATCCCTGAGTATGGTTCAGGCACTAATGTTGTTTGCACCGTTAAAGTGTGGCACTATTTCATTATTCATTTAGGTATCTTCAAAGACTATCATCATGTTAATTGGTAGTATCTTCGGGACATAAATTCATGTAAAATTTTTTGAATAAGCTGAAAAACTAAATTTTACGGAAGGATAATATACCTTACCACAATGTAATTATTTCAAGTGATCTTCTATATATCTCCGTGATTCAATTGAGCGTTATTCGGGCTCGTAATATAATTCAACTTATATTGTGTTAATTAATCCATTCATCTTTGTTAGAGGGTGAATATTCGAACAACACGACTCATCTAGTTGGAGTAGATGATTTTATAAAATTTACGTTATGTTCATAAATAGATATGTGCACATTACTCAACAACTTTAACTCTTTGAGAGGCAGGATTACAAAAGCTAAACTTTTATGGGAACCTTTGCTCTTTCATATTTATGGTGATGTCTAATGAACATTAGAATAAATGGAAATATGTTTTGTTTTATTTTATTATTAAAAAATACAATTTTTGGTGGTCAGTAGGAGTAATCACCGCACATACAGCCTAGGCCCTTGTATACATACTTTGGATCAGATAAGGTGGTAACACATCTATGGCTGAGGTCGAGATTGTTTTACTAAAATATTCAGAATATATTTGAAACTCTTTATTCTGTTGCATATTCCTTTCCTCTGTTAGAAGAGGCCAAACTGACTTACACGTCCAATTTTCTACAATGAGACATTAGTTTCATTGTGATCTATGCCTCTGTTTACATATGAAACAAAATTGTAAATATCCCACTTCCTAAGCATGAAGAATTGTTCCTGTGAATATTATAATCCATAACATATGATATTGTCTATAATATTTACTGAAACAATTTTATATTCAAAGGGCTACCTTGCATATATTGCATGCCCGTACTATTCAAACTGACTTCATTTCGTGTTGGATGGACAAATCTGCAAAGATAAAACGACGTGCTGCATTGATCAGTGAAACTCTATTGAAAAAAAACAAACGTGCCAGAAATACCAGAAAGTGACTCATTTTCACTTCGCAAGGATCGCAAACATATAACTGTCTTGAAGGGGCGGTGGTATTTTGCACTAACCGCAAATATTTGAATTATCGCAAACAATGTAAATACAAAATAATACAACTAACGCAAAACGGAAAATATAGCATATTGAATATCTCATTCAACCATGAAAGTGATATTTTATAATTATAAATGTCATTACAATCTCTAACTATTGCAGTGTGATTCACTACAGAATCGCAAAGCACGCAATAATGTAAAAGTCTTCATAATCGGCGCTAAACGCTTGGTGGCAAGAAAAATAAAGAGCGATGCCTTCTAACGGGTCACAGGTGAACTACTTATGTGGTCAGAAGAGATAACTACTGCTTAATAAAATCGGTAGAAATTTTGAAAAAACTGGTCAATATAGGTAACCATCGTCCTTCGAAGATGTGAGGTTTGAATCAAGAAAGTATGAAATTTAGTGTACTGGAGTTGGCCCCCCTGTTCAGCGTTGAGAAAGCGTTGTCTCGAACAGTTGGCAGTTGCATGTTACGTAAGAAAGTTCTGTTCTGGCCGCGCGCTACGTGTATGTTTGTATATTTTGGCTATCTTCATTAAACAGCTTTTTACACTGCGTGTATGGATTATTTAGTCCCTACACCAACAAAAGAGTTAAGGAGTTTTCAACTATTTGATTAAATACAAATGAAAAGACTTTTTAGGAGAATTAAGTAGAACACATTTCATTTTCAGCAAAAAGTTGCATCAATCCAACTACAATATTGAAGAGAGATTTTTCCTTCATAAAATCTGTTGTTGGAAGACAGAAGGTTTTGTACAAATTTTCAAAAATGTGAGTATATTTTTAGTAATATTGCCTGGAATTTACTCTGGTTTTAAACAATTATTTTCTCAAAAAGGGCACAATTTTATTTCTTCAAAATTTCGTCTCATATATATGGTAAAGAATGGTAAAAAATTGGCACTATCCTATTTTCGGTAAATTCTTTATTTTCAAAAATTCCAAAAAACTGCAAAACTACAAATTTGAAGACAGATAAATGTAATACAGATTATAAAAATATTTTCTCAAAAACCTCACAAGTTTTTAAAAAAAATTTAGGGTAGAAGAAGATGGGACGCTAAAAGAATGACAAAGGTCTCATTTTCGTTGAACACTGAATTTTCGAAAACTTCAAAAGTTAAACATATTGAGAGAAAGAATGTGCTATTGTATCACGACTAGTGTTGAATGCAATAACTACTTCATTCAGTTTACGAACGTTTCTCAATCACTCAACATATCCGATTTGTAGTGGTTGAGAAACCTTTGTGTAATTTATTTTTTGATTAAGTATGAGATCATTATTTTTCATTATTGTAATAAAGTATAATTTTACAAGCCCCGCTAAGTCACTTGATCGGTCCATCCCCGTTCCTGTGAATGCATCAGCCTCTAATCAAATAGTTCTCCCTCCTCCTTTTTGCATCGTCCACCACACCCGATGTCAAGCCATTCAGCGCCAGTGACGGCTGCGGTGCCCGGCTGGATTGCTATCGCAGGCAACGGTCAGTCAGTCACAGCGCCACAACTCGTCGGCAACACGCACGTGCGGGCGACAACCGCAAGGCACAGCAGCAAGCGCGGCGGGCGCCTGCTTTCAGGCTGAGGTGGTCGAAACGAGGGTCGTATTTATAAAGCTCTGCCAGCAGAGCTCTTAGGGGCCTGGCATCTGGGCGATTGCTAGGAGAACGGTGCGACAGTCCGTTGCTTTTGATTGATTGATTTTTTCGTGTTTCCTGGCGCGTCAACTGTTTTGGTCATTAGTCCCGTTAGTGTAGTACATGTTTTTTTTCTCGGGAGACAGCGGTGACCCCCGCTGGATGGCGAGATCCGGCGCCGACCTATCATCGGCTAGTGGGGTTTCCCCCTAACCAGGACTCTTCCACCAACGGGGCACCGCCCCAGCCAGGACAAGCTCTACGCTCCCGACCGGTCTCCCGGAATATGTGGTAGTGTAGTGCATGTGTAAGAGGAGAGGATAGGACAAGGAAGAGAAAGGACAGATCGCGCGCGGTCCGTGGCCCGTTTGTTAGGGTACTTCTCCGGCATTCGCCTGGTGTTGATCGGAGAAACCACGGAAAACTCCCGATCAGAGCAGCCGGCCGCTAGAATTCTCCTCCAGACAGCGACTGAATTCGACCTAGCTCAGTGTGTTGCGACGGAGGCGGCGGCAAGGGCGGTGGCGGAGGCGGCGGCGTGGGCGTGGCGTGGAGCGCCGAGCAGGTGGCGTCGCCCTAAATCTCCTCCAGCGCCGCTCGCCCGCGTCACGGGGTTATCTGGAGGCGCTATCTGCTGACGCGCCGTGGCTGCCGCCGCGTGCGCAATCGGGCACGCCGCCGCCCCCGCGCCTAATGAGGCAGTGATTTGCCGCGACGCTGCCCGCGCCCCGTGACCCTCCCAGCATGCATTGCCTGATTCGGGAAATGAAGGTATTGTCGGCCCGGGCCTGCCGTTGAGGGATTAATTAATAGCTACGATGGTTGGACGATTTTCATTCAGTCGCAATAAAGAATTTTAAAATGATTAATTAATGATATTATTAAATTTATTAATATTATTAAATCAATTATAATCGCCAGTGCATCAGATGCACTAATGCGTGCTCTTACGAATGTGTATTATTATTATTATTATTATTATTATTATTATTATTATTATTATTATTATTATTATTATTATTATTATTATTATTATCATTATTATTATTACTATTATTATTATTAATTTTATGCGCTTCTTACACGCGAGGGAGGGGACATTCATCCGCCACAGGTGTTATGGCTAGTGCGGTGCTGATGAGCAAGTAACGAGCAAGATCTTGATATATTTTCAGGACCTCCAACTCTTCATATCAGACACATCAGTTACAGGTTTTCTCACACTCGGACAACACTTCAGAATAACAGCCTTTTGTATTGTCAGTAAATGCTTTATATTTAATTCTTGTAGATATTTAATGAGATGTAGACATTTATTATTATTATTATTATTATTATTATTATTATTATTATTATATTTTCTTTCCTGATGCGCAGATTTTAAAATTATAATAATTCAATTATTCAGTGAGAGCATATAATTTTATCACTCTCAGAACCAATAAATGCCTAAATAGTTGGATGCTATTATTTCTGTGTACTTGTGTTTATGTGAAACAGTAATATCCTGGAACAAAGATCGTAGGTATTCATCAGGAATATATTTTTAGCCACTATATTTTAATGAAAAAAATCGAAATTTGCTAGTCTGCGTACATTGCAGTTACAACCAAAAATAAATTCGGATTGAGTTAATAATCTCTCTCTATTTTTACTTTCTCGCACATACTTCATAAGAAAAAGTTGTGTAATCGAACGCCAGAAAATGGCGAGTTGTCGAGAGAAACACACTTATTAGCGGGCTCTGGTGACGAACAAGTAGATAAATCATGTTTCTATATATAGTAAATTACATTCTATACCACGATATGTAGCCAGAATCCATGTTTTATGGGTCTTTGATACCGAAAAATCAACTAACGGAAACGTCAGCCTGACCTTCAATCTGTCTGCATGACTGTTTGTGGTCAACGCTAGCGCTTAAACAGTTCAAATGATTTTTCATCCAAACTGTTATTCCCCAATCGATTTGAACGAACTCCAGATTTTACGTTTGAAAGGGATATTTTCATTTTTGAGGGTATTTTACGCGAAGCTTCAAAAACATTTTCAAAATTTTGTCAAAAGTAGCTCCCAATTTGATTAGTTAACTTTGCCCTCCTAAAGTGTAAAGGATACTTAAGAGAATAGTGCATATCACATGCTCTTTTTCCGATTTTTCTGCCTGAAGTTTTGAAACATTTTTGCAAAAATGCAATTTTTTGAGGCGTCATCCCACAACTGAAGTATTGAAGATAGAGATTTTTCCTTAAGTATTTTTGTTTTTATAAGTAAAATAAGGTAATGTTCAATTTTTCAAAAATATGTGTAGTTTTTGTATAATTTTGCGCGAAGTACAGCCAATTTAATTTTTTTCTCAAAATTCACTGCATTTTTTTCTTTAAACTTGCTCTTCATATTTACCAAAAACGGTAAAAAGATGTGTTAGTCCCATTTTCGATAAACTCTCCGTTTTTTCGAAAATTGCAAACTGTTAACGTTTCAAATCTGCAAAATTGAATATAGAGTTTTGCCTGAGACGGTCTGTTGCCTGAGGCAAGACTATTGTAAAAAAACGCTCTTTAAAATAAGTCATGCCAATTTTTTTGAAAAAATGAATAGCTTTCGCGTAATTTATGTCTGAAATTTATGGAATTAAAAAAAAAATATTTTCTAAAAAAACCCTAATTTTTTCATTAAGTTTTCTCCTCGTATGTAATAACGGACGGTAAAAAATATGAGACTAGTCCTATTTTCGGCAAACTCCGTATCTTCAAAAATTGCAAAAATTGCCTTTTGGAAATATTGGGTTGAATCAATTACATTTTAAGTGTCGGCTCGAGCTCAAACCTTCGATATTATGGCTGACAGCGGTTAACTCGGAGGATCTGAGTTCGAGTCTCGGTGCGGAAAATAACCTCCAGTTTAAAAACATATTTGCATGTTTATATACTACTATAATACAGCGTAGCAATTAGAAATAATGCGAGAAAGTATGTGATTTTGTAGCATCGCTAGCTTCCGTAATGAAATCTATCGTAAAAACGTATATTTTTAAATAATATTATGAATATATTTTCTAAAAGCGAGTTGTTTTTTTTCTTATATTTTGATTGAAATAAACACAATTTATATCTTTTTCTAAAACCACTCTTTTCTTATTTTCTCGAATAGTGCGAAGAATATCTCAAACATGTCGCAGGTTGAATTTTCGCCGAACCTGCATTACATCGAAAATGAAAAACTTACTAAAAATTGCAAGAAAGCGTGTGCTTTAGTGGGACCACAGGTTTCCGAAGTGAAAAGATATCATAAAAATAAGAATAAATTACATATGTGAAAACATAGAAAGATTATGAATACACAAACCTCAATGTTAGACATTTATTTCGTTTAGTAATAAAGGTCGTCGTACAACGTAAAAAAATTTTACAGTAAATGACGAAAAATATTTTAATAAGCACATAACATAAAAATAACTACAGCAAGATTTCATATAATCATGGAGTCAATTCAAGTTATAAAAAATCTAATTAAAAATTTATCAAAAATTCCAAGTAAATTAAACAAATCAAATGTCTAATTCATTGATTATCTTGAAATTCTCTGTTTACATTACGTTTGGGATTGTTATATTTTCCACTCTGCTGGAATAACAAAAGTATTGTTACCCAGACACTCAAACTGCTTAGAATAAAATAATACTTATGATGTAGCCAAATAAACACTGCTTCAATAAATCCTGAAATAGCATATTGGAATAATACTTAAAAAAATGCATTCCTTCTAGAGTCAGGAGGTATTGTCATCCCACCATTGAAAGCAGTATAGAACAAAATATGACAACTGGGAAACGTTGTTCACCGTTTGTACTTCTTTCTTTTAATCATCTATGATAATCACCTTCAAATACAAATAAAGTTGTTCTTCTGGGCCGTATGTAATTCTGTTTGGAAGTGAATTACTGGCCGTTGTGTATGGAATCGCCACATACTGTCTCTCTGGGGCTAGGCAAAGCATCCAACCAGTTCTAGTTGCGAAGAATAAAGCTGAGCTTGTGTGCCGTATGTGATTTTGCCTTCAAAGGGCCTACTGGCCCTTGTGTTTGGGACCACCACATGTTGTGACTGTGGGGCCAGGCAGGGCATGATTACCCCGCCAGTTCAAGTTGCGAAGAATAAAGCTGAGCTTGTGTGCCGTATTTGATTCTGCCTTCAAAGGGCCTACTGGCCCTTGTGTTTGGGACCCCACATGTTGTGACTGTGGGGCCAGGCAGGGCATGATTACCCCGCCAGTTCAAGTTGCGAAGAATAAAGCTGAGCTTGTGTGCCGTAATTGAATCTGCCTTCAAAGGGCCTACTGGCCCTTGTGTTTGGAACCACCACATGTTGTGACTGCGGGGCCAGGCAGGGCATGATTACCCCGCCAGTTCAAGTTGCGAAGAATAAAGCTGAGCTTGTGTGCCGTATTTGATTCTGCCTTCAAAGGGCCTACTGGCCCTTGTGTTTGGGACCACCACATGTTGTGACTGTGGGGCCAGGCAGGGCATGATTACCCCGCCAGTTCAAGTTGCGAAGAATAAAGCTGAGCTTGTGTGTCGTATTTGAATCTGCCTTCAAAGGGCCTACTGGCCCTGTGTTTGGGACCACCACATGTTGGACTGTGGGCCAGGCAGGGCATGATTACCCGCCAGTTCAAGTTGCGAAGAATAAAGCTGAGCTTGTGTGCCGTTTTGATTCTGCCTTCAAAGGGCCTACTGGCCCTTGTGTTTGGGACCACCACATGTTGTGACTGTGGGGTCAGGCAGGTCATGATTACCCCGCCAGTTCAAGTTGCGAAGAATAAAGCTGAGCTTGTGTGCCGTGTTTGATTCTGCCTTCAAAGGGCCTACTGGCCCTTGTGTTTGGACCACCACATGTTGTGACTGTGGGGTCAGGCAGGTCATGATTACCCCGCCAGTTCAAGTTGCGAAGAATAAAGCTGAGCTTGTGTGCCGTATTTGATTCTGCCTTCAAAGGGCCTACTGGCCCTTGTGTTTGGGACCACCACATGTTGTGACTGTGGGGCCAGGCAGGGCATGATTACCCCGCCAGTTCAAGTTGCGAAGAATAAAGCTGAGCTTGTGTGCCGTATTTGATTCTGCCTTCAAAGGGCCTACTGGCCCTTGTGTTTGGGACCACCACATGTTGTGACTGTGGGGCCAGCAAGGGCGTGGTTACCACGCCAGTCTCCGTCGTGAAGAATGAAGCTGAGCTTTTGAGCCTTATATGATTTTATCTTCAAATAGCCAATTAGCCTTTGTGTTTGAAACCACCACACATTGTGAGTGTGAGACCAGCAAGGGCGTGGTTACCACGCCAGTCTCCGTCGTGAAGAATGAAGCTGAGCTTTTGAGCCTTATATGATTTTATCTTCAAATAGCCAATTAGCCTTTGTGTTTGAGACTGCGGCTGTGACATTTGTGTCAGTCAGTGTATGGTTATTCCGCCAATCAAATTTTCTATGAACAAAGGTTGGAGTGTTATTTTTTTTGCTTATTAATTTCTTTAAAGTGGCTGATGAAAATGAATATTATTTTAATGCTTGTGTGACAAGTGATGTCTTGCAACAAGGGAACACGTCTTTGAGTCGCTGATACTGACAAATTGATAATTATTGTTTATATTTTTATTTACCTGATAGGGCGTAATTTTATAATCATATATTCCGATTTTAACACTGTTGCAATTCAAGGTCATGAGCTGAATGGGGAGGGGGACATTATCATCTAATCGGGAACTGGTAAGACTTGAATTGTTGGAACTGTAGCTCTCACTTGAATGACACACAATTTCATAATCAATTTTAACTTTATATTACTAAAATTTCAAGTAATAAAGTTATAATAGTCAATAATTCATACATTTTTACAAACATTTTTCCGATTTGATATTTGTAAATTTTATCTGAATTTTCTAATTCTAATTTGTTAGTTTTTTTTTATAAATATTTTCAATATTTTGTTGAAGAAAAAATTTTTTTATGTAATACAAGGATTTGGAGAGACATGGATTCCAGCGAATTATTAGAATTAGTTAACAATATACCCGTAATTCCTTGGATAAAATTGTATACTTGTCATTGAAATGTAATTATGATTAATTCAGTAATTTATATTTGACTTTATTTTTAATTGTATGGGATTATAAAATTTCCATTTAAGTATTTGAAATATGTAATGATAAAAATGACAATGAAAATGGCAAATATAAGAAATGGGACTCACTTGTGGCCATGTAGTCTGGATGTGATGTGACGATTTACGCTTTGTGAAAACCTTGATTATATGTGTATTGTCTTCGGGTTTTGGATACGCCGTCTTGTAATTTAATTACATTCGTAGGTGATGTGATAGATTTTTAATTATTTATGCTCATTCTCATTATATATTACTTTCAGTAACTAGTTTCGTAAATAGTTTTGATTTTCTGAAGAATTTCACCTGTAACGGGCGGGTGTCTACACCCTGCTGTCTTAGCTTTCTGTTTTACCATTTAGTTGCCCAGTAATGACAATACTAGATAATGTAGGGGTATGTATGGTTACATCTTAAAACTCGTTTCTGAGATTAATTAAACAATGAATATTTTTGTTCCAATTTTGATTGTCACCAGATGTGTTCACGCTCTCTGTGCTGAAGAATAGAACTCGTAATAAATAAGCAAGTGAACACGTGCAAACATTCTGCAGTTGAAATGTCATTAATTGTTAAATGAAAATTACAATTACTGGAACCTATTTTCGAATGATGAGCTTAATGTGCTGTAAACCCCTTCTAGAAAATGTTGGTACCATTTAAAATGTAATAAGACGTCCAAAAATATATCATTGTCTTGATTATGACATAAGAATCATAGGATCACGGAAAGGAGGTGGAGCGACTAGTATGCATTACTTTTCGAGTTAGCGTTATTTGGCGCTATTATCTCTGAAACGCCGTGTTTCTAATGCAAACATGCAACAAGGACGGAATCTTTCCGATACTCATATTATTTTAATCTTCATTAGCAATATTTTTACAAACATATTTTGACAACGCCTAAAAACTTTCTACGCCCATTGCAGCCCACTCACATTTCTTATTTCTTAATTTACGTTGAGTGCGGAGGCATTGCAACCCGGGTCAATGGGTAAGATTCTCCGCGGGAACAGCCATTTAATAATAATAATAATAATAATAATAATAATATATTTGTCACATAAATACAGCATACGCCATGTAAGACAAGTCAGGACATGTATATAATCATATAATGTGCAATATAGGTATTTCTAAATATTAAATTCAATACAGAAAATAAAATTAAATTAAAATTTCATGCTAAATACAAATTAATTTTATAAATGGTAGGGTAAAATTAAAGTTGAAAAACCATAATAAAGAGAAAAAATGTTGTTTTTTCATGAGATTGATGCCTGGGCTGGGTTCATCCTCTATGTCCAACGAAAAGCTAGGGGGGCTTCAAATCATGCAACAGAATATGCAAAAATTATTATTACTAGTTTATATTGATGTTGATACGTGTTTATGATGTATTTATTCTTTTTTACTGTTGAATGTATGGTTTAACAGGACATGTAATGCGTTTAAATGCGTTGGTGACAGCCCTGTGTCCACATGGCATTCCACCGCGGAAGAGGAAATCCCGCGACGTCTAGGTACGGAGATCGCGTAGAGCGGAACATGTCTCGAGATGGCATTTCGCGTTAGCACGTTAATTTACTCAGTGTGTCTGTACTTGACACGACAGCCCGAATACGGGCCATGCTCTAGCAGCATCAAACCGTTCTCGAGACCATGGGTTAAGGTGGTACGTGTGCTTAGCACGAAGACATCCCCACGCCGTATTCTGGTTTTCTAGAATTGAGGAGTAAGTTTTCTCAATGTCACATAGCAACATATACTAGGACATGGTAAGGAAAATTCACATTACAAGCTTGCCCGATCGGGAATCGAACCCGGGGTCGCGTCATGGAAAGCGACCAGGTTGACCAATGAGGTCAACTGCGAGAGCAAATTCTATTAATTACTACTACTCCTATTAATTTAGTATATGGACTTTTTAAGTGAACTTGCAAAACAACACGCCCAGTGGCTTAAACATCACTAGAAATAGACATTTATTTATAGGACGCTTATTTGAATTGATTGATTGATTTTTTCGTGTTTCCGGGCGCGTTAACTGCTTTGGTCATTAGTCCCGTTAGTGTAGTACATGTTTCTTTCTCGGGAGATGTCGGTGATCTTCTCCCGCTGGATGACGAGATCCAACACCGACCTACCGTCGGCTAGTGGGGTTTCCCCCTAACCAGGACTCTCCCACCAGCGGGGCACCGCCCCAGCCGGGACAAGCTCTAAGCTCCCGACCGGTCTCCCGGAATATGTTGTAGTGTGGTGCATGTTAGTGTAAGTGTGTGTGTGTAAGGGGAGAGGATAGGACAAGGAAGGCGCGGTCCGTGGCCCGTTTGTTAGAGTACTGCTCCGGCATTCGCCTGGCGTTCATCGGAGAAACCACGGAAAACTACCGATCAGAGCAGCCGGCCGCTATAATTCTCCTCCAGACAGCGACTGAATTCGACCTAGCTGAAAAGTTAGTGTCGAAAATCCTGCCGCCATCAGCACTCGAACCTAGGACCTCCCGGACAGAAGCGCTGCAGTCACATCAGTTGATGCACTGAGCTACCGCTACCGGTACGCTTATTTGAAGTCATCGAGAAGCAATGATTAAACATGACTTGAATAATCATCGTTTCTCGATAATTGTTTTGAATTGATTTGATTGAATGCTTTATTGAATTGATTAATTGATATGATAGATAAAGTATAATATGTAATTTCCTTTCACGTCTCAGCCCCTAGATAAAAAAATGCCACACATAAATTCAGAATCACTCTCGTTCAGTGACCATGCCTGTGATCAAAGCTTCTACATCGTGTTCCACCTGGTCCGATTATGAATGCGTATGCGATAGTGAGAACATAGAAGATGTACCAAAGAGAGCACTCATGTAAACCGCTATCACTCTTAATGATACAAGCGGAGATAAAATTATCGAGATTGAATGGAATTTTACGCATAACGAAGAAATCGGAAAAACCCAGTTTTACGTCGCACAAAAGACGACATAAAGTACGATGCCCATGACGCAGCAGACGCGCCAACTGGAAACTTTAAACCAGGGATTGCCAACATTTTTATTTCATTGACAGAGAATTTGTTCGTTTCATTGTCCTCCTTACGAGTTCGCTATAATATACAGCATCTATAATCATGACACCAAAAATTGCACATAAATGATTTACAGGTAATAATTTGTTACACCAGTATTCTCGTAAATATTTCGATTTTCAATAATCGAAGAGTCTTCCTCTTTTGAGTAGCTAAGTTTCTAATCTTCATTTCAAAGCAGTAGTTATATAATTGTAAGTGTCTTTAAGAATTGCCCATATCATTTTTCCAGTGCATTTTGTGGAGTTTTTTTTTGCGCAATAAAGAAGTGCTGTTAGTACATAGTTTTATATTTTTGAGTTTTCTGAACATCCTATCTCCTGAGGATGAAAGACGGACTCGAAAGAAAGAGGAGCTAATTTGAAATTTATTATTATAGGATTTTTGCGTTATACTAGAAAACAATTAATACAATTAATTAAGTTCATTTTTTGTAACCAATGGGATTTTGATTAATTAGTAAGGTGGCGGTTCATATTCATCTTTTGACCCCCAATCAACCCTTGATCATCATTGGCCCCTTCAAAATTTCATCGAACCTCAAGGGGGTTACACCGACCCCGTTGGAGACCCCTGGTTTAAACAATGTTTAAATGAGAATATCACGGCAAATGTTTCGTTCAAAATTCCCTCTTCCTACTTCTCTGACAGGTGTGTGTTTACACCTAATGGGAGGCTTGCCGACGTGTCCAATGAGTGGGACACCCACATCAAAACTCACCCGGACGGAACACCATCATCAACATACAAGTGTAAAGCGTTTTTAATTTGGATGGTCGTTATTCCCCAGACCAACATATTGACAAACTACAACGTGCCGCCCAAAACAGACAAACCTCGGCTGAAATAGCTTGTAAGCTCAAAGATTATTGTTGATTTTATCCTGAGCATTTAAAAATCTGTTTTCGAAAATACTTCAAACAATAATCGATAAATGGGTTCCAGGACATTAATTTGGACGCCGTAAAACGCGCAAAACGTATGAACAGGTTGATCGTCGGCATTGTCAACAAGAGTCTGGAAGAAAAGAAATACTACTCAACAGCATTTTAGACAACTGTAAAAAATTCGGTTTAGTTAGTTAGTGCCTTATTTTACGTGGCGAGACTCGGGCCATCAGGCCCGCTCTTCCGTCTAACCACGCAAATTTCGCTACGCTCCTTTCACCACCTAGCGGAGAAAGGAGATATATCTTGGGCGACGAAACAGCCGGATCTCAATTTTGCTCAGAGGCTTCTTTTAGGCTTGAGGATCTTTCCACATGCAGTAAATCTACTACATGGGACAGCCGGCTTTACTTCCCCTCCGAAGGAAGGCGTACGAAGGATTTTTTCGCCCTTAAAAATCCACGGCTTCGATCGGGTTTGAACCTACAACTGACCAGTACGCTGACCGTTATACCACCGAATCCGCCAAGTCTGGCATGAAAGGCTACAGATGTCGCAGAATATTTGGCCGAACAGGTAGCGGGTGCGCCTTGATCGTTTCTCAGTGTCGCGTGTCCGAGTCCCGCCTCGCGCATGGATGTTTACTTTCCCGGGAACCCGCAGGGAACGGGAGGCTTACAAAAGTAGAGATTGGCGGGTCGACGAAACAAACCCACGAAACGAAAAAATTATAAAGAAATCCAATAAAAATACACTGTTTGAGCTTTTGCAATATCCTCATATACTTTTTTTATAGCTACTTGTACACATTTTATTTTTTTCCCGATCCTTATTCCCCAATGACTTTAAGTTCGTAACTACTTTACATGCTTTTAAGCAAAAAAATGTTACATGTAGATTTCTCTATAATATCCATGGCAAAATGTATTTCAAAATATATGATGGCTTCAAATTATTAGTTCTAAGTATCATATTCTTGCATTGACATCGCGTTTAAGATTCAAAAATATAATTTCATTAATTACATTTGCCCATAGTTAGCTTCGTTAGTCTGTTAAGTGTATTGACTTTTCGAATTACATTGTTACCTTATGGACATACAATATTGAGTGTCCCTTCGATGTTTCTACGACCTGTTAGTAGTTCAATATATTTCATTAATTAACTATATTTTCCGGGAAAATATTTGCGCTTAAAATTTGTTTTGATAAAATCCACACACTGTGATTGTATGAGTGTATGCATTACATGCATACACTGTGAGCAGAAGGCTTTTAATTCTCTTTACGTTTCACTCAGCGTTCCTGAGAGTCGCGCAAAGGGGGATTTCATCTGTTTCTCCAAAAGCATGCATGTTTTGTCATGTTATACCACACATTCGTTTCATTCTAGGCTTAGGAATTATAATAACATTATAGTGATATAAAGAAGTGGCTATCCGGCCTACATAGCCGAGGTCTCTAAGGCTGAAGGGCCGTAGCTGCCTCGGATCGCCGGTTCGAATCTCGCCTCGGGCCTGGATGATTGTGTGTATTCCTGTTGTGTGTATACGTGTTCCTCCTACAGTGCCATCTACAGTTATCTCTATCAGTGGTCGCTACATGACCAAGTTGTTACAAAGCGTTTTTAAATCAATTTAAAAAAGCAATTGTTTATCAATAATTTTACACTTCCTCCCTACACAGAAGGACTAGATAGTACAGATTGATTGATTGATTTTTTCGTGTTTCCGGGCGCGTCAACTGCCTCGGTAATTAGTCCCGTTAGTGTAGTGCATGTTTTTCTCGGCAGATGGCGGTGATCTTCACCCGCTGGATGGCGAGATCCGGCGCCGACCTACCGTCGGCTAGTGGGGTTTCTCCCTTACCTGGACTCTCCCACCAACGGGGCACCGTCGCAGCCGGGACAAGCTCTCAGCTCCCGACCGGTCTCTCGGAATATGTGCTAGTGTAGTGCATGTTAGTGTAAATGTGTGTGTGTAAGGGGAGAGGATAGGACAAGGAAGAGAGAGGACAGATCGCGCGCGGTCCGTGGCCCGTTTGGTAGGATACTGCTCCGGCATTCGCCTAGTGTTGATCGGAGAAACCACGGAAAACTACCCATCAGAGCAGCCGGCCGCTAGAATTCTCCTCCAGAGACTGAATTCGACCTAGCTGAAAAGCTGGTGTCGAAAATCCTGCCGCCGTCAGGACTCGAACCTAGGACTTCCCGGTTAGAGGCGCTGCAGTGACATCAGTTGATGCACTGAGCTACCTCTACCGGTACTAGATAGTACAGCATTGGAATCGTCTCAACAATACGATCTCGAATTTTCAGTCGTAAAATCCATGTTGTTGTGTTGCGTGGTAACTTGGATTGCGTACGCAAGTGAAGATTAAGATCTATTTGAGCTGTTCGAAAGATGCTTACGACTGGTGCGTGTGGCGAGGAGATACACGCAGTTTTGGACTAGAAAATCGGTATGTCATTTTGTCAGCCTGCATGTCTCCCTGCATGCCTGTCTGTCTGCCTACCGGTCGGCCTGCCTGCCTGTCTGTCTACATGGATGTGTCACGCATTATGCTCTCAAGCCTGTTTTACACGGTCATTTTTTCATCATTTCCCGTCGATAGTGAGCAGACTGGATGTAATTTGTACGTAAAAATTATGCATGCTTCATTTTTCCGTACAGATTTCATCCAGTTTGACTACAGCGCCCCTAGTGTCACTTTATGGAACTTTCTTCGATTGCGTGGGTATATGGATAGTGGGAGTATATTATCTGGTGCGTAGCGTGGGCACGTGTTGTTTAATTTTGAGCGTTGTTTGTGTGATTGAGTCTTTGCGTTCAGTGAACCCTCTCGCAAATAAAACCACAATACCTCACACATCTTTCTACTCCTTACTCTGCGAATTCGTAACTATCTGATCATTCTTCCCGCTAATTTAACTTGTTTCCGTAAATGCGATGTTCAACTGTTAAACTTCCAGCGCTTTTTGCGGCGTTTGGAGGAAGTATTTTCATCACGATTACGTACAGACCAGGAGTGACCGTGTAAAACGCTGGAATACATTCATCCTGTTTCGGTACGCACAGAACCGAACGTTCTTTTTCCATCCAGTTTCTGTACAGAAAAATGATGAAGAAAGGATGAAAAGATGACCGTGTAAAACAGGCTTCAGATTAGAAAGTTGTAAACCAAAACTTAGTGAATACATCTGGAAAAAGATGTAGTTGTGCCTTCTCGAGATTATTACGATAGTGTAACGAATATTGCCGAAAACCGCCGGCGCCACCCCGAGGTGCCTGTGATCGCGGGTTACGTCATCTGCCGGCGACCACGAGCTGCCGCAGTCGCGGAGTCCGGAAGATTCTCGATCGTCCGCCGAGTATAAATACGCGGCGGCCGGCGACCGCAAGTCAGTCTAAAGTCCGCAGTGGAAGCTGACCTGTGAAGTGTGTGCATCGCGGTGGATAGCTGTGCAGTGAGTGTACTCAGTGACGTGAACCGTGGTCAGTGCATCGTACTGTGGTCGGTGACGTGAACTGTGGCCAGTGCATCGAACTGTGATCAGTGCAGTGAACTGTGGCCAGTGTTTAGGACTGTGCGAGTGTAAATAAATCAAGAGAAGAGTAGTGTAAATAAATAATCAAGAGAAGTGTAGTGTAAATAACTAAAGAGAAGTGCAGTGCAAATAAATAATCAAGTGTTTTCAGTGATTGTGTTAAGAAATAAAATAAACGTTTTTGTTAAAATAATACGAGACTTTTAATTCACCACCTAGAAACGTAACAATAGTTTAATTTTTGAAAATATTTTACCCTGTGACAAAATTCCAAATTTTCTGGAAAGTGACGTCAAATGTTTTTTCTTCAATTTTTTCGTGAAATGGAAACAAGTACATTTATAAAACTGGTATCGCCTCCATTTTTTATTTAAACCTACAAAATTTTGAGAATTGCAAAATTTAAATTTGTTTTCAAATCTAACTTTCTTATCGATTATCCTATCTTTTAATGATATCATCCACTTTTCAAATAATACTAGTAAGTGTTGAGAAGTAGCCAAGGACACTAACAGGAGGAAAAGTTTCGATAGGACGCTCGCTCCCACTGTTTTTTCTGACGATCATTCCTACAGAATACAAACCAAGTCGCTTAAATTCGCGAGTTTTTTATTGCCGTCCACTATCAGAGGCGTAGTCAAAACGATTCGTTTGTTTCTGTTGATTTTAATGTTTTATTGCCCTGCAGTTTTTTGTTTGTTTGTTTGTCAATGTCAGTTTTTAAATGTGCTACATTTCCAATTATTATTACAGTATAAAACAATAGTCCCATTTTTTAAAATCTGGGAATTCCATTTAGAATATATATAATATTCCAAAGAGATGTAGTTTTTGCGTGGTTCTCTTGATATTCTTCCGTTATTTCCTTTGGACAGCGTTTGATCGTTCTTGCGTTCCCATGATTTTGAAAGAGAATGCACCACTTTTCACGGCAGATCCATTAATATAAAGTTATAAAGCTTGTGGTAGTGTGGAAGCACAGGGTTTCACTGGATACGATTTCGCTCGCTATCTCACGTAGACTGTCAGACGTAGACGCAAAGCGTGAAAAATAACCCCATTCATTTCTCTACTCGATATTCTGACGCAGGTTATTTGTTTGCATTGCTAATTTAATTTGCAGAGAACAAGCGATTGGCTGACGTAGTAGGAACTAAATATAGATTCGATCATAAATCGAGAGCCTAAAACTTGGAAATTCTGTGTTATCAAAGAGAATGTCTCTGAATGAAATGATAATACGAAGAAGATCTTAAAGTTGAAAATTTCCCTATATTCATAAATTAAATTGCATTTTCTCTGGCTAATTCCAATTTCGGGGCGTTTAATCGCTGTATTTGCTTGAGAGTTTTGTAAATAATATTTGAGAGTGCAAATACACCAAATACAGAATCATCTCTTTATCTTGCGATATTTCTTGTATTCTGTCGCACTTTTCGTTAAAATTGTTTGAATGATGACTATCATTTTAATAAAATTTAATTTCTTTCCAAGAATCGTAAAAAATTCAATTAACATTGTATTATTAAAAAAAATAAGAGATATCCCGAGAAATTGGCTTTTCAGTGTTTTAGTTATTGTAGCTCACGTACTGTACCGAATATTCATGAAAATCAATTACGCATGACTAACAAAGTTAAATGATTTAACATTTGTGTTAGAGAGCATCCCTCATCAGATACTGAATGCTGTGGATCTCGCGTTCTATCAAGAGTGAGATCAACTGCGCGCCAGTCATTTTGTATCGCAACAATATATAGACTGCGAGCCTGTATTGCTGCAAAACTGGATTAGTTAAATTATTTTTTTTTATTTGTTTCTATGGAAGTGAAGAGCAAATCAGGAATATTGTAGACGATTTCCGTTAATAATTACTGATATTTAATTAAAATTTATTTATGGCATCCAACATCACTGGATCACTGGATTGACTAATCCAGAATAAGAAGTAAAATTGTGAAATTTCTAATAAGCCATTATCAGATTATTTCTTCAATAGTTTACTCTAAAATAAAGTTAAAATGAATTAAGGGTAATTAAAAATCAAAAGTATAATATAACGAAAGTTTAAAATAAATTGAAGTCATAAACAAATTAAAGAGAACGTTTAATTTGTTTCTGTGATCATTTTGAAATACAGCCCCAAACCCGTTCACTCATAAATTTCATTACCTTTTCAATAAGGTAGCGAATTCCACACTCTCAGCATAGGGCCCTCAGGGAGCCAGTGAGCAGTTTTTTTCCATCTCGCCCACTGTACGCCCTCCTCGTGGCAAAACTGTTGCCGAGGTGCATCAGAGCGTGGCAATAGCGTTACGGTCCGCCGCCGCCGCCGCCGCCGTCGCGTCGCCCTACATCGGATTCCGCGCGTCCGGAGGGCTGTAAATCACAAAAACTGTCGCGACGGCGCTGCGCGACAGAGGTCGACACGGCGGAGGGCGTAAGACAAAGGGCTGATAGGGACTGGTTGAGCGCGGCTAGTCGCCTAGGGGGCCGTGTTTCAAAACGCGCGTATCTCGTTCATCGAGCCCATACAGCAGATCCGTGATTTTTTTTCTGATTGTAATCGTTGTATTTGCTTGCGAGGTTTTTCAACAATACTTGAGAGTGGAAATACACGAAATACAGAAATAAGTCCATGTTGGACGCAGTTTAATATCGATTGATTTAAAATACTGCTCCAGTATGCAACTTTTGATAATGGGAAATAAAACGTAAGATTATTTTGAATACATAATTTATAACGAATCCAACCAGTTTTAATATAAAGTGTATGAGCAGTTTAAATCATATTTCTTCAACATACTCAATACAATATCTTCGATGTAATTTTTTACCTATTTGTTTTACACATTTTGCGTGGCAGGCTTGTGCACTTAGGAGATACATATTTAATATTTCTGGCTCGATTAAATCGCAACACATTGTAAAACAAAAATCTTTGAAAAAGGAAAACAAATAAAAAATACATTCCTTTTCGTACAGATCTAAAATTTTTTATTGTATCATGACGCGAAAAGTCATCAAAAGTAATCAAAAGTAATTGAAGTAAATTGTGTGGGAATACAAACCAATTGAGAAGGCACTTGTCAAAAAATTTCTTGTCTAAAGTAAATTACCCTCTCTCGCACGTCTAATATACGTCTTCGGGGACCCTCACTAGTGATGCCGCGATATGATAGTCATAATTACTGAGGCAGCGTTGGCTCCGTGCGGAGCAGTCCGCGGGCGTTCCCAGAAATAGTTGCAAGCGCCGGCGGGCACCAGTGGATGGAGGACGGAGACGGCTCGCGGACGCAAGAAGCAGACGGACGGACGCAGGCCCGCCGCGGGGCACGCGAGAGCACGGACGGACGGTCGGACGGACTGCGAGCGGCGACGACGGAGGCACAGAGAGATGACGCGGAGGCTGACTGGGTCCGAGAGAGCGCTCAGCACTCGACGTAGAAATCATGTTCATCAAGTGTCAGTATCAACAGCTCACTACAAGAAATTCACATGCAATACATGTACGTCACTTTACAACGCATTGCCAGATGACATTCAACAATTAAAATTGGTACACAAATTTAAGTTAAAAGTAAAATCTTTTCTGCTGCAAAACTGTTTCTATACAATTAGAGACTATACTGAACGTCAAAAAGAAAAAAAATGTTTACTTTAACAAAATATAGTATAATGAAATACTTTACATTTGTTTTGTACAATTAAAAAAAGACTTAAATGCCTTAAAGAACATAGAGGCCAAACTTAAAGGCCAGCTGCTCTGATCGGTAGTTTTTCGTGGTAGTCCGTTCCGTCCGTAGTTCTCGGATCAACACCAGGCGAATGCCGGAGCAGTACCCAAACGGGCCACGGACCGCGCACGATCTTTCCTTCCTCTATCTGTCATATCCTCTCCCCTTACACACACACACACACACACACACTTACACTAACATGCATTACACTATCACATATTCCGGGAGACCGGTCGGTAGCTTAGAGCTTGTCCCGGCTGTGGCGGTGCCCCGCTGGTGGGAGAGTCCTGGTTAGGGAAAAACCCCGCTTGCCGATGGTAGGTCGGCGCCGGATCTCGCCATCCAGCGGGAGATCACAGCCATCTCCCGAGAAAAAAATGCACTACACTTACGGGACTGATAACCAAATCTGTTTACACACCTGGAAACACGAAAAGTCAATCAATCAATCCGATGAAAAGAAGTCAGCCGCTAGAATTCTCCTCCAGACAGCATCTGAACTCGACCCACCAGTCTAACTAGTGTGAAAAATGCTGCTACAGACGGGATTCGAATCATAGAACCTCCCAAACAGAGGCACTACAGTTGATGTTCTGAGCCACCTTTGCGGGTCCGTTTAATTAGTGAATTATTTTTCATGGTAAATGGCGGTGTTCCTTTCCCGATGGATGGTGATTTATGGCTCCAAACAAAAGTCAGCTTGAGAGGAATTTACGCCACAAGGTATCGAGGACGGGCGAGGGCGGGGCGAGGGCGGGGCGAGTGTTTGGCGAGCCAGGCGCGGCGGGCAGTCTTGTCTGCCCAGGGCTCTGCCGGCGATGTGTGTGCGTGTCCCTTTCTGCGCACTGCCTTAACAACCCCTGCCGTTCAGACCCGCCTGGGCGCGCCCGGGTCGCTGGCCCACGCCCGCGCAATACCCTTCCCAGCATGTGGCCACCGCCTGCCCGCCTTCGCTTCGGACTCGGTTCTACCGGGAGCGGAAGATCAGTGCATCAACTGATGTCACTGCAGTTCCTCTGACCGGGAGGTCCTAGGTTCCCACTCCCCACGGCGGCAGGATTTTCGACACTAGCTTTTCAGCTACGTCGAATTCAGTCGCTGCCTGGAGGAAAATTCTTGTGTCCGGCGTTTCTCCGATCAACACCAGGCGAATGCCGGAGCAGTACCCTACCAAACGGGCCACGAACCGCGCGCGATCTGTCCTTCCTCTTCCTTGTCCTATCGTCTCCCCTTACACATACACTTACACTAACATGCACTACACAACCACACATTCCGGGAGACCGGTCGGGAGCTTAGAGCTTATCCCGGCTGGGGCGGTGTCCCACTGGTGGGAGAGTCCTGGTTAGGGGGAAACCCCACTAGCCGACGGTAGGTCTGCGCCGGATCTCGCCTTCCAGCGGGGGAAAGTCACCGCCATCTCCCGAGAAAAAAACATGCACTACACTAACGGGACTAATGACCAAAGCAGTTGACGCGCCCGGAAACACGAAAAATCAATCAATCGATTGGACTCGGTTCTGTTGCCGAGCTGCCATTAGAACAGGCACGCCCGTTCACAGTCCTTATTTTGTTTCAACACGCGAGTGACTTCCAAAGTATCTCAAAACGTGGTCCGTCGTCTTCGTTTGATTTCAGTTACTTCACTGTACTCCTGAACTTTGGAATTAACGGTAAATGTTATTGCTGTGATTTTGGATAAATGAGTGGGTCTGAGAAAACCCACATTTATTGGAACACAGTGTGACAGGTTGAGGGCCGGCTGAATGCGGCGCCGTGATAGCGCGCACGGAAAGGGCGGTCGCACCCGCATGCGGAGGAACGATGGCGGAGGCCGTGGCTGTAGAAGGTCCGTGGTGCTTCTGGGTCATTGGACCGTGGTCAAGGAGAAAATATATAGTGGTATAAGCCGGGTCGTTCTAAGATAAATTTAGCGAAAGAGTGTTCCAAACACCGAAGAGAGAGAACGCCAAAATCGCTGCTACAAACGTGCTTCACTACACTGTTACAATTTTATTAAAGATACTAGGCTAACTGAGCGACTCGTTGACTGGCTGTGCGTATCACTGATTTCGGTTCTATTGGATCTGCAGGCATATCAGCGTCGCACCGCGATTTTGGGCAGCCGGTGCCAAGTGCTGTGTTTCGCCCTGTTGTTGGCTGCTCGAAAATATGCGCACGGTGTTTAATTTCCGGCGCGAGAACAGTATTAAATTTTAATAAATCCTAGACAATATATATCGGTGAATGTGTTAATTTTAGTATGCGCTACCAGTGAGTGCTTCGCCTCGGATCTGGCAACTGACTGTGCGCCGACGCTTAGCACGTGATATTCTACTGCAGTTCTGTCATTTGGAAAAATCTATAATACATCATCATTTACTATTAACTCGAAAAGCAGCATAAATAAATAGTAAAATGCAGTCCCTCACCTTTCTTTCATTCAAATTTACCTTATTTCTCACACCGAGTTAAGCATCTGACGATAAAAATTTCCTGAATAATATCCTGGTCAAATTGTGAGTGGAAAAGAATTCCAGCGACCGGTTTGCTCTGGACGGTAATTTACCATGATTTTTTCTGATCAACTCCCGGCGAATGCCGAAGCAGTACGGTAACAAATGGAACCGCGCGTGACCTTCCTTTCTTCTTCTTCTTCTTCTTCTTCTTCATCGTTCTAACGTGATCCTTTACTCGCATAACCTCACATGCACTACACCATTCTCCGATTGATGTATTTGTGTGAAATTGACATTTTATCACAAAAACGCGAACGCGCTTATTGGAAGCATCAGTTTCAAAAATTTAAGTCGTAACGAAGCTTCCTATCTTTTAAACATGTCTCAGCTAACCAGATGTCAATTCTACTAGCATTATAATCTGGAAATGCCATTCACACATGTTGGGCGATCAGTTTGGAGCTTACAGTTTGTCCCGGCTTGGGCTGTGCCCCGCTGATCGGAGATACCTGGAAAGAATGACCTGGCATGTACGTCGGCATCGAACCTCACCATCCTGCTATGAAAAAAGCATATCTCAGGATATAACATACACTACCCTTATGGGGCTAATGAACATATCAGTTAAAGCGCCCCAAAAAATGAAACAATCAATGGTAAATTTAATATCGTTCGTTACATTACGTGTTAATAGCTTTAGACAATCTATATTGGTGAATATGTTAATTTAGGACTGCGCAGTTTGGTGCTCCTGTCGGAAATGAAACGCAACCACCGTTCACAAGAAAGTGTTCTTTGCACACTCCAACCCTCACGACGTACGCCGCAGTCGCAAAAGATGGATCGCCGAGCCAAGATGATGTAAAGCAGACCTGCTCTAGGGAAACTATTTTTTACTTTCTGGCCCTTACTTCGTAATTAGAGAAAGTATCAAACTCGTGCACCGTAAAGCGGCAGATTTTCGACGCAAAAAACTGTTACTGTCGGGCCCTGGTACAGAAAATGTAGACACATCTTTGTGTGTGTGTGTGTGTGTGTGTGTGTGTGTGTGTAGTAAATTACTTCCTGTAACAAGTTGTGTGC